>OX637581.1:7601770-8201770 GCA_951800085.1 Comarum palustre | reverse complement strand
CGAGCGAAACCCTCGAACTAACCGCGTAGTCGAGTCCGGCTCACGTTCAATCAGAGACTGTACAAACAAACCATTATATTAGTCATTCCATAGTTGACTTGGTCTTTTCCTAGTTTGACCAGGAACTCCTATTTGACCACATGTTGACCAAGTTCCTTTTTATGGCACTTTAACCTTTTTGACTTTCTTTCCCGGTTATCGACTCTTAACTCAATTTACCGGAAGTCCGACTCAGCTTCCGAACTTTCCTTTGTCACTTTAACTTGATGTTAGGGTGTCACGTAATAATTCGTTGAATTACTATGGACACCCAACGTGTCACATTAATCAATATATTTAACCTTGAGTCGATTTACCGATTTATGTGAAACACCAACTTTATTTAACGTGGTCAACCTGACATTTTCTCAGAAATTCCAGTTATCAATTTCCGATAACAATTTAACACTTTACCCAAAATGAAAACTTTCCCAAAATGGAAAGTTTCCCAATTTAGCAGGTTTCCAAACATAGAAGGTTTCCTAAAATGGAAGGTTCCCAAATTACGGTTAGTTTGCGTTTTTACTCGTTTCCTTACGTAAATTCCGATTTACGACACTTTAACTCTATTAAACGGAAACAACACGTTTAAAGGGATCGAAGACTACCTCGGCATTTCAGCCGGATTTACTGCCGTCGGAATCGTTACCGGATTCCGGCAACTTTGCCGGAATTTTGCCACAACCTCCCTGTTTCCTCCGATTCACCAAGTTATCGACACATGCACAAAACAGCACAATTTCAGCAACAACTACACCAACAATAAACTCAACCACAACACACTGTCCTAATACTAAAACCTCACCGGAGTTGTGTTCGCAACACCACAACCTGCTGCTTAAACGCATCCATAACCACTGCCTCCTCTAAACACTAGCAGCTGCCTGTAAAGCTCCTTCAAGGCGAGTCTGAACTCCCAACAGCAGTCGTTATGCTCGCTTGAGCTCAAGAAACTCACCTGAGTCGACAGAGAAATATCCCGAAATCTCTCGGCCAAAACCCAGAAATACACAGAATTAGAGTTCATCCGATTAGGGCTCCAAATCGGACTCCCAATGCAAAAGAATGAAGGAAAAGAGGAGGGGAACGAACACCTACCCTTGTCGAGCCAAGAGGTTGCCTGAATTGGCCCAACTCCGATGAGCACAGTCGAGCTCTTCGTCGGCCGATCTCCTCCCAAACTGGAAACTGGAATGAATTGGTAAGGGGGTTTTGAAGAGGAGATTGAGAGGAAGATTTTGGTGGTAGGTGCGCCGGTGTGGGGTGGCCGGACGCGCCGGTGGAGGCTTCGTTCAGGGAGACGGGCGACGCTGTGTCGCGAGAGGAAGGGGGAGAAGAAACTCGGGTTTGACCCGATTTTGGTCTTTTGACCAAGTCAACTCATTACTCCCCTTTTTATACTTGAATGGACGGTCCAGATCAATTCCCCAAATGATCTGACGGTCCAGATTTAAAGAGAGTGAAAAGTGAAAAGGTTAAATGGTAATTCTCCTTTTTACCGGGTGGATAATTAAAAGTTACCATAAACTTCAGAAATTCACAGAAATTAGCCGGAAGCTCCGAAAAATATTCCGGAAATACCGGGAGACTCGTGTCGACACGTACTACAACATCGAGTCATCAATTCAGGTATTTGGAGTACTTTTAAAAACTCGAAAATTAACTCGAGCAATAACTTATCGAATTACCGATCGCAATTAAAAGTCCTCGGTAACTCGTAAATCTCTGTGAAAGGTAACTTTTGGGTACGGGATGTTACAATGTAAATAAATTCTATTCTAGTGAACCATGTGTCGTCCTAGTATCCGCAATAGCAATCAGATTTCTCAACTGTCCTTTTTCTTTAGGACTCCAGATTTGGTAGCTCTATATTCGGTGGTTATTTTGACTGTCAGATTTTGTTTTTCAAGTTTGATCATCAGAATCACAAATATGTGATGTATAAAAAGGACTATAGCCGACGATATTATTGAAAATTCGTCGGCTATAGTTAATAAAATAAATAATAATTAAAGTGTAAATAAAATAAATAAAATGAAAATAAAAAGGACTATAGCCGACGATATTATCATTAATTCTTCGGCTATAGTTAATTAAATAAAATGATAATAAAACAAATAAATTAAATAAAAAATATAAAAGTATTATAGCCAATGATTTTATTGATAATTCGTCGGTTATAGTTCATAAAATAAATAGAATATAGCCGACGAAAATCAATATCATAGTCGACGAGTTTTATTTCGTCGGCTAAACTTCGGCTACATAGGAAAAACCCAGCAGATCCCGAAAATAGAAACCTTAATTCCTCTTTCTCCCTTTCGCCTCCTCCACTCCTCCTCTCCCTAAAACAACCTTCGCTCGCCTCCTTCTCTCGATTTGCAACCCCTCCAAGGTCTATCCTCCACAACCCAGCCCTTTCAAGTTACGATTTAAACCCTAAAACCCAAATCCTCATCTTTAAATTCGGGCCTAAATCTCTATTTTTTAGTTAAATTGGTATAATTTGGAGTATTTTTGTTAATTGGTTATTGGTGAATTTGGTTTATATCTAACTATTTTTATTAATTATTGGTGAATTTGGTATATGCAACTAATTTTTGTTAATTATTGGTGGATTTGTATATGCAGCTAATTTGGTATATTTATTATTTTTTGTCAATTTTTAGGTATATATTAATCTGGTATATTTAGAAAAATGATTTTTGAATAATTTGGTATGTTTCTTAATTTTTTGTGAATTTGGTATATTTGTTAATATTTGGATTTGGTTTTTGCAGAAATTGAAATTGATAAAAATTAAAATTGATAATGTTGTTGAAATTGAAATTAAAAATTGAAATTGAATTGAGGTTTTAACAGTTTTAGTTTAATTGTTATTAAGGAATTCTAGGAATTGTTATTAATTGTTACTATATTCATATAATTTATTAATATATTGATAAAAAATTTTCATTAAAATATTAAAAATTATAATTACAATTAAAAATTCAAATAATTTATTAAATTAATATTTTAAACAGGATAAAAGGCTTGTTTAGATCCACGAGGGGTTCAACGGGCCAAAGGTATGAATTGTATGAGGAAATGTTTAGCAACCCTCAAACGTCGTTTCAGGGCCCCATGACAGCTAGATGTGCGACCTTTCTAGAGACGGCGCAGAGGCATTCTAACGTTTCTCATTTCTCGAGACAGTCGGGCGTCCCTCAGTCCCCGAGGCAGATGTGGCCTCAGACCCAGACAGATGTGTCTGCACCCTGTATGCCTGAGATACACCGGGCGTCGACTCCGGGCCATATTGCTTCAGATGGTGGGTCATCTAGGGTACAGATGCCGCCACCTATTCTGTTTCTCCCGCGGATGAAACCCGCCTTACATGCAGTTGATGACTCAAGTGTGCCGATTTATCCACTACCCCCGCTAGTGGCTCCATCAGAGGAGTACCGATTCATACCTTTTGGAACGGATCTTATTTTTGTGAGGGTATCATTATCGGCGACAAAGACAGAATCCGTAGGGTCTGCCACATCACCCTTAGGTAATGAAAAATGATTAATTTGTTTTTTATAATATCATAATAAAGGTTCTCTGATTTTAATAATCAATTTGTGATAGGCACTGTTGGAGCTATGCCGACAAGGAACTGAAAGAAGAAGAAGAGAGACCCCGTCATAGGGAAAGCTCTTGAGAAGACCGTCAGTACCTCAAGGAGGATCGTCATCGATATTGACGGGGATAACCACATAGTATCGGGCAGGAAGACGTGGACGTACTCCGGCCGGGTGGGAGCCCTCATTAGGTATAGAGTTCCTATGTTGTGATCAGACTAGGGGCGATGTCTCACAAGAGGTTAAGGATATGGTCCACAACGCTATGTCAGTGAGTTTACAAAATGACTCAATAATATTATGTATTATATTTTTGATTTACTAAAAAACTAAACAAATAAATGGTTAAATGCAGGTGTAGCAGCTGGGCGGATGTTGTGCATGGAGGATGGTACGTTGGGAAGTTAATGAAAAAACAAAATTGTATGTGACATTAATAATATTTCTAATATTATTGTTGTATCTATAGGTACAAGGAGTGGAAGAACGAGTTGCGGACCCACTGGACTACGCACGAGAACACACGTTTTGGTACCCTGCTGAGTTTAAGTCCAGGGAGTACGAGTGTCGTTGGCTTGTGATATCAGAATTTAACAACCCTCATAAATAGGTAATTAAAAAAATTAATTGGTTAAATTGTTATTAAGTACGTTCATTTTTAAATATTTTACTAATATTTTTTTGAAGGCCGTTTCACGGGCCAGGGCTTAGAACCGGCAACGCAACACAAAGAACCATCATGCCGGTTCTAGACCATTCGTATCGTTCATGAATAAGGTGGTCAGAGAACATTCAGAAGTCAACCAGTACGTCTATACGTATGAGAAGACATATCCTGACGCCTAGGAGGATATTGTAAGTCATCTTACTTTTTCAATTTTTTTTTGCTTATATATGTGTAAAAATGTTAATTAATTATTTTTTCCCATCTAATTAGGCGAAGGTGAGGTAGACTAGTGACGAGGTGATGACTGCTATAGTGAGGAAGACATGGCCAAGACACGTAGGAGGAAAAGATGTCCAAAACCATATCCCGTTTCGACACTTCAGATCCGAGGATTGGGGCGAGGATCATGGGCACAACCTTTTCACCACGAGGAAACAACTTCTACTACCGAGGTCTAGGAAAAAAGGGCGAGCGGGTCCTGAAGACCACTCCAGGATTTCAAAGAAAGATAGCCTCGACCAGTAGCAAGACGACTCAGCTAGAGTAAGAACTTCAGTTGCTATGGGAACAACAAGACGCCCAGATAGCCTATAATGTTGTCGTATATGACCATAATGTTGTGATATGCACAGCAGGCCAAGCAGCAGCAGATGTTTCAGTACTTGTAGGACTTTACAGCTACCCAGCTTCAATGACTTCTGCTTCCGCCCATGCCTACTCCTATACCACTACCTCAGCTGCCGCAACCTCATCAGCAGTAGCAACCTCCTCCGCAGCAGCCCCTTGACGCTAATATAGATTTAGACGATAAAGAAATTGTGTAGTTAAATGATTATATAATTTTATGTGTTTATAAATAATTTAATTATAAATATTTTAATGAACAGCGTATTGTCACCATTTTTAGTGTTGTTGGTTATATCAAATTGTTTTGGTGTATTTTCCAGGTTGATTGGAATGGTAATTTAGAAAATTCAGGTTTTTTTTATGGAATGGACTTATAGCTGATAAAATTTGTCATAATTTATCGGTTATATTATTATTTAGCCGACGAATTTAGCTATAATTCGTCAGCTATAGTTATTTTAAATTTTTTTTATTAAATACTTTAGCCGACGAATATATTAAACGTTTCGTCGTCCAAAGTCTCAGACTACGGTCGACGAAATAATGTTTCGTCGGCTATAGGATGACACTTTAGCCGATGAAACAGATAAAATTTTTGTCAGCTAAAGTTTCAAACTATAGCCGACGACGACTTCTTGTTTCGTCTGCTAAAGTCATAGCCGACGAGTCTTTCCTGACGATATCATAGCCGAAGAAAGCTCGTTAGTTAAGATTTTTGTCGAAGAAAGCTCGTTGTACCCAGCAAAAATAAAAACCGACAAAAACTTCGCAGCACAATCCTCTTTGTCTTTGGTGATTTTTGCATTTCAAGACCGAGTCTCTCAAATATCCTGGGTGATAACTGAAAAGTTGTTATCGTAGGAAACAAAATACAAGCTAGATGAACTGCAATCCTACAAACTTCCATTAACACCCAAAAACAAACACAAGCAAACCAATTGATCCCTTTCTCAATCCTCTCTCTCTCCTACTTTTTTAAAGTGAGATTGACTCTTAATTTTGACGTGCATATATGATATATCACTAACACCAAGACCAAACCTGCTCTCAACAAAAAAAATGTGACCAAGCCATTCGTTTTGATTTAGGAAACTCATAGAAGTCTGCATTGATCACACCTTGGAATTAACCAAGAACTAAAAAACAAACACCAACAATTCAATTTGTGCTCCGGATCTCCTCACCAATTCGTCCTCCACACCTTCGAACCAGGTCAAGCCTCGACTCTCTCTCGGATGAAAAATTCTCAGTAAAGCCATGTTCTCCTTAATTCTCATTTTAGTTATTTTTAGGTTATCTTGATTCATATATAATGACAACAATATTGTGTAATCAAAAACAGAATTCAAGAAGAAATATCAGAGTCTGCAACGATTTGTTTGAAATATTCAAGTAAGTTCTTCTATCTCGTTCGCCTCAGCGAATTGCTCAACAAATCATATTTTTGTTCAAAATATTTAAGTAGAGACACTCAAATTCTAACACAACAGAATTCTGGACGGTGGAGAGAAGGTTGCGGCTGAGGGGGAGCGGGGTCCACCGGACAGAGGTGACAAAGGCAGAGAGTGATGACGTGGAGGAGGAAGGGAGAGGCATAGGGAGGGAGACGATGAGCTGCATTGAGCGAGTGTCGAAGACGGAGATGGAGCTACCAGAAGGGAACACAAGGAGGCCGGCGGGGATGACGTCAGCGGGTCTGAAATTGCTGCGGCTGGGCAGGCCCGGGAGCATGCAGTCCCAGCAGTCCTGGACTGTGGCTGGCGCCGGCGATATCGGGCTCGACCTAGTTCCGGCGAGGAGAGAAAAGAGATCAGACCATTTTTCTAATGTGGTCTGAAGAGTGTGTGAGCTGTTCGCTCTTTGAAATGGTGAGATCAGTGTAATGAAAATTCAAAGGTGCCCCAAATCCAGATACCAATGGTGTAATTTCTGATTTTGGGCTTAAAGGGGGTAAGTTGATCTATTTATTGGGCCCAATTTACGTTGTTGAATCTTTTCCTGCTAGAAAGAGGAATCCTTTTGATGTTACAATGCCTCAACATCATTGTACTCTTGGATGTGTTTATACACACTCCTAAAACAAAATTAAGTGGCTCAGGACGTACATATTACAATTCCATTCTACTTTAATTTTTATGCATATATTGATTATAATCTATAGTTTTTGATACACTTATGATATAGTTATGCTGGATTCAAATGCGTTCGTACAGTTAGGAACAATTGCTACAACAAGTGCGAGGAAAGCTATCAAGGGTAAAAATATTGGAGATCCAGTTGTACGTAGTCGATCAAAGGACTATTTTGTTTCATTTTAGGAGATACATATATAGTTTGTTATAATAAGTGGTAGTGACAATCGCTATCCGATTTGATGTTAAATATTTACCTTTAGTAGTGCTTCTTGTTATGAATTGAACGGTTAATGTCACTAATTCTAATTTTATTGTCAAATACCATCCCTAATTACCATAAACTCTAATTATATCTATATGTCTAAACTATTATGCCAAGGCCAAATTAATTAATATCTAACACTATTGCGGTAATATTTGCTATCATTGTATAGCTAATCTCTTCATGTTTGAGAAGTGGTTATAGCGTAGTGCTAAATGCATCTAATACTTATTGACCAAGTCATGGGTTCGAGTCACCATGAGTGTAGGAGTGAAATCATTTGATCCTCTTTAAAAAAAAAAGACCAAAATATAATCTTAGAAATTCGATCATTCAACCCGACTGAATGTCAAATTAACAAACAAGAAACAAAGACCGTTAAAACTAGTGGAGCTCGTGATAACATGTATGAAAGTTAGGTCGGGTTTTGAAGGTAATGTTTAGTTTTCAAAGATAAAAATATGTATATTTAACCAAACACATGTCTGGCAGCAATCAAAGAGATCGTCAAACCCTAGATAATCCGAGTTTATTAGAGCGTTGCCAGGCCCTCACAGTAAGTTAATTCCATTGTGCGTAGAAGGTTAGATTAGCATTAGCATACATTATGATAAATTTTTAATTAATGACTTATCAATTATTGGATCATTTTCAGTTTCACTAAAAGAATCATGTACAACAATAACTCAATTATTTCCCTTTAATTGGTATGCGGAAATGAAAATATTTTTTTAGGAAGACCTATGCATGGGAAAGGAAAATAAACTTCCTGTTAGCTTTCCTTTCCGTTATTTGGAACCGTGGGAAATCAATGAGGACACATATGTTTGTGCATAGAAATTAACAAATTATATCAATATTTCATTTATATCCTCATACGTACAGTTACACAATCCAAAAACATTTTAAATAAAAAATTCAATAATTAATTTCAGTAAGAACAAATTAAATGTATTTATGTAATGTAATCAATGTACAATTAATGCCGGGAATTGAAAATGGAAAATCATTCTCATGAAAGGAACAATCTTCCCTCATGATCCACTTTTCATCTATGAAACATGGTTCCCAAAGATGTGTCCTCCCCAAATGGAATAACTTTATTTCCTTAGATGGATCAATAACCCTATACCAACAATGTTATAAATACCGATCGAGTTTTGAATTCAACATGGATCATAACCAAGGTTGATATATAGCTAAAGAACAGAGATCGAGAGCTAGAGTATTAGTTAGACATGGCATTCACAACATACAATAAGGTTTCTCTCATGATGCTACTAGCACTACTCGTGCTAGCAGTAACACCTCTTGCTTATAATGAAGGTGATGATAATCCAATGCTTCCCACTCATAATTCTCTTCCATCATCAAAATTAGGTTCGTCTTCTGCTAAGCCGGAGCGTTTTGACTCCCCTACATGTAAGATGGGATGTCTTGTTGCGTGCCTTGTTGGTAAGACATCCATGATAACATCGCCTGATAAGTTTAGCTTTCGCAAAATATGGGGGAAAATTACTGACAAGATATGGGGGAAAATATTGGGAAAACTTACTCTCCGTAAGGCCATTTGTCTCAAAAGGTGCTTTCGCGGGTGTACTGTTAGCAGCCAAGCGAATGTGAAGCGGGAGCTCCATGATTGTACTCTTGAATGTGCTTATATGTCTGCTGCAAAACTAACTGGTTCAGGTACATATTGCAATTGTCTTCTAGTTTAATTTGAATTTATATATTGATTATATTCTATAGTTAAGTTTTTGATATATTTATGTTGGATATGTAGATGCTCATACAACTTGGAACAGTTGCAACAACAAGTGCGAAGAGAGCTATAAAGGTTGAAAATTTCGGACATCCAGTAATAGTCAATCAAACAACTAGTTCGTTTGCAATAAGTAGTAGTGACATTCGTGATCCAATTTGATGGTTAATATTTTGTTTTGGTGATGTTCGTCTATGTTATTATTATTTTTTGGTCAAGTGTATGTTATTTAATGATCAATAATATTAATGTCATTAGTTCTAATTTTGTTGTCATGTGCATATGTTTGCCTCATCATGTTCCCTCATCAATGAATATGAACGATTAAGGAATGGACTAAACATCCTATTTATGAGATCCATGAAAGCAGCTGGTGCATTAGTAAGTCCAAATTATATCACTACAAACCCATAGTGTCCATATCGTCACTGAAATGCGGTCTTAGCAATTTCTCCATCTCGAATCCTCAACTGATGATATTCCGATCTCAAATTAATCTTTGAGAACACTGAGACTCCCCTCAACTGATCAAATAAATCATCAATGCGTGGCAACGGGTATCTGTTCTTCATCGTAACCTGGTTCAACTTCTTGTAATCCACGCAAAGTCTCATGGTGCTATCTTTCTTCTTGACAAACAACATAAGAGCACCCCAAGGCGACATACTAGGTCGGATAAAACCCTTATCCACCAACTCCTACAACTGAACCTTTAGCTCCTTTAACTTAGTGGAGGGTCATCCTATAAGGCGCCTGAGAAATGGGTGCGGTTCTAAGAAGTAACTTAATGATGAAGTCGATCTCCCTTACCGAAGGTAAACCAGACAACTCCTCTGGAAATACATCCTAAAACTCCCTAACCATAGAGATATACTCCACATTCATTACCCCCTTCCGGTTATCGACAACATGAGCTAGGTAGGCTTAACAATCTTTATTCAACAACTTCCACTACCAGGATAAGCACTTTAGCCGACGAAATTTTTTCGTCGGCCTGTTCACAATTTTCGTCGGCTATAACCTTAGCCGACGACACGTCGTCGGCTATGCTTATAGCCGACGAAATAAAGTCTGTCGTCGGCTATACTCCAAACCTTAGCTGACGAAATAATATAAAAAATTCGTCGGCTATAATCCAAACACTTAGCCGACGAAATAATATTAAAAATTTGTCGGCTATAATCCAACACTTAGCCGACGAAATAATATTAATATTTCGTCGGCTAAAGTTTTAAAAATTAAAAATTAAATAGAGAATAGCCGATGAAATTAGCACACTTTCGTCGGCTATGATACTTTTAGCCGACGAAAGTGTGCTAATTTCGTCGGCTAAAGGTTGTTGGAAAAAAAAAAACTAGCATAGCCGACGAAATATGGTAAATTTCGTCGGCTATAGTACTTTTTATACTAGAAACCCAAACAAAATTTATACATTACCATCCAAGCAAGCTGCAAATTACAGAAACAATTTCATAACCAACAACAACACGTACACCATCTAAAGTAACATAAACATTTTGCATTAAATTTTCAATTCATAAATTGTTCATAAACCTAAAAAGTAAATTAATATTTGTTCATAAACCTAAAAAACTAAATAAATAATTGTTCATAAACTTAAAAAACTAAATAAAATCGATATCGTCTAAATCAATATCTGCTCCAGGATGAGGTTGTTGGGGAGGTTGGGGAGGTTGCGGCGGCTGAGGTAAGACAATAGGCGGGGGCATGGGCGGAAGCGGAAGTCCCTGCTACTGTGCAGCTATAAAATCTTGCATGTACTGGTACATCTGCTGCTGCTGTGTCTGCTGGGCGGCATAGACTGCTACATTATACTCCTGTAGAGCGGCAGTATATGCTGCTTGGGCGGCCTCTCTCGCGGCAGTATATGCTGCTTGGGCGGCCTCTCTCTCGGCAGTATATGCTGCTTGGGCGGCTTGTTGTTCCCGTAACATCTGAACTTCCGCCTCAAGCTGAGTCGTTCTGCTGCTGGTCGAGGCTCCTTTTTTCTGAAACCCAGGAGTGGTTTTCAGTACCCCCTCGCCCTTCTTTCCCAGGCCCCGACAGTAGAAGTTATTTCCTCGCGGTAGGAAGGCTGTGCCCATGATCCTGGCCCCAACGCTGAGATCTGAACTGTCGATCCGGGACATGGCTTCGGACATGTCTTCCTCTTGCGTGTCAGGCCATGTCTCCCTGACTATAGCAGCCATCACCTCGTCACTAGCCTGCCTCACCCTCGCCTAATTTGATAGGAAAAAAATTAATTAACATTTTAAAATATATATATATATATATATACATATAATTTACTAAATTTTAAAACATAAAACGACTTACAATATCCTCCTGGGAGTCAGGATATGCCTTCTCGTACGTATAGACGTACTGGTTGACCTCTGGATGTTCCCTGGCCGCCTCCTCCATCAACGATGCGAACGGTCTAGAACCGGCATGATGGTTCCTCATGTTGCGTTGCCGGTTTTGAGCGTTCACCCGGGAAACGGCCTACAAAGGAATCAAATTAGTAAAATATTTTAAAACGTATTAAATATAATTCAATATAATAAATAATTATTTTTAATTACCTGTTTATGTGGGTTGTTGAATTCCGATATCAGAAGCCAACGCTACTCGTACTCCCTGAACTGGAACTCAAGGGGGGTGCCGGAACGTTCGTTCCCATGTGTAGTCCAGTGGGTCCGTAACTCGTTCTTCCACTCCTTGTACCTGTAATACGCAAAAAAAAATATAAATATTATAAATTATACATAGTTTTTTTTTGTCCTTAACTTTGCAATGTACCTTCCCCCGTGCACAACGTCCGTCCAGGTGTTCCTCAGGTACTCGGGAACGTCAAACCACACCTGCATTCAAACATTTATTAGTTTAGACGTTCATAAATCTACAATGTAATAAATAATGTTAAATATGAATTTTGTTATACTTACCGACATGGCGTTGTGGACCATGTCCTTAACCTCCTGTGGGACCTCGCCCCAGTCTGACCACAACATAGGGACTCTATCCCTAATAAGCGCTCCCACGCGGCCAGAGTACATCCTCGTCTTGCCGCCCGATACTACGTTCACATCCTCGTCAGTATCAATGACGATCCTTCCCGATGTACTCACTGTCTTCTCGAGAGCTTTCCCCGTGACCGGACCTCTCTTCTTCCTTGTCGGCTTGGCTCCGACGGTGCCTATCATAAATTGATGATTAGTAAATTATTTTTATTATAACATTATAGCATAACAAATTACTTATATAATCATTACCTGAGGGCGTTGGGGCGGATGCGACGGACTCCGACTCTGTCGCCGACGATGATACCCTCGCAGAAATTAACTCTGTAGCAAACGGCACGAACAGATACACCGCTGATGGGGTCATAACGTCCATCACACTTTCAAGAACCTTTTTCTGACAACCGGGGTACACAGGGGTCTGTTGGAAAGCAAGTAGTTTGTTGTACCTGTCAATACCAGCAGTGTTGACAACTCTAGGGAAGGGCTGCACCGGGTCAGACATATACGGTCCTTCAGAGCATACACCCCTCTCATAAGGAAACATATCGTTGATGAAGGCCGTTGTTGGATCGTTGGATGTACTGCCCGTCTCAGAAAATTGCCCATGATCATGCGGACCCCTTGATGATGTTTCACCGTGATATATCCAACATGTGTACTTCTCCCAAAACCCATTACTTTGAAGGTGCTGCCAAACCTTGTCAATTGGAAATTGATACATATCGCTGCGACACTGACATTTAGTGCACGGACAATAGAAAATTGTATTCCCTTTAGCATTATTGATCACATATTCAATAAAACTAACAACTCCTTTAGCATATCTTTTGTCCCATTTTGGAAGCGAAATCCAACTCTTATCCATATCCTGAGAAAAAAACATAATATATATGTATAGACGCTAATTAATTAAATTTACGAATCATTCAATTTATATTATATCTGAGTTAACGTACAATTAATATATATATAATAATTACTAATTAATATAATCAAATTAATATATATATATATATCAACAACTTCATATATATTATCAAACCCAAATCGATCAACTCAATCACACTCAAAACACAATATAATCAACTCTAATTAAAACTCAAAATCAATGTGCATAACGAAAATAAAACTCTTAAATCAACTCAAAAACAAGATATATACATATACGTACCTATATATAGCGCCACAAACTAATTTCAGACAGATTTCGACAACACCCAACAATTTCGCCAACCCCAAAATTTTTTCTCCCGTTTTTTCTTTCAAATCAGCTACTGTCTAGATCTGGAAATATAAAGAATTTTAGCCGACGAAATTATATATATCGTCGGCCAAAGTTTTAAAATTTCGTCGGCTATAGTTCACAGACTATAGCCGACGAAAAAAAATATTTTAGCCGACGACACAACATTTCGTCGGCTAAAGTAGACTTTTAGCCGACGAAAATTTCACTTAGGCAACGAAAGTTTTTTTCGTCGGCTAAAAGTCCACTTTAGCCGACGAAAATTTCACTTAGGCGACGAAATTAGTTTTCGTCTGCTAAAATGGACTTTAGCCGACGAAAAAAAATTTCGTCGGCCTGCTATTTTTTTTTTTCGTCGGTTATGATACTTATTCTGGTAGTGTTCCTAGCAGAAATCACACGACTGGGAAGAACACTCCTCTCCCCTAGAATGGTGACCTTAAGCTTCACTGAACTCCGTAACACGACCTCTTTTCTAAAACAATCCACCAAAGCCTTATGTGTCTCCAGAAGTTCATCCTTAAGATCACATCAAACTCCATAATATCCAAAGGGATCAAATCAACCTCAAATCCGCAACCCTCTACTAGAACCTCACAATCCTTAAACACCCAATCAATTTTCATTACATTTTTAGAAGGCAAAGACACGCCATTCCCCTAGAAGTGGTGCTGACGGCAGATTTTCATGCAAAGAAAATCTATTGGACATAAATGAATAAGTCGCTCCAAGGTCTATTAAAGTAAAATCAGGTTGACCAAAAATGAGCAACGTACCAATAACAACATCCGATGATGAGTGACCCTCCTGTCGGGTCATAGCATGTAATCGTGCATGAGTGGTGGGGCGTCCTTTAGTACCATCGCCCCGCTGATTTCATTTGATCTCTTAACAAATTAAACTTAGAGCTTGTTGTGTTTATTTTAGGCTTCTTGTGGTGCTATCCTTTTCAGGACACAGTAACCCTCATTTGGTTTGAACACCTTGTAAGGTCTCCAACCCCCAGAACCATGTTATTTTAAGAAAACGCTATGCCCAGCACATGTATCGGTTTATTGCCTCTTTCTGATTTCACAAGATTATGAACTGATGCATTTTTAAAAATATTCCAATCATATAACACAACATGATTCAATTAGGGAAAGTGAACAGTGTCAGGATATAAACATAAAACAAGACAAAGTCCAAAATAACTGAATAAGACATACAAAAAGGTCTTGTGTATAAGAATTTAATAATCGGCATAGTAGATCAGATATGTCATCGAACAACCTAGAGCATGCTTAATGTAAATTATGAATACCACGTACATGTCTCAACTCTAATAACCTCTCAGTGTTTAGAGTTTTGGTAAATAGATCTGCAATTAGAGACTTGGTATGAACAAAACTTAGTTCTAAAATTTGTTTCGTATATTAGTTAACATATATAACAGTAACTGCAGTTCTAACTTCATTTCATTTCCCTTGTATGTGTCAAATGTCGTTGTTAGTCGGTTCTGTAATTACACTGTCCCTTGCAAATTTCATGCCCTCTCTGCCCTATCTTCAGCAATTACCATGGTCAGCCTTATCAATTCTACATTTTCCAAATTTTAAGCAATTTTTTTCTTCTTACAATGTATGGGTCAAACTGTTGATCAGGTGTATCTAATCTCTCAGAATTAGAACTCGAGAAAGGACACTAGCATCAGAAACTTCCACAAAAGGAGCAATGTGCGACTTTCTTCATTAAGTATCATCAGTTTCCTCAATCCAGCTCAAGTTCTGTTAAGTACATTTAGATAATTAAGCCTAGTGTCTTTAACATGTTAATGACAGGAGGTAATAAGGATAAACAGGTGTGGGTAATCTTACTTCTATCACTAATCACATATTTGGTCATCTAGTATTGAGAAATGAGAATATCCTCGTACGGGGCATTCTACAACTTAAACAAAATCACGAGTATCAACATATGCATTCTATTTAAAGGGAGGAGAGATGTAGACAAGTTCTTGATGTTGGCAAGTTGGTATCAGCTCCTCTCGATCACGCCATTGAGATTGGCTCTCAGTTCCTTCATTACAATATTGAACATTCCCTTGAACGTCTTGCGTCTTCACCACTTGATAGTATCAGGCTGCTGTCCTTCCTGATGACGCTGGTCTTGGCAAGGTGGAGAAGGTTTTAGATTATTTGGAGAAGGTGGTCGATTATGTGTGGCCTCTCCTGATGTGAAGTCTGAGTCATCTCCCTCGATTATAATATGGTAATATGGTAATGATTCTTAAAACAGACTGATAAAGTACCAGTTATATGTTATAAGTTTATAACAGTGATGAGAGGGCATGAAATTTAAAAGGGTCAGGGTTAACAAATTCTGCTGAACTAGGCACATGGAAACACATAAGCATGAACACTGTTTTGCTTAACCTTGAAGATGTGAATGGTAATAGCATTATAGATTTATTGAAAAGTAAAGAGCATAAAATGTAAAGAGAGGAAGAAGAGCTTGAGGCTACATTGTGGCTATCTGGATTGATAGAAAATGAGGGTTACAACAATTACATATAGGACTTAAATTGTATAATGACACAAATGCCCTTGTGACTTAATTGTTATCAACCCAACATATACTTAACACCGCTTCTTAACCATATGCTTGGCAACAGGCATAATGGTTGAAAGAATACACAATATCCAAATCGAAAACCAACTCCTTGATATCAAAATTCAACATCCATCATGTTATTCAGCTGATTTGGGAAAAGAGGGCTTGCTGAACAATTGCATAGTTGATATTGCAGAAGCAGAAGTGCAGCAATTGAACATATGAAGACATCCTCAGTAGCATAGCAGCAAATGATGTATAACTAGCTAAAAATTCAAATCTGAAAAACTACATATTTCTTCAATTGTATTTCTTCAATCATAAACTAAAAGACTGAAAAGATACCTATGCTGCCATAAGAATAACTTGAAGCTTGATTGACTTTTAAATCTGAGACTTGCACTCTGCTAACAACCATGTAAAAGCTTTTTCAAACCATTTAGAATGTAGCCTTAATTGACCATTGCATATCCACACTAATATAACTAGCAGCTCAATAGCATCACAATTCATGACTTTTTGGCATCAACTCCTCCCATTAGAATATGTAACAAGATAACATCCTCATTCAAACATGAAAAGATCAATTCAACTAAAGCATAACACCAAATTGGCAGCAATCATGGAACCATCTCCCAAAAATGAGCACAACTCACATACAAGCCATACATTCTGACCATAATCCAAACCATCAAGTCACTTCACCATTCCAAAAACAAATTGAAAATTTTTAACTGCTTCGTCTACTTTCTTTGGTAGACGGCAAACATACTTGACATGGAAAATAAAAAGGAAAACTGATGAAAAGATCCAAACAACCCAAACTACAGAGTAAATACATGATTATTCGAGAAAGATATGCCATATCGGAGAGATGTCACCAAAGGAGCTAACAAATCTGATGCTAATTGAGTGGGGTGTAATGGAGCATATAATGAAAATAGAAGCCGAAGCACAAATCGGGAGCTAATCAATCAGTCATGATATCAGAGAGAAATAGCCTAGAAATCTTAACAATATCAAACCATAAGCAGAGTAAACGCATCACCCATCCATCACAAATCTCCATCATCTATTCCTACTTCCACTGCCTCTCGTAATTTTTCATATTTCCAAAATTTTTCAAATCAATTCATGTAATAAGAAAAAGAGATGCAGGGATACATACTATTCCCAAGGTTCTAAAAAACGCTAGGCGTTGCTAGGGCGGACAACCAGCACTCAGGGCGCCTAAGTTGGGCCTAGGCAGTGCTTAGACGGTTTTGTATTTTACATATTTTTATTTATTTAATAAATATAATTGCATAAGTAAAATTTATAAAAAAAACATAATTATGTTCTAAAATTACAAAAATACTTCAAAAATAGACAAAGTATTGAACAATAATATTCTTAAAATTAAAAAACAAATTGAAATAAACAAATTAGAGTTTCCATTCTTTGGTAGCCTATGCGGCTATGCCTCACATTCTTCTTCTCCATATTGCTCTTGCACTTCTTCTGTGTCGGTATCAAATTTAAAGTCAATTTCATCTTCTTCCTCTTCATCCGATATAAAATCATTCTCATGAAGTTCTGTACATTCTTGAAGTCTAGAACTTCTACGAGGCTCTAAGCCACTATTTACTTTCAAATCATTTCCGAGCATTTCACTAGTAAGATCTGAATCAACATCTTCATCATCACTATCAACAATCCATCCTTCTAGGGTTTTTTTTGTTAAAACAAACAAAAAATTGGGCCGCCCAGCAAGACCGCCTAGCGCCTAGCTTGATCGATTTGAAAGAAATCGAAAAGGTCACCTGCCTTCCAGTGTCTAGGCACCGCCTAGGTCCTGGGCGTCTTTTTTTAGAACACAGACTATTCCAGATCAGCGACCATCTAGACGAATACGTAGTGAGAGAAGAGTAACGAGGTGAGAAACCCATAGATCACAGATAGGAGAACGAGATTGAAGTTGGCCGCGACGAAGCTGAAGAGATACCCAAAGAGAGGAAGTCACGCCGATGTGAGAAACGACGGTGTAGCAACGATAACCAACAATTCTACATCTCATGAGTGCGCGAGGTGAATCAAAATGACTCTTTGGCTAGGGATTTCAGATTTGGGGAAAAGCTAAGACCAAGGGAATGAAAAATCGTGGAAGCATAAAAGTAATCTCAGAAACCACAAGACCACAAGATCTGAGCCATGGGCTCTGATACCATAATAGGATTATGGATTCATTGAAAAGTAAAGAGCATAAAATGTAAAGAGAGAAAGAAGAGCTTTGGGCACAATCACAATGGTAAAGACGGTCACTTCCGCCAGTGTGACTTATTTTTTGGCTTGTGGCTCAAGAGGTTCAAGATGATTGGGGAGTGACCAAGCCTTGAGTTCGTCCAACAATCCCACGTCCGTCTATAGGCTCACGTTATTCATCTTAAGAAGTAAACATTGCCCACTTGATCTATAACCAATGCGAGATGAAACTGAAAGACGGAACTGATGACAAATCGAGAGTGCCGAGTACTAAACTGTACAGTACCTAGTTCAGAGCTTCAGGCAGATTTCATGAAAATATATTATTTACCAAGAATGACGAATCAAAAGTGCCATTTGTTATTCCAATCATACAAGCATCAATTTACATAATATAATCAGAAAAACAATTGGCAACTACAGCAAACAAAGGTCCACGGAAGCCTCCCTATATAAGGTAGAACCACTCCATCCCTCCGATCATCCACTCATTCTATTCACTTTTATTCCTTCTGAATTTTCCCCTTTCCTATTTAAAGTTATTTTTCCTTTTTACAGTATTGAGTATGCACGGATCACCTCAACTATAGGCGCTCGGCAAAGTGGGCACTTGCCTCCACCACGAACCAATTCGTTTGCACATTTTGAGCATGTACACATATGCCCACATCTGCAACAAAGAAAACAAAATTCATAAAAAAGAAAGAAAGAACTAGATCTTAGACACAAGAACAAAAGTTGACACGTATATCATGCAAAACATATAATAAATGTGTCACACTCATAATTAGGTATACTTGATTGATAAGTAGGTATACCTATACAAGAGAGAGTCGATGTGACTATCACAACAAACACAACAAGTTCCTTTTCTTACATGACCCCATTTAGAACCATCCTCTGATGTCTCAGCACTTGACACTGCAATATAACATTTCTCATAAATTACCAGTAACAACAAAGCTATAATGTGTAAGAAAACCACATTCACCTACCTTTCCATTATACACAAACACATTTTCTAAACAAAAGTATGCATGTTCACTGGTACCATGTAAACTAAAACAAACCTTTTTCACCAGATGACAGATTGAGAGCCGCCGACACTTCCTGTCTGACAGAACGTTGCAACTCCAATTGCATATCCATGCAGGCCTCCAACATCCTTTGCATGTGGCTCATGCCTTGCTGGAGTCTTCCCATATCTGACCTGAGATCATTAAACATCTCCCATTCCTGCTCCATATCAGAATCCACATTCAGGGAAACCAACAGAGAAAACTGAAAATACTAGCACAGAAAAACCAGACCAATTCCCATGTGATAAAATCCTTAACCAAACAGTTCTTTGGACCTTGTACATTATTCTAAGATATCAAAACTGTAAGATGCCCAGCTGAAAATAGCAATAGAAAAGTGAGCCCCGAGTAGATACCTATTCCACAAGCCCTTTTTTAAACCAAAATCTATGAAAAAGCGTGTGTGCACATATATAGCTAGAGATCCCACACTGGACCAAAAATAGCTGGAAAAATGGAGTGTCATTAAATCCTGGTGATACGACCTCAATATCTAAAATGTAGAAAGAAATTTTTAGGAAGCTGCATGTGAAATTTTTCAACAAGCCGCAGTACAAGTGGGGAAAAGGAGTGATCCCAAATCTAAAAAAAATTAGGGAAGAAAGAAAGCTCACAATTTCTGAACGATGCATGCTATGACGAGACCAGCCAGGGTTATGTAAGTCCTGATGCCATATTGGTTGTGGTGGGGGAACCGGTGGAGGTGGTAGAACACGTGTTGGTCTGTTGGTGGAATCTGCCTGATCTCCATTCAGCTCATCCCTCTGTTGGTCCTGGTCCTGCACTGGTGAAGCGGGAGTTGGTGTTGGCATGGTCCTATGCAAATTCCAATCAATGGGAGCACGACTTTGCCTTTCAACGTATGACTGTATCAGCTGGTCCAGACTTTCACGGAATCCACTACGAAGAAGATTTGAAACACTCCTTCTGCAAATTGAAAATCATAACCATATGAGATACAGATCATGAACTCCATGTGCCTTTCAACCCACTCATCGACAATTAATCAAATACCTGCTAACAAGTTCCCTAAGTTCCATACTGTACACGGTATCATCATCAGGTGGATTAAATCTGTTGAATCTTCTAATTGAGCCAGAACGACGATTTCTCACAGGAACTGAAGGCCCTTCGGACCAATTCTCAATAGCTTCCCGAGAACCGTCCGTATGCCAAGTACCCTGAGCTTCTTGTTGATGACCTGTTTCTTCATCAACATTTTGGGGAGTTCCCTGAGGCCAGATATTCACAGACGTTTCTTGCCAATTTTCAACCATATCTTCAGCATTACCTTCCCTCCAATTGTTAAATTGATCAAAAGTTGTCTGCTCCCAGTTACGTCCCTCATCTTCAGAAATTGGTTCCTGCCAATTCCCCCCTTGATTAGCAGTTTCTTGCCAATCATGTCGCTCAATGGCTGTGCCATTTTCCAAGATCCCCAATTGATTAGGAAACTGACTGTCACCTCCCTCGCTCCCATGTTGGGATCGCTCATGACTTTCCTGTTGAATACCCTGAGAAGCATTTGATTGGGGATGATCGCTTCTAGAATCATTGACATTACTATTAGTCGGAGAATCAACCTGGCCGTCAACTTGACCACGAACTATATTTTCTAATCTGGAGCGGAACCCTTCCCTAATGAGGAAGGCAGTCATTATTCTAGCAAACTCAATTTTGATATTTCAATGGAATCAATAAATGTATATACATACAATCTCATATGAAGCAATAAAATCAACAAAAGAAAATGAAATCAAGAAAAAGAAAACCAAATTGAGTCGAGTGTCTTCTATTTAAGGTGATCATTAGTATTCCTGAAAACATAAATTGCGATGCATTTCGTAACTACTGATAATAGAGTAGTACTGATGGATACTTGTACAGATAACCTGAAACAATGATAGCTTTGACCCATGTCAAAAAGATATTTCCTAAATGCCCAGCCCAAACTCACAAATTTAAATCGCACACAAATAAAATTGGAGGCTCAGATCTCAAAATATGTTCAATATGTAAAATTTTAAAATTCAGAACTTCCAGTACAGTTATGGAGTACCAACATATTTAAATGGCATAAATACATTTACTAATGGAGACAACCAAGATGGGAAGAATATGAGAGCTTTCTCAAACAACTGATAATGAAGAAAAGATACCTTAAACCAGAAACAGTGTGTCGCTGTCTCAATTGAACTAATTCACCCACAGCAACAGAAGTTGGTCTTTCTTCTTCAATAGGCCTTTCATTCCGCAAGAATCTACCTCTGAGTAAGGACTGTAAAGTTCAATTACATTAGTAGCCAAATTATGGTCAAACCCAAACCTAAATGTGAGGGAATTTTCAGAGAATGACAGGGGTAAGAGTAGTATCAGTTAATCCAAACTAGCCATTGTAACTATACTAATATTCACAAGCAAAACCTGATCAGATACAGACGCAAAAATGAGGGGAGGGAGTAATACCAAAAATTGAATATTAAGAAATATTGGTCTACCAAAAATTTTGCATCCTCAACATATCAAAAACTGAGATTAAAATGTCCACCTTATATTGATCTTTGCAGGGGGCACTGAAGAGAAAACACTGAGTAATTTATCAATGTGGAGAAAATAATGATATCCAAGCAACATGCCAAATAGGATACACTTCTGAAAAAGGCCATAGCGTACTAATGATCAAGGTAAATCAGCAAGAGAGGAATAACTACAATAATTACTAAAAACAGGTCCCAAAAGTTCATTGAACAAAGATAATGTGATTATAGAAAGGATTAATTTCAGTTTACTTACCTGAGGTTTGGGGCTAACATCATTTCACCCCCCGTACTTTTAATTTTGAAAGTTTACCCCTTAAAGTTTTCAATTTTCATCAATCAAGCTCAATTGCTGAAATTTTGTGTAATTTGGACGTTAATTATAGCTTTATAAATCACTTTAACGGCAAATATATTCATCTAACATAAAAAAAACATCTTTTAGAACCTTTTTAATAAGACTACATATTAAAATTTAACGTCCAAATTGATCGAAATTTCAGCAATTGGGCATGATTGATAAAATTGGAAACTTTAGGGGGTAAAATTTTAAAATTAAAAGTACGGTGGGTGAAATGATGTTAGTGTCATGCCTCAGGTAGGTAAACTGAAATTAATCCTTATAGAAACTATTGTTATAACAACTTCCATATGACATTATAGAAAATTCAGACTCATCACGGTTCAAATTACAGAGTCAGAATTTCGTAAGATACATGGTAAAATTCACATTGATGTTTATGTAGACCAATGTAAGTAAATTAATTTAGTTTAAAATTAGAATTAATCTTCACAACTGACCTGAATGCGATTGCGATGAGCAAAATCAGAGACAGCTCGATGCTCCACCAAAGACTGGAGCTCCCCTTGTCTTTCCCTCTCAATTCTCACCAGCAAATCAATTATAGCCTGTCTTCCACGCAACCTCAACATATCCCGGCGCATGTGCTCTGGTTGGCTCTCCTCTTGGTCAGCTGCTGACCCATCACGTTCTCCATCAACAAGAGCACTATCACTGGTGACCTGATCTTCCCGTTGGGCTCCACGACCTCCTCTCTGCTGACTAGCCATTTGCACCCACTCCCGGACAATTCTCACCCTTTCACGCTCTGTCTCACCAAGCCACTCTGCCCTAGGACTACTACTTCTCTGAGCAACATTGGATGCATGATCACTAATGCCAGTTTCCATCCATCCCCGTACAACCTGCCTCACTCTCTCCCTCTCAACTTCACCAAGATCAGGAGACTGCTCCCTGCTAGAAGCATTATTATCACCTCGTTCATTTTGTGAACCCATCTGATCATGGGACCATGCCCCATACTCATTCTCACTCGCATCCACCAAACTTCCACGGTTCTCACTCCCCCGACTATCAGACCTATTCGTCCTTAGCTCATTAGTATTAGCCTCCACACTCCTCTGCTGCCTCAACCTCTCCCTCACCCTCCCACGTGCTCTATTTAACAAATGCTCATCCTCCAGCTCCCGCCACATTTGCAAAATTGTAGAGGCCTGAGTGCTGGGCCTCTCCACAGTCCCCTGCCTCCTCGATGTTGGGGACTGTGACTCCCTCAAAAATGAGGAATCAAGCATCGAAACCGTATGCAACCCCGCAAGTGCCATCAACTCTGACTCCCGGTTCCTCCTCTCAATTGTAGTTATCATCTCCTGCGCCTGCCGCGCCGCCCACCGGGTCAAAATCCTAGAGTGGCGGCGCTGCGCAGCAGATGATTCTGCCAAATCTTCACCTTCCAAATCCAACCTCCTTCTCCTCCTAACAAGCTGCTCACCGTCGTCATCCTCATCATCAGGATTCCGAGGGGAGCTACAAGAAGCAAATGACATACATTCATCCAAGTGCCCACGCATGAATTCCTCATATCCACTCTCGAAATCACCGCAGGCATCAGCCGATTCCGGCTTCTGTTGCCGCGGCTCAAAATCCGTCATTTCAAACCCACCAAGCACACCAAACCTTCACCCCCACAACTCCTCCAAATCAGAATCCCCCATATCCAATCCCACAGCTAAACCGACATTCACAATCAACAACAGCAGCCTAAACTCGATTCCCAAACCCAAAAAAATATAAGAAACAGTGACCCCTGACCCAATCCAAATTGAAATATATACACAGGTATACGAAAATCACAACCAAAATTGGGATTCAGATGATTCTGCGAACAGGGAGGAGAATGATTCAGAGGCGAAATAGATCAGCATAAGAGCATTGCCGGAATTTCGAAAACACGTACCTCTGAAGCCTCTTCGATAACCTCCTAATGTCAGTGTTGTCAAGTCTGAGAGAGAAAGAGAGAAAAACAGAGAGAGTTGGTCTGTAACGAAACCCTAAGGTTCAGGGAAATGTGAGTGAAAGAGAGCAATTGTTGAAAACGCAGAGAAAGAGACGAGAATGATTTTTCAGTATTTATAAATTTTTAACATTCAGACATAAAATAGGAAGAGAGAAGATACTGCCACGTGGCTGGGTTATTTTTTATATTTTATTATGTTCATTATTGTGGGTTATTATTTTTCCGGGTCAGTGACTCGGTGGCATTTCCAATGTCACTACAGAAATTAGGATTTCTAATTTTTCTTTTTTATATATCAAAAACTGGAAAATAATCTGAATTTGTTATTCGGATACTGATGAACAAGGAAGAAAATCCATCCTGTCTCCAAATAAGGAAGATCTCTGAAAATGAACGGGCATTCTTATATATGTTACCAAGTGAGTACCATTGGTTACTTTTATTTTAAGTGCAATGTTCGTTTTTAAATGAGTAAATTAATAAATATTTATATTTGAAAACACCATAATTTATCTAATTGGTTCAGTTATACAAGATTGCCGTTTTCTAAAAAATATAAAAGGTTTGCTACGCATTTTCCAGAGCTATAAGTTTTCTTGTTTGACTAGTAACAAACTTTATTCAAACAAAAGAAATTACACGCATAAAACCTCTCAAGATAGAAAACCAACATAGGAAATAGACAGGTTAGGTGGTTAACGTGCGGATTATAGCGGCTTGAACATGTTGGGTTCCATTATAACGTGCGGGATATAGCGGGTTATCAAAATATGAAAATCCTCAATTTCAAACCCTAAAGCTTCAGTTCGTCGATTCTCCTCACACAAAGAATCGAACTACTAAATTTTAAAGGAATGTTTACCGATCAACACCGAAAATCTGAATAGTCGAGACTTAGGTGCCGTTACTAACTCATTTGTGCCACGGGTTCCCATGTAGCTTTCCGGATCTAATAACTTTCACTTTTTTACTATAACTTCCTCAGACTAACTCTGATTAAAACGCATAGCATGTCTACGGACTCATCATAACGTCCTCTACGACAACTCTGAAGAACATTTCCCGAAATAAAGATCCAACAAAAAGTCAACTCTAGGACCTTTTCTGATTATTACAAATGGTAAAAGATTAAAGTAACATAAAGTAATCAACTGTAAAATAATTTAAGAACCGGGATGGACAATTCGCCCCCCTCGAAATTTACATACCTATCAAACAAAAAGGTGAGGGTATTGCTGCCTCATTTGTGCCCCGGGTTCCCATGTAGTTTCATCTACCTCATGACTCCTCTAAAGCACTTTAACTAGAGAAATAGTCTTGTTCTTAAGCACTTGCTCCTTCCAATTAATGATCTTCACCGGCAACTCCTTATAAGTCAAATAATTTTGCAAACTAATTGGTTGCCCTTGGAACACATGAGAGAGATCGGTAATATACTTGAGAAGTATGGACACATGAAAGATATTACGTATCTTAGATAACTCAAAAGGTAGATCCAACCGATAAATAAGTCAGTCAACACTCAATAATCTCATAAGGGCCTATATATCTCAGGTTAAGTTTCCCCGCTTGTCAAAAGCACTACACCTTTTCAAGTGGATAGTTTCAAGAACACTCAATCACCTACTTGGAACTCAAGATCACTCCTTTGATTACCTGCATAACTCTTCTTCCTGCTTTGAGCCGTCTTGAGTCTATCCAAAACTCATCTGTACACATGAATCAAATTATGGCCATACAAGTCTTTTTCTCCCACTTAACTCCAACATAAAGGCGTATTACACTGTCGTCCATAATGTGCATCAAAAGAATACATATCAAAGCTAGAATGATAACTGTTGTTGTAGGCAAACTCTATCAATGCCAAGTTTTTATCCTAACTCCCTCTAAACTGCATAGCATAAGACCTCAACATGTCCTCCAAGCTCTAAATAGTTCTCTCAGCTTTCCCATCAGTTTGAGGATGAAAAACATTGCTGAAATGTAATCGAGTGCCTAAAACTGCCTGTAAAGCTCCCTAAAACCTGGAGGCAAATCTAGGATCTCGATCAGACACTATAGTCTCTAGTACACACCATAGAGTCTCACAATCTCATACACATACATTTCCGCTAACCTATCCAATGCATACTTCTTATTCACTGGCAGAAAATGTGTGAATTTGGTTAATCGATCAACAATCACCCAAATATCATCATGCACATCACATGTATATGGTAAGCTGAAGACAAAGTATATGGTGATCGCATCCCACTTCCACACGGGAATAGGCAAAGGCTCAAGCAAACCAACAGACTTCTGTCTCTTAGTCTTCACTTGTTGGTAAATCAAGTATCTACTCACAAATGTTGCAATTTCCCACTTCATGTTCGACCACAAATAATGATCCTTCAAGGTCTTGTACATTTTTGTAATTCCAGGATGTGCGACATATGCAGAAGTATGAGCTTCCTCAATTATCTCCTGCTTTAGCTCCTCATTTCTTTTAGGAACACAAAGTCTATTCTTGAACAACAATGTCTCATCTCCTCTAACTATTAAGTCGATCGTTTCCCATCAAGTGTTATCTCTATCAACCACATTATAGACAGATCATTATATAGTGCCCCCCGCACTTTATCAATCAAAACAGGCCTCACATGAAAACAGTCCTCAACTTCATCCTCCCATAACTCCACACCATTAGCTCACAACTCATAGAGAAGTGGAACTCGAACCGCTCTCAAATGCGGCAAAAAAACGAAAGGATTATGGCTATGAACTTCAACCATAACATTGACCCTTCGTAGATGACACTCAATAGTAATATCATAATCTGCAATCAACTTTATCCACCTCCTCTGCCTCATATTTAAGTCCCTCTTAGTGAACATGTATCGAATCCTCTTGTGACCAGTAAAAATTTGACACTTGGTCCATATAGATAGTGTCTCCACAACTTAAGTGTGAAAATTATTGTTGCAAGCTATAAATCATGTGTGGGTTAATTCTCTTCATGTGGCTTCAATTGCCTAGAGGCATAAGCAATAACTCTTCCAAGTTACATAAACACACCACCCAAACTGTCTCCACAACTTAAGTGCGAAAACTATCATTGCAAGCTCTAAATCATGGATTGGTTAATTCCCTTCATGTTACTTCAATTGCCTAGAGGCATCAGCAATAACTCTTCCATCATAAACACACCACCCAAACCTTATCTAGAAGCATCAGTCTTTGCGAAACCTTCCACAAAAATGCAATAGTAGCCTGCTAAACCCAAGAAACTTCGGATCTCCTTTACACTAGTAGATCTCCTCCAAATCATCACTGCTTCTACCTTTTGGGAATTCACACTAACACCTTCGTCATACACAATGTAGTCTAAGAATCCCACTTTATCTAACCAAAACTCACACTTACTGAGCTTTGTATACAACTGAGCTTCCTTCAATATCCGTAAAACCAACTTTAAGAGTTTTGCATGCTGCTTTAAATTCTTAGAGTAAACCATGATATTATCTATGAATACAATCACAAACCGGTCAAGATATGGACCAAACACCCTATTTGTGAGATCCATGAAAGTCCAAAATCTATTACCACAAACTCAATGACTATAACGTGACTGAAAAGCAGTATTAGCTATGTCACTCTCCCGAATCCGCAACTAATGATATCTCAATCTCAAGTCAAGGGATATTTTTTCTTCATAATAACCTGCTTTAACTTCGTACATGATAGTCGCATATTTATGATAGATTGTTTTCAAAATGAGGTAGTGTTTCGAAAACCAAGAATGTCAGAGGTTACATTTAAAGGAGAAAGAGATGTCCTTCCAAAACCAAGAGCGGCACCTCGCAGGCAGCAGCGCACGCAGACGCCTCGGCAGGCAGCATACCGGTTCTTCATCCAACCGACAGCAGTCCCTCTTCTTCATCCAATCTCTATCTGTAAACTCTATGATTTGTTTTGTTTATTTCATTATGAATTTCAGTAGCTAAACATCTTGTTAAGGGGTTGCTTGAAGCCCCGTACATGAAGTCTTTTGATGCATATACTTTAATCTAGTTTGCATATTCATCTTGAATGAGGTTTATTTATCTATGTGGTTCAGTGATGATTTCTTGTATGTATACTTTGGTGTGCAACTTAGTATGCATACTAGGAATCTATTGTCATGAGATACGGGCGATTGAAGATAATTTCTTCCACTGAATTCTCTACGGTGATACACCGATAGATTATTTCGTCGGGTGATTGAAACCCTAGGTCTAGCAGGACACGTCCATAATGTACCTGTGAACCCTTGTAGCTTCTCAAACCTTCTCATAATGTTTTCTTATTTGTAAACCTTGGGGTCCATGACTATAGGTTCATAGAGGGATAGATGCAAGGGAGGTCCATGACAAACTTGCATAGGCATAAGGATTAGGTAATATGATGTGATTGTAACGATCAACTCTTCCTGGGAACTTTCATTCATGGGATATGTGCATTACGTTAAGTATGCATTAGAGAGACGGAATGGCGGTGGTGGATTGCATTCCTCTTAACTCATTCATCACATAGTTTAAACAACTTGCATTCATAAGCATAGTTACTTTCAGTATTTATTTTCTACATACAGCAGTAGCTTGTCCGATTTGTTTCAGTAACCAAATCAACTCCGATTGCCCTCAAATTTTGTGTGGAAGTCCACCACTGTGTCTAGTTAATTGTATCAAATTTCATAGCTTTTGGTTTAGTCTAGGTTAGGTTCATGGTGTGATTACTGTTCAGTAGTCGAGTTTGTCAGATTTGTGTCATTTGTGTTCATTTAGTGTTTTAAGACTTAGTTTCACCAATTTCTTGTGGACGATAACCCCTATTTATCTATAATACATTGATATATCTGGGTGGGGAATAAGGTATATTTGTTAGGCGGTCATCCGTTCATCAGTACACACAAAGTCTCAAAGTATCATCTTTCTTCTTAACAAACATCGGGGCACCCATGGATAAGTGTTAGGTCGAATAAATCCATTATCCAACAATTTCTGCAATTAATTTCTCAACTCTTTTAATTCGGCAAGGGTCATTCTATAAAGTGCTTGAGAAATAGGTGTGCTTTCAGGAAGTAAATTTATCGTAAAATAAATCTCCCACTCAACTTTGGAAATAACTTTGGAAACTCCTTAACTATATGAATATCATTCAAACTCGCCTCTCCCATTATAATATCCACAATATGCGAGGGGTAGGCTTGACAGCTTCCTAGTGGCCACAACAAAAATCAAACATTTTGGAAGGACATCTCTTTCTCCTTTAAATGTAACCTCTGACATTCTATGTTTTCGAAACACTACCTCATTTTGAAAACAATCTATCATAGCTCTATGTGCTTCTAAAAAGTCCATACAAAATATCACATCAAATTCCATCAAATCTAAAGGAATTAAATCAGCTTCGAACCCAAGCCACCCACTAACACCTCACAACCATTAAACACCCAGTCTATCTTGAAAATCTACTTGACATAAATGAATGTGTTGCTCCAGGATTTATTAATGTAAAAACAGGTTGACCAAACATGAACAACATACCAATGATGACATCTAGTGAGGTACGACCCTCCTGCTGAGTCATGGTAATAACCCTAGCATAAGTGGTGCTGCCACTACTTGGTGCCATGGTGTGTGCACCACTACTAGAAGCACCAGCAAATATAGCTCCCTAAGTCAGAAGAGGGCAATCCCTCTTGAAATGATCCTGCTGGCCATAATGGAAACATCCCCTAATTGAAATTGACCAATCTGAAATGACTGACCACCAAAAGTCTCATTATAGCTACTAGAACCCCTCCTGAACTAACCAGACTAGCGCCCACTAAACTGGCTCCTAGGATGCCTCCTACCATGCCTCTTGAACCTACCTCAGAATCTTGAACCAGAACTCGAGCTACTACCGTAACCACTACCAATAAATAATCTAGAGCCAAAGTAGATGTAACTTTCCTGGTCGAAACATGACCAATATCACCAAGATCAGATAGGAGGCTAGCTACTATATCTTGTGCCTCTATATTAAAGGAAAACAACATTTCCTGTTGAAATTTTTTATATGACACTGTTGTCATCTATCTCGCATATATGCCGTTAAGACCCTTGACAAACTAGTAGATCTTCTCCTACTCTGTGCTCACCAAGTCAGACACACAGAACACTAGCTCTCTGAAAAGCTACTCAAAGACCATAATTGTCATATCATCATCATTCCTCAGATTCAGAAACCTCTTCCTCATTCTATTGATATGGGCCTAGTTGATATAACGCTTCTTAAAGGGAACTGTAAACTAATCCCAGATCATCTGCTGAATTGGATTGCCCATGCCTCATTCAAATCAAGCCACCAATGCCATGTTTCCTTCTCAAGGAAATAGATAACTAATATCACCTTCTTCTCCTCAAGACATAACGCATGAATAAACATGTTCTCCATGCCCTCCAGCCAATTAAGAGCATCCACATGCTCATTAGCATGACTAAACGTCTTGGCCTTATTCCTATGTGTCTTCTCATAATTGATTTCATAGGAAAAAGTGGTGAGTCGCCTGAAAAACTGCTCTAAAGCACCATCTGCAGGCGCTTCCGCATTCTCTCCCAATAGAGGATTGGGAAAGTTAAGAAGATTCTCCCTACTGGCTTAGGTGCGTCCACGACGCATAGTTACATATGGATAAAACATTTAGTATTATCTATAAAAACAATACTAGGACAACTACAAATACTCAATGAATACCGAGCATCTTATGCATAATATGCTAATGGATTCACCACTGTCGGACCACAACTTTATAGACACTAAGAATCACTAAGCATATGAAGTAGTATGAAGGAATCGAATAACCTAATGCTTTGATACCAACTATCATGATTCACCCTGGATTTCCCCACTAAAACCTGAAGTGATTCCCGTTGGGTGCACGGTGAACCTTAAATGAAATTTTACCAAAAATTTCGGTATAACCTCTCTTGAAAATGGACAACCCTAACCTGACAACCACCAACAAAACAAACACTTCTATGATCACCACAACCATCCTCAACACTTGGAGTCATCCTGCTCTTATAAATAAACATCTGTCTCATCATACAAATAAATTTTATAATCACTTCACAAATCTCAACCAAAAACAACATTTAGAGTAATATTTCTCAAAGTAGGCTAAGTTGGGATTATATGACCCTAGCACACTACCAAATATAAAACAACTCATCCTATGGACATCAGAGCTCTAACCGGCATGAACCTACTAAAGAAAAATGGAAGTGGCGGTAATTAGCACCTGAGAATTCCTATATATATATATATTACAAAAGAAGCTAGTTAGATACATGTATCATGCGTAAGTGTACATCGATCGACATAAATTTTGATACTTTCATGCAAACGTAAAATAAATTTGGTTTGGAATGGAATGGGATGTGCAATGAATTTCATGCCATATTCTATTGTGTAAATGAGGCGTAATACAAGGACCATTATTTACGTATGTCCATTAGTATATGGACAACAGCATTGGGATTGAGAAAATGGTGTATGTTATGTTAGGTAATATCCCTCCAAGTTTTCTTCAACTCCAAGCGACTTGTCCCCTAGGGTTTCAGCAAAACTCCATCTCCGAGAAGCCAGAAACTAAATCATTCTCTCTTGGTTCCCTTTGGAGTTTTCTGAAATTGGTCTTTCTAGAGGAGAATATATTGGTCAGAATTTGCGGCCATTTTGGGATACAGAATCACGTTGTAAATTCCAGAAAAAGTTGCTGGGTTGGTTTTGGTTTGTTTGATGGGTGGGAATTGGGATGTTGATTTAGAATCCTAGGTTTTGGATAGAGATTTGGGTGGCAAAAACGAAAGCATCAAACTATTGAACATGTTTTAGTTGGAACGTTGTTGTTGTCTAAATGTATTCAGGAGAATAATACAATTCATGTCATGCCATCTTTAGCTGTACTTTCAGGTTGTCTTCAGATTCTTTCATCATTTTCCTTGATCTATAACCACGATTTTTGTAGTACGTAGCACACTGCACACACTTATCTACCAAAAGCACTATTTTTCCCCTGTATTATTACCCAACATCCTTTTATGAAAGTCTAAATTAGTTGCTAAAACATCGATGTTTCAGATAGGACTGGGATGACATGAAGGATTTGAGAGAGAAACCTACTATTCTGGTCTTCTGGAAAAGAGATCACCGAACAGATATCTTGATTTTTCCCAGGGATGGACTGATGGTAGAATATGGAAACTGTAGAGGACACTCCTCGCTGTCCTGTCTTTCCTTATCCAAACTCCAACCACAAAGGATGTCGTCGCTGCTAGAGGCGGCGAAGGGAGAAGCAAGTTCAACCACGGCCGCTATCTCTAATTAAAACCTAGGGTTGTTCTCTAAAATCATGAACAAAAGATAATGAAGTAACTCTATAAAAAGTAAATAAACCTACTGTACCTTCAATTGAAAAAAGGGAAACCTGGTTATACTTTCTCTTGTTGATTTCTTCTTGCTGCTTTGAATAAGCTAGCAAACATACACTTTTATCCAAAGCCTGTTTCAGAGTGCATTTGAAACCTGGATTTAGAGACCATTTTGACGTTCTCTGATACATGCTCGTTTGGCATGTGAAACTTCTACAAGGTCACACTCTAGGTTTATGATCATCGTATGGAATCATAAGGAAAACAAATGGAGAAATAGCTTCCTTCCAAAAGAATAAATTACACATGACATTAGAACCGAAGAAAGTTAATTTTTATTTTACACGTAATATCTTCATATTTCTTCTCCCCTAGGTGTCTAACTTATAATGGCTCAACCCAAGAAAGCAAAGAACTCACAGGTAGCAAGCACCATCCACTGTAGTCATATCTCGCCGGTTCCAAGAGGCTGTCTTGATCTATCACCAGATGCCCATGCTTGATAGTCCTTCACAAGCTGCACCAACCACAACAAAAACGAATTATATCATTGAAATGAAAGTGACATTTTATCCACAATACATAAAATCCCTAATCTGATCTGAGCATTTATATTGTTCGTGATCATTTAGTCACTTCCATCCATATTAGGTGATACCGGTATGTTTCAGTAATAGAGTACGGGATTTCAGTACTAAGTCTACGCAATCAAACAGTATAAATAGTACAAAAATAGTGCCTAACTTGCATGGACGGCTTGGCCATTTCATATCTTACTCGAAGTCAAGAAATCAAACTTCCAACAATGAGTTTCAAGATAATATAACCATTCAGAAAGATCCCAGTTTGAAAATAAATGAAAATGGTCACAGGCAGAGATTAATACCAGGAAGGAAAAGTAGAAAAGTAAGCAAGGAGACTGGTTGTGAGCGGTGGCGGATCCGAGATATTGGGTTGGGCTAATTTAAGTAGCTATATTTTGTCGATTATACTTCTAATATACTAAAAATAAAATAAAAATGGAAGTGTAGAACTTAATAAGGAAACACTAAAGAATTTTATTCAAAGAAACAATACAAGTGACAAATCAAGGAAAGGAAATATGTGACCAAAGAAGGAAGGGAGTCTTGAAAAAAAAACTGAAAGAATGATGCACGAAGTAATCTAACCAAGGGAAAAAAAATATGAAGTGCAAGCGTATCAGTTGCTTGTGTTGCACAATGGTCACAGCAGAGATTAATACCAGGAAGGAAAAGTAGAAAAGTAAGCAAGGAGAATGGTTGTAAGCAGTGGCGGATCCGAGATATTGGGTTGGGCTAATTTAAGTAGCTATATTTTGTCGATTATACTTCTAATATACTAAAAATAAAATAAAAATGGAAGTGTAGAACTTAATAAGGAAACACTAAAGAATTTTATTCAAAGAAACAATACAAGTGACAAATCAAGGAAAGGAAATATGTGACCAAAGAAGGAAGGGAGTCTTGAAAAAAAAACTGAAAGAATGATGCACGAAGTAATCTAACCAAGGGAAAAAAAATATGAAGTGCAAGCGTATCAGTTGCTTGTGTTGCACAATGGTCACAGCAGAGATTAATACCAAGGAAAAGTAGAAAAGTAAGCAAGGAGACTGGTTGTAAGCAGTGGCGGATCCGAGATATTGGGTTGGGCTAATTTAAGTAGCTATATTTTGTCGATTATACTTCTAATATACTAAAAATAAAATAAAAATGGAAGTGTAGAACTTAATAAGGAAACACTAAAGAATTTTATTCAAAGAAACAATACAAGTGACAAATCAAGGAAAGGAAATATGTGACCAAAGAAGGAAGGGAGTCTTGAAAAAAAAACTGAAAGAATGATGCACGAAGTAATCTAACCAAGGGAAAAAAAATATGAAGTGCAAGCGTATCAGTTGCTTGTGTTGCACAATGGTCACAGCAGAGATTAATACCAGGAAGGAAAAGTAGAAAAGTAAGCAAGGAGACTGGTTGTAAGCGGTGGCGGATCCGAGATATTGGGTTGGGCTAATTTAAGTAGCTATATTTTGTCGATTATACTTCTAATATACTAAAAATAAAATAAAAATAGAAGTGTGGAACTTAATAAGGAAACACTAAAAAAATTTATTCAAAGAAACATACAAAAGTGACAAATCAAGGAAAGGAAATATGTGACCAAAGGAAGAGTCTTGAAAAAAAACAGAAAGAATGATGCACGAAGTAATCTAACCAAGGAAAAAAAATATGAAGTGCAAGCGTATCAGTTGCTTGTGTTGCACAATGGTCACAGGCAGAGATTAATACCAGGAAGGAAAAGTAGAAAAGTAAGCAAGGAGACTGGTTGTAAGCGGTGGCGGATCCGAGATATTGGGTTACCTTCTTCCCTCAAGATTTATAACACACACAATAAGACTTACAATAGGTTGGAGCAACCTAAGTTACCAATTCGACTTTAGCCTCCCGAAATAATTTGTCTTTAAGTTAATCAAATGGGGAAATTGCTCATTCTCGTGAGTTTCAGCTGGATCTTTACACATCACAAACAATGTGGGGGAGAGACAAAGGTGTTCAACCAAACTTCATTGTCCAACAGTGTTAATCAAAGCTAGCGTTTCAAGTAGCAAAGGATCGAGATAAAGAAGAGAGGGCTAAAGTGCCCCGCATCGTTTGGAGGTAATTTATCCCTCCAAATTGCAAGAAAAGGGTCAAAGCAAGGAAGAGAAGAATTGTTGATTGATTATTTTGAGTGACTTAACAAAAGAAGACACCTTTTGGCCATAGCCCAACTTCAACACTCTATAATCAAGCCTAGCACATAGAACTAAATATTCTAAAAAGACCAGAAAACAATTCACTTACCTCACCTCTTAATCATTAAGTCCTTCTAAACCCAAGCTTCCATGTTACAGGGTAAGATCCAGGTTACATTCTTACAGACAATTGTATCCCCCACCAACACTTTCCAAACGGTCACCGTCTTCCTATTTTCCACCCCAAACCCAGAAATAGAAGCGCAGAAATGAAGTCAATGAGAAATATCTCTCCAGGGGCAACAGCTTGATTCTCATACTATAATAATGGGAATCCCATCCTGTTTCTGATGACAGCATACTAGAGGGAATGTCTTTCTTCATTGAAGCACCAAAGCCACTTTCCAAGTAGAGCAGTGTCCTTTAACAGGCTTCTTACACCTAATTCCCCTTTTACCTTTACTTGAGAAACCACATCTCACTTGACTATAAGGTCCATTTTTCCACTCCTTCTCCACAAGATCTTTCTAGCTAGACTTTCAAACCGTACAATTCTAATCTACTTTACTTTCCATCAGCGGATCACAAATAAGTCGGGATATACTACTGCACTATTTCTCTCTTTCTTCGCTAGGCCCCTCTCAGGCAGTTTCAAAGGGTAAATTACCTGTATAATAAAAGTATTAACTCTAATAATTGGTCATACGAATGTGAAAACTAGTGAGATGGAATAGAACTAACGTCAATACTTGGTGCCTCTATCATCTATGGTGTATTATGTGAGAAACTGATGCAACTAAGAACCAATTATTGCTCCTCTATCCATAAGAAAATTACCTGTGGATAGTTGATTTCAAAAAATGAATTGAGCTAGCTAATTCCAACTTCTTTTGATGTTTTTCTGTAAAGTTAATGAGAAGGATCAAAAAAGAGTTTTGGGTGCTTTTGGCACTAATTTGTACAGATAAGAAGGGAAGAGGTACTTTATGACATAGAATTTGGTTTCAAACTATTCACAGGATTGGCTTTTGATGGAGTTATAGTGATCGATCCTTTCATGCTCTTGTATATGTTAAAACAAAATATACTTGTAAACACCAGCAAAGTAATTATCTCCAAAGCAAGTAAATTTTCATTAAAGGTAATAGCATAAGTTCTCTCCTTCCCATTTTATAGTAATTTCAGAAGAAGTATAAAGGAACACACAAATTAGAAAATGAGTGACAGGAAAAATGAAAATGAAAGAATTTCCACTAACCTGCGCTAAAAACCGAGGAAGCATAATTTTTAGTATTTGTTCAAGGACTTGTGTCCCAGAAGATTCAATAGCTTGCACCGGAATGGCACGAAATGCAAAAGGAATCTCAATGTTGACCTAGTTTCACAACATAAGCAATGTGCAGCTTCAGGATATAGTAAAATAACATTCAGATAGTTAAACTACAATAAAAAATGAGTTTCTTGCAAACAGCACCTCAATGACAGTATCTGAACTGAGTTGTTGCAGTGATGAAGTGCTCTCATTGCTTCCACATGATATTTGGTTCACCATATAAGCTGCATTCCCATACCAAACCAATGTTAAACCAATGTCAAAGACCTCCTGAAAACAGCATAAATCAAAATACTCAACATAATGAATGCATGTTCTACTAGAAGAGAAACAATTTCCATCATTTTATGTTTTGTTCTGAGATGAGAAAAACCTTTTTTCATATGAAAAAAAAAAGTACTTGAATAGAATCAGCAGCAAGGAATCCTTTTAGAAAAAAATAAGTTGAATGAAAATGCATGAAATAGAACAAGAACATAAAAAACAGTGCAGCAAGATAAACAAATACCAATGTAACATATCCTTCAAATCCCAAAAAGTAGTTGAAAGTGTTACACCCTAGAAAGGATCTGATATAGATGCCAAGCCTGTCAGCCTTAAACGAATTCAAAACTAGAGTTTGCATTTTCATCATATTTAAGTATTGCTCAGAGGGTGAGCTCCCTGGCCCATGAGCACTATCAAGCCTTCACAAGCGAAGTGCAATCCAAGATATGACAGCTCAAATCAGCATGAACTGAGTTGTACTTGTACACGCAAACAACCTAACATCAGTGCATTTATGCCCATGAAAAATCACAACAATACTGTCCTACATTAGACAGTTTGAGACTACAGCATAGCCAGTATCAGTATCACTGTAAAACATGCAACACCCTTTGTGCTACTAAGCTATAAAATCTACTCTCGAGCCGTATATTGGTTAAACTGAAAAAAAACTTCCACCGGATCTTCATGCAACTACTTAAACACGCAAGAAATCTTACATTGTCGTGGAGCAGCTCAATCTAATAGCTAAAAATTTCTACAATGTGTGCGCTTAAAAAATTGCAAGGATGCTTCTAGAAACAGAATGCACATTGTCTATTCTAATTCTAGCAAAAGTTACTCACCGTCAAACTTATCATTCTGCGCAACCACAATGGGTGAACCGTCAAGCTGTACAGCCAAAGCAGAAATCAGATACCAACCAAAACGAGTAGAAATGAAAACATTAGAGAAGTAACCTTGCAGGACAAGAGCTTGATGCAACAGCCGTTGGGCTGCTCTTCGACTTTAACGAGAAGAACCGGACAGATCTCGAAAGCAAAGAACTTGAACCTGTACACATAGCATCTGAACGTGTTGTCGTCCACTCTCTCTATCCTCTCCGCGTCCAAAACCGAGTACTGACTCGCCGGCAAGCTCATATATTCACCTGTAAAAACAAAACAGTTGAGAATCGAAACTGGTGAGAGTACGGTTCGAATCCAAGACATGATGGTGAGATTACTTAGGGGCCGTTGGAGCTGTGGGACCGGGACGGACTCGGTACGGCGGGCGACGAATCGGGCCTTGGGCGGTGTGGAAACGGCCGACACGCGAAGAAGGCGGGGATTCGGGGGAGCCAGAGCGAAGAGGACATGCTTGAGTTTGAGCCCGAGGGACAAGTTTGAGGTCGCCGCCATTTCCGGGTTTTTTTTTTTGTATTTTGCGGGAATATAGAAGACTGGGGGAACTAGGATAAGAGAAGCGCGAGGAAGCTGGTTGGTTGGAACACACATTAAGACAAATAGATATATTGCATTAAATATGTAACTTGTTTGTCGACATTATGGTTAGTACTACGGTCTTTGGCCTAGGAGTAGTACTACGGTTCCATCTTGAAGTTTGTAGCTTCTCATGTTGGATTCTACAGCAACAACAATTTTGAGCAAGATAGATTTGAGTAGTGCTACATTCCTCTAGAATTTGGTAGCTTCATTTAGAGGAAGTGGGGAAAATCAAAGATTTTAAGATTTTAAGGTTTGAAAATTGGGATTTTTGTGTTTTTGTTCGATTTGCCTATTTAGGCTTGGAATTGGCCCGCTGCTTCTTCCATACAAATGTTTGAAATGTTGTGAGAAGATTCTGTCAAATTTTGGTGGTGGCCGGAGTTTGGTCGCTGGCTGACCGCCTCCGGCGCGGAGCTGCCCCTCTTTGGGTAGTTTTTCATGTAATTTAAATTGTAAAAATTATAAGGAGTCTATTGGAGTATTGATGATAATTTTTAGAGGAGTTTTGGGTTGGTTTTAGAATTTTTTAGGATTAATATTTTGTGCGGATATTAAATTAATAATTGACCTTCAGATTAATTGTCGGAAACGCTTTAGAAAGTTGATGTGGGAACTTCTAAGCTAATAGTGAATTAGAAGAGTGGGGAAAGGGGGAGTAGGTTGAACGCTCGTGTATGGTTATTAAATATATATTAAATTTTGTGGATGATGTTGGTAATTGATATTGATTGTGGAACAGGACGAGAAGAGGCTTTTGTTGAGGAGTCTGCAGATAGGCGGCATACCTAGTTGATTTAAGGTGAGTGGACATTTGATTTAAACTATATTCATGCACTAAGAATTTCCTCAATTATATTCAAAGGATTTGGAGAGCTTGATTTAATATCAAAAAATGAGTTTCTTTTCTTATATATTTACTAAGCCATATATTGATCAGGGATATAGCGGCTCCCAAGGTAAAGTGAGCTGGACGCGGGAGATAGCGGTTCTCATAGTAAAATGAGATGGGTGCGGGAGTTAGAGGCCTTTACGGTATAATGAGCTGGGTGCGGGAGATAGCGGTCCTCAAGATAAAGTGAGCTAGGCGCGGAAGTTAACGATCCTCACAGTTTAGTGAGCTGGCGCGAGATTTCCTGAGGGGAGGAAAGTGAACATAGCCACTCAGTTTCTAGAGAGAGAGAGAGAGGCATGGCATTGGTGGATTGATTTGGGCAGGAACCTAGGGGGATGTGGTTCAGTAGATGACGTGGAATCAATTTATCACTCATTGCTGGGAGCGCTACATCAGTCATACCCACATCAATCGTATGAGAGAGGAGTTCCAGAATCTGAAGAAGGGTGATATGATAATTATGGCTTACGAGCAGCGTTTTCGTGAGTTAGCTCATTATGTGTCTGATATGGTGAGTACAGAGGCAGCGAAGATATATCATTTTTTCAGGGGTCTTGGTGGCATCTATTCCAACTAGATGACTGTTGGACCATATCAGTCATTTCAGTAGGCGTTGATGTTTGCTCTACATTTGGAGCACATGTGTTAGTAGATAGCTGCTTATCTGATGTTGGTGGTCCCAGTCATGTTCCTGCTAGGAGATTGACATCTATATCTGGTTCTGGGTCATCCATAAGCAGTGGATATGACAGTAGCTCAGGTTCGGGATCAAGATCTTGATCTCGATGCAAGTTTAAGAGGCATGGTAGGAGACACCCTAGGAGTCAGTTTAGTGGGTGCCAGTCTGGTCAGTTCATGGGTGGTTCTAGTACTCAGAGTGGGATCTCTAGTGGCTAGTCATTTTAGTATAGGCAGAGTCAAATTCAACCACGGGATGTTTTCTTTGTGGCCAACATGCCCACTTCAAGAGGGAATGCCCTTTTGTTTCTCAGGGAGCCATATTTGCCCTTACGCAGGCTATGGGTCAGACATCCGGTGGTGCTTCTAGCACCATTGTTCCAGTCAGGGGCAACACTCAGCAAGGTAGAGGATTCAGAGGTCGTCCTACCACTACTCATGCTAGGGTTCATGATATGACTCAACAGGAGAGCCGTATCTCACCAGATGTCATCATTGGTACGTTGTTAATTTTTGGTCATCCTGCTTTTACATTAATAGATCTTGGAGCTACACATTCATTTATTTCAAGTAGATTCTTGCTCTTTGCCAATGTGCCATCCTCGCCACTCCTAGGCGAGTGGCATGTATCTTTGCCCTCCGGTGATATGATGGAGATAGATTAGGTGTATAGTAGTTGTGAGGTGTTAGTGGGTGGTCAATGGGTTCGAAACTAATTTAATTCGTTTTGATATGATAGAATTTGATGTGATCTTTGGTATTGACTTTTTGGGAACACATATGACTATGGTTGATTACTTTCAGATGGAGATAGTGTTTCAAAGTCTTGGAATGTCGGAGGTTAAATTTCAAGGAGAAAGGGATGTTCTTACAAAATATTTGATTTCAGCTGTGGCCTCTAGGAAGTTGTTGAATAAAGGTTGTCAAGCCTACCTAGCGTATGTGGTGGATACTAGAATGAGAGAAGTGAGTTTGGATGATATTCTTGTAGTTAAGGAGTTTCCAGAAGTATTTCTAGAGGAGTTGTCTGGTTTGCCTCCTGAGAGGGAGATTGACTTTACGAAAGACTTACTTCTTGGAACCACACCTATTTCACAAGCACCTTATAGAATGGCCCCTGCCGAATTAAAAGAGTTGAGAACTCAATTGCAGGAATTGTTAGATAAGGGATTTATTCGACCTAGCACTTCTCTATTGGGGTGCCCTGGTGTTGTTCGTTAAAAAGAATGATGGTACTTAGAGACTTTGTATGGATTATACGAAGTTAAACCAGGTTAATGTGAAGAAAAAATATCCCTTGCCCTGCATTGATGAATTATTTGATCAATTTAGAGGTGCCACAGTCTTTTCAAAGATTGACTTGAGATTGCGATATCATCAGTTGCGGATTTGGGAGAGTGACATAGACAAGACTGTTTTTCGGTCACATTATGGCCATTATAAGTTTGTGGTTATGGCCTTTGGACTTACTAATGCACCCGTCGCTTTCATAGATGTCATGAATAGGATGTTTGGTCCATATCTTGACCGGTTTGTGATTATATTCATAGATGATATATTGGTTTACTCCAAAAATGTGAAAGAGCATGCAAAACATTTGAGGTTGGTTTTGTGGATATTGAAGGAGGCTCAGTTATATGCGAAACTCAGTAAGTGTGAGTTTTGGTTAGATAAAGTGAAGTTTTTAGGCCACATTGTGTCGGTCGTAGGAGTTAGTTTGGATCATAAAAGGTAGAAGTGGTGATGAGTTGGAGGAGACCCACTAGTGCAAAGGAGATTCGTAGTTTCTTGGGTTTAGCAGGGTATTATTGCCATTTTGTGGAAGGTTTTGCCAAGATTGTGGCCCCTCTAACTAGATTGACAATGAAGGATGTTAAGTTTGAGTGGTGTGATAGTTGTGAGCAGAGTTTTCAAGAGTTTAAGAGTCGTTTGGTTAGTGCTCAAGTTTTGGCATTACTTGATGATAGTGGAGAGTTTTTGATCTGCAATGATGCTTATAGGCAAGGTTTGGATGGTGTATTGATGCAACATAGGAGAGTTATTACTTATGCCACTAGACAATTGAAGTCACATGAGGGGAATTACCCCACCCATGACCTAGAGTTGGCAGCGATAGTTTTCGCACTTAAGTTGTGGAGACACTATCTTTATGGAGCTAACTATCAAATTTTCATTGATCACAAGAGTGTTCGATATATGTTTACTCAGAGGGATTTAAACCTGAGGAAGAAAAAGTGGATGAAGTTGCTTGCAGATTATGATATTACTATTGAGTATCATCTGGGAAGGGCTGATGCTCTTAGCCGCAATCCTTCGGTTTCTCTAGCACATTTGAGAGCGGTTCGAGTTCCACTACTATATGAGTTGCGAGCTACTGGTATTGAGCTATGGGAATATGAAGTTGAGGCTCTAGTAGCTAGTTTTCATGTGAGGCCATTTTGATTGATAAATTGCGGGTGGCACAGTACAATGATTTGTCCATAGTGTGGTTGATAGAACAGATGCTTGATGAGACAACGGTCAACTTCTAAGTTAGAGGAGATGAGACACTGTTGTTTAAGAATAGACTTTGTGTTCCTAAGAGCATTCATACCAGTAGAGCATTCCAGCACGAGCTCTTCAGTTTCCCAGGCCAAATAGTGCGAGGAAGCACTTTAGCCCCCTGAAGCAGCGTGCACCGGTACTCCCCCAGCAGCACGAGCTGTCTTCATTGCTCCTTGACCTGCTGCTCGTTCTCGAGGTGGAGCTCCTATAGCACGAGTTGGAGCACGCTCCTCGAGCGAAGCTACTCATGTAGGTGACGGAAATCAGTATGGGTCCCGCCGAATAACATGAGCAGCCCTTCCCAGCACGAGCACCGGCGGCCTCCTCCTGCGGCGACCGCTCGTTGACTGAAGCATGAGCTAGAGATCGAGTCGAATAGCACAAGCAACCTCCTCCAACCGGTGCAGGTGCTCTAAAATAAATGAGGAGCTAAAGCAGGAGAATATGGAGGAAGCTCATAGTTCGGCATATGCAGCACATCAACTTACCCCGTACCTGTGATGGACATGATGGTATTTGGGTGATTGTTGATCGATTAACCAAATCTGCACACTTTTTACCAATAAACAAGATGTATGCATTGGATAGGTTGGTGGAAATGTATGTGAATGAGATTGTGAGACTCTATGGTGTGCCTAAGACTATAGTGTCAGATTGAGATCCTAGATTTGCCTCCAGATTTTGGGGAGCTTTATGGGCAGTTTTAGGCACTCATTACATTTCAGCACTTTTCATTCTCAAACTGATGGGTTATCTGAGAGAACTATTCAGACCTTAGAGGATATGTTGAGGTCTTGTGCTATGTAGTTTACAGGAGGTTGGGATAAAAACTTGACACTAATGGAGTTTGTATATAATAATAGTTATCATTCTAGCATTGCGTCTATGACACAAAGGTTGTAGCATTAATAGTTATCCTTCGGTTCCCATAAGGCACTTTACGGGCGACAGTTTCGTACACATTTGTGTTGGAAGAAGTGAGAGAAAAAGAGTTGTGTGGCCCTGATTTGTACAAATGAGAAGATCAAGGTGGTTAGGGATAGACTCAAGAAGGTTCAAAGCAGGTAAAAGAGCTATGCAGATAATCGAAGGAAAAATTTTGAGTTTCAAATATGTGATTGGGTGTTCTTAAAACTGTCACCTTGGAAAGGTGTATTGCGTTTTGGCAAGCGAGGGAAGCTTAGCCCGAGATGCATAGACCCTTATGAGATTATTGAGCGGGTTGACTCACTTGCTAATCGGTTGCATCTACCCTCCGAGGTAGCTAAGATGTATAATGTATTCCATGTATCCATTCTTCACAAGTACATTGCCGATCCCCCTCATGTGTTGCAGGAGCAACCGATCACTTTGCAAAAGAATTTAACTTATGAGGAGGTGCCGGTGAAGATTCTTGACAGGATGAGCAAGTGCTCAAGAACAAGACTATTCCTCTAGTTAAGGTGCTTTGGAGGAGTCATGATGTAGAGGATGCTACATGGGAACCCGAGGCACGGATGAGGCAGCAGTACTCTCATCTTTTTATTTAACAGGTATGTAATTTCAACGACGAAATTTTTATATGGAAGGGAGAATTGTCACATCCTGGTTCTTAAATTAATTTACAGTTGCTTACTTTTTGTTACTTTGGTTTTTCACCATATGTAGTAACTGTTTTACTGTGAAGGGCCCTAAAGTTGACTTTTTCATATGATCGTTATTTCGGGAAACTTCCTTCATGGAAGCTGTTGAGGATGTTAATACGACCCGTAGGCATGCTATGCGTCTTAATCAGAGTTTGTCTAAGAAAGTTATGGTCTAAAAACGGAAAGTTACTGTTTCGGTAAAGGGTATAAAAAGGAAAACTTACCAAAGGTAGAAAGTGGACAATCAGAATTTACCGATCACTCTCTCTCCTCCCACGTGATTTCTCTCTTCTCTCCCTGCCAGATTTTCTTCTCAGCCTAGAGCCGTCGTCAGGCCACCAGAGACCACTACACTAATCCTAAAATGTTCGTCGTCGTCCTTACTCCATTTCTGGGTTTGAGTTGGGCCGAGTTATGCCGTCGTTCAGCCAAAATCACGGCTTGAACACCGATAGCACAGTTGAGAGGTTTTGATCGGATTTTTTTTCCTCCTTAGGCCACTAATCACTGAGTTCTATATATGGTTAGCTAAAGTGGATTATGGATACATTCCCCTATATAGAATGAGTTTGAGTAGTACTATATTCCGCTAGAATTTGGTAGCTCGATTCCGGGTAAGCGAGGAGAATCGAAGATTTTAGGGTTTGAAAATTTAGATTTTGTGTTTGTGTTCTATTGGCCTATTTATGCTTGGAATTGGCCATCGACTTCTTCTAGAAAGATGTTCGAAATGTTGTGAGGAAATTATGAAGAGTCCATTGGAGTATTGATGATAATTTTTGAAAGAGTTTTGGGTTTCATTTTTTTTTTGTTTAGTTGGTGGTGCTTAGTTTGGTCTCACCGCAAAGCCAGTGCTGCTTAAGCTCTTCCAACAGTTCCTTGCTGCTAGGAAGGTGTCAGACACTGAAAATTTGTCATGTCAAGGCGCAATGTAAACGTTCGCTAAGCGCGTATTAGACAGAAAATCTGGATGGCTGGGGTGCAAGTGATATAGGCAGGGGTTGTTCAGAAGTCTGTTGTTCCCGTCCAGCCATCTCATGTTCCCTCTCACACCCATCAGAAGGGGCGTGATGGACAGGAGCTTCCTGCTCATCTTCCTGTCTTCCACACAGTGGATGATGATTCTTCAGATGAGGAGCTTATCTTGGCCAAGCAGGGAAAACGAAATAAAAGAAAGGCCTAGGACTCTACTGCCCTAGTTATGGAAAAGAGGAAACAATGAAGTGTTGGCGCTAACAAGGCCGCAAGCAAATCAGGGGATCCAGATACCGAAGATGTGACCACCTCCTCTGCTCTGTAACGTCTTCCCCATGTTAGGGACTCCTTTTCCCTCCTGCTATAGAATCATTGGTGGAAGGGTCCTCTTTCCCTGTTGTCGCTGCCCTGCCACGGGCATCGCCTTCTGAGCAGTTACTCGTGCAATTTTTTTGCCAATTTTCTAGGGTGGCTGGCCTGTAGATCCCTGAGCCACGGGGTTCTTCCTACGTTGCCTCTGACCGGGAGGGCCTAATGGACATCTTAGTTCAAGCATTCAAGAGCGTTCATAACACTGGTGGAGTGAACTCTGTTCTTCACCAGCAGCTGTAGGAGGCTAAAGATGGGTGGGGTGCCACCAACCGGAAGCTGAAGGCGCTGCAAGTTTGCTACGACAAACTTTTCTCTAACTTGGAAGATTGAGAGGCCAAGTTATCTAACGCCGTTGTTAAAGCTTTGGAGGATGAATCCTTGGTGGCGTCGATGCAATCGAAGGTAGAGCAGGTGACGGCTCTTGGCTTCCCATAACCAGGTCTCGCTGTTAATGAGAAAGAGATTGAGTCTCTACAGCTGGCGCTCGCCACCAAAGATAAGAAGGCTGACAATCTTAGGGCGGACTTCGAATCCCAGAAGAAGGTCTTGTTGGCAAAGGCTAAGGAGGAGGCTGCCGAAGCGAACTTGAACTATCTGCCTGACTTGGGTCGGATCAAACTTCAAAAATACGCACCATATTTGTCACCCAAGCCTCAGCAGCCACAAACTGTGCCTCTTACAAGTGCCAGGTCCCTGATGCTTCAAGTAAATCCTCTTCTTCTTCTGGCTTATGATGACGATAGATTTGAATCTAACTCCATAAGAAGAAATCAGAAAAATGTGCCGGCAAGGGAAGAGGAGGTTCAGGAGGAATAAAGCGTTTCTTGATAAGCTGAGAATGGAGGCTCGGGGTAGTTAGGTAGATGGTTGTGGGGAGGTTGTAGATGCTAAGTGTTTAGACAGTTTTACGTAAATCCTCATTTTTTTAATGAACTTAAAGTGTGGTTAAGCTAGAAAATTTGTATTTCACATGACTTTGTAAACATTAATGACAATGCTTTCTGCTTTCTAATTCCCACTTTTGCGTTTTGCTTTATGGATTGTATTGCCATGTTTTTTTTGTGCAGAATAAAATCGCCTAAGAGTATTATTTAAGCATATTGTAGCTAAGTTAAAACACTGCATAATAGCAATAACTTAGATAATACATGTTTCATTCATAGGTGGCGTTGAGCCACGTTACAAACATACAGGGCACTTTAAAAGCGGCTTAAACTAATGGATTTAAGTTAAATGGCGATGTAGTCATACTTCTAGTAACATCGCCTTAAGTTTTATGTGTTCCACAGGTGAGTAGATTTTGTTGCCGCTTTTATCTTTGACATAGAACATACCTGGGCCAACCACTTTTACTATCTGATATGGTCCTTCCCAATTTGGACACATCCTTTTCACTTTTGGGGTAACTTCTTTCATCACCCATTTCCCCACTTGAAAGCTCATATTCTTGACTCGCTTGTTGTAGTAATTCGCCTCCCTTTGTTTATTTCGCAAGTTGTGGAGATGCACCTTTATTCATTTTTCTTCTACCAAATCTTTGTCTAGGAGAAGTCCTTCGTCGTTGGTAGTGCTATCAAATAACTACACCCTAGCGGTCAAGCATATGGCTTCTATTGGGAGTATGGATTCATTGCCATAAGTGAAGCAAAATGGTGTTTCACCCGTTGCCTTTGTTGGTGTTGTCGTTAGTGCACAGAGCACTTCAGGCAGCTTCTCTTCCCATAACCCTTTGGGATCATCTAGCTTCTTTTTGAGTAACACTTTAATTTTCTTGTTAGTTACCACCACCTGGCTATTTTTCTGTGGGTGTGCTACCGATGTAAATTTGATCCGAATTCTTTTTATTCCTTCCCATTGGATCAGTTCCTCATTGTTGAATTGTGCCCCATTATCAGTGATGATTGGGTTGGGAACTCCAAATTTACAGCAAATGTTCTTCTGGATAAAGCGCTTCACTCTACTTGTGGTGATCTTAACTAGTGGTGCTTCTTCTATCCACTTGGTAGTACAATCGACCGCTACGATGATATACTTGTATTTGCTTTTTTCCGTGGGTAGCGGTCTCACTAGGTGCAAGCCCCATGTCGAGCCCATCCATGCTCTCACGACTACAAATAGTAGTTCTACCATGCATCAAAATGTACCTTGTTGCCCTTCTGACTACTGTTTACACCACTGTTCCCTCCTTTTTTTATGCCATGATCTCATCCATTTATACAATGTTCTTAATGTATTTCCGACCCTATTTAGCTATGTAATTTATTTAGCAATATTCATTGTAACTTAGTTTGTATTTTTAGGTCTCAAATAAAGCCGAGGAGCACAAGAGAAGCAAACAAAAAAGAAATCTAGAAGGAAAATGAAACCATGTTGTTCAGGGAAAGAAATCCTAAAAGCTGCCAGAAATTATTAGTCAACTTCGACAGAAGATTGTGACCAGCTCACAATGATCCAAGAGATGAGCCTTATATCAACGGAAAGCTACAAGAGTTTACTTTTCAGAACATTTTCCGGATCGTCGATACCTATTTTTATGAAGAAGGATGACCATTTTAGTGACTGAAGGTCAGTCTGCCCGAATTTCTGATTTGGACCGAAACTTCAACTTCCAAGCCCATACCATAGACAAAAATTGGGGGTTTCTTTCCCTAATAACAACTGCTTATATATAAAAAGAGGACTTGACATTATTCCAAGGAGTTTTGGAGACATCTATGTTTGGACACACAACATCAGTCCATTGCCGCCATCATTTTCTCATTCTTCTTCTAATGTTTTATTTTATTTTTCCTATGTCTTTCTAGTAGTCTTTGATAGTTAAGGGCTGCCTAAGCCCTAGACATGTGAAAACCAAGATTTTGTCATTAATTTTATAGTTTCTTGGATTTTGAATGTTTGTTGATTCATTGGATTCTCATTGATGAATACTCGTTTTGTTTATTATGGTTGCAAACGTAGTAAGCATGTTAGGGTTTTATTGCTATGATTTTGTGTTTTGATTATCTTGTCAAGCATATTATCTAGAGTAGCACATAAGTGACTTGAGCCCCATTCATATGGATTGGCATCTAGGTAGATTAGGACAACATCAGTACCAAAATTGTCTATCTTTATTCATAATCTTTTCGATCTTAATGACTTCTATGTGAGAGCTGTGTGAGAATATCACTCTAGGTTCCATGTTAGAAACTAAGTTAAGTTGAAAACATCATTCTCTTAACATATCAAGAAAGGTTAATAGGTTAAGTTCAACACATCATCGACTTAGCTTGGATAAAGACATTCGATTGAATAGGAGTATGTAGATTGACAAATCTTTGGTGAAATATGTTGTAGCGGTGTATGGTTGTTCCTAGCTATTTTTTCTTAACTATTTTAAAACCCAAAAACATTCTTTTATTTTAGTAGGATTTTTGTCCTATGTATTGTCGAATTTATTTAGCATAGTAAATCAATCCCAAAAATTGTGAAACTTTGACAGTAGTTAGCTTACCGAGTCTAGTTAGTTTCTGTAAAGTTTCATCATGTTTGGAGTAGTTTAGAGTCATTTGTCCATCAGTTCCTTCAGACTGGACAGATTAGATTTTAGTTTAGATTGAGTATTAGATTGATGATTTAGACACAATCCTCGGTGGGAGACCCCTACTTTCCCATACTACCATTGACAACGTAATTTTGATTATAAGGTTTAATTATAAGTCTATTTTTAGGCTTATCAGATAACCCCAATGCGTCAACAACAGCCACTGCCCCCATTTTCCAAAAAGATCCCGCTACTGCTTTCGAGATCTTAAAAAAATATTTTCATCAATTTCGGGAGCAAGCTACCAAGGAACGTGCTGAGGTTGAGGCCTACTGTGCCCAGATAACCGAACTCGTGAAAAATCAGTTCGTATTATGAGCTATGCTCGAACACAAAAATGCTTATAACGAGACAATGAAGAGTGCCACGCGGGGTGTCGGAACTCCTGGCCTCAGATTTAATTCTATTTTTCCTGGCAGTACATGTAGTTATACTGTAATTCATGTATTCAAAGGTTGTCAAGTTCAGAGGGAGATTGTAAGCATAGCAGCTTGTAGAACTTGACAAAACCTTGTCTACTGATATTAAGAATGTAGTATAATTATATATAATATGATTTAAGTTTAAGACATGTATAAGCCTTAAGATAATTTTGTAGATAAGCTTTTACATTTGAATTTGAAATCTAAATTGCAGTTGAGATCAGTTATAAGACAAAGAAGTTATGCAGACAGTTTTCTTATAAATGAAACTGCCATATGCCTAATCTGTATGTATGTATGTCTCTTGTTATGCACATCTGATCCTCATATTTAGTCCCATTACTAAAAGAATATAAAGGTGAAATAAGAAAAAGACTGAATGGACAATCAAAGCAAATCTGGTAAATTTTAGGTTCATGTTCATATGTTCATGTTTTCTGCAGATTTAGGATAGATAAATTATATGTAATCCTAAGTACAATTGATATATATATATATATATATATATATATATATATACACACACAATAATTAAGCTTATACATGTATTGATCCAACATAGCTTTCATAAATTGAGTTTCATAGATATAGACAACTTATAGGAATCCCCCACCTGTATAATAAACTAGGAGTTCTACGTCATTCTCATGGCGAGTGAGGGCTGCACTAATGGTAGTAGCAGATACAGAGTGGTATAGGACGAGGACTTCACAAGGAATCGACTTCGACAATAGTGGAACCGAGGACAGGTACTCTTTAATGACATTGAATGCTTCATCATATTCTGGCCCCCATTCAATTTGTTTACTGAATTGATCATGGAGGAGTTGGAATAGGGGATATCACATGTCTGTAAAACGGGAAATGAATCAAACCAAGGCCACAAGCTTGCCTATGAGACTCTAGACCTCGTTCCATTTTGTCGGGACCTGCATATCCAAGATATCCTGGACTTTGTCAGGGTTGGCCTCAATGCCTCTTTCATTAATCAAAAAAACCTAAGAGCTTGCCATCGGCCACAACTATGATGCATTTTTAGGGGTTAAGTCACAACCCGGGGCTAACATTTTGGAGAAGACCATGTCGCGGTTACCAATATGACTGTCGACATCGATACTCTTAAAAAGTATATCATCAACATAAACTTCCATGCTGATTTCAATCTCTTCCTTAAACATGTCATTGATCATTCACTAATAAGTGGCACCAGCATTTTTGAGGCCAAAGGTTATGACATTATAGCAAAATAGTCTTTTGTCCGTGACAAAAGTCGTATGGATTTGGTCCAGGGGATCCATCCGGTCTTGATTGTAGCCAAAAAAACATTTGGTCCACCCTAGGAAAAAGGAAAACTATCCATTAGACAAGCTTTATTGAGATTTGTGTAGTCGACACACATCCGCTAGGTTCATTGGGCTTGGGGACCATGACTACATTAGAGAACCATGTGGGGTAAGAATCTTCCCTGATAAACTAGATTTCTTTCAGTTGCTGGACCATGGCATGAATGGCCCGGTACTTTTTTAGGTTGAAAGTTCTGTATCGTTGAAGATGTAGAGCTTGTGAGTGAGGATCTCAAGGCTTATGTCTGGCATGTCAGCGTATGACCAAACAAAGACATCACGTTTAGACTGGAGAAATGATATTAACTTCTGCTGGAAGAGAGTGTCGAGGCCAGTACCGATACGAACCTTCCTTTCAGAGATGTCGAGAAATAAGGAGATCAACACAGTGTCTTCCACAGCAGTGGGTCGCTGTACATACTTTTTCTTCTTTTTATCTTGACTATCTGGGTCCTCGCGGGATCATCAATGTGATCTGAGATCATATGTGACATTATCTCATAGGAGCTCTGACCCTCTTGGACATCATTGAGGCTGCAACTTTCAATGGCAGCTCTGTGCCCATGGATAGTGAGGATGCCTCATGAAGTAGGCACTTTCATCATGAGCATATGTCCGGCAATGAAGCTCTAGAGTCCCATATGATGTTACGACCAAGTATCAAGTTATAGGAAGATGAGCAGTCGATAATAAAGAAGCATGAGGTGATAGAGGAGAAACAAGAGTCCGTGCCGATAGGTACTATTAAACGGTCTGAACAAAGAGGTTGGACAATGTCCCTAGAAAAGCTGACTAGAGGACCATGATTGTCATAAAGTTTGGCTCTGTCCCTTAGTAAGCCACGATAATAGTTGGCAAACAAGACACTGACCACAACCCCAATGTCGATGAGAGCTCTGTGACATCAATAGTGATCAACCTGAAACAAAATTATGAAGGGCTCATTGTGATGGGCACGAATGGTGTCTTCCCACTGAGTGAAGGCGAGCTGGCTCCAAGTAGGGGAGGTAGTGGAGACGCCCTTATGTAATTTCAAGATATTCAACTGGTGACGACACTTTCGCTTAGACACGGACTCTCGGGATGAGGGTCTCGGGGCTCCGTATTGGAGTGTCAAGATCTGGCCATGGAGTTCGATGGTGTTAGCGCTAATGGCGGAAATGCAGTATTGCTACAACTGTCCAGTCTGAATGAGATGATTGATAGAATTGCGGAGACCATATCATAGTTCTATCATGTGGTCGTTATTGTCATGGTAGGCACAATATTTATTCTTTGTGGCCCTGCAAGGATTCTTAGGGTGCTTACTCTTGGGTGGAGGGGGAAAAAGGCCCTTGTGGCGAGCCCAGATGTCTTTGTATGTGGTAGTGAGGGTATATGTATTTCATACGTGGGCGTCGAGTTGTCTCGACCTTTAAGATCAGTGTAACGACCATAAGGATGTATGCGGCCTCACTAGCTATTATGGCGGCCACGACCCCATGATTGGGACGAGAAGGGGTGGCTGACACTGGTTGTCGTTATCTTGTTGAGAGGCCATGCTTAGCCTGAAATAACTACCGCAAGGCAGGGGTTGGCAGAGCCAAGTTCTCAACCCCAAGGGAATCACCGAATGTGGCATATTCCGCTCTTACCCACCGAATGGCCAAATCCATTAATGCATCTTAGGAAGTGGGAGGATTTATGTTGATCTCAAGTAAGAAATTTTCTAGCGGAAGGCCGGCTCAGCGACACGTGGTTCCAAATTATGGCACCGAGCTGTGGTAGATTGTCATCTAGAGAGCAAGCTAAGCAGATCATCCCCATCACATTGTTTGATCTGAAACAGGGCATCAAAACTACGGTAGATGCTGGCGTGGAGGATGAAATGACTGAGGAAACGCTCCAAGAGATGTTCAAAGCTGTCAATAGAGTCAGCTGGAAGATTAAGGAACCAGCTAAGAGCTTCAGCAACCAATGTTTCTTAAAAAGCATGGCAAGCTACAAAATTTGTATATTGGATGGAGGCACAAAGGAAAAGGAATGTCTCAAGATGGAGATGCGGGTCCCTGGTACCCCTATATTTTTCCATCTTTACCTGGTTAGACGCGGGAGGTCGCTTCTCGAGTTGGACTCGCAATGTGAATGGAGACTGCTTATATCTGTATCCCGAGATTAGAGGACGCTGAGCATTGCGACTCTTGACACTATCAACTCGGGAGATCAATTAGTTGACAATATTACTAAGTTGGAGGAGGAGGCGAATCTGTATATCAAGGGAGGAGCTTAGGGCGGGAAAGGGAATGGAGGTACTGGATCCAGTATTTGGCTGAGAATGACCAGCTTACTCTGAGTCGGGGTTGGGCTCAATTTCAGGGTGGGTTGTGGAGCGGGTTGCAAGAAGGGTTGGTTATGGGGTGACTAATATATATTACCTGACGGGAAAGTCCCAATGGAGCAGAGTGGCTATGGGCGCTGCGAGGAAAGAGAGAAATAGTCCCGGGGTCAGGCATTCCGACAGCTCACGTGACACGCTTCATAGTCTCGTTATAAGCATTTCTGTACTCGAGCATAGCTCGTAATAATAACTGTTATTTCTCAAGTTTCGCTACCAGTGCACGATAAGCCTTGGCGCGTTCCTTGGCAGCTTGTTTTCGAAACTAATGGAAATCTTTCTTCAAGATCTCTAGGGTTGAAACAGGATCTGTATGGGGAATATGGGCTGTAACTGCTGGGATAGACTCATTGGGGTTATCGTCTTGGTTAAAGAGAACTTACTCAACATGGGGTTCTAGATCGCTAGGGTTGTCCAATATCTCAATCATGTTGAGTGGTTAGAATAGGGCTCGTATGGCTTAAAGAAAAGAAAGATCTCCTCTTAGCGCCAACTGTTACTCCTGCTCTGAGAGTTTGGGACGAGGGAGTACCACTGGTTTTGCTATCCGAGGCCCTGCACAAGTAAGAGCCGCATCAGGAGTCAGGACTAGGGTGAGCCCAGTCTTCAACTCTCCAGTGCCTAACACCACGCCCCCAAACTAAGATCGATAATATAAGAAAATATGGTGCCCGAATTTGAGGGGTGAGCTAAAACAAATAAAATTTTCTCAAACAATTTATTAGAAAGTGAATATATATATATATATATATATATGTCTAAATAATACTTTTATTAGGAAGCGAAAACATTAATATTTTACATTACCAAATATTTTACAATACGAGAGGTTTAGCAAGAGTATATAAGACATCACATTTATTCTCAAAATAGCAATCGAAAACATTCTTTTATTTAGTATGTTTATCCCCATTCCCCAAACATTTATTTATTACCTAAAAACAAGAAGGTGTAGCATCATGAGTAACACAGACTCAGTAAGTACATCTTGCATTCTTATAATAATGTGTCTTATAAGAAACCAAATAAACACAACTAAGTAAAAATGTACAAAGTATTATTTTTTATTTGTTCGTACCGATTCTTATTTATACACATACACACTGTTTCCGGGGATGCTCGTGGCCCCTTTAGCGGGTTGCACGGTTCCAGAAATAGCGAACTTCCTTGTACTCCCGAGTTTTCCTGTGTAAAGAGCAAACACGTCAAAGGGTGTCCCCGGGTTTACCGAGGGAAGCCACTCCGATGCTCAAGTCAGACACTGTCAGATAAGCAGAAAACTCAAGAGTAGTTAAGGAATTTGTCCGTCCCCTTACCGGGAGGTCCTCACCGGTATTTATAGTAGCATTAAAGGCTGCACTTTGTCTTTCTCCAATGTGGGAATGAACTCCCTTGCTTTGCCTCAAACTTACAATGAACTGGGCCCTGACAAAGGACCCAGTGTGGCTTCTCAAGTCTGACTGGCCTTTGGCCCTGTAAACAGTACTTCAAGCATAATAAAGGATACATATTTAATAATTGACCACACTTGGTGTTATTTCTTGAATTGTAACCCGGTAAAGGAGAAATATTAGGTTCCACATATAAACAAGTCCCCCAAGTCCTCAGTCAAGGGGTACGCTTGGGTGGGGACTTGAAACCATTTCTTTACCGGGTTACAAGGGTATCATCCAGACCCGGTGTACCCAGTCCCCCAAGTCCGTACGCAAGGGTGCCCCGCAGACACGTTGACTATGGGAACTAAAAATGACGTCTCCGTATTGTAGTGGGGGAATACGAAAAGTTTTCGGTTTGAAGTGGGGGAAAACGAAAAGTTTTCAGTTTTAAAGTGGGGGAAACAGAAAAGTTTTTCGGTTTTGGGACGCGGCATGCGCGACACGTGTCGATTTTCTGGAAAAACCGAAACGTCCTTTCTGTGTACGTCTCTCAAACGTCCCTTCAGTGTACGTCTCTTAACTGTATAAATAGGGGTTGAGGGTGACAGTTTTGTCGTACCTTCGAAATCGAAAACTTTTTTGTGCTTTTGCTCTCGTCCTCTGTTGTCGCTGTGCTTGTTGGATTTCCAAACGCAAATCGACACCCACATCCTTTGAAACCCTTACAAGTAAGGTACTGTTCTCTGTTCCGATCTTTTTGAATGTTTTGGGTCGATATTGTGTACTGTTTTCTGGGATCCAAACTGGGTTGCTGCGTTAGTGTGTGCGTTTATCGTTGTGGTCGCCGGGTTTATCTGGGTTTTTGACGATGTCCCCGTGTTTCTTGTTTTGCAGATGACAAACCCCGCAATGGATGCTCATGTCCCCGAGTTTGCCTCAGTTACCTTCACTGATGGTACCGCTCTTGACCCTCCCGGGTACTCGCTGACCGCGGAGGAGATTGTGGAGCTAAGGAGCAATTGGAAGATTCCCGAGTCTGTTGAAATTCGGACTTTAGAACCCGAGGATCAGTTCTTCGCTCCCGGGGATGGGTGGACGCTGTGCCACGAGTACCAGCTACGTTGCGGTCTGTCACTCCCGCTAAAGGTGGAGGTGCAGTATCTCCTGGCTGCGAGCAACTTCGCCATCGGGCAAGTTGGCCCGAATATGTGGAGGCAGCTGCTGGGATTGTGCGTGATGTACAAGGTGTTGAAGCAGCAGATGCCGAGTTACCACGAGTTACACGCCATGTACCGGGCCGAGTACTCGCGGAAGGCGGGTTTTAGTGGGACCATCCAACTGAAGTCCAAAGGGGTCTTTAAGAAGATCGTGGAGGACCTGCCTACCTCCGTGAGCCGGACCTGGAGGGAAAAAAGTTTCTTGATAAGAAACTTTCAAGACCCGGGACATGCGTTTCAAGTACCGGGTGACTTCCAGCCACTGATGAGTGAGTCCTTTCTCCCCGTACTTTTCTTTCTTCTATCTTTCCCGGGTTATAATTATATTGTATGTTTTGCAGATGTTCCCGACATTCCTCTGGAGCCGGTGATGGAGAAGAGGATCCGGAGGATGCTATGGGCCTTCAGAGGTCAAGATGACCGGAGCTCGTACCGGCTTTGCAGGCTGTATGTGTACAGCCGTTGCCGATTGATGGAGCTTCCAGGTTTGTCTCGTTTCCTTTACAATTTTTGTTTACATGTCCCGGTCTAACAGGTTATCTCTTGTTGCAGCTCTTCTCCCGATGGAGTTCACGAAGCGAAAGAACCCGGGAATATACGACGGGTTCGAGGACAAGGCTGTATGGGCCGGGATCCGGGCGCAAGGCACGGAGGGGCTGGCGTACGATATCGACCTGACATCGAAGGCGGCTTTTCTGCGCCCAGAAGCCGAGCAAGGGGAAACTCGGCAGTTCCACGTTGACGTCTCTTACTACAACGAGGTTCCCGCGTACTTGGCTGAGATTCTTGGGCCAGAAATCTATCCAGAAGGAGAGGAGGTTGAAGGGAGTCCCTCGGAGGCGGGCGACAACCCGGTATTTGCAGAACCGTTTGCCGATGAGACTGAAGAACCGGTGATGAGCGCGGTTCCCTCGTCTGTGTTCCCGGGCGAGGAGGAATTTACGGAGGAGGATGACGAAGGGGGTGAAGAGGTTGGAGGGTTGGAAAGGGAAATAGGTAGTGAGAACCCGGAGGGGAGTGAGGGGAGTGACGAGGTTCTTGAAGTGGAGCCCGTGCCTTCTCGCAAGCGTACCCGGGAGGCATCCAGCTCGGGGAGGTCCGAGAGGAGGAAGAGAAGGAAAGAGAGGAAGGAGAGGAGGGAGAGAAAGCAGCAGCGGGACACCACTGAAATAATGGAGGAGTTGGCGAGTGCAGGAATGGCGGACGCGGCCATCCAAAGGATGGTGGCGGATTTGAAGAATTGCGCCGCTGACTCCTATGTCCTGGAGCACGAGGACCCGTTGACTGTAGCCCGGAGGGCGCAGGAGAAGCTGATGCGGGTAAGTTAGTCTTCTGCTGTAACTCGTTATCTTTTTGTTTTTGGTTCCTTGTACTAACCCGTTGTTTTATTTGTGTAGGCTGTCAGGTTGTCGTACTTGGCGACTGACCGGCTCATAACCGAAGGCATCCCCGAGCGAGAGAGAGTCCTCAGGGATGATCTCCGGGCCGCCCGGGACCAGGTGACGGCAAGCGAAGAAAACCTGGCTCGGGTCCGGGAATTCGCAAGCGCATCAGCGATCGCGTCGAGTGCGAAATTGGCCGAGGCGGAAGAACACATAGCAGACCTGGTGGCCAAGAACTCTGAACTGGAGAATGTTATCGAAGGTCACCGGGAGGACCGGTGTGCTCAAGACGCCGCGATAGCCCAGCTGACCGAGCAAAACCAGGGGCTGCAGCAACAGGTCACCTCCCTGGAGCAACAAAAAGGAGACTTGCTCCAGGCAGTTTCCCGGGCCAAGGACTTAGCGGTCTCCGAGTTTCTGGCGAGCGCGGAGTTTGACCTGAAGCTGCGGTCGGCCAGGGCCGAGGCTCGTGCCGAAATAGTTAGCGCTGGTATTCGCCAAGGGTGGCTGGACAAGGCGGGTTATGACGGTCATCAAGGTCATGTTAGACCCGACGAGGCTGCAGGCACCTCCCGGTCGACTCCTGCCGTGGCTGCGAACCCTAGGGCTCCTGCGAACCCGGCTCGGAGTCCCCCAGTTCGTTCTTCAGCAGCCGGGAGAGGTGCTTCCCGTGGTGGGATTGTGGGTGGTCCTAGGAACCGGCCACCTCTGCGTAGGGGTCAGTTCATCATACAGCCCCGGGGAGGTCGTGGCGGTTCTAGCACTGGCCGGGGTAGGGGGTCGTCAACGGAGCCTTAGGATGTTTTTCATTTCTGTAAGATTAGTCTACCTGTAGCGGTTTGCTACTTTTTTGTAATCGATATTTTTTGAAGTAATAAAATTTTTCCTTCTCGCAATCCTTCCTGTGCCAAAACACGGTAACCTGATAAGTACAAGAAATGTACATATAACGCCGGTTTTCTATGTGAATAAAGATAGTGTCGCTAAGGCTTTAAAGGTCTCCAGGGCTTTATGGATCCGTTAGGAATTCCAACCCGATGCTTAACCTGCAAGTGTTGAGAAAATTCACACATATAATGCCGGTTTATGGGAAATAAAAATAGTCCCGCTAGGGCTTTACGGGTTCATAAGGACTTTCAACCCGACGCATAACCTGCAAGTGTTGACAACTCACACATAGTGCCGGGTTGGCACATTAACATTTATAAAGTGAAAATAGGGCCAGTAAGGCTTTACGGGTCCGTTAGGACTTCCAAGGGCGTCTTTGCCAAACAACACGATAAGCTGATGCAAAATATGCAAGTGATAATTTACATATATAATGCCGGTTTAGCATGTAAGTAAAAATAATGCCGCTAGGGCTGTATGGGTTCGTTAAGACTTTTAAAGACTGAAACAAGGCCGTGATAGGCTTGCAATATTTCAAGTCATGGAGATTATCGGAGATTATCGGAGCTTGGCGAGTTTTGACCATGAAATAAGGCCGTGAAAGGCTTGCAATATTTCATGTCATGGAGATTATCGGAGATTATCGGAGCTTGGCGAGTTTTGACCATGAAATAAGGCCGTGAAAGGCTTGCAATATTTCATGTCATGGAGATTATCGGAGATTATCGGAGCTTGGCGAGTTTTGACCATGAAATAAGGCCGTGAAAGGCTTGCAATATTTCATGTCATGGAGATTATCGGAGATTATCGGAGCTTGGCGATTAAGGCATACAAGTAGGGCCGCTAAAGGCTGCATTCACTTCAACAAACTCTTTAATAAAACATAACCCGGTAGGGGAATTCATGCATTGTGGGCCTGAAAGGCTTTATATACATCATAAACAATAAAATTGGACATTCATAGATAACTCGGTACCTATTTGGGGAAGAGATGCAGATGTTGGGCGTTCCATGGTCGTGGAAGCGTAACTCCATCTGTGCCCCGGATGTAAAACGTTGCCGGGCCCACGACTTCAACGATTTCATATGGACCCTCCCATGGAGCTTTAAACCCCGTTGGCTTAGGGATAACCTCCTTCATTACCCAATCCCCGAGTTTGAGTGGGCGGTTGATAACCCGGGAATTGTAGTGTTTAGCCACCTTTTGCTTCTTGTTGATATTTCGGAGATGTGCACGCTCCCGGCGTTCCTCCAGGAGGTCCATGTTAAGGCGGATGCCTTCATCGTTGGTTTCTCTGTCAAACAGTTGTACCCGGTCACTCGGGACTTCCATCTCTACCGGGATCACTGCTTCAGATCCAAAAGTCATAAGAAATGGGCTCTCCCCATTGGCTTCTGTTGGAGTCGTCCTTAGTGCCCACAAAACCTCTGGAAGTTTCTCAGCCCATAAACCCTTTGCGTCCTCCAGCTTCTTTTTCAGAACTTGCTTGATGAGCTTGTTAACGGCTTCAGTTTGTCCATTAGTCTGCGGGTGTGCAGGGGAGGCATATAGGACCTTTGTCCCATTAGAGTGTAAGAATTCCCGGAACTCATCGTTGTCAAACTGCGTCCCGTTATCTGTGATAAACGTCTCCGGGATTCCAAACCGGCAAAAGACATTGTTCCAAAGGAATTTCTTAACATTTGCGGTCGTGATCCGTGCCAGGGGTTGAGCTTCTATCCACTTAGAATTATAGTCCACTGAGACAATGGCATGTTTGAGCTGTCCCGGAGCTGTGGGTAGCGGGCCGATGAAATCGATCCCCCACATGCAAAATGGATATGGAGAAATTATTACTGATAGTGGGACTGATGGTGCACGTGGAAAGCTTGCAAATCGGTGACATTGAAGACAGGAATCTACGACAATTCTGGCATCGTGTTCCAAAGAAGGCCAGTAATATCCCATTCTTAGGGTTTTGAAAGCCAGGTTACGGGCTCCAAAGTGATTTCCACATACCCCGCTATGAAGCGACTGCAAAACCCGGTCTCCTTCCTCGGGTGTAATACACTTCAAATCAGGAAAAGTTTGTCCTCGTCTGTACAGTTTCCCATCACGGATACTATACCGAGCCGCTCGAACCCGTAGTCGTTTGGCCGCTACCGGGTCCTCAGGTAGGGTTCCATGTTGGATGAAGTTGATGAACTCATCCATCCAAGACGGTGGCGGGTTTGCCTCTACCGCGAAAATCTCAGAAAAGGAGAGTGAGATGCTTGGTTTCTCCAATGTCTCGACCAGTAAGCTTTTAAACTCGGTATTGGAATCGTCCCCTGTTGCAATCCTAGCCAGGGTATCTGCTCTCACATTCTGCTGCCTCGGTATCTGAGTAACCTCAAAGCTATCAAACTTCTCCAGCAAGAAAGCCGCTAGCTTTTGATAGGACGAAAGATGTGCTTCCTTTGCCTGAAATCCGCCGTTAACCTGCTGCACTACCAGCTGTGAATCACTTAGTATGCGGAGATGCCGGGCGCCCATATCTTTAGCGAGTTGGAGCCCTTTGATTAGAGCTTCGTACTCAGCCGTGTTGTTTGATGCTCTGAAGTTAAAGCGTAAGGCATAGTCAAACATATTACCCTCCGGGTCTACCAACGTAATGCCTGCTCCACATTGCCTCTGATTGACTGATCCATCTACAAATATTTGCCAACTCTCCGGTTCAGCTTGTGTAGGAAGAGTTTCAGCAACTGTTGAATCTGCTGGGATTAACTCGGCAATGAAGTCTGCTGCTGCCTGCCCTTTGATTGCCGTTCGCGGTTTAAAGTGCAAATCATGCTCCCCCAACTCAATTGCCCATTTGACCAGTCTGCCCGAAGTCGCCGGGTTTTGCAGAACCTGCCGTAGCGGTTGGTTGGTGAGTACATGGATGGAATGTGCTTGAAAATAGGGTCTTAACTTCCTTGCTGCTACAACCAAGGCCAGGGCCAGTTTTTCAATATCTGGATAACGAGTTTCAGGATCATTGAATCCTTTCCCAGTATAGTAGACCGGCAGTTCTTCAGAGTCTGGCTTTCTTATCAAGGCACAACTGACAGCTGTTTGAGACACCGCCAGGTACAGATAGAGTATTTCCCCAGGGTTTGGTCTGGATAAAGAAGGGACTGACGCCAAGTATTCCTTCAACCTTTCAAAAGCTTGATTGTGCTCTTCCTGCCATGTAATCCGCTCGCGGTGTTGACTCTTGAGAATTTTGAAGAAGGGGGCACATTTATCTGTTAACCTGGATATAAACCGGGATAAGGCTACCAGCCTGCCAGTAAGTTGCTGAACTTCATTCCTGGTTTTCGGCGGTTGCATGGCCAAGACGGCTTGAATTTTGTCGGGGTTTGCCTCAATTCCCCGAGCGCTGACCATGAACCCGAGAAACTTTCCTCCTGAAACACCGAACACACACTTCTCCGGGTTTAACCTCATACCCTTGCTCAAGGCAATGTCGATGACGGTTTCCAAGTCATCCGGGTGTTTGCTTGTTTCCCGGCTTTTGACCAACATATCGTCTATATAAACCTCCATAGTATCCCCGAGTTGGTTTGCAAACATGCCCACTACGAGGCGCTGGAACGTGGCTCCTGCATTCCGGAGTCCAAAAGGCATCACTCTGTAATAATACATCCCCTTGTCTGTTGTAAAAGATGTGTGCTGTTGATCCGCGGGATTCATCGGAACTTGGTTAAACCCCGAGTATGCATCTATAAAGCTCAACTGGGGGTGGCCCGCGGTTGAATCCACCAGTTGATCAATCTTTGGGAGGGGAAAACTATCCTTCGGGCAAGCCTTATTCAGATCTGTGTAATCGACGCACATCCTCCACTTTCCGTTTGCCTTCTTGACCATCACCACATTGGCCAACCAATCCGGGTATGTTGCATCTCCAATGAACCCGATGTCTTTAAGACGTTTAACTTCTACTTGAATGGCCTTGTACTTCTCTGCGCAAAATGCACGACGCTTCTGTCTTACCGGTTTAACACCCGGGATAATATTGAGGGAATGTGTCATAACGTCTGGAGAAATCCCGGGCATGTCTGCATATGACCATGCGAACACCTTCTGTTTCCGGGTTAGCAGCTCAACCATTCGGTTTCTGACCTCGGGGTCAAGGCCTGTGCCAATGCAAATCTTCCTCTCCGGGTATTCTTCCGAAATATGAATCCATTCTGTTGCTTCGATTGGGGCTGGCCGGGGGAACTTGGCAGGATACTTCTGGCTCTTCTTTTGTGCCGTCTTGCTGATGGGCAAAGAATCCGGGTCATCCCTGGGGTCATCGGGTTTGTCAAATGGAGACAAGGAAAAACCGGCCGAAAACATCTCGTGCTGGGACTGAGTTGCTATCGCGTTGCATCTGACAGCGGCTTCTTGGTCTCCGCGAATTGTAACCCAACCCCCGGGTGTAGGCACCTTCATAAGCAGCATGTGACCCGCTATAAAACTTTGTAGGCCCCAGAGTGCATCTCTCCCGAGTATGGCATTGTAGGAGGATGGGCAGTCCACAATTATGAAGGGAACTACAATTCTTGTGGACTGGTGGCCAGTTCCAACTGTAACCGTTAGTTGATCAGACCCCAACGGTTGAGTCGTCTCTCCTGAAAAACTGATCAATGGCTCGTGGTTCCTATAGAGCTTATCTCGTCCTCGTTTAAACCCCTTATAGCAACTGCTGAACATGACGCTGACAGCGGCTCCCGTGTCTATTAGAACCCTCCGAGTTCTCCAGTGGTCAATCTGAAGAGTGATAATGAAAGGATCATTGTGATGCACTTTCAGTGTGTCTTCAGACTGAGAAAATGACACGGTATCCCAAGGAACCAGCTCCTTGCGGCATTCCTGACGAAGCTGCATTATCTCAAACTCCGGGCCTCTTGGGCAGAGTCTTTTGGCCCGGTGACCGGACACCCCTTGGGTGCCACCCCCGTGAATCGTCATTATCTCCCCATATACTTCAATGAGGTTGACACCTGTGGCGGGTGACTTATACTGCTGTAACTTGCCGTTCTGGATCATGTACTCAATGGTGTTCCGAAGAGAAAAGCACCGGTCGGTTGTGTGGCCAGACTCGTTGTGATATGCACAATGTTGCCCGTTGTCCGGCCCTGTCCTTTTGGGAAACTTTCTTTTTGGAGCCGGGGGAACTTCATTCCTATGGCGGTTCCAAATTTCTTCATAGGAGGCAGTCAAGTTGGTTAACACTTCATATCGAGGGATGTAAGTGTTCTTTTCCTCCCGGGTTGGATGACGAAGGTATGGAGCCTCTCTTGGTTTCTCCCTTGGTCTGTTTGAACTTTTGCCGTAGTATCCCTGGCCACTCTTATGCTGCCCTTCCTTTTTCCATCCATCAGCTCGCTGGCTTGTGAACCCGGTGTTCGACCGTCGTTCCCCGAAGGTGTCGTACTCGGCTTGAGCTTGCCGAGTTACTTCATTAATTAGATCGTCGTAGCACCTGAACCGCTGCTTCCTGAGCTCCACCACAAAGCGGGTTGGTTTGAGCGCCTGTAAGAACGCCTCTGATGCTACTGACTCGTCCAAGTGCCCACACTTGGAAGTCGTGGACAGCCAACGGGTTACAAAAATTTTCAGGCTTTCATCATCCCTTTGCTGGACTTTGAATAACGAAGTGGTGCTTCGGTTGGCACTTGACAGTAGGATAAACCGGGACAGGAACCTCTGTGTCAACTGACCATAGGTCTCTATTGACAAAGCCGGTAGCTTGAGGAACCAACTCAATGCCTCCTCACTGAGTGTTTCCTGGAAAGCATGGCATGCTTGGGCGTCCGTGAACCGGGTTGAATCCAACTGAGACTGGAACAACTCAAGGTGTGCATACGGGCACCCCATTCCGGCATATCTCTTAATCTTAAATGGCTTTGCTTCTGGTGGCTTTTTGTCTGCTTGAACCCGTGCGGAGAATGGGCTTGCACGGGTAATAAAGGGTTGATATTGTTGTGGTCCCGTACCCGAGTTTAGCCGCTGCTCAAGTTGGGTCACAGTTTGTGTCAACTGTAACAGCAGCTGGGTCTGGGCATCAGCTGGGGGAAGTGGTTGATTTAACAACGGCTCTGGGGGTGGAGGAGGTCCTGTAAGATTGTGATTAAATAAAGGATTTGAGAGATGGATCATTTGTGGATTTGGGTTAGGGTGGGCAGTGTTTGGGAGAATAGCGGGTGGTATGTATGCACCGTCAAAAGTTCGCGGGTTTCCACAACCCGGAGGATTCCCTTCTGGGGTGATGATATCAGCAAGTCTGGCTGACGCCCCCATGGCATTCGCTCTTTGAGTTAAGGTTGCTTGAAGAAGCCCATGCTCGGCCTGGATAGTCGCTAACTGCTCCCTTACCGTTATTAACTCGGCATGTTCTCGAGTAGATTGCTCCTTTTGAGCGAGAAAGTCTTTTTTCAAGAGCTCGAATGCTGCTGCTAAATCTGTTTGGCCAAACTGGGTCCCGGAGGTCCCTGGGTTATCATCCCCTGAGAAATTAAGCCTTCTAGTTGGATCTTGTTCTCCTGCCATTTCCATCGTTCTTCGAAATACGTATTTGGGAGGTCTTGAGTTCGCCTCTCAACGAGAGCACCAATTGTTTCCGGGGATGCTCGTGGCCCCTTTAGCGGGTTGCACGGTTCCAGAAATAGCGAACTTCCTTGTACTCCCGAGTTTTCCTGTGTAAAGAGCAAACACGTCAAAGGGTGTCCCCGGGTTTACCGAGGGAAGCCACTCCGATGCTCAAGTCAGACACTGTCAGATAAGCAGAAAACTCAAGAGTAGTTAAGGAATTTGTCCGTCCCCTTACCGGGAGGTCCTCACCGGTATTTATAGTAGCATTAAAGGCTGCACTTTGTCTTTCTCCAATGTGGGAATGAACTCCCTTGCTTTGCCTCAAACTTACAATGAACTGGGCTCTGACAAAGGACCCAGTGTGGCTTCTCAAGTCTGACTGGCCTTTGGCCCTGTAAACAGTACTTCAAGCATAATAAAGGATACATATTTAATAATTGACCACACTTGGTGTTATTTCTTGAATTGTAACCCGGTAAAGGAGAAATATTAGGTTCCACATATAAACACACACACATACACATATACAAACATGAATAAATTAATCCATGTGAATATTTAGGAAACTAGTAATAATCACCCAAAAATCATGTGCTAGGTCCACTATACCAAAGCACGGATAAGTCGCAGCATACTGAGGACAGCACCAGAGTATGTATACTCAAGGTCGACACTTTCATCCTATGAGTATAATAGTGTACTTTCTGTAGGGACTAGAGCTCAGGCTAACTTCACAAATCAAAAAGAGAAAATCATAACAACAGTACACCAACTTTGCTCCACTGATAATTAAGGTGTCTGAACTTTGTTAAATAACACATTAGTACATGAACTAACAAGTTAAGCCTAATTTTCGTACATGCCGTTAAAAGTTCATGTTTATTTTTTTTTGAAATCTCTTTTTTTTTTTCAATTAAAAATAAAGTTTTTCAATTAACTTTATTTTTTTCTAAATTTTTTATTCTGAAATATTTTTTTTCTAAAAGAAAAGATTTCAGAAAAAAAAAAACAGTAACTTTTAACAGTGTTATAACGGCATGTACGAAAATTAGGCTTAACTTATTAGTTCATGTACTAATGTGTTATTTAACAAAGTACAGACACCTTAATTATCAGTGAAGCAAAGTTTGTGTACTGTTGTTATAATTTTCCCAATCAAAAAATATTTTTACCAGTAATCCACTTAAGCACGGGGTAGTACTAATCACCCAGCAACACATCTTTAAACTTAATTACTCCAAACTAAGATAACAATTTCAATTCCAACAAAGTATATAAGTTTATATCAATATACTTTAAATATTGTTAATAACTCAATGTATGCACAAAATAAGCAATTTAATTTAACATGAAAGTAATTGTGCAATAAAGTAAATGTATTTTAAATTAAATATAAACAAAAAATATTAGATAGTAGTCCAGGAATTAGTAATCATTCTCCCTTAGCGAGGAAAATCTTACCCAAAGAACCGTCAACTTATCATTTTCATAACGCATTCAATTTTTGTCCAAATTAGTCAAGTGAGGAGTCCATGTTGAATTATTTTTTGTACTGTATCCAATGGGATAAGTCATATAGTCCAGTTTGAAGTGATAGAGTCCATAAATGGTGTAACATAGCAGTAGTGTAGAAAACCGATAATCTTTTTACTAACCTTTGATGTCTAAGTTTTTACGAGCTGCATATTTATTATTCCTTCTGAAACTTTACAGATTAAAAGTAGAGGTCTTAAGCTTTTAATTTGATATAAATTTTGTCAAAAATGGTTAAAAATGAGTGAGATATGAATTTTTGAAGTTCGGATAGTCAGAATAGATTTCTAACAATCGAGTTCATTAGCTTAAAACTTTGATTAGCCATAACTTCTTTGTTTCTAAACCGTTTTAAGTTATTAAAAAACCTAAAATGAATCATTTTCAAAGAGTAATCTAATACTGTGATCAAATTTTATAAAGTGATATTTATTATTTACAAAAATATAGGTTTCTAGAAAACATATTATTTTCCATTGTTTCCCTAGTTATGCATTTTGATAATCTTAAAGACAAAAGATAATATGAAAGTAACCATGTACTTACTTTTAAATTTTCAAAAGTGAAGTGAGCGTATGTTATTGACTCAATGTTGGACTTCTTTGACAAAGAGAGAACTTCATAAGAACAGAATAGTGAATGGTAGGACTTTCGTTTTCAACTAGGGGAGTTTGTGATCATCTTCACATTTGATCTTGGTGTGAAGAAATGATGTTGCAGCTCCTAGGTATATATAGGCCAAGAAGCATGCATTGTAAATCAATTTCCAACAAATTTATTTGACTTAAGAGGGAGAAAATCATATGTCCTTTAATTTCTGTCTCCTTACATGTGACCTAATCAATTTCTGACACGTATCCTGCCACCTAGGATGACTAATAGCAATTTAACTTTGTTTAACTTTTTTTCTTTGTCTTTCACCAAAACATAATGTTCGACAAAAAATCAAAAGGAAACCTTTATCGATCTGCTAATATGTATAGAACTGGATGATGAGACTCATTCATGATTCATCTGCAAGCTTTTGGGTTATATAGAACTGGATGTTTTGCATTGATAGGACTTTGTGAAAAACCATGTCCCTCGTCTCCTCTTCGACACTTTCTTCCCATTCTCTCTTTGAGATTCTTATAGAATCTCCTGAGTTGGTTATGCCAACAACAATTTAAGGACCCCACCAAACCCAGATGTTCACTTGAACTTATATATCAAACATGAACCCAAAGTAAACATGAACTTATTAATTAGAAAAATCAAATAAACCAACTGAATGATTTTTATATAGATCGAGCGATCCATTCGATCTTATAACAATCGCCAAGAATATAACGTTTATAAAGTTCCCATTCCTTAGGATGACGAAACTGATTTTGAGCAAAACTTAAATCTCTTACAAATGAAGCAAAATCAGATTGATCCATCCCAAAGGGAAATGAAAGGTGAAGGTAACCCAATTGGACATACCACAAACAAAACAATCCTAAGTTTCTTTAAGGTGAGCATTCTTCAGTGAGTTCGACTTGCACAGAACCCAGAACCTCCATTTTGTGTTTTTTTCTTACTGTGATTATATTTTTATTTAAAAATATTTTCTGTTTTGCTGTTTGTTAACATAGTTAGGCGAATGTTAAGTGAGTTGACTCGCATTGCCACATGTCGACGGGTGAATGGAGTGACAGGTAAAGAGATAGGAATTTGGAGACAGAAGATTTTCTCCCGATTTAAGAAACCAAACATTAATATTGAGTGATAGTCTAACTTATTAGGGTGATGGTTCACAAAGAAAACCTAATAGTAAGATGGGTAAAAGAAAAATCAGCTATTGATTTATAGTCTTATATATGTGTTGTCATGAAATTATAGATACACACAAATATATATATATATATATATATATATATATATATATATATATACACACTCAAAGTATTAAGTAAAGGAAAGATAGAAGACAATATAAGTTGTCCCTTCTCTTTTCTCTCTAACGTGAGGAAACAGAGCTAGGGTTTTTGCCGCCGGAATTCTTGCCGGGATAAAATTACAGTTTGTTCTACTATTAACGAATATATATATAGACACACACACACTCAAAGTATTAAGTAAAGGAAAGATAGAAGACAATTAATACCAGAGTTGTCCCCTCACTTTTCTCTCTAACGCGAGGAAACAGAGCTAGGGTTTTTGCCGCCGGAATTCTTGCCGGGACAAAATTACAGTTTGTTTCACTGTTTACGATGGGTTTTCTCAACGTATGTCGTTCTGGAGTTAGTGTGGGGATTGGTTGAGCCGTGTTGGTGCAGGTCTAAGCAGAATGGCAAATGACCTAGGTCTGTTGAGGTGAAGGCTCAGTTTGACAAAGGAGGAGGATGTAGAGGTGGTGATGCCGGAGGAGTTAGACAAGTGGAGACCAAAGAGGTTCTTGTTGGTTGGTCAGCTACTCACTACCAAGGCATACAAGAAGGCGGTTTTGATGTTGACAATGAAGCCGTTATGGACACCAAAAAAGAACCCCGGCGACCGTTCTATAGTGTCACGCTGGACGGCAGCGACTGGGTGGTGTTCGATTTTTGAAGAGAGTGATCGAGACAGGGTGCACAGGGGCGGCCCGTGGCACTTTGAGAAAGCTTTTTTTACGGTTGCTGTGACGGATGGTGGAGAAGATTTGCTTCGGTTCTCGCTTCGATGACAGTTAGTTTGGATCCGGGCTTGGGGTGTGCCACCACTGGATATGGTTGAGGCTACGAGTAGGCAAATTGGAGAAGCTATTGGTATGTTTGCGCGAATGGAAGACGATAAGCTTGGATATGGTTTGTTTCTGGGATCATCCTTAAAGGTTACGGTTTGGATTCCCACGAGTAAGCCGTTTCGGAAGGTGGTAACAGTTCGGCTTCCGGGTAGGGTGAGGTCGTCACGTCTAGAAGTTGACTGTATTCGTTTGCTGGGGTTTTGCCAGTATTGTGGTATGTTATCGCATGGATCTAGTCATTGTGTTGCTCACAAAAACAGGCTACTTACTAGTATTCAGTATGATCAATTGTTGTGCTGAGAAACGGGACTTGTGGCTGGCCGTAAAATTAGAGAAGGAGGAGGTTAGTTCATCGGATTGTGGGTGGACAGGGTGCAGGTACGGGCTATATGAATCCCCAAAGAAAGGGTGGAGGATGAAAGCGCCTGAGCCTACTTGGGCGGGGGTGGTGCCATCACGACATGAATGGGAGGAAGAGTTTCAGTTGGGACTAGCTAGTGATGTAATGGAGGTTGATTCGGGGGACGATGGGATAGCCACGGCGCCCAAACGGCGGCGCGTGGTCAGAGATTCTCAAGCACCAAAAGCGGAAGAGGGAGACAACATTAGGCAGGTCATTAGTGCTCCGGTGATAGATAAGGAAGCAGCGTTGATGGTAATTGACGCTACAGTTGGAGGGCAATAAGAATCAGAAGTCAACCCCCAATTAGGAAGGTTGTTGGTGCAGCCGGAGCAAGAGTTGAAGATTGAGAGAATCATGGAGGAGTGTCTTTTGCAGGATGGTTTGTAATTGTGCCGGGTTTACTTTCCGGATGAGGGTGGATGGGTTTTTGTGAATGACTTAATGCAGAAATTAATGCAGCCCTTATTAAGGAAGTTGAGGCGGAGGAGGTCTTCAGTGCTCTGAAACAAATGAACCCCTCAAAATCACCTGGTCTAGATGGCTTATCACCGTTTCTGGCGTATAGTTGGTGCAGACATAGTTGAGGCTGTTAAATGTTTTTTAGCATCGGATGAGCAAATTGCCTCGATTTACAAGACTCATGTATCTCATGTAGCTCGGGGTATAGGCTCTATGTCTTTCTCTGAGGTCGAATTTTATTTTTAATACAATGAACGGAGCTGGGCGTAGGGCTGAATCCTCTAGTCTTTCTCTAAAAAAAGTATTAAGGAATTTGATGTATTTCTTTCTTAAGATTTTGTAAATGGGTTAGTAATATTTAACCTTAGTTAGTACTAAAACTACTTTTAAATTCGATTACAAGAAATATGAGTAAGGTAATGTGAAAAAAATGTGTGGTTTTACTAATATAGTTTAAGTAACAAATATATATAAACTAACAACAATTAGCACTAAATTAACATCAAATGATATATAAGCATGACCACTAAAAGTTTTAATCTAGTAAAAATATTTTCATTTTCATCAGTAAACAGCAGACTGAAGTTGAAGAGGAAACTATTAAGAGAGAACTTGAGATGAGCAAAGCTGAACTTAGATCATTTAAAACAGTCTGAAGTTGAAATGGAAGCTCTTAAGAAGGAACTTAAAGTGAGAAAAGCTGAAAAGGCAGCATTTAGAATTTAGAAAGCTACTTGAGCAGCGTGATCTGGAACTTCAACAACTGATGGAACACACGGTATTCTTCTTTCTTTTGAATCTGAATTAAATCAGTTTTATTTTATTTAAGAGCACGTTAAATTAGGACCATGAACTAGAACACAGTATATATTATGTTCTACACATGTATTCCACATGTAAATTAAAATTACAGTGACAGCGGTTCATCCCTGACACTCTTGTCATAGTCTTTTCGTATGCTTCAGAAATTAAGATGGTTTATATAACAGGTAAAATAGAATAACTAAAGCTGATTGAATTTTTGTATGCTTGTTTCAGGATAAGCAGGTTACATTAGAGCAAACTTTAAAGCTTCATTCATTCGTAATAACCCTAAATTAAATGCAACAGATCTCCAAGCGTGCTAATGACACAATCCTCAGTTAACTAAGACAGTAGTCATTTTGAATACAAGCTTACACGCTCCTACGTGCTTAACTGGGGAATGACATGAACAACCACCCTGGATCAAATTAGCAGCGTACCAAGTTAACGGATAACTGTCTTGATTACCTCAGTCAGTGTTCTAAAACTCGGCCTAGTCGGCCGAGTACTCGGCGAGTACTCGCTAGTCGGCGTCCTTTCTAGGTGATTTTAAGAAAATCGGAGTACAAAGTCGGCCGGAAGAAAATCGGCCGAGTAGTCGGTCCAACTCGGAAAACATCGGCCCAACTCGGAAAAAATCGGCTCAACTCGGTAAAAAATCGGCCCAACTCGGTAAAAAAATCGGTCCAACTCGGCATTTTATTGATTATTTTTATTATTTTAGACATTATAATACCTTTTAAAAAAATATATTTAATTATATGTTTTAAAAATAAAAATAAATCCAAAAATTAAAAACCGAGAACTCCCCGACTACTCCTCTACTCGCTAGTCCCCGGCTGGCCGACCGACTAGCGACTTTTAGAACCTTGACCTCAGTTACCACAATCAGAGATAATCTGCGACTGAAAGACCGCGAGTCTAATGCTATAGGAAGAGAGTCGGTCTACATTAACCGTAGAGCTTTCCGGTGATCTCGATTGCACACTGCTTGCTGGTTTTGTCTGTGATTCAGTAACCGTCCATCCTCTGATTCCTTGTCATCGTGAAGAGTGATACCTCTCCATAGCTGCCTTTATATTCTATCTAAAAACGGTAGGATCGCCCTGCATTTTTTGTTTGGCTCAAATCTAGTATGAAATAAACAAGTTCTTTGCCACTATATTATAGACCGAACGACACACATGTAAATAAGTCTTCTATTACAAAGCTCATCTGGAATCCACTTTGAATGAAGAATGCAGCATTAACACATGAATGAACTAAACATAGTACTACAAAGGGTCATGCTAAGCGGAAATAAAAATAGATGGATGCAGTCTTAAACATGATCTGCACATCTCAACTATACTAAACCGCCATCATAAATATTGATTAAAGGATTCTCAAACATACAAAAATGAAAACATCAAGCCACTCACATAAGCCAAGTCTACAAATGCTACTCAAAAAAGGACTTGAAACAAAGATATGATTCAAAGAGGTTCAAATTTTGTTGAATCAATTCAATAGATGATCATATTCTCCATTTAAAAGACTTCGAAGACAAAACCTACACCATTACATCCAGTTCACAGTGCTCCTAATGGCCTACGTTCTGGAAGAACTCTAAAAGAGGAAAGAAATGTACCAATTTACAATCTGACTGTTCAACACGCAGGCAACTTTCTATATACAGAGCACGTATTATGCCATTACTTTGGGAAACCGAAATCTTGAAACCCAAATGAACCGCCTTGATCACCAGGTGGAGGTGGAGGAACCCACTTGTGTTCAGCGGGCGCAGGCACCGAGTTTGTATCTACTGAGGTTATGTCATGAATGCTTGATCTTTTCCTTTCCTTTTTTCCCGAGCTTTGGCGAAGGAAATATTTTTGTGCATGACTAGCCACTTGTGTGGGTGTTCTCGTAACAACTACATTTCTTGAAATGCTTCTCCAATCACCCTTACCAAATTGCTTTAGTCCTACCAGAAACAATCTGTTGCAAGAGTATAAAAAGTCAGGAGTCATATACTAGAAAATAACATCCCCAAAATTGTCAAACGTTCACACTTCACAGAATATAAGCATGTAATTCATCACAAAGAAAAAAAGGAATACACACACATTTACCAAGGAAACAAAATGCAGTGCAGATGAGTGATCAAATGTCCAGTTAGAAATAATTGAACAATAATTCCACTAGTTTGCACTCAACTACTATTTTTAGATTTGACACTGATATGCCAACTCTGTTACTAAATAAAGTTTCATAAGGTTATGAATTTTATTACTTGGTAATAATTAGTTGTAAATGATATCATTTAAAACACTTCACTTAGCTGCAACTTCAATAAACCAAATCACATTCTAGGTTTAAGTTCTTAACAATACAAAATCCAACCGTCCAAACTGAACAATACCCCCTGCCAAATGAACCCAATTTGATGTGCTAGATTGTCGAAGAATAATTACATAAGCAAAGTTCAGAATACCAAAACATTCATTCATTTAAACAAAGTAGGCTATTTAACTAGAAAGCTTTAGAGACCAAGTTGGGTATCAGATTATATAAAATCTGCATCTGTTTAGGTTGATCATATACGAGACTAAACCTATACTTCATATCCAATCTAACACTCAAAATTCAAAAATTAACAAACAAAAAGATTTAAGAAAGAAGAAAACGAGGGAGAGAGATTACTTGTGTTCAATTTCAGTCCATGGCTTTCCCTTCTTCCTCTCCGCCGCCTCGCCGGCGTTGTTGTTATTAACACTATTAACCTTGCAACCGTCAAAATAGATCTGACTCGCCGAGTCCCACCTGACCGCCGCCGAGTCATCAGCGTAACTCGGCAACTCGACACGGCCCGAGTCAATTTGGACAACATCATGCACCAGAGTCTCGTAGTGCTCCAAAACCTCCTCTGCGGTCTTTCCCGGGACCCTCTCGGCGATCCGCTCCCAGCGATCCGGCAAGTCCTCGGAGAAGCTCACCAGCGCCTGCTCGAACAGCTTGTCCTCGTCTCGAGTCCACCGAGCCGACGACGACCAACACGGCGGCGCTTCCTGGAACATCTCTGCCGTTGAATTCGAGTCGTACAAGGTATCTGGTGGCAGATTTGGAGAGCTTGTGGTTTTATACAACGAAAGAAACAGAGTTTGGGTTTGGTCTGGTCTGGGAAGAGAGAGAGAGTTTAATAGTTGTACGGCACTTCCAAATTGACACGTTTTTGGGTTTTTATTTTTGTTTTGTTTTATAATATCGTTTCCAGCTGTACTTGCATAGTGCCAGGTGTAGGCACCTATTTTTTCCGCCAGTATTTCATTTTTATTCGCCGGAAATTGTTACAGGTTGATTCAGATGCCGACTCTCGTACCTGGGCTTAACGCAAGAGAGCCATTATTTTGGATTATCAGAATTGAGCGCGGTTTTGTGTGTGTGTTTCTATTGTTGTAGATGACATATATAGATGTGGTTTGTTACATTCTCCATCATGCATATGCTACCAAATAAGATCCGAAGCTTTTAAACCAAAAAAGGTTTAAATAAATGGTTGAGAATAATTCGAAATTGAAATGAATAGTTTAACATCGATTATTTTCTCTAGTTTTCCTTTGATACAAACTGCGATAAATTACCATGAATGGGTTGGACACTCAACTCTGCATTTACCAAAACCCATTGAATTTGTCAATGGAGTACATAAATTACCAATCAATCAATGTATCAAATTTCTTTATGCATCTCCAAAAGTCCATCTTCTCAGTTGGCACCAGCTGAGAACTCAAGTTTCCAGAGACATGCATGGAAACCGATGTCAATACCCAAATTATCTAAAAATAAATTAAGGAGAAAGACAAAATCAAATTCATAACCGAATGAAAAATCAAAAGAAGAAAGACAAACATAAAACAATAGTATACAAATGCAAACTATGCTGAAAAGAATACATGTAAAACCTCATAGTCAGTCTTCTGAGTTCAACTGAGCCTCTGAAATCGTCTTAAACCTCATGTAGTCTTCTGCATATTGTATCATCCTTCGACTTCAACAAAAACAATCCTGATCATAATCTAACCTAACAATTAATCAATAGCCAAGGCATACATGCAATATAGGTACATACCGTTCTAACTTCATGTTTTGAACATGGAAATACGAATGTGAGGAATCTTGTGAGAACGACACAGTGATTTTCTCATTCATGGTTGAACGTGAGTTTTGCATATAAAGATGAGAACAAAAAACCGCAACTTATATAGATATGAGTAATTATTCTTTGTACCTGGAACACCACGTGACACTGTCATTTGGTGTTCTCAGCCAATTATATCGTTCAGATTCATGTGGTAACCAGTAGGGAGTGAAAAAAAATATATGTAAAAGTAATTAAATACACCAATCAGAGATAAAGACGAAATAGTTAGACCAATGAAATTAAAAGGAACCATATATCAGGTGGTGTTCCGGGTATAAAAAATAATTTTCCAATATATAGTGATAAGATTTTGTGAAAGACTTAGATGTTTTGGGGTATCCATACCTCACAAGATGACGGTGTGTTATTGGTCCACATATGATAGCCACTTAAAGGGACCTACCTAACGGATCTGTCAACTCTCTTTTCACATATTTTTTAACGGATTTTTTCTTAATGATTTTTTAACATATATTTCTACCGAAAAAAAACTAATTTCTCTCTCTCTCTCTCTCTCCACCATCATTGCCTGCCCACCTCATCCTCACAAGATATCAAACGCCTCGTCAGAAAAGTCATGTCGCTAGCCCTCTCAGGCTTGGGTGGGTCGGCCAAGGCACATCACGGAATCAAGTCTTGTTTTCTTAGGTCGTCCCTAATGAAAAGAGAGAAAAGGGAGATCGGGTTAGACGACCCTTCTAGATTGACCTGTTGGTTTCGCCGCCCTTTTACCGACGTTGTCGCTCGCCACCCGTCGTGGGTCGCCGGAGAATAACCGAAGCTTCTCCACTTCGATCCGGTATCGTTAGTGGTTGCATGCGGGATTCTAGGGGTGACTTAAGAAGAAAAGGAGAGGAACAATTTGTAGGTAATTGTGGTGATTGGTGGCAATAGCTGGCCGGACAGCATCGAGAAAGAAAGTTTGAGACAGAGAAATCAAGGCTCGATCAGTGCTCAAGTGAGCTCTTTGACCAGTCAACAATCTCCTCCCCATTATAAAGAAAATCGATGGCTTAGATGAAAAAGGGAGAAGAGATTGAAGGACCATATTAATTCAGTTATTTTCTATATTTCAGAAATTTGATAAATCATAGAAAATTGCTTGATGCTCCAAAAAATAATCCAAAGATGTCGGTGAACTTGTGTTAACGCGTACTTAGACACCACGACCTTAAACCTTGAATTGATTTTTTTTAAAAAAAATTGAACATGAACTTTAACTTTAGAAATTACCAGGTGTGGTTATTAATCCTTGTAACCCGTCGAAAACCCAATAAATGTCTACGAGGTTACATATTTAAAATATGATTTATGGTTTTCAGAGTCCTACTTTCATAGCTTATGGTTTATGATGAGTCCAAACATTCAACCATAAGTAAATACAACATTTCCACATATAAATATAATATAAAAGCATCCACGTAAATAACAAATCCTCTAAGGGTAATATTGTTTATTCAGCCTCAATGGTAGTTTGGTAATTATGTTAAGCTGTCAAAGGCATTTCTAGAATTTCACCCTTTATGGGCAGCCCTGTAATTAACTAAAACAGTCAGGGACAGTATTGTCCTTTTAACCTCAGGGGTAGTCTCGTAAATATACAAATCAGCTAATGGCATTTCTGGGATTTCAGTCCCAGTGACAGTCCGATAATTATCTCAAACTACCAGGGGTATTTTCAGAATTTCAAGACTGATGGCACCCCTATAATTACCTCAAACTGCCAGGGGCAGTTTCGTCCTTTCACAACCGATGTAAATGGTAAAAATATCAGATCTACCGCTGTAAAAACCTAGACTACTCCCTTGATCGATTTCCAAACCAAAACCCAGACTACCCCTTTTTACCTTAGACTGCTCCGATCGGCCTCCTAGCCGATTTCAAGATAAAACCGGCCATTTCTATACCCTAACCGATTAACTACAACATAAACACAACCTCATATTGCATTCGTAATAACTTCAAAACCCAAAATTCCAAACCCTTCAATTCCTCAATTTAGCCTTCCATCTACCACAATTAAATAAAAGAATAAAAAAAGAAACAATGCTACAGTCGCCGACCCTATCACCAAAGCCACCAACAGTTGCGGCACTCCTGCTAAAAACCGACAACCACCTCTGCGTACCAAACTTTTACCAAAACTGTCACATCCTAATTCTAGAATCCATTTACGGTCGGGTACTACCCAAATTACTTTGATCTTTAACCATTTCGTAGTAACCGTTTTACCATGAGAGGTCAAAAAGTTGACTTTTCGTTAAGTCGGGAATTTGGGGAAACTTTCTTCATGGAAGTTGTAGAGGGCGTCGTTACGAGTTCGTGGACACGTAGCACGCTTAAATCGGAGATCGTATGAAGAAATTATGGTCTAAAAACAAAAGTTACTATTTGGTGAAAAACCTATATATAGGGAGTTATCGGGGTTAAACGGTGAAAAGTCAAAAATTGGAAAAGTTACTGTTCACCTCGATTTTTCCTCCGAAAACCCCGATTTTTTCCGCCGGATTTCTCCTCCGTCCGACGGAGTTAGGGCGCGTGCTAGGTACCAAATTGAAGCCTGCTGTGCCACCTTCAAGTTGGTGGTGGTCACCGGAGCCAAGTCACCGCCGTTAGAGAGAAATCACGGCGAGAAGGGGCGGCCTGAACACTGTTCATTGACATCGGATTTCTCCCTCCTCAGGCCACTTCCCGGTGAGTTCTTTACATGGTTTTGATGGGTTTGAGGAGTACATTAGGCTCCTAGAATTTGGTAGCTAGATTTGAAGTGTGTAGAGAGAATTGAGGATTTGAAGTTTGGGTTGATTTTTATTTCGGGTTTTTGAATTTCTTGTCGATTGGCCTAGTTAGAAGCCGAATTAGCCTTCGAGTTGAACTAGGAAGTGGTTCCAATTGACGAGACGAAGCTGCTGGTAAAATTTGGTGGCGATCGGAGGTCGTCAGAGTTTTGGCCGGAATTCTCTGCCGGCGGCCGGCGACAGCGGCTGAGCCGCCACTTTTTGGGCGGTTTTTCCTGCCCAATAAATTGTAAAAAATAAGAGAAAGCCATTTAAGGACGGTTTCTAATTTTTGGGGATTTATTTGTCGTGTTTAGTATTTTTGAAAAGTTTGGGTTATTAATTAGGTAATTAAAGGATAACCGGTCGTTTAGGGAGAACTGGCTAGGCGTGAGAGCGTAATTAAGAGTTTGTACGCTATTGGGGTATTAGAAGCCGACTCCCCACGCTTATCGAGAGTTGGTTAAGGATGAACGTTAAGGGTAGAGATTGTAGTTGTTGTTGCCCTTACTTTAATTATGGGTTTAAGATCTATTTGTATGTTTTGAACAGGACGTGGGGGAGCTCTAGCTGAGCAGCCTCCTGGTAGCCGACAGACCTAGCGGCATTTGTGAGTGGACTTTGTTTTTAAATTAAATTGCATGCCATAGACTTTAATTATTTTCTCCTTTATTTATGTGATTTCCTCCATTTTATGTTTTACGGTGATTTTGGGAAAATGAGAATTTTATACTTTTAAAGATAAATGAGCCGGGAAAGAGGTTCCTACCTTTCCCGGGGTTTTAAAGGATTTTCCCGGATTATGGTTTTTAATTGTTATCACCGTTTTGGGATTTTGGAGGGGGATATTTTAAAAAGGGAAAACTTGGCTCTTGAATCTAAAGGGTTTTAAAGTAAAGGCAGAGAACTGGTTTTGGGTTCCTGGAAAGGTTTTTAAAATCCAATGTATTTGGAGTAAAGTCAGGGAGATTTGACTTGGTTTTCGATTTATTTTTCCCACGAGGTTTTAAAGGTTTTTAAAGGATTTTAAAGGATAAGGATTTATGTATTGCATGCTAGCATGGACCCTCTCCAGATGGAGTTGGTACCATCTCTGGATAGTAGCTGGTCTGATCTTCTTCGGTGGTAGCTGATCAGTATGACCCTCTCGGATAGAGCAGGTCAGGACCCTCTTCGGTGGTAGCTGGTCGGTTGGACCCTCCCGAATAGAGCGGGTCATGGGACCCTCTCCGATGAGTTGGTCAATGGATCCTCTCGTGGTAGAGCAGGTCGGTTTTCTCGTGGATGAGGTTAACACCCCACATTTAAATTATTTATGTTTGAGCCAAGGGAATTATTTATGATTTAATTATTTATTGTCTATGATTAGCTTACATGCGGATTTTCTTAGGAAAACTCTGAGGGAGAACATTAAAGGAAATAGAGCTTTTATATTTTATTTTTGTCCACTCACCCTGACAGTTTTCAATGTTTCTCCCCTGGGCCCTTTGTTTTAAATGCCCAGATTGCAGTGCTCGACCCGACTAGTCTACGTGGAGGCCAAGCATAGTTACCGCCATTTTTCGAACTATCAGTAGGTTCCGGGTTAACCTACTTGTAATCTTTCTCTGTTTTCATTTAATCTTAGACGCTTTGATACACATCGGGTAGTTTTATTGTTGGTGAACTCTTAGGGATTTGGAACCCTATGTATCACTTAAATTTGGAGTTGTTGAACTATTTGTTTTAATTTTATTTAGATGTGTATCTTGTGGAGGTTGTTGTCTAGTGAGAGCAGGACGGCTCCAGGAGATTTCGGATGGTTATTGGTATTAAAAGTGTATTGTGGGTTATTGCAGGTTAAGGGTTGACCACTATTGGGAGGGAGACTATGTCGAAATTTCGGCAGAATCTTCTTTGGAAGGTGGTCCCCGCATGACTTACTTCAGGTTAAAGGGGTTTAACTCGGGGTGGGTCGTGACAAAAACTTCATCTCACTATCTTTTACAACAGGACCCACCCCGGGTTAAACCCCTTTTACCCGAAGTAAATCCTGCGGGGACCACCTCAAGGGAACTTCTTACCGAAACCCCCTTGAAATGGCCAACACTTCCTACAAAACTAGCTAAACCGGGTTAGTCAGAGTAGTCTACAGAGATGATTACCCCAAAGAATTTCAAGCAGTCACGGAATGATCGACTATGCCTCGACTCTCGTACGCGCTCGACCTCCTCTCAAGAACCCTGCATCACTGGGCATTTAAAAACGAAAGGCCCAGGGGAGAAACATTGAAAAACTGTTAGAGTGAGTGGACGAAAATCAAATATGAAACTCTATTTCTTTTAATGCTCTCCCAAAAATGTTTTGATTTAAACATCATTTATGCATGCCCACAAATACCAAATATTCCACAATTGCATGATAAGATAAACAGTAAGGATTATGGGAAGAGAAATGTTCTCAAACATAATAAGTCTGACCTCTCAGACTAGGGTCGGAGCTAAGAGCTCTAGTAGCGCCCTCACGCTACTCTATGCTAGCTATATAAAATAATACGGTCAACCCTTGAAATATCAACCTGACCTCTCAGGCTTGTCTGTCCTCTCAGACCAGGGTCGGAGCTAAGAGCTCTAGATAAAGTGATAACGGTCAACCCTTATAATATCAACCTGACCTCTCAGGCTTGTCTGTCCTCTCAGACCAGGGTCGGAGCTAAGAGCTCTAAATAAAGTGGAAATGGTCAACCCTCATAGTGCACTACGTAATTTGCCTGACCTCTCAGGCTAGGGTCGGAGCTAAGAGCTCTAGTAGCGCCCTCACGCTACTCTAGCTAGCATATTTATTGGTCAACCCTTAAAATAAAAATTCATAACAAAACATTAATCACATTCTCTTCCCAAAACAAATAAGTAAAACAATTCCTTGTCATATATGCATAAATCCAATTTCCAACGAAGTCTCGGGTTCAATTCCATTCGAAGGACGGCCATCACCGTCTATAACCATTTTCGGGAGAAATAGAAAATTGAGTAATAATGTAAATCCGTTCACGCATAAGTGTCAATATCTTAAACAATAGTAAAAATCTTTAACCGTGGCTCCCGCTAAACTTTATCCAAATAAAAACGTTCAAGAACCCGAGAAGGATATAATTCTCGAAAACAATCATAAAAACCATGCAATTAACTCAATAATTAAGGCATGCATTTATTTAAAATATATGTCCACTCACAGTACTATTGCGACCTTCCCGCTCGGAAAGCTCCTCGAGCGAAACCCTCGAACTACCCGCGTAGTCGAGCCCGTTTCACATCCGACCAGAGACTGTACAACAAATCAACATATTAGTCGTTCACAGTTGACTTGGTCTTTTCCTAGTTTGACCAGGAATTCCTATTTGACCACGTGTTGACCAAGTTCCTTTTTATGGCACTTTAACCATTTTGACTTTCTTTCCCGGTTATCGACTCTTAACTCAATTTACCGGAAGTCCGACTTAGCTTACGAACTTCCTTTTATCACTTTGACTTGACGTTTGGGTGTCACGTAATAAGTCGTTGAATTACTATGGACACCCAACGTGTCACATTAACCAATATTTTTAACCCCGAGTCGATTTACCGATTTAACATCTCATAATTGGAAACCTTCCAAAAAGGGAAAGTTTCCCAAAATAGAAAGTTTCCTAACATGGCAAGTGTTCTTTAGAATGGGAAGTTTCCCAAAATGGAAACTTCCTAATTACGTCCAATTTCCCCGTAATTACTCAAATTAGGAATTAACCTTACTTTTGACTGAAAGCTTAACAGGGATTCGATTTCTACCTCTTCGGCTTTCAGCCGGTTTTACCGTATCACCGGAACCGTCACCGGATCCCGGTAACTTGCCGGAATTTCGCCATAACCTCCCCGTTTCTTCGGTTCACCAAGTTATCGACAAAACACACCAAACAGTAAGTTAATATTAATTCAGCAACACCAACAACAATTCCACAACAACATCACTCGGGGAAATCGAGTTTACCTACAACTCGTCCAACCTCGGACCTAGGACCTCAATGGCAGCCTCCCTGCTGCCAACTCTCTCCTAGAGTCAGTTCTGCAGCTCCATCATCGAGCAGCTAGCAGCCGCCCCTGCTGCAACACTTCCAGCTGCCAAGAGCAGCTCCTCCTGTTCCCTCCTCTGCCAAACACCCAAAACACAAACATCTTTAGCATAAACCAACACAGACTACAACAACAAGGCCCTGAGCTGAACCCTAATCCTCAAGAATCAACCAAAACAGTCGAACTGTCCAAGAACCCAAGAACACCGATTTCAGCTTTTGATTCGAAACACTCACCTCCAATCGAATCGGTTCAAGCTGTATGGAGGGATGGTTAGGCGAGTGGAGGGCTGCAAAACCCAAGAAGAAACTCTGCGAACGGTGGCCGCACGGCGGAGTTCGAACCGGAGCTCCGATTCGCCTGTCCTCGAGGCACCGCTCTCACCTTGGGTCAAAACAAGTCGCATGGTGGGTATGGAGATGTCGAGGAGGAAGAGAGGAATCCGATGCCGTCGGTCTCGCAGCTAACCGTCGCCGGACGGCGGAGATATCGGCGAAAAACCGATTCGGGTCGGGTTCGGGTCGCCGGGTTACAGATCGCGTCTGAGAGAAAAACACAGGGAGCTCCGTATGGTTTTGATACCTTTCCAAAAATGGCAAGTCCTATTTATACCTCAATACCAGAATAGTAACTTCCCACTTTTTGACCATAACTTCTTCATACGAACTCCGTTTTGAGCGTGCTACGTGTCCACGAACTCGTAACGACGCCCTCTACAACTTTCAAGAAGGAAGTTTTCTCAAATTCTTGACTTAATAAAAAGTCAACTTTACGATCATAGTACGGTTAAACGGTCACTTTAAATGGTAAAAGACCAAAGTAACCAACCGTAAAATGATTCTAGGATCGGGATGTGACAATTCTCCCCACCTTATAAAAATTTCGTCCTCGAAATTTCTATACTCAACGTCCAACACGGTGGGGGATAGTACCACTTAAATAATGATATTATTCTCCAATAACAACTCCTTTCTGAGAACTTTTCTGAGACGCCTCACGAATAGCATTGTCAAAACCCTAAACACCTGCCTCTTACAATCCACATCCTTACTGATCCTCCTTAAAAGCCAACTTCCAGTACTAACCGGAAGTCTAATGACATAGGATGTAAGGTAGTAAACTTATTCTCGTAACATGGACATACGTGACACTAGGCATCCATTAACTCTACAGATACCCAACATGCTCGTCAAACTCATGTAACCTTGTCACATGTCACATCCAGCCAATGTAGCACTCATTCCCACGTGGATGATAACCTCCAACACTTCCTCTTTTTCTGACACCCGATCACTCTTCTCGGGTCAAAACTAAATCATCTGAAGTCTTACCGTGAATCACAATGATTTTCTCTTGAATCATTGCTCAACTGAATCACCGAATCCTTACTGTACTCCATCTCATTTATGAGGTGGAATACAACACTGCCTAAACTGATCCACCATCTGTAATCCTCGCGAAAATCACTATTGTTTTTCACCAAATGATGATAAATTCTGTCACACGCCGAAAACATCCTCTGGCAACAATTCCCCGAGAAAACCATGATAACATCGTGTTACACAAACCATCACCTCATTTGAACCGGGCTCCCTGATCTGATTTACGCTTTCTAGAAACTACTCGGTCATGTTGTAGAGTAATTGTCTTCCCTTACTCTATTCTTACTCAAACCACTTGCACACACAGGACATGAGTTGCCATGAATTTTAGCGTAAATCCACAACCATAGCCTTTAAATCAGGGAGATCCAAAAGCTCCTGACATCGAGATCCAACAATACTGACTCCTCGCATGAAGACAAATTGTCAGGCTTCACACTGCCTACAAAGCTATTCTGACCGGATAAATCTTGACTTTTACCCGCAAGTCAAACATTAGAGTCACCAACTCAATTATCACTTTGAGAGGTCACAACGTACTTACAACTGGTAATACATCTCTGTACTACTCATAGGTGAGGTGCCACTGACCTCCCTAACTCTTACCTTAACCTGGAATGACGCATAGTGCAGAACTTGCACTTCAACCAACCGTGCGTCTAATAAACGTTATCCGCATCACAATCCGGGATAGATTTACCATGAAAAGGATTCCAGAGCCTTACCCGCTCAACAAGTATATTCCATTCCCAGATGCCTCCATTACCACATCGTCCGGTAATAACCAGCAACTTGGACATTTAACCAGATCAAACAGCTACATGAAATTTAGTGCCACTGGTGCACACCCAATGGAACCCCTGATCACAACATCCGGAATTAATTCCACCGAACTAAGCCATATTGATCACCGAGCATCTAGTTATCAAGGCACAAATTAACAAATGCAATCACCGCACTGGGCGAGTACACACCACAGAGTCAACTCGTACAACTAGACAGTTTCTAACAAAACTGTCCCCCATGCTCTGCTAGTTTACCATCCACCGCATCTTTTATTTGGTAAAATTCAAAATTCACAATACCACTTCAGATCCTAGATTACAAGATCCACTAATTCACATTAACATCCCCTCATATCATAACTTAATCTGGACGTGGCTTAATCACTCCACGATCTCCGATAAAGTGTTGCTCAACTTAGCAACATACCTCACCAATCTCAGTAACAATTATTACCAAACTTAGACTCGTAATACTTTTCGAGTCATCGAGGAAAAATCTTTCCTGGTTCCACCACAATTCGTACTCACCGAAATGTTGACAATTTTGAGAGTCACCTCAAATGATCTTTCTTACTACTACTCTAAACTCGTGGCGCCAAGAACTGCCGCTAGGTCAATAATTCCTAACAAATAGGGTCACTACTCCAATGACCAATGACCATAGCAATGCCAACTATACTTTAATCCTCTCAGGATTTCATTAAATTACACCAAACTTTAATTTCCCAGATCTAATCCTCATTCCACATATCAAATTGAGAATATTTCCTGTCACTGCAGTGGATGTAACTTATGAACCCCAAACTCGACTAAGTACACCTTCGGTTACAATACTTGATTAAACCACAGCCAGTGAGTGCACAAATTCTCATGCCATCAAGCTCAGTTAATCGTCCTCGAAGAAACCAAGTGTCATAACGGACGACTGGGGTTGCAGGTTCAAGCTTGAGCAACTACAAACATTCTTGCTCAAATTAATGACCCAGTAAACCTTGCCTCACTGCTGTCCCTTCACCATTTCCGTGCATCTAACTCAACATGCACTCAGCCACCTACTGACGACATGTAATGATCTCGCTAACCATCATAAAAGTCGGAGCCACTAACAATAACCTCCTTCCGACTTGTACTTAAATGGTTAGACCCTTTAATTGACGTTTAGCACAGAACTGCTAATCAAACGTCCTTAATCTCCGTTCTCAATAAATGGAACTCTCATGACACATTCTTAAGATGATGTCATCATCAGCCTTAGTCACTTACCTGATGTCATTTTGACCACACACCGCTGCACACGATAATCATGCCTTACCAGCATGTGCTACCCAAATTTCACTTTATCACTTCCTTACACAAAGGGGTACACGTGCTCCTGTGGGGTATACCCATGTACATCTTCAGCCGTCAAACAGTGTCGTTTGCACAACTACCGGTTCCTACACCACAATAATACCAAGTCCATCAAGGCTCGTACACTATCTCTGGTACCCCGAGCACCCTTGGTCCATGACTCGGTGGCCTGTTGCCACTTCCAACATGTTCCTTTAAATTCCGAAACCAATTACCCTTAGCTACAACTGGTAACACTCGCCCGATCTGAAAATCGAACTCTATCACAGCCAATCTGGGGACCCCTCCACTGGTTTACGAATTAAAACACTTTGACCGCAAGTGGATAACTCACCTTATGGTTGACATGAGCCCCAAGATCTGATGACACGATTTAATTTCTGCCTCCACGATAAATGGCCCAATGACCATTGTCACCAACAATTCAAATCACGATTGGACTCACTAACAAATCAAACCTTTCTAGTACCCCAATCATGGGTGGCTGGAACGAAGAGGATCTAGTCGTAACTGACGACAACAGTGTCAGCACCAAAGCTGACCCAAGCCATTAGTTTCAGTGGCTGTCCCATAAACATCCAGTGACCAAACAGCCTTTACTTCCTTAACATTCTCCAGTAGTGCCACATCATGGACTAGTCACTAGATCCAAACCACAAAAAAAACAACACTCAACTTCCTTGAGTCATTCCACTTTCAAGTGTCCGTTGGTTTCTCTGAAACCACACTAATGACGAACCTCAACAAAGTCGTGGCAATCGTCAAATCTTAATATTTATCTCCTCACTGAATAATCGCGCTAGGCGACTTCAGCTCCTTTTCCCATGGCAGGATGCAACCTCTTTCAGTAACTCGTACGACTCTTCCCTTTTAAGGGTCTCATAACCCGAATACCAAGGCCTCGCCTCGGGTTTCCACAACATCCCTGTCAACAACCATGACAGCCTTCCAGGTGTGAATTATCTGTTTCACCACCGAGTACTCGCACAAAATGCTCAAACGTTAAACAACGTGAGTTTCCAGCTCGATCCCCAACTCAAATCTCAATTATTCAATGGGGAACTCAAAAACATAAATACGTACCGAGCTTACCTTGTTCCTTACAGGAGTTCATTGTGAGGTCGGCGTACTGAGGCATAGTCTTGAAGATTCGAACGTTAATAGGACCATCCGGTCCATAAATCAACCAGGAAGTACTAACTCATATCCTTAATAAACACGAAGCGTCCAAGCATAAAATGCCGATGGATCCGCCGCGGTCGGACCATCACTCTATAGACACTAAGTGATACCAAGTACATGAGGTAGTAACAGGAACCGATAACCTAATGCTCTGATACCAATGACAGGACCCACCCCGGGTTAAACCCCTTTTACCCGAAGTAAATCCTGCGGGGACCACCTCAAGGGAACTTCTTACCGAAACCCCCTTGAAATGGCCAACCCTTCCTACAAAACTAGCTAAACCGGGTTAGTCAGAGCAGTCTACAGAGATGATTACCCCAAAGAATTTCAAGCAGTCACGGAATGATCGACTATGCCTCGACTCTCGTACGCCCTCGACCTCCTCTCAAGAACCCTGCATCACTGGGCATTTAAAAACGAAAGGCCTAGGGGAGAAACATTGAAAAACTGTTAGAGTGAGTGGACGAAAATCAAATATGAAACTCTATTTCTTTTAATGCTCTCCCAAAAATGTTTTGATTTAAACATCATTTATGCATGCCCACAAATACCAAATATTCCACAATTGCATGATAAGATAAACAGTAAGGATTATGGGAAGAGAAATGTTCTCAAACATAATAAGTCTGACCTCTCAGACTAGGGTCGGAGCTAAGAGCTCTAGTAGCGCCCTCACGCTACTCTATGCTAGCTATATAAAATAATACGGTCAACCCTTGAAATATCAACCTGACCTCTCAGGCTTGTCTGTCCTCTCAGACCAGGGTCGGAGCTAAGAGCTCTAGATAAAGTGATAACGGTCAACCCTTATAATATCAACCTGACCTCTCAGGCTTGTCTGTCCTCTCAGACCAGGGTCGGAGCTAAGAGCTCTAGTAGTGCACTACGTAGTGCACTACATAATTTGTCTGACCTCTCAGGCTAGGGTCGGAGCTAAGAGCTCTAGTAGCGCCCTCACGCTACTCTAGCTAGCATATTTATTGGTCAACCCTTAAAATAAAAATTCATAACAAAACATTAATCACATTCTCTTCCCAAAACAAATAAGTAAAACAATTCCTTGTCATATATGCATAAATCCAATTTCCAACGAAGTCTCGGGTTCAATTCCATTCGAAGGACGGCCATCACCGTCTATAACCATTTTCGGGAGAAATAGAAAATTGAGTAATAATGTAAATCCGTTCACGCATAAGTGTCAATATCTTAAACAATAGTAAAAATCTTTAACCGTGGCTCCCGCTAAACTTTATCCAAATAAAAACGTTCAAGAACCCGAGAAGGATATAATTCTCGAAAACAATCATAAAAACCATGCAATTAACTCAATAATTAAGGCATGCATTTATTTAAAATATATGTCCACTCACAGTACTATTGCGACCTTCCCGCTCGGAAAGCTCCTCGAGCGAAACCCTCGAACTACCCGCGTAGTCGAGCCCGTTTCACATCCGACCAGAGACTGTACAACAAATCAACATATTAGTCGTTCACAGTTGACTTGGTCTTTTCCTAGTTTGACCAGGAATTCCTATTTGACCACGTGTTGACCAAGTTCCTTTTTATGGCACTTTAACCTTTTTGACTTTCTTTCCCGGTTATCGACTCTTAACTCAATTTACCGGAAGTCCGACTTAGCTTACGAACTTCCTTTTATCACTTTGACTTGACATTTGGGTGTCACGTAATAAGTCGTTGAATTACTATGGACACCCAACGTGTCACATTAACCAATATTTTTAACCCCGAGTCGATTTACCGATTTAACATCTCATAATTGGAAACCTTCCAAAAAGGGAAAGTTTCCCAAAATAGAAAGTTTCCTAACATGGCAAGTGTTCTTTAGAATGGGAAGTTTCCCAAAATGGAAACTTCCTAATTACGTCCAATTTCCCCGTAATTACTCAAATTAGGAATTAACCTTACTTTTGACTGAAAGCTTAACAGGGATTCGATTTCTACCTCTTCGGCTTTCAGCCGGTTTTACCGTATCACTGGAACCGTCACCGGATCCCGGTAACTTGCCGGAATTTCGCCATAACCTCCCCGTTTCTTCGGTTCACCAAGTTATCGACAAAACACACCAAACAGTAAGTTAATATTAATTCAGCAACACCAACAACAATTCCACAACAACATCACTCGGGGAAATCGAGTTTACCTACAACTCGTCCAACCTCGGACCTAGGACCTCAATGGCAGCCTCCATGCTGCCAACTCTCTCCTAGAGTCAGTTCTGCAGCTCCATCATCGAGCAGCTAGCAGCCGCCCCTGCTGCAACACTTCCAGCTGCCAAGAGCAGCTCCTCCTGTTCCCTCCTCTGCCAAACACCCAAAACACAAACATCTTTAGCATAAACCAACACAGACTACAACAACAAGGCCCTGAGCTGAACCCTAATCCTCAAGAATCAACCAAAACAGTCGAACTGTCCAAGAACCCAAGAACACCGATTTCAGCTTTTGATTCGAAACACTCACCTCCAATCGAATCGGTTCAAGCTGTATGGAGGGATGGTTAGGCGAGTGGAGGGCTGCAAAACCCAAGAAGAAACTCTGCGAACGGTGGCCGCACGGCGGAGTTCGAACGGAGCTCCGATTCGCCTGTCCTCGAGGCACCGCTCTCACCTTGGGTCAAAACAAGTCACATGGTGGGTATGGAGATGTCGAGGAGGAAGAGAGGAATCCGATGCCGTCGGTCTCGCAGCTAACCGTCGCCGGACGGCGGAGATATCGGCGAAAAACCGATTCGGGTCGGGTTCGGGTCGCCGGGTTACAGATCGCGTCTGAGAGAAAAACACAGGGAGCTCCGTATGGTTTTGATACCTTTCCAAAAATGGCAAGTCCTATTTATACCTCAATACCAGAATAGTAACTTCCCACTTTTTGACCATAACTTCTTCATACGAACTCCGTTTTGAGCGTGCTACGTGTCCACGAACTCGTAACGACGCCCTCTACAACTTTCAAGAAAGAAGTTTTCTCAAATTCTTGACTTAATAAAAAGTCAACTTTACGATCATAGTACGGTTAAACGGTCACTTTAAATGGTAAAAGACCAAAGTAACCAACCGTAAAATGATTCTAGGATCGGGATGTGACAGTACAGTTACAACACATTATCCTTAATAAATTTCGCATATGAACTCCGATTAATTCATAGGACATACTCATGAATTTCTATTAACGTCCTCTACAACTTTCTCGAAGGAAGTTTCCTCAAATTCTCGACTTATCTCAAAGTCATCTTTTTACGGTAAAGTAAATAACGTTTATTACTCCCGTAAATTAAATAAATCCGTAATAAATAACTCGTGGCTCCGAGAAACATTCCGGACATACCTTCTGTAATTCGCCTGATTCTGGTAAAAAAGTAAATTTTTGGGATAGGGTGTTACACTAGAGCATTAGGATCAATTGTTTTCTTGTTGCTACCACAAGCTTGTAGAATTTCGAATGTGAATAAAAGTGACTATGATAACTAGTTTTCAGCGCACCATACTTATGAAACTCCTATATTATGATGATGTGATAGTAAACCTCTTTAATTGTTTTCATAATTCGTTTTCATATGTTTTTGGTTGATATCCCTCTTTGTTTGTCTTATGAAATGTGTCAAAAACTCACACAGTTTATTGACTTTGCAGCTAGTAGATTATGAGCCTCCATTTTTCAGATGTTGCACAGAAGATGAAGCTCATAACACATGGACCAAGAATCCATTGAAAATGGAGGGGGAATGTGAACAACAAGCATCTTGTCTTGGCTCTAAAGGTAAGGGATACAGAATTTATTTTGGAACCAAAAACAAAGAGTCACCATTCATGTGCTAGATTAAGTCAATGCTACTTTGTATTTTACCATTTGTATAGGTAAAGAGCGTGCTTGATCCTTGTGAGGATGGAAATGATGAAGTGAGCTTGGGAGCTGACTCCATGCAAACGGACGACTCTTCAGAAACTGATAGAGGTAAAGCTGATGCTATGATTTTAATCAATTATCTACTTTGTTTATGTTGTCAACACTGATAGTGACGATATGTTTTGGGTTTAATTTCTAGGTCAACCACTCACAAGAGGATCAATACATAGTTGTTCCCATGGGTAAGAGTTGTAAATATATGTATAGTTTAAGTCTTTCACCATTTCATGTGAGCTTTGGTCTGAACTGTGGAGTAACAATGGTTATCTTGACAGCTAAACAACCACAGGAGCATAACAGCATACCCTAGGAAGTTAGCAGGTAATATATGCATAATATTTCTTACGTTAGCTGATCCACGCATGAGAATGGAAGTGAAAAAGAAATCCTTGACTTTGAATCTAGCTATCGAATCAACTAACAGAGACTTCACTTCATAATTCCTTAGTTCATCACTCTCCTGTACAGCTGATTCATTATGTTATTTTCTATACTGTTGAGCTACAGATGATACACAGGATCCAGAGGAAGATGAATAGCAATTTTCCTAGATAAAGGACTAAATCAGTAGTCGTCATCTTGACACTGTTGAAGTTACTAATGTTCTCTCAAATCTCAGGGGTATGGATTTTAACTATTCAATTCTTTGCTGGAATCTGTACCAAAAAGTGCCTAGAATTTGTACAGTTGACTGGTAGACATGTTGTACTTTCAACTATTCTTTAGTCTTTTGGGTATGATTATTATTGTATATTGACTTCATATCTGTATTATAACATGCAAGTCCTGACAGAAGGTAAACTGAAGAATGCACTAGCGCCTGCTGCTGCGTTTCTTACTTATTTTGAGGTTTATAAATATTCTGTTTGGCTGGACTACATATATTATGGACAAGCTTGTTGTTGAAGGTAATCTATTCAAAACTGGAGGGGACATTTACACAAAGGTCTTTTCATGTTCCCTTTGTTTCGATTTTCTTCCCATTGTGAAGAAAATGAATGTCAGAGACCAAGTTTTACCCTCACAATTGTGAAGTATAGAAACCTCACAAATACAAGATTTTTTATGTTACAGGCATCGAAATTGCTTTTGAATGGAATAGAGAATCGTGAAAGAGATGTACTTTATTCATAGATAGGTGCCTCTATTTATAGAGGATTACATATGACATATCCGTAAATAACTAGTAAACCTGTCTCTATACAGAATATGGTTCCTTATCCTAATTACATAAGGCTAAGACACACATAAGAGAATATTCTAGAACAAATTAAAGATATCTCTTTGTAAAGCTCATTATTCTTTTTGTGGTTTCAAGAAAGGAGTCCTTGAGTGGACATGTTACTGAAGTTATGAAGTTTGCTTGAGCCAAACTGTTCTCGGTGTTGCTGAATGTGTTATGTTTATTGTTGGAATTGGTGTCTAGCTTTTAAGAAATAATCTGATTTGGTTATTATACCACTAGCATTGATGCCCGTGCATTCCAGGCGCGGTTGATTTGATTTTTTTTCTTATTTAAATGACTCGCGGTTGATATATTTTAACCTTAGTATGATAAAATTTATTAGTGGAAAAAGAAAAAAAACTCTTAACATTGATTTACTTGGTTGAGTACCTGAATTAGAGGGAAAGCTTGAATTAGAAGTGCGGTTTCCATCAGTTTGATTAGTTATTGTCCATTTTTTTGCTATTTGATTCAATTATTATGTAATTTTTGCTATTTGATCATTTATGTGCAGTGTTACCATAAATGAAAATTTCATTTTGGAAGAAAGTAGAGCACTAATCAACAACGAAAATTTTTAAATTACATGTAGTAAGTTTTCAATAAATATCAAAATTGATAAATTTTGAGAATACATGTAATAAAGGGCATCCATCAACAGTAAGTTAAAATATCGAAATTGGTAAAACGTGTTAACCATGTATGTATGTTAGTTGTATAAATTTTATTTCCTTTTGTAAAGAAAGCCCTACCTTTTCTTCTTCTCAAAAAGAAAAAAGAAAATCTAGAAGAGTTGTCGCACGTGCCGAAGTGCGTTTCTGTAGATTCGATTAATTATTATGAAATTTCAGTAGGTCAATCAATATTGTGTAACAACTCTCTTAAACTCTAATAAAAATTGATTTGGCACGCGCGCAAACTCCCGGTGTTGTTAGCATGATGAAGAGAAAAAGAAAAGTTGTTTCCGGTTCGAGATCAAGTGGTGGCTCTAAGAGAAAGAGTGCGCAGATTACTCACCATCCCCCCTCTAGGCGTAGCAAGTGCATTGCCTGTATGATAAAAAATCTAATGCCTAGCCACCTGCTTATGTGGACTTGAGCAACATGCAAAGCAGTGACAACGAAGATGACGACAGCCACTATGACAAAGATTAGAGCAGGGATGATGATGAAGGTGATGGTAGTCAGGTATTTTTTTTCTTTTCTCTTATCTCTCTCCACTTTTTGTTGCATATGGACCACGGCACATGAAATCCCTCATCTTTTTCTTTTGCTTTCAGGCACAACCACTTGAGGACGAGAACCACAACAGTGATAATGATCGAATGGAGGTTAGAGATGTTGTGAGTCTCCTAGAGTTTCATTGTGCTATACATGTAAAAAGGATTTTCAAGCATGTGTTATAGCACCTGCACATTTGAGATTTCGATGTTATATGAGCATTTGTCTATTAGTGCTTGGCCTCGGCATGTGGTTATTTTGTACAGTGTGTTTATGATGACTCGTTGTTTTGCTGATTGCGGGTCAATGCACTTATGCTGCTACCTCGATGGAGGATTGTGACCATGATGCAACAGATGTATATACCCAACTTTTTTTTAACAAGGAGTTTGACACTTCACAGAGCAATTCTTCTAGCAAAGAGGACAATTGCGGCGACATTCAGGTGAGTAATTAAATTCTAATTCCTTAGATGTTGTAGGGTTACTTCATGGGTCATTTGTATAGCTTAGAGTTATATAATTAATTTCTTCCTCCTTGCTTGTGAAATTTGCTAGGATACCGGCATTGATACTCCTACTAAGGAGTCTATTGTTGCGGACATTGTTGATGCCGCGATGAAAGAGGCTGCTAAAATTGTCGCAAGGCGCATGTAGCAGCTGAATCCATCCATGAAGGAGAGCATGCCTTGGCCTCAATCCATAAGACTCCAATGACACCTCGATAGAAGAGCGCGGTGAGGCGCATGCATGTTGAAATGGCAGTGGGTGACTCAAAACAGTAAGCCTCAAAACAGTAAGTCTCTTTGCATACTTTGTTGCTTGTTTTTTGTGGTATGCTCCAGCCCTTTGATTACATGGAATATGGGAGGAATATGACATAATTCGCGTTATCAATTGACATACCCTATTGTCTTGGAGTTCATTCATTGTGTTATGACTTGATGGGTACTTTTCTTGAAATTACTTCTCTTCTTATACCATGTTTTTTAAACAGGTGGAGCTGGTCCCAAGGATCAAAAAGGTGTACGAGTCTCATTCTTTCGACATAACCCCCGAGGGCAGAGGCCTTGTTACCGCAACTCTGACTAACATGGATGCAGTTACTCGTGCCACATCATGCTCTTCTACTTCTAGTTTAGGCAAAATGCAAGGAGAATCACTCGATTTAGAGGCTCGATTCAATGAGTTCACCGTCTGCTTTGATGCCAAAGGTCAATGCTCGAATGTCACCATTGATGATTTTTCAAAGCAATTGAGTGGTGACCGTTCTTCCTTTGAGGATTGTAAAGTCCCTTCAGAGTTCATCAGTCCCTTGAAGAAATTTGCTTGCAAGTATGGTAAAGGCAGCTTTTCTAAATTGCTTGTTGCGGGGGAAAGTTTACATCAAAAGCTGGTCTTGCTCGAGTATCTTGTCCAGTTTTTGTATAGCATGGAATCTAAAGAGGTGACTTTTTTTGCTTGGACGGATACATGCCATGATATCGTAGATTGGGGGCTTAATGTTGGCTTCATATGCGACCACTTGAAGGAAGTTGCCATAAGCTATTTTGGCCTTAAACCTCCTGGCCTAGAGGAGCGCTGCGGGGAAATTCAACAATTGGCGGCATCTGTACTCACGTTAAAGAATGAACTTGCACATGCCGAGGAGAAATTACAGAAAGCAGAAGGCTTGCAATACAACATGGTATCCCTTTGCATGTATGTTCATGAGATGTACTTTTGCTTATGGCTTTGAATGAAACAACATGGTTTTCCTTCATATATATATTCTTAGGATGAGATGACTGTGTAATTTGCTAATGGCTTGAAATGGAATAGCTCAAACTCAAACTCTCTTGTTCTGCTCTTCTTCTTCTTTTTCTTTTTTTTGCATGCTGAGAGGAAAACAAAGCATAAGAGATAGAGAAGTGTTTTTTTCATCTGACTAGAGCATTACAAAAGGTTGCAACATCATCGTAGTGGTGTGTTTATACAAAGGAGTGTGAAACTAGTTCACTTGAAAAAGCTACTTCTTGTTTGAAGGTAAATAAAGTGTAACAGTAGTAGCGTTTGAGCCACTTCCCATTGATAGGGTTGGGAGGGTGCCACTAGTGAGAGAGGAAAGCACATAGTAGCCACTGTTGTGAGCTTCTTTGACAATGAATGGTCCTTCCCACTGTGCTGCAAACATTGAAGGGCCTGACATCTACTTCCTCACCCAGTCAGCTATCTTGTACACCAGTTCACCTTCTTTGAAGCGTCTTTCATTGACTGTCTTTTTGTATGCTCTAGTGACGCTTTTCTGATATGCTTTCAGGTTGTACTCAGCTTGCTTTCTTTGCTCATCCGCAGCTTCCAAATCCATGAGCGGCTAATCAAAGCAAGATTTTGCATTCCACTTCAAGTCATTAACAATCAACACTCTAGTTGTGGGGATTGCTAGTTATATTGGAGAAACTGCTTCTGATCCATAAACCAATGAGTAAGGAGAGAAACCTATGGGTGTTCTAGGTGAAGTACGATAGACCCATAATGCATCTAGGAGGTGAGCACTCCAGCCCTTCTCGTACTCATAGATCATTTTGCTTAAAATTTGTAGTAGAGTCTTGCTTTTAGCTTCTGCTTGACCGTTCGCTTGAGGATAGTACGAGGTAGACTTTAGATGCTTGACCCCATATCTTTTGAGCATCTCACTGACTTCTTTGTTCACAAAAGAGGTCCCAGCATTTGTGACAATCTTGTAAGGGACTCCATGTCTGCAAACAATGTAATCTTTGATGAAGTTACACACTATAGCTCCTATTGCTTTTCGAACAGGAACAGCCTCCACCCATTTTGTTGAGAATTTTGTAGCAGTGATAATCTAGACACAACCATCTGAGGCTGGGTTGATTTTGCCAAGAAAGTCAATCCCCCAAGTGTGGAAGGGCCATGGCGTTTCCATGTCTTGAAGGATGGTTGATGGCTTGTGAATTAGGTTGACATGTGCTTGGCATGTATTGCATGTCTTAACCCTCATGTGAGCATCTCTCTGCATTGTCGGCCAGTAGTAGCTGAGGATTAGTAGTTGCCGATATAGTTTTATTTTGCCTAGATGCTCACCACATTCTCCTGCATATATCTCTTCCAAGACTTGCTATGACTCTATGATTCCCAAACACCGTAGCAGCTTTCCATTGAATCTTTTTCTGTACAGGACCTCTCCATCAACAAAATAACTCGCAGCTACTTTCCTCACGTTGTATTTAAGGTTTTTGTCACCTAAGAGCACTTTGTTGAGTAGGAATTCCAAGTATGGAGCCCTCTAATCATCAGATGACTTCACTGCAAGTACTTTTTTGAAGGCAGCACATAACACTTGGACCATGTAGTTTGTACCTTGGAAGCTTATTCCTTCATCTTTGGCCAATAATATCCCTTGCGTAATAGCCTCCTGTATAAGCTGACCACTTATTCAAAACCACATGTACCTCATCCAACCTTTGCTTGGCTTCATTCTCATAGATGCACATGGCCAAAATGTTATCGGGAAGGCGCTTGAATAGTTCACCATTGAGGATTACATACTCCTTCATCACCTTTAAATTGCGGCCAGACTTTTGACTCACCAGACTGTACTTGATAGATTTTCGCCAATCATTCTCCTCAGGTAACTTAGTAAGGATTATTGCTTCTGTGCATGGCTTGCTCCTTTGTATCATTACGATGTTAGGCTGCTCCTTTGTGAATGACATCTTAGACCCAAGTGTGGCCAAAGCATCTGCATATCTGTTGGTATATCCTGGCCTGTGTTCCAAAGAGACATAGTCGAACATCCCCATCAACTTTTATGCCAAATTCTGTATGGGGATAGAGTTGGCTCCTTTAATGAAAAGTCACCATTTACTTGGCTGATGACTAGGTTTGAATCTCCAATTACCCTTATCTTTTTAGCATCAATTTCCACTACAGTAGACATACCAGTGATGAAGGCTTCATATTGGCTGAGTTATTGGTGCAGGAAAAATTTAACTTGAATGACAAAGCTTTGGTGTTTCCTGCAGGGTCTATCAACACAAAGCTAACTCCCCCTCCATTACTTATAGCCGATCCATCAAAGAGGAGGATCCAAGGCTGTTGGTCATTTGATTCCTTTACAGTGACCATTCACACCATCTCTGGTAGTTCCCCTGAAATTCTTGCATAAGGAGATTTCTTCACTGCCGAGAAATAACGCAAGCATATCAATCACAACTTGTCCCTTAATGGCGCGGGGTGTTACGCACTCAATATCAAATTCTGACAATTGCAACAACCACCTAACAAGCCGCCGAGATAACATTGGTTTTGTGAGTAAGTACCTTACAGGGTCAGTTTTGACCATAAGCTGAATCTTGTGTGCAAGAAAATAATGGCGGTCTTAATGCATCATATATGAACGATAAACGAACCTTTTCGGTCTTGGGTAGCGTTCTTCAGCTTCTCCCAACAAGCGGTTGACATAATACACAAGGTGTTCTTCTCTATTCTTATCGTCCTGTGCAAGTAGAGCCCCCACTGCAGTGTCAGTTGCTGCCAAGTACAGCTTAAAGGGTATGTCAGGGATTAGTGCCCTCATTGTTGGCAAGTTAGAAATAAGTTGCACCTTCTCGTAGGTTCGCATTCCTTGCTCTACACAAACTTGGTACTCTTTTTCAAGAGAGGGGCACGAGCTTTTATCACTGCAACTAAGCCTAGTACGAAGCGTCTGATGTAGGATAACCTGCCCAAAAAAATCTTCAGCTGCTTCTGTTTCGATTGTGGTGTAGTGGAAGTTATATTTTTTTCTTTCTTCATATCCACATCAATTCCCCTGCTTTGCACCACAAAGCCAAGGAATTTTCTACTGACACCCCAAATGAACACTTATTTGGATTCATTTTCATCTTATATTCCCTGCATCTCTTCATCACTTTCCTCAGTATTCTTAGATGCTCTTGCCTTGTTATAGACTTCACCACCAAGTCATCAACGTAATCTTCAACTTCTTCTCTCATCATATCATGGAGGATGACTATCAATGCACGCTGGTATGTTGCCCCAACATTCTTTAGCCCAAGTAGCATGACAGTATAATAGAAATTTTCATATGGGGTATATAGAAAGCTGTTTTCTCAGCATCCTTTGTAGCCATTTTTATCTGATTGTAGTAGCTAAATCCATCCATAAAGGAGAGCATGCCTTAGCCTGAAGTTGAATCAATGAGCATATCCATATTTAGTCGTGAGAATTCATCCTTTGGGCAGGCCTTGTTTAAATCCCTGTTGTCAACACAGATCCTAACTTGGTCATTCTTTTTTTTTTCACTGGCACAATGTTCGCAAGCCACATGGGAAGTTTGATGGGCTTGATGAAACCACAAGCTATGAGTTTCACAATCTCTTTCTTGATTTGTGCTTCGTTTTCTTATGATAATTTTTTCTTCCCTAGAACTAGTTTACCCCTAATTCCACATTCAGTGTATATCACACAAGGTTTGGGTATAAACCCGGCATCTCTTCATAACTTCAGGCTAAAACATCACTAAACTCTTTGAGTAGCTCAACAAAAGTCTTCCCTTATTCAGGTGATAGATTTTTGCTAATGAGTACTGGTTTTGGTGCTACGAGGTAATCACTCAGATCCATAGTTTCTAATTCTTTAGCTATCGCAACAGATCCATCTTGCATGCATTTAGGTGCTGGCAAAGCTTCTTGAAATGGATAAGATTTAGGTGTCACGGACATCCCTTTTTCTATAGCTGGGCCCCACATGTTGTCACAAGCAGTAGATAATGAGCCCATTTGGTAACACAACCTTAGTGCATCGTGGAGCTATTTGAGCATAAGCACTTGCTTCAATGAAGTGAGTCTCTCTCTGGTTAAAAGAAAACTGATTTCCTGGGATTCTTATTGGCTTGAGACCAATTCGCCCTTTGACACATTGGTGATAGGTGAAGAGGATCAGCTTGTGCTTATTGAGTCATGGTCTCCCTAGAAAAGCATGGTAGTTTGTGTCAACATTTAATACTTGAAACTTCGTCCACGACCTGATTGGCTCCACATTGAGATCCAGCTATATATATCCAATGAAGGTTTCATCAGCTTCAGCAAAACCAAAAATCTTTAATTCTACTTGACTATCCTTGACTGTGGAATCCAAGCAGCTTTAAGCACATATATTGGTATGATATTGAGAGAGGAACTAGTATCTACCAATTCTCTTCCTACAAACACATCGTTGATATGAGCTTCAAAATAAAGTGGCCTCATGTGATCCTGGTATGGTACCTCCATATCTAAATCAGTAAAGATGATAGCATTGTCGTTTTCTAACATGAATGCGGTCCTTATGGCTTCAACAACAAAGCATTGGGGTCCATACTCTTCAGAGATGCGCATGAGAGCTTGTGCTGTAGCCTCTCTAGCTTGTGGATCATACCCCAATTGATCAAACAATGACTTGAATTTAGGATTCTGTTAAAGCACATATGGGGCAGTGAGCTTAGGCCTTTTGTCAATGTACTACTCCATGTCATCAACCTCTGTTACAAAGTAGGTATGACCTGTCTCGCCACGATAATGAGATCTGTTGGCTTCTCCAAATTGATAGGCATGATCAGCCCCCAAGCATTAGTTGAACGAGTATTGGTTGAACAGATAAACATTCCCTTCCAGAGCATCCAAGTGAGACCATGGAGCGTTATAGCCCTGGGGTCTAGAGTATTTCCCAGGCATATCGGTCCATGACTCGTGGACCTTGATACTAGCATAACGTATTCTGATAGTCTTCACCATCTTTCTCCATATGGTGATCATTAGTTGTGGTGATCACACAACATGTTTACTTCCCCTTCTATTTTGGCAGATCTTCATCGATAGCTTGTGCCCTAGTAGATAGCTCAAGTGTTCCATCTTTTATCTTCTCGTGGTGTATTCTTCACAACACATGACATGCATGGCTGGGATGATCGACATTATGATGATAGCGACAATAGACGTATCACCTTTTTCATCCTTAAAAGGTCATAACTGCCCCTAGCAGTTTGGGGAAATTACAGGGCTGAAATTTCAAAAATACCTCTAGTAGTTTGAGATAATTACCGGACTGCCACTGAGTTGGAAATTCCATAAATACCCCTGTCTATTTTGTATATTTATAGGACTGCCACTAGGACTGAAATCCCAGAAATGCCCCTAACAGATTTATATATTTACAAGACTGCCACTGAGGTTAAAAAGACCGTACTGCCCCTAGCTGTTTTGTCTACTTACAGGGAATGCCATTGGGGCTAAAATCTCTAAAATACCCCTGGTAGTTTAACATATTTACCAAACTGCCATTGAGGTTGAATTGACAATACTGCCCTTGGCAGTTTAAGGTATTTGCTAGTGTGCCATTTGAGAATAAATTGACTAATATATCCTCAATGGATTTGTTATTTACGTAGATGCTTTTATGCTACATTTTTATACATGGTTGTGGATTATATTTATGTGGTTGCTTTTATATTCGGGTTGTAAGTATGATGATTTGTTCGGCATAATCCCGATAGATAGTTCGTTGGTGGATACCTCAGCGGAGAGGTTAAACTCCGGATATGCAATAGGCGGTTGTTATTCATAACAGTAAATCAACCGATAATTAAAAAAGCGGGATTCACCCAGTTAGGGCGTAATTTAAAATAAGAGCTATGTGTGGCTTGATCCCTGATGATAGATTACGTAGGCAGCCTAACCGGGATTCGGGTGCAGTCACAAATATTATTAGAACCCTAGGTCCTTTAAAGAGAATGGTTTGAGGTCCAAATGCGGGAATCAAGATAACCTCCGGTTGTGAGGTCTATTCCGGTATCGTTTGGACTGTTTGAAATTGTTTGGAAAGAGGGTTATCCCTTCTCAGGAGGGATTACGAGTAAATCTCTCTTGGGATGAGTCCCGCACGTCCTAACCCAGGTTTAGGAAGGTAAATTTGGGCCGGGATGTGACACAATCAATTGGCCATAGTTCTTCCACAAGGCCAATTAGTGACTCTGAACCTCATTGTCATCAAAAGGAGCAATGGAAGCAAACTTGATCACACCATTGTTCTTAAGGGTTTCAAGTATTCTTCTAGCATTCCATTAAATATCTCAGTAACCCATTTGTCTTTATTTTCTGATCTCAATCTGCCCAACTCTCCTTATTGTTATATCATGAGTTGTTTTCATTTCATATAGTGTATCAATGCAAAGATGATTATGTTGATTATACTTGTAGATCGTGCTAAAGTATGGAGCCTATAGACATGTCAAAAGATGATGAAGAGATGTCTCTTGTGCAAGCTGCTACATGTGTATTTGCTGAAAGGGTGTAAATGTATCATACGAAATCTATTTAGAAAACCCTTTTTTCTGATTTCTTCACACACGGGGAATATATGGGTGTGGAATTGCTACAAGGGAATGACAAACAATTCTTTAGTTGATAATCTAAGGCCATAACGAATCTATGGCCTTCACACTCAAGCGGGCTCCAAAATTTAAGATTAGGCTGATGAGCCTTATCTCTATAAAAAAAGCTTGAGGACTTGGGTGTCTATAGTAGGTATGGAATTGAGAACGTAATTGGAGTGTAAGGTGAAGTCGTGAAGACAATGGACAGTGAGATGAATTACGATGTGCAAATAAAAGGAGATGGTCAATTGACATTGATTCAGAAAGAGATTTGGTATACAAAGCACAGTCGTGAGTTTGCATACTAGCTATGATAGAATTGAGTAGTGAATGACGTCATGGTTAACTCTAATAGTGCAGAGAAATTGATGGAGGCATTTTGGGTGTCTATAGTGATTTGAAGACTTTATCAATTTGTATATTGGACGCAATGGATTTGGTTTATGTGAAGTGATGTGTGTTGCCTCTGTAAATACATATTTTTTGCTGGAAATGTACTGAGGAATCTCACCGGCCGGTGAAATATGAGACTGTGAAAGAGTGGATTTTGAAGAATTATGTCTATAGACCCCCTTCTACTCCTTCAACTGAAGATCCGTCCAGAATGTCCTCCTAGAGGATGCCCTGTCAGATCCAAACTGGAAGCCCTACAGAAGAATTAAACATGAGATGTTGTTCCTATGTGTCCTGGTAAGAAGACAGTCGGGTGTCGTTGGGTGTTTGCAGTGAAGTTGAAAGCTGATGGGAGCATTGACAGATATAAAGCTTGCTTGGTTGCTAAAGGATACACTCAAAGATATGACATTGACTATCAAGAGACGTTTGCTCCAGTAGCCAAAATCAACAATGTAAGAATTCTTATCGCATTGGCTGCTCGTTGTGATTAGCCACTACATCAGTTATAATTTTGGCTGCTCTTGAATGGAACCCTGGAAGAAGAAGTGTACATGGATACACAGCCTGATATTAGCGGTAGACCATGTGATGTTGGAAAAGTGTGTCGACTGAAGAAATCTTTGTATGGATTGAAGTAATCGCCTAGAGCTTGGTTTGAGAGGTTCTCCAAAGCTACGAAGATATTTGGATATACTTACTAAGGGAGTGTCACACAAAGCATATGAAGACTCAATTGGCAAGTTGGGCATGATTGACATATATGCACCAATTTGAGGGGGAGTGTTGAATTACAGAATCCTTGTTTGTATAGAAGAATTTTTAGAATCCTTGTTTGTACAGAAGATCTTTTGTAGATTTCTATTCCTATAAGGATACCTCTTGTAAAGTTATATATTAACCCATAATTAGGATGAATATGAATGTGAAGTTCTCCTGAATACCTTTCTTCTATTCTTGTATGCACGACCGTGTATGTACATGACACAATCTTAGCTATTTATAACAATTTATATGTTTGATCACCCTTATATTAATATTATATCATCTAATATGAACAGTTCATATGTGTCGTGTATATACACGGCCGTGTATTGAAGATACTCCATCTTAAATTACATCTAGTTTTAGCAAAAATAATCATACGTACCCGGTTCGTGCATATTTATTCGAACTGACCTTTTAAGAATAGATTGAGCGTCGGTCATCCTCAAAGAGGAGAGAGAAAAGCATAGACGAGAATTCTAGAGGAGAGAGACGGTGGATCTGGAGGACTCTCTCTATCACCGATCTTCGACGACCGCGGTGGACTCACCCACGAGATGACGCAGATCATCTACTCACCCTATATCTCACTCACTCATGCTCTAGAGATTTGTGGAGAGAGCCAGAGAGAGATGGGGTTTCAGGCTTTCGGTGAGGAGAGCGATGTGATTTTGGGAGGAGAGCGAGAATGAGAGTGAAAAGAAAACAATTGGGTACAAATTTAATTAACCTAGTAATACCCCGTTTTTACCTTTTTAGCCACGGCCCTATACTTGCCGTCACCATCGATCTAAAAGAATGCGACGAGGTTAGTCTGTCGTCGCAATTTTTACTTTTTTTGCCACAGTTTACTAGTTGCCGTCGCAAACTCATATAAATTTAGCGACGACAAGTTTGCGGTCACTGCACCGTCGCAAATATTGGACCAACGACGACGGTAACACTGAACCGTGGCTAACTGAATTCTTTTTGTAGTGAAGGTTAGATCGAACTTTAGAATAGCATTTAACTAAAAGAAAAATGCTGTTACTTTTCCAAAACAGAGGATCATTAACTTGTATGATTTACACATACGCATATCAATGCATACGACATGTACAATGTACGGCACTAGAAATGTTAGCATACATATCAAACTTACAAATGTGAAGCACAAAAACACAACATTACCTTATTTACTTAGAGAAGTCATTGTACGGCTTAAGATTGCTGGAAATATTTTGTTAGAAATCACATCAAATAAATGATAAATGTGATCAAATAATTAAATCAAGTAAAACATGTAATATGAACATAAATAACATAAAGAATAAGAGGGTAGAAGAGATTCTCATGAGATTTACAAAGGAGGCACGTTGTCATTGTCTTTAAGCCGTAGACGCCTCCCTTCGTGCAGGTTATGACTGTCATCTACAAACTCTAAGATACAACCCTTATAGTCATATATGAAGTCTAATCCACTTTGCATGACTAACGGTAGACGGGGTGTCAAGTGTTTATCGAATTGCCCAAAATAAAGAAGTAGGAATAAAAGGAGAAAGATGAAGGGTAAGCTTATGTGAACAATATAGTATACTATCTCTTGGTACTTCTATTCTTGAGATCAAGAGTTGAGTATTTATAGAACTCATTATAACTCTTAGAAAAGACATGACTCTTCGATTTGAATAAAATGAATTATAAGTTTTGAATCTTATTTTCATTTGAAAAACCAACACAAAGTACATGCATCGTTGTCCATTGAAAGAAAAACTATCTGAGATTCTGAGGTATGTGCTTTTCAACTCTAACTTGTTTATTAATTTCTGTCATTTTTTCACTATAAGCTGCTTTATTCTTTAGAATTTTTTTGAGCTAATTGTAGACTATTTTCCGTAAAAATGGAAAAAAAGATATGCTGTTTTAGAGAGAATTAAGAGCGGATGTCTTTTCTTTGAGAACAATTAAGAGTGGATGTCAAATGTTAGGATAAAGCGCAAGGTGAAGTATAAGCCTTGATGCCTCTTGTTTTCTATGAACTGCAATATTGGTTTAATGAGTAGAGAAGTATTTCATAGATAGTGAAATGGTTATCGTATCTACAACTATAGATATAGAGCTTTATTTAGCGGACTCTGTTTTTGTGTGTGAGGGTTTGAATAGGATGTTGTGGGATTGGAGGGTGATCATAGGTGGATGAGGTGGAAGATTCATGTATATGCTTCCTCACAGAATTGTTTGGCCCATAGTTCGATATTTCTGTTTCAGACCACTTGATGTAGCCAGTGAGAACTGATGAGGATGCCACAAAATTCTTTGATATGGTATTGAACCAGAATCACTGATGAAAAAAGAAGAAAATATTGGTATAGGATTTTCTGTTGGTATAGAATTGGTTCACTACCGGCAAAAATTTGGAACACTACTGACTACTGATTTGTGTTGGATGTTTGGTGGTTATAGAAAATCTTAAGATTCACTTAGAGAAGACTTATGGAGGAGGGGACTGACTCTTAATGTCATTGGTGACTTCAACATCCTTTACTCATTTAAAACATTGTGATGCATCGGTAAAATCACTATCTAAATGATGGAACTCATAGCAGCTCAATTTTCTTGGATCAATAACCAGGAGGAAGACCAAGGTTTTTTATATTCTGTGAGGAAAATCACCGAGATGCCATCAGTCTTGTTCAGGAGGTTCATCAGATATAGGAGAGCTCAACGGCGACTGTTATTTGGCAGATGATAGAACAAAATCAGACACTGGTAGCAGCTAGATCAGGTTCTTTGATTTCTCACATATTTTCAAATGAGGACCTCGTTCTTTTTGGTGAAACTACTATTCAATTATGGCCCCCAGTTAGCAGAAACAAGTCGCCATATTTAATTAACAGAGGCAGGTTTGGAAAGTACTTTGGACTTGCTATATTTACTGAGTTTCAAAGTAATCATTGTCAATGTGCAAACAGACATCACCGAACTTCATTCGTGAGGGCAAGACCAACTTTGATTCGACCTGTTACACTGTATCGACAGTAGGCAAAAAAAACTCCCTATCAGTGTTTTTTTTTTGTTTTATCAACTTGGCCAAACCAAAGTTAATTGTTTGTTACCCAAATTTGACAATACCATTCGTATGAATCGAGCCATTGCTTTTTGCTTGTAGCACTTGGAAGGTTATCATCTTTTTTAGCCTTGTATCTAGGACTTATGTGCTACGGTCAGAGCTAAGAGATCTACTTTTTTTAGGAAACTAGAAGATCCGTTAATGGTTAGTTGTTTTTTTGGTTTTGTTCTATTTTATAAAGAAATTATTTTATGTATGTATATGTACACGATAGGATCTTAACCATTATAATAATTTATATATTGACCACCTAAATAATATTATATTCTTTAATCTTAACCATTTATATATATCGGCTGCATATACAACTGTTTATCCACCAAAAAAACATAAACCTGTGGGAGGCGGTGCAGCGGATTGCGCATCGAGAGCTATCCTCTCATACAGAGAACGTGGGAACCTCTTAGGGGCAACTCTGACCAATACTCAAACACAATCCCACACCCTTGAAGTCATTGACTTTCCCACACAGTTGACTAAACCAACGGTAGAGATCGTCCCCGTCTGAAGCAGAATAATAGAGGACTTTTGGAGGCGGTTGTGACCGAGAGAGATGGATTGGATTAGATATAGGTAGGTAGGCAGAGAGATTACCAGCTCACGCAGCTAAGCAAAACTTGTTTCCTCCTCTCTCTACAACACTATTCTCAACTCTCCCCCCTCTCTCTCTACAATGGAGTCTACCGAGTCGTCATACGTTTCGTCACCGGAGGCACCGCGGAGGCGCGCTTCGCCGCCGCCGAAATCACCGGCTTCAGGTTGCCCTCTTCTCTCTATATCTCTGATCTGATCCACTATATCTCTCTATCTTTGAATTCGTGTATGTCTGTTTGTGTTTGAGTTACTCTCTGAATTTTGAGATTGGAATTGAAAGGAGCTGTAGTTGTGGATTGCGTCTAGATGTGTTCAATTTGTTAGGGGAAGTCGATTTTAGAATAATGTGCTCTCAACTGGCGGCGATGTTGGCTTATTATAATTGGTATCTATATTTGTCCAATTATAGCATAAGTAAGGGTTTCTTTACAAGTGTCTTAGAGTGGAAGCTCATTCAGGATTTGGTTTTCGTCAGCTTACGATATTATGGAATTTTGTCGGAGTTAGTGTCGGGTTTGTTGAATCGTAACTCTGAGACTCTGGACTCATGATTTAAATTTCTGATAAGTATACAAGTTGGATTTTAAAAATTTGAACTTCTATTGCTTTATTTACACTCTTTTAAGTTTTATGGCCTTGTTTAGTATTGGCAAGAGCGTTGGCGTGGAAACAAAATAATATAACACGCATAGCATTGGAAAGGAATGAAAGGATGTCCCTCCTTACCATTGCATATGTTGGAATTTGTAGGAAGCTTTTGTGGGCAAACTAAAATATGCAGACATGCTATGTAGCATTAGAGAGATAGGATCTTTATATGGGCTGTTTTGATGCCCAGTAAGTGACTTGTCTTGATATTCTGCCTAACAAGTGCTGCATTGTTGTTCCGGTTATTAGAGCATTATTGATGGGAAGAACTGTGCCCTGTATTCAGACAGTTTATGGAAACATTGGTGTCTCTAATGGTGGTGGGAGGGAGCGCAAATAAATAATTATCGAATATTAGAAGCGTGAGCTGTTTGTAGTGAAGTTATCAAAGGTTTCAGGTTACCGTGGAGTTTGATAGCATCTAAGTGGTTCTTTTGATAATAACTTATGTCAACTGCAAATAGGCCATTAGGCTGAACTGCTAAACTCATTTCTGAGTTTGTCAAAGTAAACCCTGCTCCAAGCAGGAGGATACCGTCATTTCCACAACTCCTACCCAATGAATCATACTGCCATATATCTTTCCATTTTTATACCAATGCTAAAACAATGGGGGCCTGCTCTGTCATGATTGAAGAATTAAAAACCTTTTTTGGTGGTACGAATCGTAAATCAATTATTATTTTTACATTGCAACTCTTGGGGTTTGAAGGAAACATATAGTGAACTCCAGGGTTACCTATATTAGCAGATCATAGTGTTAACATGCTTTTTTGTAATCTTTGAGAGCTCATTGCCATATATCGAACCACATCTTGACCAGGGGACTTTTGTTTTCAATTTTTTCTGTTTACGGAGTTAAATTTATTTTCCCATTGAGCTATTGTCAAATATTAGTATATATGTAATTAGTTATATTTTTGATGTATTTTCATAGTTCAATTTTTGTACGGAGATGTCAATAATTCATCTATAAGCACACCATGTGTACTAAATTGCCAGAGCAGGACCTCTAGATGGTAAATGATGTTTATTTATATGCTGGTGCCATTCTTTAGCACGCATGTCACATTACCATTGTGATGTCTAAGCTAAAGTTTGGTAATTTGGCATTTGGTTATGCCAACAGACAGCATTTGTAGACTAAATTGCATCAAGCTTGTTATTTTTGGTGATTGCGTCCTTTTTATTTAATTTAGAAAAGGTAATGAGAAACTTCTGAATTTTAATATTATAACTTTAACTCACCAAATAATTGACGTCGTTAATGAGTTGGTCAAGAGTGTGAGTGGAACTGTTTGGTAATGATGTTCTTTGGTGTCAAGCTTTTTTCTTTGTATCTTGCTGTTCGAACTGGTGATAATTAATTTTTTTTCAAGTCATTTTGCACCTGCACTATGTGGTGTTGTTACAATTATATGTGGTAATTGTAAATGGTAACATTTTTTAGACAAGTCAAGTGATTTGGAAGTTTCTGAGATTTAATAACGAGCCTCATCATTCTTACAAAGTGGTATCCGTTTTTCTTCTACCAGATACTATGGAGAAGCCCACATATGTTAGGTTTCTTGTATCAAATGCTGCAGCTGGTTCTGTTATTGGAAAGGGTGGTGCAACCATCACTGATTTTCAATCACAATCTGGAGCCCGAATTCAACTGTCACGTAATCATGAATTTTTCCCAGGAACAACTGATAGGATTATCATGATTTCTGGAACAATAAATGAAATTCTCAAGGCTGTGGAACTCGTACTCGCTAAGTTGCTCAATGAGGTGCTTGTTATGACGAAATTTTACACTATGTTTCTGTTACATGTGCATTAGTGGTGTAATTGTCCTTGTTATTTTGGTTAGCTATACTCTGAAGAAAGTGAGGATGTTGAACTGAGGACAAAGCTGCGACTAATTGTTCCAAATAGTTCTTGTGGTGGGATAATTGGGAAGCAAGGATCTACAATAAAGTAAGAGCACATTATCTTGTCTTTCCTAATAGCAAACGTATGGTTTCTTTGCCTATATACGCATCTGGTAAATTAAGTCTCTGGCTTATTCCTTCTTCCTTTATGGAATCTATTATTTAGTGATGAATTTATGAATTCCTGTACTAGAATTTTGTGTATTGTATATACTGGGTCATAGAAACTGAAGATAAAATCGATTTCTGCTCATTGAATGTTATCTGTTTGCAATTTGACTGTAGGAATTAGTTTGCATACCCATAGGGAGTAATTTCATTGAGTAACTCTGCTTCTTTTGTTCCTTTCATTTACATGACAAAATAAAGACAATTCCTGGTGCTTGTACTTTCACTGAGTATCATATCAAAGATGTTTACAATTTGTTTATTTCAATCCTTGGTGACATCTATGTGGCATCTGGACAATCTAATTAAGTGAACAAATTGGGGGATGAGGAGAACCACACCCTTTATTGTCTTGAAGTTTGTGTTACAAAAAGCTGGGTTACAATAGTTAGTGATCCCAATGTACCTCAGGGATCTGAGTTTTCTGATTCTATTTTTGGGGACAGATTCTTTTCCTCCATCTGCTATGTAGCTTAAGGTCTGGTAAAGGGCCTTTTTTTTCTTCATCCATGCAATTATAAGGAAGCTTTGTTTTTAAGTAGTTTCTGCAACCAGTATTTATTATTACTGTTTTCTATCTGTTTTTGTGGTACGATTTGCTTCTCGAAGCCATTACATGATTGTTGCACCTTCCTAAGTAATAGGGAGACCATTTTTGCTGCTTCATCGACGATGAGGAGATTTACTAGGTCAATGAAAGTGTGATCTATGGATGATTCTGTAAAGGACATTCATTTTTGTTTTATGTAGGATTCTCGTTGTTTAGTCATGTTTGATATAATTGATTTTTACACATTAGGTCCCTTTATATGTATGAAACTTTGAACCCATTTGAAATTGCTAACTTCTAAGTTTAACTTTGACCAGGTCATTTATTGAAGAGTCACAGGCTGGGATTAAAATATCCCCTCAGGACAATAATTATTTTGGGGTTAATGACCGCCTAGTTACACTAACAGGAACTTTGGATGAACAGATGCGGGCAGCTGATTTAATTCTATCTAAGCTATCTGAAGACTCTCACTACACTCAATCAATGAATGCCCCGTTTTCATATCCAGGTGTGTGTGCGTATGTTGATATTCTTACTTACAGGAAGCAGCTGAAACTTCTACATCTACTTTTGAGGTTTTAAGATAGTTTAGCTTGCCTATGTGTCAGTCTTGCTCCGCCTCACCATGTATTTTTAAGATTAAAAGTTCATAATTTTCTCCTTCATAATTCTAAGAGTGGAAGGCTGCAGTCGTTTGATATTTCTTTTCTTGGAATAGGTTTCTTCTCTTTCTTATGTTAGTTGTGTTGCACTTCCATGGTCTGCTTCTTATAGCTGTGCGCTTCTTTTCCATGCTTTTGCATTTTGCTTGTGTTTTGCTTTTCAGATAAAAGTTACAAGGATAGAAGAAAAAATATAATTGTAAGTTAACAGATTTATGACATGAAATTTCTGTAATGCAAATTAGTCACAATTGCAAATATTCATAAACAAAATCAGAAATATTGTTGATATCAAGGCATTGAGTACTTGCAGCTAGAGTGTACCCAAGAGTTTCAGACTTTCCACCAGATGTGTCACAACTATGGTAAACATTAGGAATTTAAGATTTCTATTTCTGTCTAAATCGCTGCACTCCCTATGAGTAAAAAGTCAAGCTCTTCTTTTAAGATAGTGGATGCAACCATATAGGGTGAGTTTCTTTTGAATCACAACTATTTTCACTGGGTTTGCAGAAACCTGATAATTATTATTTAATATATAATTAGTTGGCGCAATGTCCCTCATAAACAGATATGTAAATATAGATATAGATATAGTTTTTGTTTTTTGTTTTTCTTCTGTCTTTAGTTTTGCTAGGCAATTGAGAGGCAAGTCTTTGGCTTCAACCTAAGACCAGCTGATATAGAGTTGTTGGATTTATAATTTAACTACCCCTATGGGAGTCTGGCACTGGACGCAATACATTTAGAACATTTTATATGAGAGAAAATTTTGAATACTAAAACTGTGTTTGTTAAACAGTTATTCTTGCTGGCCAATGATTGTGTATTTCATAGATTATTTATATTTTCATATATCCAAAATTATTAAGCAAAATAGCTAAAACACCCCTGAACTTGGCTCTAATTGTCAATTTACACCCTCAACTTCCAATTGTGCCAATTTACCTCAACTTAGAAAAAACTGCCGATTTGTACCCCATCCATTAAATTGGATGATTTCCATCCAATTTTAGATTGAGTGTCATGTGTGTGAGGGTATTTTTTATAATTTTTTTCTTTTAATAATAAAAATACGAAACAAAATCTTCAAATGGGAGGCGTGATATAAATAATGGCTAATTAGAATTGCCTGGCTTAGCCATTTTAGTAGACAAATTATGTCTTATTCATACCATCATCATCAATTCAATTTTGATTTTACTTTTTTCATTTAAGATTATCAATGTAGTCTTTCTCAAAAAAAAAAGATTATCAATGTAGGCATCATCTTCTAAAAGGATATTCATGCATGACCATCAAAAAGATCAAGTGAATGACAAAATTGTATAAAAAATATTAAATAAGTAGTGTAAGGAAATTAAAAAAACAAATGTAGCAGGGTATTATTTTTTAGAACAAATCTCTTTTTGGAGATTTTGTTTCATTATATTTTTAAGATTACAACAAGTTATAAACAAGAATAGTTATACCCCTCACATGCATGGCATATGACTGAAAACTAGATGAAAACCATCCAATTTATAGGAGATGGTGCAAATCAGCTATTTTTACCAAGTTAAGGAGGTAAATTGGCACAATTGGAAGTTGAGGGTGTAAGTTGACAATTATAGCCAAATTCAGGAGGTGTTTTAGCTATTTTGCCAAATATTATGATAAGATTTGATTCCTAGCAAGTTCTCTCCACCTGAATTTAAAGGTGTTTTCTTCTCGGGTTTTTATGGTATTCCATATACATATGTGCTTCCTTCTGTGTCAACAGCAGCCTACAATGCAGTGAGCTATGGACCACCTCCACCAAATGGGGCTGCAGGAAGGTTTCAGAATAACAAGGTTAAGCCCTTTTCCACTATCATTTTAAAAGAGGCTATTTATTAAAATTCATTTGAAGGGTTTTCGTTTTCTGGGCTTTTTAGTGTTGACAAAGTGCAAGTATACATTGAAATATTAAGAAAGTTATACTTGACAGTAAAGGATCCTTTGGAAACCTAATTTAACAAGGGTTCTGCTGTTCAGCAGATCAAATATGTTATCAAGCTGGTAGAAATAGATGAAGTAAAAATGAAAATTCTGCTGGTAATCTTATTCAATCATGTGATTTATTTAGTATTAGTTAGTAACTTAATATGCAAGTATAAATTAGTGCATCAACTTTCTGTGAGAAATGTTCAAATGTTAAAACGAATGAACCCATGTTATCCATCCACAATGTTATTGTGTTTAGGACTTTGTCTTTAACAAAGTATGTTATCTTAGTATTCTGTTGATTTGTAGTTGACTAACTACCTATTGTTGTTTTCCAGGAGGATCAAAACAACAACTCGGTCACGATAGGTGTTGCAGATAGTCATATTGGTCTGGTTGTTGGTCGTGGAGGAAGGACTATAATGGAAATTAGTCAGGTTTGTAATTTGCAACTATTTTTTGTTTGAACGCATCATGTGTGGTGTGAGGTAACTTATAATTTAGCTCCATAGCATGAGAGAAATGCTCATAAATCACTTTGATTTTGCAGGGTAGTGGGGCCATGATAAAGATATCTGATAGGGGTGATTTCATGTCTGGTACTACTGATAGGTATTAAAACTTCTTGAGCTGATTAATTTGCTGGTCTATGGGAGTGAAGATGTTTAACTTTCGTCCATCTGTGTCATGCTTCAGGAAGGTGACAATTACAGGGTCACAGAGGGCAATCCAAACGGCTGAGACGATGATAATGCAGAAAGTAAACTATGCTTCTGAGAGGGCATTGGATTAGCTTTGAGTATGTCAACCATTTCTTTTTGAGAATCTTTATGCACTTGTTGGTATTCCAATGCATCCACTGGCTTTCGCACCAAATGATAATTTGGCTGAGATATATGAATCCTGTGTGGTAGGAGCCAGGACAGGGGTACAGGGGTTGTTTTTTTTCTGAGAAGAGCAAACTTTATAGGCATTTATCTAAGGGGAACTGTATTCCAAAAAGGAAATGTTGGAGAAAGCCATTATTTGTTGACCAAATAGAAGGATTAGCTATATTTCTTAATCTACACAATTGTAACTTTTGAATTTGTAGGTATTCTGATAGCAGTACTTTTTTAGTGTTGACATTTCATAGTTGAATTCTTTTTCTCAATACTGATTGATCCCTAATTAGACAAATACGTGGATAAAACCACAGAGCCCCGCGACTGGAATCAAAAACAAATTTCATTAGGGACTCCGTTGTAGAATTCAGACCTAATCCTTACTTTGAAACTGATTATTAACAAAAATTTTAGTTTGAAACTCATGTAATTAACCTTTTCCTTTGGTTAACTGGAGAAAAAAGGGATCGAGGGTTTTTTTTTACCAATTTGCTATCCTAATTTGTATGTGTTAATTTTCTACGTATCTTTTTTTTGTTTTTTTCTCCCCCCCAACCCAGCTCCCAACTTTTCCATCTCTCCAAACCCATCTCAACAATCACTGTGTTCCTCAGACGGGTTTGGATACCTATGAAATCATCACATGTTCCGACCCAAGACGACGACTCTCCAAACCCATCTGACTCTTCTCTCTTTCAACACATATTCCACCTCTTCACCTCCATACTATTAAATTTCACCAGAAACCCACTTAGCATCTTAATCTCGTCCCCTTCCTCGTCTGCCCATAGCCACTCGAAAAGCCTTATCTATTCTTCTATTTTCCTCCGACAACCGATTAACAAAACCGCGTCTCGATATATTAGTTTTCGACCTCCTTTACAAGTCACGAGAAACAGACGTGTAGTGGAAAACATAACGGAAGATCACTGAACTGACGGCAAGGTAGCAATTTGGCTAATTTGTGAAAAGTTTTTATCAGCACCGGTACCTGAACTTATATGTCTCATGATACTCATACTTTAAAAAGTATCAATGTGGTACTTGAGCTCTATTTTCATTATTAACAAAAGATCCGAGACTAATTTCCTTCACACGTCGTCTATTTACTGACGTAACCGTGATGACATCCACTTAAATAGAACAAAATAACAAAAATAACCTCAGCCTCGAATCTCTCTTCTTTCTCTCTGAATCCACATGTATGTACAGATTATAGAACATCTAAACCCCTCAGCTACAACTGCCATCAAACACAAAATCTCAACATAAACATTCGAAATCGAGCAAGTTTACAGTACACTAACTCACTGAGCAAAACAACAACATTAACACCAGTAAATGCAGCAGCAGCTAGGCGGCCACAACCACCACCTAAGGCACTAGGATCAACAATAGCAATTCCACCACCACCCACCTCTGCCCATAAAATCAGGATCAACATCAACAGGTCCACCAACACCTATTGCAACTGGATATGGTCCACTATACATGCTGCTTGCAAATTGAGCTTCTCCACCACCCCACCATCTCCACCCATGGCACTACGATCAACAACAGCAGGTGTACCACCCCCATCTCAACCCATAAGGGGGCTGCAAATGGAGCTGCTCCACCCCCACCTCCAATCTCGGCACATGTCTCATTCCCTCAGCCCATCCTTCTCCATCACCACCGTACCCTCCTTTTTGTCTCTCAGAACAAGACATTCGAGCCCGGTCTGCTCCCTCACCACCTTCTTCAACAAGTAGTGCCTCGCCGTCCCGAGCCAAATACGTGTCTTCTTCCACGGGTCTCTGATCTCTGTTGCGAATTGGCCCCACGGACGCTTCCGCACGCCGCGAAATCTGATCTGTAGTTTCTGCTAGTGTGACGAAAGCGTTGCTTTTGTCCTCGACGGCTTTTTGCATGGTGCTGCTGCTGTAGGGGATTGGTTTGTTGCCACAACGGTGGCTCTTGCTCGCCGCATGTGATTGGAATCGGGAAATGAAAGAGCAAAGAAAGATAAAAGAAGAGGAAGAAGAAGAGAGGACGTTCGATGAGGAAGAGGAAGAGAAGAGGAGGAAGATGAAGATGAAGATGAAGAGAAAGAGCCTTAGATTACCTTGTATATGTCAATAAATAGACGATTTCGTATCGAAAATTAGCCTTGAATTATTCGTTGATAGTGAAAATAGAGTTCAGGTACCACATTGATAATTTTTAAAGTATGTGTACCATTATAACCGATGCACATAAGTTTAGGTACATGTACTGATAAAAACTCATTTGTGAAAGCTAGGGTAGGAAAATAACATGAAAAAAGATAGGATAATAAATTGACAAAATGATACAAGTTAGGGTAACAAATTTGTTAAAAAGTCTTACTGGATAGGTGGTGGGAACGACAGAACCTATGAATGCATCAGATTCTATTAAAAAGGAATCCTAATGATTTTTAGTGGGTAGGATGGCAGATCAAACCATAATTCTTTTTTTGAAGGATTATATTATAAACTAATCTCATAACTGAATGTTGTTTGAGTAAATATTCGGCCGTGAATATTTTTTTATAAATTGAAATAAATTCGATAGGGTACTAAAAAGCAAAATAAAATGTCTGAATAATCAGAAGCCAGATTTGTGTACCGTATGCTTTGCTGTGTGTGTGTCAATATAGAGTATGCAGGATATAGAAAATAACTGCATTAGTAGTGTGACTTCAGTAGTATAGATTACAGAGTAAACAATGTGTGATGTAGTTACTAACGTCGAATGTACTAATGCAATATCTCCACCACCAAGAGGTGATAATGATGCTACGCATCTTATTCTGGGCTTTAAAGAATGGTGCTACTCTGCCTGACTAGCATTAGCAAGTTTATCGATAAGTTCCAGTGCATCTCCAACATGAACATTGATGTTCTCACCATCTTCCGGTTCAAAATACTGCCAAGAAACCCTTAGCCCCTCCTCATCAGCTTCTACACACAACCTGAAAACCCAACTGGGTCTTCAAGAAACACCCCCAACTCCTAAACGTAAAGCTTGTGGCCTTGCCCCTCTAGGAAAAGTAACATGTTCAATAGAGAAAATATTTGCACAATAAAATCTACAAAGACTCGCATTTTGTCATACAGAACTTTTTTAAATCATTCCCTCGTCCTAATACCGTTCTTCTTTTACAGTTTCACTTCTATCCAAGCAGAAGGCAATATGCGATAACTTTCATATAAAAGTGCCAGACAATCAAACACAACCGTTGTACCAAGAGGAACGATTTGTCTTGATAACACAAGAATGTAGTAGTTGAAGGTGACTCAAAACTGCTCATTCACGGCCTCAACAGGCACATGACGACCCATTGGAGAATCAAGGACAAGATATTCGAGGCATGCAAGACTGGAAAGTGTAACTTACTTAGCAAACTACAGTTTAGTTATCAACAAAATTATATTTTACAGATACATAATTTAGACAATATTTTACACTTTTAATGATACAAATTAACAAATTAGGACAAATTGATGACCACATACCAACTGTCACTATATACTTTACCGAACTACCTTTCATTACTTAAATTAAAAGGTGTTACTGCCCCGGTTGAAAGATGTTACTGTCGGCACCATTGTAAATTTTCTGACAATTCTCTAATGTTGTCTGCTGCTGCCAAATAACAGAGGGGAGGGTGCTACAGCCGGTGCTACAGCCAGTGCTACAGCCGGTGCTACAGCCAGTGCTACTTCCGAAAACAAAGTGCTATTGTCCTACTTACTTCCGGCAACAAAGTGCTACTTAATAGAATTACAACAACCCATCAAAAACTACACCAACCATCGATGTCATCGTCATCCTACCACCAATGTCGTTGTCGCTGCAAATTATTGCCAATCTCGAATCCCACATATCTGGTCAAACAGTTCAAATCCTCACAATCTCAAATCCCACATTTCTATGATCAAAGCTAGATACAACAAAAGTATGTACCTTAGATGTCAATTGAAGTCTTTCGAGGTGGAGATCTCCTGCTTAGATGAGAATTTTTTCGACTTGAAATTGCTCCAAAGACGTTAATCGAAGCATCATTGAGGTAGTGATGAGCCTCTTTGTTGAGGCAGTAGTAGTCCCGTCATGGAGGCTGTAGCAATGTCGTTGACTCATGGAAGAGACGACCTCATTGAGGTAGTAGCAGCGTCGTCCAGGCATCAACTCCAAAACACAGATCATCAGACATCTTCAACGCTGCCTTGAGTCAGATCAAATTTGAGAGTGGGTTTGAGGTTGAGAGCTTTTGATCTACGTTACCAGAGGTGGAGGTAGTAGCAACATCGTCATGGAGGCAGTAGCAGCGCCATCATGGAGGCAACAGCAGCGCCATCATGGAGGCAACAATGCCATAGACGCATCAAAGGGACGACCTTAACGAGGCAGTAGCAGAGACCTCAACTCCGAAACTGAGATTCCATCGGATTTGAAGCAAAGAGATAGAGAGAGAGAGAGGGAGAATCAGATTGAGATATGGGAGGAGTATAGATATTTTGAAATGGGCATTTTGGTCATTTACATTTCAGTTTGGAGCAGACATGTTAGAATAGATTATGAGTTTGATACATATGTCCTAATTTGTGCAAATATTATAACAAGTGAGTTTTTTGTGTTTCTGAATTAGTCCGGTGCTAATATATTATTTTCCCTATTTTATTATACTTTTCCCACATATATATGCAGAGAGGACATTAACTATGTCAGAGACCACCGTTACTGAGCAGACTCATGATCTAATGAGAAACATGTAGTTTGGTTTTTTGCTTATTCCTCTGTGTCCAATTGCGTTTCACTTAGGGGTGTATTCAATTAAGAGTTGACAAGATTGTTTTGTATTTTAAAAGTCTATGGGTATTCAATTCAGATTTTAAAAAGTCCTTAAAAATTTGTTGGTATTCAATCAAGACTTTAAATTATCCATGCAAATCTGGTGGTATTCAAAAGTTAATGGACTTTCAAGGATTCCACTTTATGCTTGATTTTGTAGGATTTTAGGGTGCTTGGTATAAATACCAAACCCTTTGTGAAATCCGACCATTATGCTAGAGATTTCAACATATCGCGTCTCTCGTTCTTTGAAGATGAAACATCAACAAATAACATAAAGAGATCGATGAACTGGCCTTGACGAACTACGATCTCTACATTTCACTCTTCTTTGATAACAAAGGTACGTCCTCATATTCTGATTTGCTCTTTCTTGATGTCCTCTTAGGTTTTGGATTTATTGATGATGATGAATGAAGATGATCATGGCCAGAGCCTTTACTTAATCAATGTTTTTCCTTGCTTTCTTATAACGATGGTAAGGAGATGGATATATCGAGAAGTACTACCAAGTGAATGCCATTAAGGAGAGCTGAGAATTGAGTGAATGAGGGAGAGAGATAAGAGAGTTTATATATGGGATCCACTTGTGTGCCTTAATGTGTCCATACCCAACATGTTTTGACTTGCTCTAATAGGTCATACTCTTTAACACCGTTAACTCTTCGTTAAGTCTCCATTTATCTACAATCTCTATGAGAAAAAGCCTACCATTTACATGAGCAACATCACACAAACATGTAGACCTTTTTGAAATCAAAACACGCCGCAAAGACTACAATCCACATGCTAAAAAAGCTACAATTTTTGTGGAGAACATCACACAAATCAGTAGACTTTCTTAAAATCAAAAATTTTGAAGGTTTACAAGGAACACGAGCCAAGTCTACGGTTTGGAAGAGAAAGATCTACGGTTCAGAGACTAAAGTCTACGTTTAGCATGAGAAAGGGCTACACTTTACACGAGCCAATTCACATACGAATGTAGACTTTCTGGAAATCAAAAGTTTGAATGTCTACGAGAAACACATGAAAGGTCTACGAGGAACATGTGAAAGGTCTACCATCTACATGAGCATTCTCTTGTTGAAAGGTAGACTTTCTAGAAATCAAAAAACTCATGGATGAAGTCACAAAGTCTATAACTAACATGAGAAAAAGACTACTCTTTTGGTGGTACATATCACGTAAATCAGTAGACTTTTTTGAAAATCAAAATTGTTCTTAAGATCAAACCCACCAAATGCAAACTTTGAAGGTCTACGAGGAACACGAACCAAATTTACGGTTTAGACGAGATATGTCTACTGTTCAGAGACTAAAGTCTACGTTTGGTATGAGAAATGTCTACATTTTACACATGTCAATTCACACACGAATGTAGACTTTCTGAGATCGAATCAAAAGTTTGAAGGTCTACGAGGAACACGTGAAAGGTCTACCTTCTACATGAGGATTCTCTCGTTGAAAAATAGACTTTCTGGAAATCAAAAAACTCATGATGAAGTCACAAAGTCTACAACTAACATGAGAAAATGACTACTCTTTTGGTGATACATGTCACGTAAATCAGTAGACTTTCTGGGAATCAAAATTGTTTTTGAGATTGAACCCACCAAAGGCAAACTTTGAAGGTCTATGAGGAACACGAGCCAAGTCTACGGTTTGGACGAGATATATGTAATGTTCAGAGACTAAAGTCTAATTCACACACGAATATAAATTTTCTAGAAATCAAAAGTTTGAAGGTATACGAGGAACACGTGAAAGGTCAACCTTCTACATGAGCGTTCTCTCATTGAAAGGTAGACTTTCTGTAAAACAAAAAACTCATGGATGAAGTCACAAATTCTATAACTAACATGAGAAAAGGACTACTGTTTTGGTGATACATGTCACGTAAATCAACAGACTTTCTGGAAATTGAAATTGTTCTTGAGATCGAACCCACCAAAGGCAAACTTTGAAGGTCTATGAGGAACACAAGCCAAGTCTACGGTTTGAACACGAAAGGTCTACTGTGTCCAGAGAAAAAAGGTGGCTAACGCCATTGTAACGCACCAAAGGCAAACTTTGAAGGTCTATGAGGAACATGAGACATGTCTACCATCCACATAAGCTAGATCTCTCGAAAAAATGTAGACTTTCTGGAAATCAACTTTGAAGATTTGGACATCTACGAGGAACACGAGAAATACTTTCCACATGAGTTGCATCTAGTAGAAATGTAGACTTTCTGGAAATCAAGTTTGATGACTTGGAGGTCTACTAGGAACACGATAAATTTCTACGTTTGAGTGTTATTCGTCTCGTGTTTATTGTAGACTTTACTTATGAAAATAGTAGACTTTCTCTAGCTGTACACATATCATCTGAAACATGGCCACAACGCAAAGGCTATCACAATATCACAAAACCTAAAGGTTATGAACATGATATGGAATTGAAGAATTGGATTTCATGTTAACCAAGACAGAGTCTGGGGAAATTATACCGCAAGATCACCATCAAAATATGGTAAAGAACTTAAACTACCACTATGACCAGCATAATACCATCAATGTAAGGAATCATTACTACTTGCAGACTTGTTGTTGGGGCACTTAACGTATGTGTACCCAGACTGTTTGTAGTTATGACAGTGAATGGTTCTCTTTGCAGGTGTTGCCAGTTGCCACTGAAGGAGGAGCGTCATCGTTTCCTAATTCAGCCTTTTTATCCTCTTTTCTTACCGGACATGTTTGAATATTGTGTCTACTGGCTTTGCAATAACCACATGTAATCATCCGTTTCAATGGCTCATTCTTTTTGTTGCTCTTTTCTCTGCCTATGGTCTTATATGGGACATGATCTCTCAACACAGAACCTTTCTTGCTAGGTGACTAGGTGTAGTAGTCACGTGCACTTCTTCTTGATCACTCGCCAAACCTTCCACAATTGATGCAGTTTATCGATCTCCATCTTCAACATGTTGTAGCCTTCTTGCGACTTCGAAGCACTCAAAGCACCATACCTGCCGAAACGAAAGAACAAAAAACAAATGTTCAATGCTTAGCTTTTCGTTCACACGTGTACGTAACTTACAACCATGAACATACCTGCTCACAGCTTCTTTGTGGCATGTCTTTATCTAGATATGAGATTTCAGAAACACTTCTTGTGTCCCTCGACCATCTCTTCACGATCAGTGACTTGTAAAGCTAAAAAATGTGTTCATTTTTCATCATCGAGAACATGTGACGACATGGCAGTCCTCTATACTCAAACATTCGGTAAGAACACACCATAATCGGGTATGCTGCACTAGCAGTCTCTTTCCCAGGGTAGTAGACCACATTGTGTTCAAAATTAGGACGCTTGTAAACACGACGACCATCTTATGCTACTCCATTGCCGCGTATCACCTTTCTTATGCCGAAGAATGATGCCAACCCTACTAGCAAGGGCAAGGGAGAAGCTTAAACTCTCTGGTCTCACCTAGACGTATGATAGAGGACTTTCTTATTTAGCCTTGAATCTTATTCTGTTGTACACCAATTACGGTTTCTAGGCAACTAATATTTCTCTTAAACGAGGTAAGATAGGATGGTGTTGATGTCATACGTGGTAGGTTTTATTTGTGCTTAGCTACAGTAATGAGAGCTACTTGTCATGTGTAAGGGCTTGTGCCGAAGTAGGTTTCAAGATAATATTTAATGTAAGCACCTTCTGGTAGAAGATTTTAAGGTTATTTTCACTAATAGTCTATCAACTTTAGTGCACCTACCTATATGATACCTCAACTTTCATGTGTACCAAAGTAGTACCTGAACTCTAAATTTACTATCAATGAGATACCTACAAGAAATATTCTTTTAAGAATATTCTATTATTTTTAGTAAATTACCATTTTAACCTTATTTTAAGTGTTTTTCTGTTTCCTTTTAAATTTGACGGAGCGTGGTGGGCATAGGTCTATGAATTTGTTTATCTAGCATACTGCAGATATAAACTACTCATCCTCTTACTCGAAGGTAAACAACTATTATCAATAGCAAACTTAATAGCTACCAGACTTAATTTATTAGCTTATGCTAAAATTTCTTACAAAGACTTGCAAGACAAAAAAAGAAAACTAAAAAGATTGAAAAAATATAGAAATATTCTTCCTAGAAAAACAAAAAATTACTAAGATATCATCCCCAGAGTTCAGCAAAGAATCAAACGAATTGAAGAACAAATTGAAGTTCTACAGGAAGTTTTTGATTACAATCAAACTCCTCTGAACGTCTTGAGCCTTGGTTAGATTCATCATAGCTGGTATCAGAGTCTGCTTGGCTCAAAAGCAGGTTATCATGGCTTATGCCAAAAAGTTGGCTTCTATAAACTAACAAAAAAGAATCCAAACTAAAAAATTACCAGTCCTTCTGTATTATAAAAAGTACTGATAAGTGGCAAAAGTGCTTTCATTTAAGGCATATTTAAGAAGATCAATACTCGATAGAGTACATCTGTGGAGTATTAAATACGCTCCACGACGATCTTGTCTACCTCTAGAAAGAAGTCGGAGTCGATGAGCGTGATCATTCCAAACCAAGCTTAATTGAATACCTAGATCATTTATCTAGGAACAAGACCTCAGACAAGGTAGCAATACAACTTGAGAGATTTCATCTCAAGTTTAGGCAACTTGAAGAGATAAGTTCAACACTTAGCAAGCTTGAAGCCAAGATTGATTATCTCAAAGAAAAATAATATCTATTGGATATTGAAAAGAAGTTAGTTCGCACTGAGCATCTCGCCGACAACATTCGTCACCAAGCAATTGAGCTAAAATCTTCTCAAGAATCGATGAAAATTTTTTAGAAACTCTGATCACCCGATTAGGATGAATCACAGAGTTGAACTAAAAGTAAAACATAAAAATGATAAAGCTCTAAGCTTTTTCATTCCTACAGAGACAATGCATGATAATATCAAGGCAATAATTCATTAGCAGAATTACAAGATCGCTTATCTTCAAGAGATGAGTATTGATCTCAAAAACCAATTTCAAGAGTTAAACACCATAATATCAAGACTGCAAACAAGCATAGAAAAAATGAAGATACAAGAATGAGATGATATCAATGAAGAATAGCTAGCTAAAAACGTAGCTAGTAAAATAATCATACCCCCTTACTAAAAGGAGAAAGTGAGTTTAAGTTTAGTGAAGCTAAACTCCTTACATGGTCCTCGTCCAAATCTACATCTTCAATTAGAAAAGATGTAAAGATGTTGAGTAGAAACTCAGTCAAAGAAATACTATGCCAGCACAGTTGATCAACGCTGCAAGAAGCATCAGTTCCTAGATTGAAACTCAATGAGATCTATTGGAGAGGATCTTTCCTTATGGATTCTCACAGATTCAAGATTCTTGAAATAACAGTTCCTGCCATAGGAGGAGAAACCGACATCAGGTTAATCACTCCAAAAGAAGTAAGTGAAGCATCTCAGAAGAAATATTCCTACATGCATATTAGAGCAGTCTAAGTAGGAATAAAGCTACTGGCTAGAGATGGTATAAACTGTTATGTTTTATGTGTTTTACAAGACGATAGAATAACAGACTTTAAGAAAAGTCTGTGAGGAACAGTAGAAACTTCTTTGTGCAACCAAGTTGCGTACTTGAATTTCTTTCCAAACTTCACCACACATCTTTGAGATGCATCACACTGTCTAAGATTGTGAATCAATGCAGATGGAATTTCTATAAAGAAAGGGACGATGAAGCTTGTGATAGATTATCAAACCTATTATAAGCTGATGAGCTCGAATGTAACCCTAAACACCAGATTTCTCAATAGTCTCGGGATTACAACATCAATCCTCACCAATTCAAGAAATCATACTGAACAGAAGCATGTCACAAAATGACATGAGGTAACATTCCCAAGAGACTAAAATCTGACACCTCCAGCTAAACAGGTAGAAAAACCAATGCTTCCATCTATGAAGACATGGGAGAAAAAAATAAGCTTATAATTTCATAGGCATTCATTCACTAGCTATGAAGAAGCTAGTACTTCCGAAACCAAACCAACTTCTTGTCTTGAAGAATATTTCGAGGAAGAATATGCTAAAAGACCTTTGATGATGTTAAAGTCAGAAGAACTGAAGAGCTTGCATGAACAAGAAGAAATTTGTGAATCTACAGAAGAACTTAAAAAGATCATAGAAAAGATTTCCTAAGTCCAACTGAGAAAGAACAAAAGGAGGATTATTCTTTATCAAGCAGCAAAAGAAGAACCAGGCGAATCCTCGACAAAGGAAACCGAAAATATTCCTCAAGGAAGCACTGTAGTTCAGAACATCACAAACTACCCCACTAAGATCATTCGAGAAAATAAGGTTAAACTTCCTAAAGGACAGGCTCCTACAGGGAAACTAGGAGAACGAAGTTCTCAGAAGTAAATTCTTACAGAACCTAAATGGGAATAGTCAATATCTGAAAGAGGAGTTTATCTTGATCTCGATAGGGTAGGAGACAAGAGAAATACAATAGACAACTGGGTAGCTAGCTTAAGACTAACTCAGGCTTTTGTGTTGTCTAAATATGCTTATGAGAAAACTCATGCATATTATGAGTCTACCTTAACTGGCATAGTCCATAAATGATATTAGTCTTTCAAGCGAAGTTCTCAATGGCCTGACTGGGCAACTAAATTGGCTCAAACCAATAATCCTCTAGACTTAACATGTCCTATTTATGCACAATTTTGTAGAGACGTTACTGGGCATAGTGATCAGTCTAAAGAAATAGCTAAAACAAATATTCAAAATTGAGCATTTGCAACATGAGGTACTTTGAAGAGTATACTATTGAGTTCCAAAATTACTACTGTACCATTGTAGACCTAGATAATGAAGATCTGGTCAAAACCTATTACAGGAAGTTACCGGAACCATGGAACGATGCAGTAGCACAATATTTGGAAGAAAATCCTTTACCGTTCTTTACGGTGGGAGGAATTACTGAAAGAGTCAGGGATCTCCTGAGAAAGCAATGTGTTGAGAACAGAAAATTCAAAACTGCGAATAAGCAACTCAAGGGAGTTGAAAATATGTGCCCCAAGATATTGACACACCAACACAGTGGGGATGTCACATAGAGAAAAAATACAAGAAAATGTTCTCTAGCAAGGACGAATTTTTTTAAAAGAAATAAAACTAGCTCATCGAAATCTTTCAAGAATTGAAGAAGTGCAGATGCTGGCTTTGCAAGGCAGAAAGTCATTATGTAAATGAATGTCCAAAAAAAGACAAGAGATATGCAAAGGTTTTAATTGAAGAATATGATGCAACAATAGAATATACAAACCTGAAGGGTTTTGAGATAGATTATTTTGATGAAGAAAATGATTCAATATATTCTCTTCAGTACTCATCAAAAAGTGAAATAGATCACATTTTAGAAAGTTCTGAAGAAGAAGAAGGCGGATCTTGTCCTATGTTTGTCATAAAGGTCCTAAATTGGAAGAAGAAGGCGGATCGTGGTTAGTCTTTAACTTTTTTTAAAGAACCAGTTTTCCAGACGAAAATTTTATTGGCGTTCAAGCAAAAGATTATCATAGACAATACTCTTTATGCATTCCATGAAGAAAATGAAGATCATCTGCTTGGAACCCTTGAAGCACTTACAGAAGAATTGCATGGAATCCATGCAAAAGAGAAGGAAAAGTCTAAGGTAGTATACCTAGAAAATCAAAAAAGTTCAAAGATCCCTATGAAAATAATGAAACAGTCCGAATGGTTCAAATTCCATAAATATCTAGGAAAAGGAAAGATGCTTCCACCAACTTTGTCTACTGTTACTACCTCGTATTATGGGAGATATCTGGTTAATGTTCAAGCTAAACAACCTCAGAAAAAAAAACTGTGGCTAATAGAGAATGCTTTTGTTCATAATCTTTGGACAAAATCTAACGAAGACTTGGAGGGATTCCCTGAATTGATAGTTTAAGGTGTCAAGAACATTAGGCCAGACGGATGTATCTTGAGATTAAAGTTCATATCACCTCCACCTGAGTAGATAATGCTGAAAGAACAAATGAGCTATATCTCTCCTTATCATTATGTCAGGATAATTCAAGGTCCGATTAAAGGATCAAGTAGGGTGAGCGAAAATGATAGTCCTAATCAAAGTATTCTATAAATAAAGGCCATGACAATCATGTGCATCAAAAACATGGTGGGAAGAGATTATGAGTCAAGCCTTCTGGCATGTGGAGAAAAATAATGGTTTCCTGTTATAATCATCCTCCACTAGTGAATTATAACTTTTTCTCAGCCATCATGAGAAATGAAATTGACTGCACCTAGCTACTATTGAATGACTTAAAAAAGTAGAAAAGGAAAAAAGATATAGGATTCCTCATCCATTTCCTTATGATTAAGACTTAGAAAGTGAAGAAAAAAATGAAAAGCATCAGAAGGGGAACAAGAGGGCCAAGATTCGTTAGCTAATTATGATTACACTGATGAAGAATATTGCAATAAAGTAGTCATGATGGAGAAATGAGCGGTGGCCAACGCATCACGACAAAAGACTTTTCTTTTGTTAAAGTTAGTTCTCACATAATGGAGAAATGAGCAGTGGCCAACGCATAACGACAAAAGACTTTTTTTTATTAAAGTTAGTGCGTTCTTTTTTTGCTGCCGACGCATGAAAACAAATAACTTTGCTTTTGTTAAAGTAAAGATTGATTCTTTGTGTCTCCCATATTCTCTTAGTTGTGTTTAATTCGGGTTTGGAGTCCGTGTGCTATATAAGGAACCTCAAGCTTCCGAGAGAAGATATCAAAAAACTTGGAACAGAAGTTGGAAACACCTTCAACCTTCCTCTCAAAGTCAGAAAGCCAGAGAAATAATGTGTGTAAATAGTGTCTCTAGGATAGTGAAACAAGAGTGTGAGTACTGTGTGAAGATTTCAGTCTGTAATCATTCAGTGTGATGTGCTTTTATTATAAGTAAGTATCTTGTGCTTGTAATTATAATGAGTAGCTAAACAGTTTATAGCTGTTTACCCAAGAGCGAGGTTATGAGTTTTGTATTTGTAGTTATTTTATGATTAAATAAATTCTATCTAGTGCCCATAATTCCGTCACAAAAGTATCTATGTTTAGAATTATTTTTGCTAGTTTGAATATGATATATTAGATATTTCTGCATACTAAAATCTTTTATTCGTTCACCTTAAGACAACAGTGATTCCGTCAGTTTTAGTAACCATGAGACAGGAAGTCGTTAGGTGAAGTCTTGACATGTTGAAGACTAGTTCTTAAGTTGATAGCTGAATAAGTTTTAGTTTGTAGAATATCCTGAATACAATATATATAAGAGTTTTTTAGGGTTGTTTTTACACTTTTATGTTATTAATACCAAAAGAAGAATTTAGGTACTACATCGATCACTTTAAAAATTGAGGTATCAGATGGTTAGTCCTTCTAAATTTCTCAGTTGGTAAATTTCAAGATTTTATGAATGAAATTATAATGATTTCTTTCTAAAAAAGGAAATTCTGCGATTTAAGTCCAAAACCATGACTTTCGCGTTGTGTTTGTTTAAGGATACACGCGTGACTAGAGCACAGCAAAAGCCGAGATCTCTCCACTTGTTGTTGAGTCTTCGAATCATCTCTCTCGGATCTCATCATCCTCTGTTTCACTCTGAACCCAATTGAAAGGTTCATTCGCCTCTCTTCTCTTCCTCTTCTTCTTCTTCTTCTTCTTCTAATTCAATGAATACCGACACTTTTGTTCAATTCCTCGCAATTCTTGTTTTTTGCTTTTAGTTTTCATTTCCACAATTTTAGAAAACTGTAAAATCAGATTCGGAGATGATAATGTGAAGCTATAGGCCTTGATGTCATAATTAATCTACTCGTGCAATTGTTCTAGTGAGAAGTGAATAAGCCTATTGCAATATGCATAACTTTTCGAGTTGTTTCGTGTCAAGTTATATTCGTGCTAGTGGAGATGTGCTGTGAATTATGAGGTAAAACGTAAGAGGGCTGTGGAGTAAAAGAAAGAGATCACTGATTTGGAATAGTGGAGCTGATATAGATTAATTGGAGGAAGCAAAGAAGGTTGAATTTGAAACAAGGATAGTTAGGAGTATTTGGGATTCACAATGCCAATCTTGCGCTTCGAGTCTAGATTGGGAGAGCGAAAGGACTGGTAAGAATCCAGAACACCAGATGCGTTTATGTGCTGGATTCAGTGGCGGGGATGTTTTTCAGTATGTATGAATTGCAAAGGTAATGACTGGTAGTTTTCAGAAATGTCTAGGGTAGAATACTTACATGGAGAGAGGGAGAGAAAGATCATCTTTCTTGGAAGAATTGATGTATCTATCTATTTTTATGTGGTTCCAGATGGTGCATTGGTTGGGAATTCATGTAATGCAATTTAATTTTAAAAAATTAAGAGGGGAGATTCATGAAGGAATTCAATGATTTCATCGGAGACAACCATCACCTCTCAATGCATATACGTGGTCCATTGAAAGGGACATGGTGGTTTTGTGTAGGAGGATGATTTATCAAATGTAAGTTCGTTTTCCCTGGATATTCTTACATATGATCTCCCTGTTTTCTGTTAATAAGTAATGGTAATCCTAGACCATGTAGATCTGAAATGTTGCTTGGAAACCCTTCTATTCAAGGAAAGAATGAGAAATTATGGGGCGTAGCAAATTTCCAGGGCTTTGAGGGCTTCAAATTTATGAGAAATTTAAAGATTTTGAAAGAAAATGAAAATAGTATAGGGAATGGTATCATTTAGGAGTTGGAATCATATGAGATAGTCAGAGTGAAGGTATAGGGAAAATTCAAGGGGAGATTGGCATAGCTGGCATTTAGAGATGCTTGCAAAGGATGATGAACAGAACTTGGCCTCTGCAAAATTAGTTCTAGAATAGCTTTAGCCTTTATGTTTGGTTTCAGGACTGAAAATAACTAAACCCAAGCAATCTTTCTAGGAATAATACAGATAGTGGCAACATGGTGTGGTTGGCAGCAGGATTGCTGGTGTCCTAAAAGAAGTTTAAATGATGAGGGGGCAGGTGAAGTAGCAGAGTCAATGTGTTATAAAGAATTAGTTTGGTGATTTGAGAATGGCTTAGACAAGATGTAATGAAAGCTTCTGGTTCTTTCCTTGCTAGCTCTCTCACAACTTTCTGATTGAGATAATTCACTAAATTCAGAACCAAATTTTTTACCTGCTAGTTAGGGTGAACACTTACTTTTACTTTTCTTCTCACTAGCGTATCATGTACAAGGGAATTCTGGTTTTTTGTTTTGTTTTGTTCTTTGGTCAAAACCTTGCTTTTTGCAAAGGAAATAATTACGAAGGGGATTGTTATATGTTGGCCCTTAATTTGGTGCTCTGGAAGGAAAAGCATGGAAGAAGTTTTGAACGCTACATAGGTGCAGCAGTGGAGGAATCTTTGGGTGAGAAGGATTGTGGTTTACTTTCTTGCTTCTGTTCCAGTGGCTTTAAAAGACCGCAGCTTCTTTTCTTCTGCCAGATTAGAAGGCTGCAGTAGGTCACGTTTTATAGGGTTTGTGTGATCCTATCTGCTGCTATTGCAATATTATGAATTTTCTGCTGCTCATCTCTTTTTTGGACATCTTATCCACTTTCATTGTATCATTCTCTTGATTTGTTTTGAAAAATAAAACAAGGAAAGTTGGTTTGTCTTGTTGCTGTATAATTGATTCTACTATAAGAAATCTAAAGCAATTGGACTATTAGCAGACTGCTGGTATGGGAACAGAAAATGTGGATGCCAGCAATTGGCAATCTCATTTGGCATATGATCAGTGGATAGCACTTCCTGTATCTGGTTCACGACCACCAGCTCGCTACAAGGTGACATAATTTTTTAATAAATCTAGAAAGAAGGGGACATGTTACTTTTAGCACCTTTTTCTCTACTTGTGCAACATTTCTCCCATAAAAAAGGAGAAATTACCTGCCTACTTACCAATGTAAATTTATTTTCACATAGCATGCTGCTGTAGTAATTGATGAGAACGTGTACATTGTTGGTGGGAGTCGTAATGGACGGCATCTATCTGATGTTCAGGTAACGTACAGGCTCGTCTGCTATTTGATTGAGATGCACCTTTACGAGTTATGTAATATTTGACTCGTCTTGCAGGTCTTTGACTTTAGAAATTTGCTATGGTCAATTATAAAACTGAATGCAAGTTCCAATAATTTTGAAGAGAGTGGTGTACAAGAAGTTGTTCCACCCACCTCTTCTCACAATCTGGTAAGTTTCTTACGCATGGTCTATATTTCGTACATATTTGTCTATATTCTGATTTATTTGGCTTTTCCATGTCTCTCATAATTAAGTTTGGTTTTCACTACCCAGTCTTTAATTATTCCTAACAGATGAAGTGGGGAAACAAACTTCTTCTCATTGGTGGGAATTCAAAGAAATTGTCTGATAAAATAATAGGTTTGTCACTTCACAGACATCTTGTTGGTTGATGTATAATGTAAAAGATCTTTCTAGCCGTTGATACTCTGATGAAGTATATGTTTATAACTTCAACATAATTTTGTTAGTTCATGAATAATTTAAACCATGATTGATCCATTTGACATGTTTAAAACGTAATGCGATGTTACTGAACTAATAGTGTGGTTCATCGATTTGGAAACACACCTCTCTGGCATCGTGGAGACTTCAGGAAAAGTTCCGGTATGCTTGGTGAATCCTTCTTTTTCCAATTTCTCAGTGATATTAGCTATTTCATTGTTATTTATACTTTTATTGTTTTATTTTTGTTTTGGAGGTTGGTAATTCTTTTGCAAATTAAACAGTGGCTAGTGTAATTAACGAAGTTTTCTTCATTTAATTACTAATTTTCTGTCATTGATTTCTGATGGCAAAGTGAGTTTAAGAATCATATCATGCAAAGTAACAATGGACCATAAGATGACATCTCAATGTTCTCCTAACTTTTTTATTCTATTATTATTGATCCTTTGTTATGTGATAAGTGAAATATCTTAGTGATTTAAATCCCAGGCAGCTCGTGCGGGGCAGTCAACCACACTGGTTGGCTCTAGATTGATAATGTTCGGTGGAGAAGAGGGGAGCAGAAAATTGTTGAATGATGTCAATGTTCTTGATTTAGAGACTATGACTTGGGATGTGATGGACACATCGTAAGTATCTATATGCATTAGGTCAATAAAATTCTGTTTCGTGCTTGATTTCACATTATTTTTTTGAATTATAAATCATGATAGGCAGACTCCTCCAGCTCCAAGATTTGATCACACAGCAGCAGTACATGCAGAACGTTACCTTTTAATTTTTGGTGGTTGTTCACATTCTAGTTTCTTCGGTGATCTTCATGTTCTGGACTTACAAGCTGTAAGTGCTTCATTGATTACTTCTAAATTTTTGACAACATACTGTATACGTCTCAAATTGTAAACACAAAATAATTTTTGTTTTATATATCATTTCTACAAGCAAATTTTTGGGTTATAAGTATTTTGCAGGGTTTTTCTGTGTGTGTGAAACTTATGGCAATTATTGTAACTCTAGGTAACTTGTGTCAATTGCTATTTATGAAATGTTAAAAAAGTCGCAATTGCTCCTATAGATTGGTTATAGGAGCTCTTAATTTGCTATTGGCAGGCCTCAAATGAGTGAACCAAATACTCGCTTGAGATCAGGAGATTAACTATTAAACAATTATGTTATTGGAAGAAGTCAGTATTTCTTCCATGTGCCACACATCTTGGCCACGAGGCACTCATGTATGATAGTGCTTTGAGCATGTTTTTGGAAACCTTTCCTTGATTCCATGACGGCATGACATAATATTACATTAAAGTACCCTAGTAGATATTCTCTTATTTGAAGCTACTGCATTTTCCAATGAGCTTGAAGCTGCACAAGTTTACCAATTTATTGGAGTGTTTTTTTCTTGAATCCTTCCCATGATTTGTTTTATGTCACAGATGGAGTGGTCCCAGCCACAAGTTCAGGGTGCTCTTGTAGTTCCCAGGGCAGGTCATGCGGGTGTAACTATTGAAGAAAACTGGTATATAGTTGGCGGTGGAGATAACAAAAATGGTATATTTTATATAATGAAAACTCCTTTGTGCTCTTGTATTTAGTCCTGTAACTTCTATTGTATTATTAGTGAACCTGCTTTGCTAGTTTTATAGTGCAGACTGTATTTTTTACAGGTTGCCCAGAAACACTGACCTTAAATATGTCTAAGCTAGTGTGGTCAGTGTCAACAACTGTAAAGCAAAGGGATCCACTTGCTAGTGAGGTCTCTACTTTGTTCATATCTTCAATTTCATCATTTTGTTACTTATTAGTGAGAGTTAGTACATGTTATCATTCAAAAATCGAACATTTATAATTCATTTTTTTATTCAAAGATGCCATTTTATGAAGAAAAAGACAAAAAAATAGCACTGCTTATAAACTTGGCGTGCTGATCGTGATGACTAAAAATTAGTTAAACAAGAATTATTCTGTACAGCTTTACTTCAATTTAGGTTTTGTTATATTTAGGATGAAAGTCATTTTTCTTTCTTTCTGTTCAATTTATAATTGCAGTAAATCCTGGATATTCTTTCAAGTATAGATGTATGTATGTATGTATGTATGTATGTACGTATGAACATATGCAGCTGATATGATACTGTCAAGTACAGCAATCTATTATACTTTGTGTCCCAATTTGTTGCGTAAAAGGTTTAGTATCGATGTGAGTTGTAAATGAAGATTTGGGATCTATTCATGCCATCACTTTGTTAACTAGTATGATGTTTTGTACTTCAATTAATAAATATCTTTTGGGAACAGGGTCTAACTGTCTGCTCCATGAATCTTGATGGAAAGAAGCATTTGGTTGCCTTTGGTGGCTATAATGGGAACTATAGCAATGAGGTATGTTATAGAAGAAGCATTTTCTTATTTCGTGACTTGAATATCTGCATGGGCTCAATCTGAGTTGCCTATTATACATTTGTATTGGAAAATGTATAGTGCAGTGGTAAGGCTGTTGTATCCATTAACTTCCACTCACTGATATTTGAAGTTAGGAACTTAGGATGGCTGTAATTTGGATCTATATGTTGGCCATAGTGATCAAGATCTACCTTTAAGATATGATAAACCTTTTGAATAGTCTATTTCTTTTGCAACACCCTTGCAATGTATAATGGCTTGCCACTTTCTTTCATTTGCATTTGTTGGAACTTTACTAACAAAACATTGCTTACCATGCCATGGTTTGTCTCTGCTATCAAAAATAGTTGTTTTTTGTACCGCCATTTTTTAAGTCACTACAGAAGAGTAAATGGGCATTTAAGTTAAACAGTAGGTCAGACAAACCAAAAGATATTAGGTTAAACTCATCTTTTGCTTTTATATTTTCTGAGAGTTGTAATAGAGATTCCCTATTAGGGACGATAGGGATGTGATAAATGATTATCACTGCCAAACCGAATATATGCTTTTAGTTTCAAGGGCATATACCTCTCTGAAGGGTACCAGGTGACTGGAATCTCCCTTGTTTGTGAGCCTATTGTGTGTTAGCTCCAAAAGGCAAAAAAATAGAAGGTGAAGCTATCTTGGAGTGCATGCAAATAGCATCTGTAGTTCTAAGGGGTAGTTTTTCCAATACAAGTTTTGCTTCTATTCTATTAGGTCTCTTTGACCTTTATGCATTTGTAATTGAAGAATGGATCTAGCGAATTTTTCTGGTGTCTTGGTAAATGGAACTTGGATGATGGATTTAGTTGAAATAAGCAACCTACCAAATGCATTTTGTTTTATTTGTTCTCTATACTGGACACTTCATGTTCTGAGACTCTCGGTTAATAGTTCCAAACGTTGATGTTTATCATTTTTGTTGATTGTAATTCGCTTGTGTCACAAATCATATGTGATGTTTTGCAACACTAATTATTCTGAATGTGGGGTTGTCTGAGTCCTCTAATATGAGCTTATTTGCTGCCCCCTTCTTTTTGAAGGTTTTTGTTATGAGACCTAAACCAATTGACTCTTCACAACGAAAAATATTCCAGTCACCAGCAGCTGCTGCAGCAGCAGCTTCTGTTACTGCTGCCTATGCCTTGACTAAATCAGAAAACGTGAATTCCACAACAGTACAGTCAAACTCCCAGGGAGCTGAAAATCATCGCTATGAACAAGATTTCACAATTGACATAGAAGCCCTGAGAGTAGAGAAAGGTGTGCTCGAATTGTCTCTTCCTGAAGTTAGGAAAGAAAATGCTAGGGTCAGCCAGGAGATTGATGAAGTCAACAATACTCACAGTGAGTTGTCCAAGGTATGCTTTTTTGAATACATTTAGTTGAAAAGTTTCCAGTGTAAATCTGTTTTGATTTATTTAATTTTGCATGAGTGATTTTCATACTATCAATCTTCTCTGACAGGAACTGCAGTCAGTCCAAGGGCAACTTGTAGCTGAGAGATCAAGATGTTTAAAATTGGAGGTAATTATAGTTTGGACTTTGGAAGATGAAGTCCTTCAACATCATATACAATAAATCTTTGTCATTACAGTGGCTAATCTCTTATCCTATATTGTATTTCTAGGCTCAAATCAGTGAACTACAGAAGATACTAGAATCAGTGCAGTCAATTGAGGATGAGGTACAGGCACTTCGAGGACAAAAATTTGCAATGGACCGGGATATGGAGCTTGCTTCATCTGTTCAGAGACAAGGTTCTAGTGGTGTTTGGCGATGGATTGGTGGTAGTGGTGGCAACAAATAAATCTTGCTCAAATAGAGCCAAGATGATAACCCAAATATTGAAACGGGAATCGACTGTAACACAGGCTCCCAAGAGGCTGAGCTGAAGCGCAGCAGTTAGCATGTTGGAATTATACAAATGTTTTTGGTGGATTAAGATAGACACCCTAGGTTCACAGGGATTAAAACTAGTGTATTCCAACAATATGGTTCAATTAGAATTCACATACTTTTCAGCAACAAAGGTTGAAGGCCTCAAATTTTTTTCCTCATATATCTCCTATTTTTCCAGTCAATACAGACCTCGCCAATGAAAAGACGAGGGAGCCTGAGGTTCACTGCCTCGAGAGTTTGAGAATGGTGAGATGCCACTGATATCAATGGAGCTTAACATGCCAAATGGTGAACTCAATATTGTGGCATTCCACTGATACAATAGTGGCAGACTGGTAAATCACATATGTACTATATACAAACTTCTGCTAGTATTTTGTATACCAAAGACAATGTTTCTTTCAACTATCATTATAAAAGAAACTTTTGGGCCTTTTAGGTCCCTTCAGTAACCAAAAAAAAAGATAAAAGAAAGTGCAATTAATAAACATTTTTCACAAGAAAGAAAACAAAGCAGATATCAAATTTAGATGAAAACAAAACAAGAGCAATGTTTTGAATAGAGAATAGCTTCCATAACAATATTCAAAAGAGGTTACAGTCCTCATGCTAAACTTCACTATTGTAGTCTTACGTAGTCACAGCATATTTACAATATGCGTCTGAGTTACATTGATGGAGTGGCATACCAACTGGATAGCAAAATATATGTTTAATTTTTTCTGGGATTCTGATATCTATAAAAACCTATCCTCAAATGCTTTCATCTACAACTACAAGCAAAGAGATATAGAGGCAAAATCAAACAGAGAGAAAATGAGTTCTTTCATCTCAAAAGGGTCTATTCTAGTCATTCTTCTTTTAACAATTTGTTTGGTTACTGAAGCTCAGCAATGTCGTCCAAATGGAAGAGTCAGAGGAAGGAAGCCCCCTCCTGGACAATGTAACCAGGAGGATGACTCTGACTGCTGTAAAGCTGGAAAAATGTACACAACATACGCTTGCTCACCACCAATGTCTGGTAACACCCAAGCATACCTCACTCTCAACAGCTTTGAGGCAGGTGGTGATGGAGGAGGCCCATCCGAATGTGACGGCAAGTATCACAATGACAACACTCCGGTTGTTGCATTATCCACCGGATGGTACAATGGTGGATCAAGATGTCTTAACAACATCAGAATTAATGGTAATGGGCATAGCGTGGTGGCCATGGTGGTGGATGAGTGTGACTCTACTGAGGGATGTGATGCGGACCATGATTATCAGCCTCCTTGTCCAAACAACATTGTTGATGCCTCCAAGGCTGTATGGAAAGCCTTGGGAGTATCTGAGGACAACTGGGGTGGTTTGGATATTACATGGTCCGACGCTTAGTTACATCTCAGTTTGTGTAGATTGTTGCTTATTTTTGTTTCTACTTTGGGGTTGCTTATTATTGTTGTATACCTATCGATGTATGTGGATTATATGATATGCACATTATACAAAGTTGATACAGAAGACTTCTTTTTATGTGAACAAACCAAATCTATGTTTTCTAATGAACTGATTGTCAAGTCATTTATGGAATGCAGCATGGATCACATATTCATTCACTCCAAGATCACAGTACTTCAAAAATCATCCACTAAATACAAGAAAAATTAAACATCAGCAATGAGAAACCGACCAAAATGATATATTTCATTCTTTCAAATATTTGAAGCGTACAGGCGTACAGGTTACACCGAAATGGTTGTCTAGAAAACGCCCAGGAGAAACTGTAGCCCAAATTTCTGGGAAACAGCAGCTGCATAGATGACTCCACCAACCACTTCCCCAAATCTCATCTTTTCCTCCGCAATACCAATTTGCAGCACTATATAGTGGCTTACCTTTCCCATGCCGCTGACCACAAATTGCCACAAGGAATACGTGTCTCTCGGTCTCTCCTACAAAGTGCTTTAATAGCCAGTCAAATTGCTCACGCCTCCTCTCTCCATCCATCCAGCAACCAAATCCCATCTGGTCATCTTTCTGTAAATGCAATTCCTTTATGTTAGAATTGAGATTCAAGAGTTCCCTTCAAACGTACTAATGTTCTCTCAATGAGGTACAACTACATGAAAAATTAAATAAAATAATATATGCAGTACATGAATTGCCAAGCACTTCCCAAGTTAGTGGGTGAAAAAATCTTGACGCCACCATAAAAAAATATGGTCTACTCTTGCCACATTACTGGCTAACCAGCTTGAACCCTAAACACCGAATCAACCCACGATTAACACAAATTTCTGTAACAAGCAGAGCACGCATAAGGAACCTTCTATTATAATTTGATAGCTAAATTCCCGTCCACATGCAATTCTGTATAGGATACAATGACAAAGACTCCTATAACCCAAAATATAGTCTTTCCAACTATCCTTCGAAGCTTACTTAATGCCTGGATTTCTTCTCGTAAGGACATAAAACTAGTACCCAGCATAGGTCCTTTTAATCTTTCGGCTGAGATTCAAATCCAAGATATATTACAAACCGCAGAAAGATTCTAAAAAAGCCACAATTAGGGCTGGGCAAAAAAACCGGATGGAGAAAAAAAACCGAACCGGACCGGTCGGACCGGTCGGGCCGGGCCGGGCTTTATTACGGGCCCAAACTTATTTGATGTCATGCCGGGCCGGGCCCAACTACACCCGAGCCGGTCCCGGGCCGTATGTTTGCTCAATTGGGCTAAGCCCGAAAGCCCGACTTTCCTAGGTGTCAGTTAATTATTGGACAGTTTTAAGTTCTATGTTACTACAATAGAGTCAACCACACACGATTTAGACTTTTTTTTGTAAACACCCACTCGGCCACTCTCTCAAAGTCTCAAACCCTAAAGTCCTTACTCTGACTCTCTGAGACTGAGACTCTGAGTCCTCTCGACTCGTCTCCACCTCACTTCGACATCGCCTCGCCTGCGACGCCCGCCGCCTGCGCCGCCCGCCGCCTACGCCTCACGTCCTCACCCCTCTCTTGTCAGGACCCACCCCGAGTTAAAACCCTTTAACTCGAAGTAAATCCTGCGGGGACCACCCCAAGGGAACTTCTTACCGAAACCCCCTTGAAATGGCCAACCCTTTCTACGATCCAACTCAGCACTTCCATGAGTATCTACAACAAACTCTAACTCATGAAGGCATCCTGCTCCCTAACCTACTTAATTAGCTATACTGGGTTAGTCAGAGCAGTCTACTAAGATGATTACCCTAAAGAATTACGGCAGCAACAGATTGATTGACTATGCCTCGACTCTTGTACGCGCACGACCTCCTCTCAAGAACCCTGCACCACTGGGCATTTGAAAACGAAGGGCCCAGGGGAGAAACATTGAAAAACGACGTTAGAGTGAGTGGACGAAAAATAACAAATAAAAACTCTACTTTCCTTTAATGCTCTCCCTCTAGTTTCTCTAAGAAAATCCGCATGCAAGTAAATCATCAATGATGCCTTGGCTCACACATAAATAATTAAAATGTGGGGTGTTAACCTCATCCACGAGAAATCCCGACCTGCTCTATCCGGGAAGGTCAAATGACCGGCTCCACCGGAGAGGGTCCCCGACCTGCTCTATCTGGGAAGGTCTAGTGACCGGCTCCACCAGAGAGGGTCCCCGACCTGCTCTATTCGGGAAGGTCTAATGACCAGCTCAACCAAAGGGGGTCCCCGACCTGCTCTATCCGGGAAGGTCTACTGACCAGCTCCACCGGAGAGGGTCCATGCTAGCATACAATCCTTTTCCCTTTATCCTTTTCCCTTTCCAAAGTCCCTTTAAAACCTGTAAACCTGTAAAATCTCGTGGAAATAATAAATCGAAAACCCCTTTAAATCCGTGAGCCAAATTTCTCCTTTTAAATTATCCCCCTCCATAATCCCAAAACGGTGATAATCAAGAATAACATACCCCGGGAAAATCCTTTAGAATCACGGGAAGGGTATGAACCGCTTTCCTGGTTTGTTTGCCTTTAAATCCTTAAATCCCATTTTCTCAAATCACCGTAAAACATAATAAATGGAGGAAATCATATATGCAGGAGAAATCAATTAAAGTATAAAGCATGCAATTTAATTTAAAACAAATGTCCACTCACAGTACTCATCGCGACCTTCTTCCTGCTCGGAAAGCTCCTCGAGCGAAACCCTCGGACTAACCCGTAGTCGAGCCCGTCTCACGTGCAACCAGGGACTGTACAACAAATCATTATATTAGTCATTTCACAGTCGACTTGGTCTTTTCCTAGTTTGACCAGGAAATCCTATTTGACCACATGTTGACCAAGTTCCTTTCTTAAAGCACTTTAACCTTTTTGACTTTCTTTCCCGGTTATCGACTCTTACTCAATTTACCGAAAGTCCGACTCAGCTTCCGAACTTTCATTTATTACTTTTACTTGACGTTAGGGTGTCACACATTAATCAATAAATATAACCTCGAGTCGATATACCGATTTAACATTTTCTCATAAATTCCAGTTATCTATTTCCGATAACAGTTTAACACTTTACCCATTTAACCAAAAGGTGTCACATTCATTGGACTTCAATCCTTTAACCATTTTCCTGAAAATGCAACTTTCCCAAAGTGGAAACTTTCCCTTAATGGAAACTTCTAAAAGTGGAAAGTTTCCCAAATTAACAGGTTTCCAAACTTGAAAGGTTTCCCAAAATGGAAACTTCCTAATTACGTCCATTTTCTCCGTAAATGTCTCAATTACGAATTAACCGTAATTTTTGACTAATAGCTTAACCAGGATTCGATTCCTACCTCTTCGGCAATCTGCCGGTTTACGGCATCACCGGAATCTTCACCGGATTCCGGTAACTTGCCGGAATTTCGCCAGAGTTTCCCCGTTTCTTCGTCACCAAGTTACGACAACATGCAATAAACACAAACAACACAGTAACAATCAAACACAGCTCAACACAGTAGCTTTCAAGAAAAAACCAGGAGATCTGTCTCACCTACTGCTCGTCCAACTCGAACACTGCCTCTGCCATTCTTCCTCCTTTTCTTCTTCTGCTCACTTCTCCTCGTGCTCCTCAGCTCCAGAAGCCCGAAGAGCACTCACCGCCGGTGGAGGAATCGAGCCCCAGAAATCCCAGAAAAACAGAGTGAACAGAAAAATAGGGAAATCGAATTTGAGGTTGATTCAAAGGATCAAGGACAGCAAGAGGAAGAAGGAGTGAAGAGGAACAAGAATATACCTCCCACGCGCCCTAGCGCCGCCCGGATCGCCGGAAATCCGGCGTTGACCGCCGAGTGCAGTGGCGCTCAATCTCTTCCCTCGGCGGACGTCGGTGCCAACTAAGGGCATGGTTAGAACAAGGAGAAAGAGGGGAAGACGTGGGTGGTGGAGCGCCGGCCAGGCGCGGGCTGACGCGGCGGCGACGGCGACTGGACGGCGGGACTGCATCAGACCTTCTCGGTCTCTCTCTCTCTGCCTCTCTCTCTCTCTTCTCTCGACAATAATGAGAGAAAGAGAAGAGATTGGTTTGTATATAGTTAGATCCAATGGTCCAAAAAGCTTGTTGAGATCAAAGGCCAAGATTGAATGTGGGGTTTTAAAATCAGAAAATAATAATTTAGGAATTACCATGGACTTTGGAAATTCGTAAGAGATAGACGGAATCTCCGAAAAAATAATCCGAAAATACCGGGAGACTCGTGTCGACATGTACTATGACATCGAGTCATCAAATCAGGTATTTGGAGAACTTTTAAAAACTCGAAAATTAACTCGAGCGATAACTTATCGAATTACCGATCGCAGTTACAAGTCCTCGGTAACTCGTGAATCTCTGTGAAAAGTAACTTTTGTTAACTTTAAAAGATTCGGGGTGTGACAATTCTCCCCACCTTATAAAAATTTCGTCCTCGAAATTTCTATACTCGAAGTCCAACACTGTGGGGGAAAGTACCACTTAAAATAATAATATTGCTCTCTAATGTCAGCTTCTTTCTGAGAACTCTTCTGAGACGCCTTACGAATAGCATTGCCAAATCCCTAAACACCTGCCTTTTACGATCAACAAAACAACTTCGACCAATCACCAACCTCCTATCCCTTCTGGTTTAGCCAACTAAACACAACCGAATATTCTTACCAACCACAAGTGACGTCGTCACGATACTGCTAATACTCATTCTGATTCAATCACCCCTCGCTTGTCGCGAGTAAAATTCCTTCAAAGATACTCGTATTCTTTCGTTGAACTTTAAATATCTGCTCACACATTCCCTATACAGGAAATGATTACCACACCTGAGGAGTAGGGTCCGATGTTACTAATGAATTTAAATCCTCTGGTACACAGTACAACGGGGGGTCAACCCACGACAACATGCCCACAAGAAAACCATGACGACTGGTGTTACACAAGCCGTCACCCCATTTGAACCAGGCTCCCTGATCTGGTTTACGCTTTCTAAAAACCATTCTGTCAAGTTGTTCTGTTGCAGAGTAATTGTCTTCCCTTACTCTATCCTTACTCAAACCACTGACACACACAGGACACGAACTACCATGAATTCTTTTGCATAAATCCAAAACCATAGCCTTTAAATCAGAGAGATCCAAAAGCTCCTGACATCGAGATCCAACAATACTGACTCCTCGCAGGAAGACAAATTGTCAGGCCTCACACTGCCTACCAAGCTATTCTGACCGAATAAATCTTGACTTTTACCCACAAGTCAAACATTAGAGTCGCTAGCTCAAATATCACTTGTGGGGTTACAGCGTACTTTACTATTGGTAATACATCACCGTACTACTCATAGGTGAGGTGCCACTGACCTCCCTATCTCTTACTTTAACTTGGAATGACGCATTATGCAGAACTTGCACTTCCACCACAACTGTGCGTCTATTAGACAATATCCGCATCCCAATCTGGGATAGACTTACCAATAAAAGAATCCCAGAGCCTTACCCGCTCAACAAGGATATTCCATTTCCAGATGTCTCCATTACCACAACGTCCGGTAATAACCGACAACTTTGGACATTTAACCAGATCGGACATCTGCATAAAATTTAGTGCCACTGGTGCACACCTAAGGTAACCCCTGATCAAAGCACTGGAAATTAATTCCACGACGAACTTAGCCACATTGCTCACCGAGCATCCAGTTATCGAGGCACAATTCATCGAATACCCCCACCGCACTGGGCGAGTACACACCACAGAGTCAACTCGTACTACTAGACAGTCTCTAACAAAACTGTCCCCCATGCTCTGCCAGTTTACCATCCACCGCAACCTCTAATCGGTACGATTCAAAATTCTCAATCACTTACCACTCCAGATCCTAGATTAAAAGATCCACGGTCACACGTCAACATCCCCTCAGATCTACCTTAATCTGAACGTGACTCAATCACTCCACGATTTCCAATGGAGTGTTGCTCAACTTAACGACATATCTTACCAATCTCAGTAACAATTACTACCAAACTTAGGCTCGTAACACTCTTTGAGTCATCAAGGGAAACTTTTTCCTTCAGTTCCACCGCATTTCACACTCACCGAACGTTGAAAATTTCGTCAGTCACCTCCAATAACCTTTCTTGCTACCACTTTACACTCGTGGCGCCAAGAACTGTCGTTAGGTCAATAATTCCTAACAAGTAGGGTCACTACTCAAATGACCAATGACCATAGCAATGCCAACTATACTTTAATCCTCTCAGGATTTCATTAAATTACACCAAAATTCAATTTCCCAGATCAAATCCTCATTCCACAGATCAAGTTGAGAATATTTCCTGTCACCGCAGTGGGTGTAACTTATGAACCCCAAACACGGCTAAGTACACCTTCATTTACAATACTTGATTAAACCACAGCCAGTGAGTGCACAAATTCTCATGCCATCAACTCAGTTAATCACCCTCGAGGAAACCAAGTGTCATAACAGACACTTTGGTTGCAGGTTGAAGCTTGACCATCTACAAACATTCTCTCCTACTCAATGATTCAGTAAACCTTACCTCACTGCTGTCACTTCTCCACTTCCGTGCAGTTAACCCAGTAAGCAATCAACTACTTACTAATAACATACAATAATTTAACTAACCATCTCGAAAGTCGAAGCGACTACAAGTAACTCACTTCCGACATATCCTTAAACGGTTAGACCATCTCATTGACGTTTGCACAGAAACTTCTACCCGAACGTCCTTAATCTCCGTTCTCAATAAATGGAACTCTTATGACACATTCTTAAAATGATGTCATCACCAGCCTTAGTCACTTACCTGGTGTCATTTTGACCACACACAACTGCACACAATAATTATGCCTTACCAGCATGTGCTACCCCAAATTTCAACTTTACCACTTCCCTACACAGGAGGGTACACGTGCTCATGTGGGGTATTCCCATGTACATCTTCGGCCGTCGAAACAATACCGTTTGCACAACGACCGGTTCCCACACCATAATAATACTAAGTCATTCAAGACTCGTATCACTATCTCTGGTACCCCGAGCACTCTTGGTCCATGACCCGGTAGCTTGTTGCCACTCCTATCATCTCCTTAAATTTCGAAACCATAAACCTTTAGCTACAAATCAAAACGCTCGCTTGATCTGTCACTGAACCCCAACACAGCCAACCTGGAGACTCCTTCACATGTGTACTAATTAGGATACCTTGACCATAGGTGGATAACTCACCTTATGGTTGACATGAGCCCCAAGATCCGGTGACACGATTTAATTTCAACCTTCACGATATTTGGCCCAATGACCATTGTCACCAACCAGTCAAATCATGCTTGGACTCACTAACAATCCAAATCTTTCTAGTACTCCAATCATGGGTGGCTGAAGCGAAGAGGATCTGGTCGTAGCTGACGACAACAATGTCCGTACCAAGGTGATCCAAACCATCAGTTTCAGTGGTTGTCCCTTCAGCATCAAGTGACCAACTAGCCTTTACTTCCTTAACATTCTCCAGTAGTGTCACATCATGGATTCGTCACCAAAAACAAGTCTGTTGATCCTAAAATGACTACACTTAGATCCCTGAGTCATTCTACTTCGACACATTCGCCAGTTTCTCTGGAACCACACCAAAGACGACAATCGTCAAAAACTTGGCAATCGTCAAATCTTAATATTCATCTTCTCTGAAAAATCGCGCTAGGCGATTCCAGCTCCTTTTTCCTTCGCAGGATGCAACCTCTTTCATCAACTCTTACGACTCTTCACTTCTAAGAGCCTCATAACACGAACATCAAGGCCTTGTCTTAGGCTTCTACAACATCCCTATCAACAACCATGATAGTCCTCCAGGTGTGAATTAACTGTTTCACCACCGAGTACTCACACCTAATGCTCAACGTTAAACAACGTGAGTTTCCAGCTCGATCCCCAACTCAATTCTCAATAATTCCCTTTAAAACAACATCCTTGGGGAACTCATAAATAAATACGTAACGAGCTTACCTTGTTCCTTACAGGGGTTCATTGTGAGGTCGGCGTACTGAGGCATAGTCTTGAGGATTCAGATGTTTATAGGACCACTCGGTCCATAAATCAACCAGGAAGTACTAACTCATATCCTTAATAAACACTAAGCGTCCAAAGCATAAAATGCCGATGGATCCGCCGCGGTCGGACCATCACTCTATAGACACTAAGTGATACTAAGTATATGAGGTAGTAACAGGAAACGATAACCTAACGCTCTGATACCAATTGTCAGGACCCACCCCGAGTTAAAACCCTTTAACTCGAAGTAAATCCTGCGGGGACCACCCCAAGGGAACTTCTTACCGAAACCCCCTTGAAATGGCCAACCCTTTCTACGATCCAACTCAGCACTTCCATGAGTATCTACAACAAACCCTAACTCATGAAGGCATCCTGCTCCCTAACCTACTTAATTAGCTATACTGGGTTAGTCAGAGCAGTCTACTAAGATGATTACCCTAAAGAATTGCGGCAGCAACAGATTGATTGACTATGCCTCGACTCTTGTACGCGCACGACCTCCTCTCAAGAACCCTGCACCACTGGGCATTTGAAAACGAAGGGCCCAGGGGAGAAACATTGAAAAACGACGTTAGAGTGAGTGGACGAAAAATAACAAATAAAAACTCTACTTTCCTTTAATGCTCTCCCTCTAGTTTCTCTAAGAAAATCCGCATGCAAGTAAATCATCAATGATGCCTTGGCTCACACATAAATAATTAAAATGTGGGGTGTTAACCTCATCCACGAGAAATCCCGACCTGCTCTATCCGGGAAGGTCAAATGACCGGCTCCACCGGAGAGGGTCCCCGACCTGCTCTATCTGGGAAGGTCTAGTGACCGGCTCCACCAGAGAGGGTCCCCGACCTGCTCTATTCGGGAAGGTCTAATGACCAGCTCAACCGAAGGGGGTCCCCGACCTGCTCTATCCGGGAAGGTCTACTGACCAGCTCCACCGGAGAGGGTCCATGCTAGCATACAATCCTTTTCCCTTTATCCTTTTCCCTTTCCAAAGTCCCTTTAAAACCTGTAAACCTGTAAAATCTCGTGGAAATAATAAATCGAAAACCCCTTTAAATCCGTGAGCCAAATTTCTCCTTTTAAATTATCCCCCTCCATAATCCCAAAACGGTGATAATCAAGAATAACATACCCCGGGAAAATCCTTTAGAATCACGGGAAGGGTATGAACCGCTTTCCCGGTTTGTTTGCCTTTAAATCCTTAAATCCCATTTTCCCAAATCACCGTAAAACATAATAAATGGAGGAAATCATATATGCAGGAGAAATCAATTAAAGTATAAAGCATGCAATTTAATTTAAAACAAATGTCCACTCACAGTACTCATCGCGACCTTCTTCCTGCTCGGAAAGCTCCTCGAGCGAAACCCTCGGACTAACCCGTAGTCGAGCCCGTCTCACGTGCAACCAGGGACTGTACAACAAATCATTATATTAGTCATTTCACAGTCGACTTGGTCTTTTCCTAGTTTGACCAGGAAATCCTATTTGACCACATGTTGACCAAGTTCCTTTCTTAAAGCACTTTAACCTTTTTGACTTTCTTTCCCGGTTATCGACTCTTACTCAATTTACCGAAAGTCCGACTCAGCTTCCGAACTTTCATTTATTACTTTTACTTGACGTTAGGGTGTCACACATTAATCAATAAATATAACCTCGAGTCGATATACCGATTTAACATTTTCTCATAAATTCCAGTTATCTATTTCCGATAACAGTTTAACACTTTACCCATTTAACCAAAAGGTGTCACATTCATTGGACTTCAATCCTTTAACCATTTTCCTGAAAATGCAACTTTCCCAAAGTGGAAACTTTCCCTTAATGGAAACTTCTAAAAGTGGAAAGTTTCCCAAATTAACAGGTTTCCAAACTTGAAAGGTTTCCCAAAATGGAAACTTCCTAATTACGTCCATTTTCTCCGTAAATGTCTCAATTACGAATTAACCGTAATTTTTGACTAATAGCTTAACCAGGATTCGATTCCTACCTCTTCGGCAATCTGCCGGTTTACGGCATCACCGGAATCTTCACCGGATTCCGGTAACTTGCCGGAATTTCGCCAGAGTTTCCCCGTTTCTTCGTCACCAAGTTACGACAACATGCAATAAACACAAACAACACAGTAACAATCAAACACAGCTCAACACAGTAGCTTTCAAGAAAAAACCAGGAGATCTGTCTCACCTACTGCTCGTCCAACTCGAACACTGCCTCTGCCATTCTTCCTCCTTTTCTTCTTCTGCTCACTTCTCCTCGTGCTCCTCAGCTCCAGAAGCCCGAAGAGCACTCACCGCCGGTGGAGGAATCGAGCCCCAGAAATCCCAGAAAAACAGAGTGAACAGAAAAATAGGGAAATCGAATTTGAGGTTGATTCAAAGGATCAAGGACAGCAAGAGGAAGAAGGAGTGAAGAGGAACAAGAATATACCTCCCACGCGCCCTAGCGCCGCCCGGATCGCCGGAAATCCGGCGTTGACCGCCGAGTGCAGTGGCGCTCAATCTCTTCCCTCGGCGGACGTCGGTGCCAACTAAGGGCATGGTTAGAACAAGGAGAAAGAGGGGAAGACGTGGGTGGTGGAGCGCCGGCCAGGCGCGGGCTGACGCGGCGGCGACGGCGACTGGACGGCGGGACTGCATCAGACCTTCTCGGTCTCTCTCTCTCTGCCTCTCTCTCTCTCTTCTCTCGACAATAATGAGAGAAAGAGAAGAGATTGGTTTGTATATAGTTAGATCCAATGGTCCAAAAAGCTTGTTGAGATCAAAGGCCAAGATTGAATGTGGGGTTTTAAAATCAGAAAATAATAATTTAGGAATTACCATGGACTTTGGAAATTCGTAAGAGATAGACGGAATCTCCGAAAAAATAATCCGAAAATACCGGGAGACTCGTGTCGACATGTACTATGACATCGAGTCATCAAATCAGGTATTTGGAGAACTTTTAAAAACTCGAAAATTAACTCGAGCGATAACTTATCGAATTACCGATCGCAGTTACAAGTCCTCGGTAACTCGTGAATCTCTGTGAAAAGTAACTTTTGTTAACTTTAAAAGATTCGGGGTGTGACATCTCTTCCTCACCGCGCCTCTCAATCTCTGTTTCGCGTCACTGTGTGCGACTGTGCGCCTCTCAATCTCGGCTTCGCGTCTCCACTCTCCAGGTGAGCTATCTCTCCTCCTCCTACTCCTCTGTTCATTCATTTTCGTTCTCATTTTTAAACTTTTGGATAGGAGGGAGCTGTGATTCCTGTGAATGGAAGATTGAGTGATCGATTAGGGCACTTTTGGCCTTGTTTGTGTGTTTTCTGAGTTAATATAATCTGATACTCTGATTAGTGTTACTCGTTATGGCATGTTAAGCTAATAGTTGAATTGGATTTGTGTGGATATGGTCATATGGCATGAAATGATGACATTGCATAACACTGTGTGTGTGTGTGTCGAAGACTTATGAATGTGGAAGTTGTACTGATCTCTGTATTTCTGTAATACATTGAACTATTGAAGTATTGAACTGTCGTACTGATTTAGACACTTGCTGCTGGTTGTGTATTTGTGATTATGCAGGTTTGATGTCGTCGTCTTCTTCACAATACGGCTGTCCTTCAGTGAGTTCTGATAGTGACAGTGAGTGTTACGACTCAGGGGAGGACAGTGATGACATTGAATTGATTGAACAAGCTCAGACTTTGACCGGGAATGATTTGGTTGCGGCAGAGGCTGAGAACATGGAGCCAGAAGCTGAAGCTCCAATTGAGATTGTAGAAGAAGCACCAGCAGCAACTCAGACTTCTCATGGTGTGCCGAAGAAAAGAAGAAGAGGTCCTGCATCAACTAAGCCTAAGCCTCCTTCTAAATTGACGTCAATGGTGTGGCAGCACTTCACGAAGTATGATAGAGAGCTCTTCACTCACATAGACGGGAAGAAAGTGCATGCGGGGCATGAGAAGCGCGCAAGATGCGTGCATTGTGGCGCTGACCTCAAAGCGGATTCTTCCTTTAATGGTACAAGTACTTTGCGTAGGCATATACAGAAAGTGTGCAAGCAGTATGCTGGTAGGGAGAGTATAGATGATGGACAAGCTGTGATTGTTGGTGATGATGAAGAAGAACCTGGAATGGAACTCAAGAAAGCGTGGACAAACGATGGTTGTATTCAAGCTGCTTGTGAGATGATAGTGATTGATGAGCTGCCGTTCAGCCATGTTGAGAATGAAGGGTTTAGGCATTTTTGCAAGGTGGCTGTCCCGCAATTCATTCCACCGTCTAGGAGAACAATAGTGAGGTGCTTTTGGAAGTTGTATGATCAGAAGAAAGAGGAGCTTAGGAGGGTGTTAAGTGGTCATAGAGTGTGCTTAACTACGGATACTTGGACTTCAATTCAGAACATCAACTATATGGTCTTGACGGCGCACTTCATATATTCTGGGTGGAATTTACACAAGAGGATCATCAACTTTTGTGTGATTCCCAATCACAAAGGCACCACAATAGGAAAGATTTTAGAATCTTGTTTGCTGCGTTGGAGGATAGAGAGGGTGTTGACTATCTCGGTCGATAATGCAAGTGCAAATAAGGTGGCGATAGACTACATTCGAGGAAAAATGGGTGCATGGAAAGACCCCCCGGTGTTTGGAGGAAAGCACATTCATGTGAGGTGTTTGGCTCACATATTGAACATCATTGTGAAGGCTGGTTTGTCTTTGATGGATAAAGTTGTGCGGCAATTAGGAATGCCGTCAAATATATTAGAAGTAGTTCTAATAGATTGGATGTGTTCAAGGAGTGCATGAAGAAGGAGACTTTAGAAGGGAACATAGACACAGAAAAAATACCGGCGCTTGATCTTCCAACAAGGTGGAATTCTACATTTTTAATGCTAGACATAGCTTTAGATGTGAGGTCGGCTTTTGAAAGGATGGCTACAGAGGAAATGAACAAGTACAGAAGCTATTTTGATGAAGAAGATGAGCTCGATGAGGAAGAAGAACGACAAGAGTATGTTCAACCAAGAAAACGAGTTGGACCACCACAAGATGAGGATTGGGAGAAGGCTGAAATATTTGTGGCGATCTTGAGGGTATTTTATAATGTGACAATGAGGATGAGTATGACTAGACACCCCACCGCTCATAAAGCCTTTCATGACATTGTAGCAATAGAAGGGGAGATCAATGCTCTCTTTGCGCCAGCGACTGGAGTCGGAGGTGCAACTGAATTGCTGATGTTGAAGATGGCTGAAAAGATGCTTGCCAAGTTCAGAAAATATTTTGGAGGTATTGAAGACATGAACCAGTTCTTGTTGGTGGCCTTGGTATTGGATCCTAGATTCAAGCTGAAAAATATGTCTCATACTTGCTTAAAAGTACTCAAGTATTCTAGTGATGAAGCAAAGGCCAAGGTCAACTCTGTGAAAGAGCTCTTGGTTTCCCTAACTGACATATATAGAGCATCAGCATCAACAAACACATCTTCTAGGAGTAGCACTGCAGCAAGTGTTGTTTCCGGGAGCACAAAAGAAACAGCCTCATCTTCCAAGTCGAAGAAGTCCAGGAATGTCAAGTTATCAGGAAAAATGGCTGACTTGTTAGAAGGTACTTTACTGTTTTTATTGTGTTTTATAGGCAGTTGTATGTTAGAATGTTAGATAAACTGAATATCACTGTGTTTAATAGCTGTTGTGTGTTAAATAGACTTAATAATACTATTGTAAATAGGTAATAATACTATGTTGATAGGTTGTTCAGTGTTGTGTGTTAAATAGGCTTAATCATACTGTGTTTATATTCACTGCAGGTTGGCAACAAGCCTTAGCTGACTCGGACGAAGTTGTGGTTGAGAGTGAAGTTGATAGATACCTTCTAGACCCAATCGAGTGTCCACCGCCGAAGGAAGCAGCTACTTGGTCACTGCTGCATTGGTGGAAGTTAAATGGCTGCAAATATCCAAACCTTGCTCTTGTGGCAAAGGATGTGCTTGCTATCCAGGTTAGCACGGTTGCATCCGAGTCCTCCTTCTCTACTGGTGGTAGAGTGATTGACCCTTTTAGAAGTTCTTTAACTACTAAGACAGTGGAAGCATTGCTTTGCTTGCAAAATTGGATAAAGAAAAGAGATCAATCAGAAATTGAATATTATCCAAGCCAAGAGGAGCTTGAATTTTATGAAAAGATGGAAAGAGGTATGTCTTCATTCTTTTGTTCTTTCATATTTTTTTTCTTTTGACTTGCTTGTCTCTTACGTTCATTCTTCCAACTGTATTGTAGTTGCCGCTAAGCGCAGAGCAAAAGAAAAGGGTGCAAAGGGAAAAGGAAAGGCTAAGCAACAACAGCTATTGGCTGCATCCAAGACCGACAGTGAAGATGATGAAGATGAAGTTGCTCAAGTTGCTCAAGTTGTGGCAGCTAAGCCAGCTAGAACCTCAAAATTCTTGAAAGCTGCAAAAGTAGCTAAAACAAGTGCTACCGCAACTCCATCAAGTCAAGCTGCTGTTGATGTTGGAACCTCCAAACCCAAATCAACAAAAGTTTTAAAAATGACTCTTGCATCAAACAAAACAAAAGGTATACATCAGTATTTCTTTCTTGACTCGTCTTGTGAGTGAGTTTGTGAGTGAGTCACTAGGTTGGAAATATTGATATCTTACTAGTTACTTGCTGCCTAATTGTGAATTTGTGATGGAATTTGTGAATTTGTGACTCTTCTTATAGGAAAACGCTGAAGGAGTCGCTGAGTTTTGTACTTTTGTTTTGGATGCGTGGAGGGTGGAGCTACAAGCCTACATCAATTAGCAAGAGGCCAAGAGCTTGATGCATGTCTTTTTTGTTTTAAACGTTTAAATTTTCATCTTGTTGAATGTTGGGTGTTGACACTTTGCCAATTTGGTTCATCTTGTTTAAGTTTAAAACTGTGACCTGAACAATTTGGTTGTTTGGTTTGTTTCTTTTTTTCAGTTTCAATTTTTTTGAACTTCAGTTTGGTGCCTTCAAGCTTGAACACTTGAAACTTTGAATCTTTGATGTGTAATTGTAAGCTTGTGTGTGTGGTGAGAGCTGAGAATGCAGTTTAGAGATTTTTGATGCAGCAGGTGCTGATTTGTAGAGGTGCGTTTGCATTTCTGCAAAATTCTGTCATTTTTTAAAGAAAACAGGGAATCTGTGATTCTGTGATTTTGGGCCCGAAAACCGGTCCGGCCCGGCCCGGTCCGGGTTTTGCCGGGCCTTGATTTTTTTGCTCTAAAGCCCGGCCCGGATATAACACAACCGGTCCGGGCCCGGGCCTAGCAAATACTACCCGGGTTTGGGCCCGAGCCCAGCCCTAGCCACAATCATGGAAAACACGAATCATGACATATTGCTTGATAAAAGATTGTATTTAAAATTTCGGATACACTAACATAAAAACTATCAACATCTCAACCGTTCAATATGTAGATGGATATATATAGATCATTTCTGAAAATTTCATCTAATTTGGTGATCTTTTGAAATAACTGAAATCAATTGACGGATCAAATCTATCAAACCTGAACCGTTAATGCCTATAATTTTAATTCGCAGTTTTGAACATCTTAGCGATCACCAAATTGGATGAAATTTTGCAGAGATGATCTATATATTAGAACCTAAGAATTGAACGGTTAAGATTGAAAAATATGATCGAAAAGTTTGTCTCCCTAAAAATAAGGATCCCTTAGTGGTTTAGGGTTTAAACCATATATATATATATCCATATGCTAGCTAGCTAGCTAATTCATAAGCTGATTCAAATTACCTATCTGCGGTATGAGACTAACATCATTTCACACACCCTGTACTATTAATTTTGACAGTTTACCCCCTAAAGTTTCCAATTTTCATATGTTATCATACGCTGATTCAAATTACCTACTTGAGGTATGAGACTAACATCATTTCACCCTCCGTACTATTAATTTTGAAAGTTTACCCCTGAAGTTTCTAATTTTTATCAATCATGCCCAATTGTTGAAATTTCAACCAATTTAGACATTAAATGTTAATATGTAGTCTTATTAAAAAGATTTTAAAAGACGATTTTTGCTGTTAGATGACTATATTTGCCCTTAAAATGAGTTATAAAGTTATAATTAACGTCTAAATTACACAGCAATTGAGTATGATTGATGAAAATTGAAAACTTTAGAGAGTAAACTTTCAAAATTAAAAATATAAGGGGTGAAATGATGTTTGTCCTAAACATCAAGTTGGTAAATTAAAATTAATCCTACCTTAGTTACCTTCTGGCCACTTGGCAATGCAACAAGTTCAATTACATGGCCAGCTCCATATACGATGTAGCCACCGATGCTACTGTCCAAATCTTCCTTGCTCATAGCTACTCACTTAGTCATCATCTAGTTACCCAAAGGACCTGTCCCCATCCTATTCCAAACAACCAGTTACCTGAAACAGATTTAAATGTTTCAGATCCCATTATCTGAAACATTCTTGCATCACATAATTATTAAAATGTTCTCTTTAAAGCAATAGCAAGCAGAAGAAAGTCCTATGGTATCTGGATAACTTAACTTCGATCTACACTGCAATAGCCCAATTTGTTTCTCACTTTTTTCATTTTTTTTAATTTCCATTAAGCTACTACACATATGAGTAACAAAATTCTAAACTGAACAATCCAAAACAAATCTGTTTATAGATATTTTATATTGTACATGTGTTACAACACTCCCCTGGATATTCCAACTAATAATTCTCATTAAAAACACTCGTAGTAAAGTCATTTTCAGAATGATCGTCCTTACTAGTTTCAATATAATAAAAATCAAGTAACCCCGCAAGATAGCAAAGAAACGCAAACATGAAAGAAATCATTCATTAATAATTCACCCAGTAAATTAAAAAGGGATAGTAAATGCAGGTTACAAGATGGTGAAAATGAGAGCTTTTTATTTTTTTTGTTTTATGAAGGAGAGTTTCTGGTCTAGACTAAAATTTAGAAAATTACTGTGAACTAACTACTAATTTGAAATAGAACAAAAGCACTTCAAACAAAGGTTAATTTTTTACCATATGATAACAAAAGGAAAGAATGAGTCTACTCCTTAACAATGTTGTCCTTACTACTTAGTCTCCATTCCTTACCATAAGTCCATGACTAAATGCAGATTCAATGTCACCAGACAAGCTAAATCAGACAAAAGCTAAATACACAATACACATTAGTGTGAACAAAAGGTCACAAAAGTAGGGTCTGTCATAAGATTGTTCTTTGTTATCTTTGGGCGGGTGGTTAAAATCCTCTTATATTGCAACAACAACAAAGTCACTAATTACAGATAGAATCTATTGAAGTCAGAATCAAGAAGACTTGCAATCCGAATGGTGGTTCCGGAGTCCAAAATCATGGAAAACTTGAATCCTGACTCATGGATTGATAAAAACTTGTTCCTTGTACATTTGACATAATTAGCATAACTATTCCCTCTTTTTGTTTTTGTTGGCAAGTACGCAATCTACTGAGACAAAGAACGCTACAGGGAGATGAAGAACCAAATTAGAATCCCCACACTAAGAGGATTAGGAACCGCAACAATGGTATAAGACTACTCTGCCCTTCCACTTAAACTCGTCAAACTTATATTTGCTACTATGCCCCAACGGTAATATCCGAAAACGGTCGGGGAGTATGGTATTGACGCTGACAGTTTCTTGGCCCCCAAGAAATTCCAACGGTAACATTTCCCCTTCTCTCTATAGATCACACAATTCACAACTCACAAATCCTCCAGGTCTTTCTATAATTCTTTCTCCTCTTTCCATCCCAACGGTAATATTCAAAAAGTCAGAGAGCGTGGGATTGACGCTAACTTGACCACCAAGAATTCCAACGGTAACATTGCCCTCTTCTCTGTCTATATTAATCACACACTCTCACAACCCACAACAACTTCTCCTGCTCTCTCTCTCTCTCTCTTTCGACCCTAATTCTCTCTCTGTTTCTGATCTCTCCAAATTGAAGGTTCTTTCTGTTTCTTTGATTCTCTCTGGAAAGAAATTCCAACGGTAACATTTCCCCTTCTCTCTATAAATCACACAATTCACAACTCACAAATCCTCCTGCTCTTTCTATAATTCTTCTCTTTCCATCCCAACGGTAATATTCAAAAAGTCAGAGAGCGTGGGATTGACGCTAACTTGACCCCCAAGAATTCCAACGGTAACATTGCCCTCTTCTCTGTCTATATTAATCACACAATACACACTCACAACCCACAACAACTGCTCCTGCTCTCTCTCTGTTTCCAAATTGAAGGTTCTCTCTGTTTCTTTGATTCTCTCTGTGAAAGAAAGAAGGAAAGAAAGAAACTTTAATTCTCTCTCTGTTTCTGATCTCTCCAAATTGAAGGTTCTTTCTGTTTCTTTGATTCGCTCTGTGAAAGAAAGAAAGAAAGAAAGAAACTTTGATTGATTGATGGCTTACCCTGGTGTGTCTGTGGGCTTCCGATTTCACCCAACTGAACGGGAATTGTTGGAGCACTTTCTCCACAACCAGGTTGTCATGGGTGATCAATTTCAGCCCTTTCCCATCCACAATTATCCAGATTTCTATGGCCAAACTGAGCCATGGAAGATTTGGGACATGTTCGGCGGCAATTCCATAGGAGAGGGTGAACCTCTGTTTTTCTTCACTCAGCGCAAGAAGTTGAGTCCCAAAGCCAAACATTTTGATAGGAAAGTGGGTTCCGGAACATGGAGTGCACAGAGTAAAGATAACGTCGTTGCTGCTGATCGTGTTATTGGTGTTAAAAGAGTATTCCGATACGAGCGTGGATCTGATCAACTCCAAAATGGGGTTTGGTTGATGACCGAGTACGAGCTCATATCCCACGATCATACAGTGCTCTGCACCCTCCGCAAAAGCCCAAGACCCTCACAAGTAGCTGCTTCTCCTCTGAATCAGAATGTTGATAGCAAAAAGAAACTGAAGAGAAAGATGAAATTCTGTCAGGATAAGGAGGACAACTCTTTGAGAAGAAAAAAGAGCAATCATATGCCTCCATTAGTTAGTAATGTTGATCAAAGCCTTGAGTCTGTTCAAGGTGGTAGCCATGATATGCCTCCATTAGTTAGTAATGTTGATCAAAGCCTTGAGTCTGTTCAAGGTGGTAGCCATGATCTCATGGCCTCTGTTTGTCAATCAACAAACAATGAAAGCCTTGAGTCTGTTCAGGGTGGTAACCATGATCTCATGGCATCTGTTAGTCAATCAGTGCCTCCATTAGTTAGTGTTGTTGATGAAAGCCTTGAGTCTGTTCAGGGTGGTAGCCATGATCTCATGGCCTCTGTTAGTCAATCAGTGCCTCCATTAGTTAGTGTTGTTGATGAAAGCCTTGAGTCTGTTCAGGGCGGTAGCCATGATCTCATGGCCTCTGTTAGTCAATACAATGCTACTCAATATCAGTTTCAACTTGACCAGCTTCAATTTGGTTCCCTTAGTCCAATTTCATTTGAGCATTTTGATTTTGAAGATGATGCATTTTTCGATTTTATTAATAAAAATGAGGATCTTCTTTCTCAGTTTTCACCTTCTGATTTAAGTTGTTTAGACTGAATGAAGAATGAATAGCCTTCAAGGGAATGGCTCTTAAAATCTGGAAACAACTTAACTCAAAGTTAGCACAAAAAAGGACAAAGTAAGAAGAAAGATGAATGTGCTGGACACAATGAGAACTGGAAATTCATCCAAAACAACTTCACACAAAAAAAAACAAAAAAAATATTTTAGACTACTAGAAGGTTTCAATAGATCCAGTAGATTAGATCATGCATTCTCAAAAAAAAGATGCATCTGCATGCTGCTCTCTTTCTCAATGAATGGAATTGAGCTAACCAATCGGTTTGGAGCATACTGGTCAGCCACAAACTCTTCATCTTGCTGACCATAATTTTCACTGCCAACTTTCTTTGCTAGTCTTGATAGCTTGGAGTTGGTATTGGGTTGAGAATGGGATGCGATGGCTTTATGTATGTAGGAGGCACAGATTTTCTTTTTCTCTGCCAAAAGTGATGCAGCTGGTCCTCTTTGTTCATGGTGCTGCTAATGCAACTGACAAGCTGGTCATATCTCCATGAATCTCCAAAGTATTATGATTGTAATTTCTCATTTAGCTCTTCTTTGGAATGCCTTGAAATTGTGTTTTGCTCATTAGTCACTTCATCTCTTTTGTTTTGTTTATTTGGTTTGAATCTAGACGTCATTGGTTTTGTTCATCATCATTCCGGCTTTGTTGCTCTTTTCTTTTCATATCTGTTTCTGGAATTTGTGGGAAAGGCTTTGGCCTTGTCCTCCTTTCCTTGTGTAATTTCATTTCATTATCAATAAAATTTCGACCATGGGAATGCCTAGCCCTTAGTTCGCTTCCAAAAAAATCATATATGTTTGTTACTCTACTTCTAGACTTGCTGCAACAAGATGAAATTTCGTCTTTCTTCTTTTTACTAATTGATTGATCATGTGTGGCTTGCCCTTTGTTCAGTAAACATACTAATTCAGATATTTGTTAGTAGGATTAATAATTGATTGATCATGTGTGGCTTGCCCTCTGTTGCAGCTCCTCCCAAGCTCAAAACTGTATGTAGGATTAATAATTTCCGATATCCATTCCATTTGTACAGATTTTCAATACAAACTTAAAAATAATAAATAAATAAATAAAAAGACAAAGCCATTTAGAAGAATGTGAGGCAAGAGTTTGAAAACCCATGACCATGAAGATTATGACAAATGAATCTGTGAATTATCTCCAATATCATATTATAAACTTGTCATCCAACCAAAGCAGCAAGGCAATCCGCAATTAAGCAAGTCTCGTATTATTGTAAGCTTTTGTTGAAGGTATAATGAGAAAGGAAATGATATGGGGTTCAGTGTGTTGATGTCTGCTACTTATTCCCATAAATGAACACACTAACTATACAAATAAGAGATTGATTCTCCAAAGCACAATATGCTCAGCCCATAAATTGGAGAGTAAATGCAGATTAAAAGACGGTGAAAATGAGAGACCTGCAGATCCTTCAATTTGAGTCCAGCTGCTATTGAAACAAGCAGCTTGTTTGTGGAAAGCAATGGTCTCAGTTGCAAAACCACATCTTTTAACTGCATGAGATATAAAACATCATCATAAACTTATACTAAACAAAACACATGTTAAGAATTCAAGAACCGTTTCGATCGTAAAAGGGCATACCAACTTGAGGTTTCACTCTCATTAACCACACTTGAACGTACGTAAGAAACATACATGGGAGAGAGAGGGGGGGAAGAGGCAAACGTCGTCGTTGCAAGGGAGGAGGCGGACGCCAAAGTACCAAGGCTTGGCGTCGAACGGGGCTGGAGTGGGAGGTGGTGATGCGATTAGGAGGTAGAATGCCTGATCAGACGACTCCTCTGGCGATGCCTGTATGTCTCCATCGGGATGGGTAGCACTTCCATTGCTGCACTCACTTACCTACTTGTTTCGGCTTCTCTCGTTTTATACGGAACCAGTACTCGTATATGACTCTACTTCGACTACAGGAATGAGCATTATATAAGCTGAGGCATGGGAGATAGGGGTGGCCATACGAAACCGAAAACCGAAAAAAACCGAACCGAAACCGAACCGAAAACCGAAAAAAACCGAACCGAAGACAAACCGAACCGAAAAACAAAAACCGGACCGAACCGGGTATGTATGGTCCGGTTTGCGGTTTGGGGTCCGTAGAAACCGGACCGGACCGAAAAACCGGAAAAAAAATAAATAAATAAGTATATAAATAAACTCATAATTAAAAGGACTTTAATTATGTAGTAGGAAGGAAAAAGACTTTAATTATGGAAGAAAATTTATCAAAAATCTCGTAATATAAGATGTGTTAGGAATGGTGAAATAGGACTATGGTTAAAAAATCACGTAATTCGGATAACGTCTCGGTGTCGATAGTAGCGGTCAACCCTATTTACCGTTTTTATTCCCTATGGGGAGCCATATCGTCGGAAGGTAAATGTCCCAAAATTTTTATATGGACGGTTGCGTCTCATCTACGTGAGTGTTTTTCGTGTAGAAGGTTTGACAAAAATATGTAATATAGAGGTAGATATGAGCGTTTCCGTGTGATAACTAACGACGTATTAGGGTTGACTGTTTCGATCGATCCCTTAACTTTGTCGGATCTAGTTGAATTTTTTACCACATAGATATTTCATCATAATAATCATATCTGACGGTCGAATTTTAATTTTAGACTTTTAGTCATCGGAATCACAGCATGCATACTAATGTTGTATAACTTGTTTATTAGGTTTTAAGCAAATGCACAACTTTATGAACCAACTCTACATAGAAGCAAAATTATCAAAAAACTCGTGAAATAAGATGTGTTCGGAATGATGAAATACAGCTCTGTTTAAAAAATCACGTAATTCGGGTAACGTCTCGGTGCCGATTATAGCGGTTAACCCTATTTACTTTTATTATTCCCTAGGGGGAGCCCTATCGTCGGAAGGTAAATGTCCCAAATTTTTTATATGGGCGGTTGCGTCTCATCTACGTGAGTGTTTTTCGTGTACAAGGTTTGACAAAAATACGTAATATAGAGGTAGATATGAGTGTTTTCGTGTGATAAGTGACGATGGATCAAGGTTGACCGTTTCGATCGAGCCCTTAACTTTGTCGGATCCAGTTGAATTTTTTTCCACATACATATTTCTTCATAATGATCATATCTGATGGTCGAATTTTAATTTTTTACTTTTAGTCATCGGAATCACAATATGCATACTAATGTTGTATAACTTGTTTATTAGGTTTTAAGCAAATGCACAACTTTATGAACCAACTCTACATAGAAGAAAAATTATCAAAAAACTCGTGAAATAAAATATGTTCAGAATGATGAAATACAGCTCTGGTTAAAAAATCACGTAATTCGGGTAACGTCTCGGTGCCGATTATAGCGGTCAACCCTATTTACCTTTATTATTCCCTAGGGGGAGCCCTATCGTCGGAAGGTAAATGTCCCAAAATTTTTATATGGGCGGTTGCGTCTTATCTACATGAGTGTTTTTTGTGTACAAGGTTTGACAAAAATACGTAATATAGAGGTAGATATGAGCATTTCCGTGTGATAAGTGACGATGGATCAGGGTTGACCGTTTCGATCGAGCCCTTAACTTTGTCGGATCCAGTTGAATTTTTTTCCACATACATATTTCTTCATAATGATCATATCTGACGGTCGAATTTTAATTTTTTACTTTTAGTCATCGGAATCACAATATGCATACTAATGTTGTATAACTTGTTTGTTAGGTTTTAAGCAAATGCACAACTTTATGAACCAACTCTACATAGAAGCAAAATTATCAAAAAACTCGTGAAATAAGATGTGTTTGGAATGATGAAATACAGCTCTGGTTAAAAAATCACGTAATTCGGGTAACGTCTCGGTGCCGATTGTAGCGGTCAACCCTATTTACCTTTATTATTCCCTAGGGGGAGCCCTATCGTCGGAAGGTAAATGTCCCAAAATTTTTATATGGGCGGTTGCGTCTCATCTACGTGAGTGTTTTTTGTGTACAAGGTTTGACAAAAATACGTAATATAGAGGTAGATATGAGTGTTTCCGTGTGATAAGTGACGATGGATCAGGGTTGACCGTTTCGATCGAGCCCTTAACTTTGTCGGATCCAGTTGAATTTTTTCCCACATACATATTTCTTCATAATGATCATATCTGACGGTCTAATTTTAATTTTTTACTTTTAGTCATCGGAATCACAATATGCATACTAATGTTGTATAACTTGTTTATTAGGTTTTAAGCAAATGCACAACTTTATGAACCAACTCTACATAGAAGCAAAATTATCAAAAAACTCGTGAAATAAGATGTGTTCGGAATGATGAAATACAGCTCTGGTTAAAAAATCACGTAATTCGGGTAACGTCTCGGTGCCGATTGTAGCGGTCAACCCTATTTACCTTTATTATTCCCTAGGGGGAGCCCTATCGTCGGAAGGTAAATCTCTCAAAATTTTTATATGGGCGGTTGGGTCTCATCTACGTGAGTGTTTTTCGTGTAGAAGTTTTGACAAAAATACGTAATATAGAGGTAGATATGAGTGTTTCCGTGTGATAAGTGACGATGGATCAGGGTTGACCGTTTCGATCGAGCCCTTAACTTTGTCGGATCCAGTTGAATTTTTTCCCACATACATATTTCTTCATAATGATCATATCTGACGGTCGAATTTTAATTTTTTACTTTTAGTCATCGGAATCACAATATGCATACTAATGTTGTATAACTTGTTTATTAGGTTTTAAGCAAATGCACAACTTTATGAACCAACTCTACATAGAAGCAAAATTATCAAAAAACTCGTGAAATAAGATGTGTTCGGAATGATGAAATACAGCTCTGGTTAAAAAATCACGTAATTCGGATAACGTCTCGGTGCCGATTGTAGCGGTCAACCCTATTTACCTTTATTATTCCCTAGGGGGAGCCCTATCGTCGGAAGGTAAATCTCTCAAAATTTTTATATGGGCGGTTGCGTCTCATCTACGTGAGTGTTTTTCGTGTAGAAGTTTTGACAAAAATACGTAATATAGAGGTAGATATGAGTGTTTCCGTGTGATAAGTGACGATGGATCAGGGTTGACCGTTTCGATCGAGCCCTTAACTTTGTCGGATCCAGTTGAATTTTTTCCCACATACATATTTCTTCATAATGATCATATCTGACGGTCGAATTTTAACTTTTTACTTTTAGTCATCGGAATCACAATATGCATACTAATGTTGTATAACTTGTTTATTAGGTTGTAAATAAATGTGCAACTTTGTGAACTATAACCATTTTTCACTATAATGATAATAAGATGAAAAATTATGAATTTGGAAAAAAAAAAACCGAAAAACCGAACCGAACCGCACCGTAGGTGTGGTTTGGTTTGCGGTTTGGCCTCTTGAATAGTAAAAAACCGAACCGAACCGAAGTATAACATTGGTTTGGTTCGCGGTTTGGGGTATAAACCGAACCGAAGTGGACCGGAGCCAGCCCTAATGGGAGATTTGTCTGTATTCAAAACTAGGCGCACGTCTGTCTTTGTATTTCTAGTAACATATAGAGAATAGCCAGACAATCCATTTTGGTAGTAATCAAAAGGCTAGGGAGTAACCAAATTCATATCCCAAAGAGGGGTGCAAGGAAATTTACTTTTTGAACCATCTCAAATCTTTTTGTATCCATCAAAATAATAACAGTCTTGCAACCTTTTGAAGTGTTACTCAGAAGACAAAATTGCACATTAACCTCCGTGAGAAAATTGGCAAGTCAAAAATGAGAGAAGTACTTCAATGTTACAACATCACTGATAAAACGGCTTGATCAATGGTCCAGCAAGTTGCGTCTTATGTAGTAAAAAGGCTATGGACTGATCCGTTGGGAAGAGTTTGCACCACGGGTACACACGCACGTCTAAGACAATCATCAAAAACAACTGTACAGGTTGTTGTGGATATATGATTTCGGATGGAATTTACTTTATCAAAATAACCTTGTTTATGAAAAGACTCCAGTCCATCAACAATCTGCCCAACAACAATTTGAGAAAAATAAAGTTCTGATATAGTAACACATGAATAGACACTGATGAAAAATGCAGCACTTGACAGTCAAAGACACCTAATCATCCCATATACCACTAATTAAACATTCTGCTAAAAGTACCACATGTGAACTTAGACAAACAAGTTACACACAGCATAAGTAAAATGACAAACAATAATGATAATAAATAAAGAAAATAGGAGAAGAATTCTATAGGAATCATATAAAGCTAGAGTGGAATTATACCTAGTCATCCCCTGAATTCCATATTCCATAAAGTAATCAATTTAATAGGAAAACTAAAAGGCGAGGATAAAAAAATGTGCAGTTGATATAGTATAATAAACACAATCAACACATTACCAGCCAAGAAACCCCTGACAGATCAATGGCCTTCAAGGAAAGAAGCTCCAAGAGCCTCTCAGGTGTTGAGATCATAAACTCAGGCTCTGAACTCTTCAGACTATTTACACAACAAAATTTCAATCAGATAACAAATAAAACGGAAGTGAAAAACTGTATATCAAAGCATATCACTGCAATGCATATAGAAAGACAATCACTCTGCAAGTACATGAAATGCTATGGTGTGTGCAGAGAGAGAGAGAGAACCATAATAATGTTGAGAATAAGAATATTCGAGTGATGAACTATGCTACCAACTACCAGTGAAGTAATTATGACGTTCTGTTAATACAGTAACTTTGATTTCACAAAAATGTAAATACAAATGAATCGGAAAGTAACACACAATCAGACATATATGGCACACTTATAATCTAAAAGTTAAAACTAAACCTGAGCTGCTGCCTCTAAAAGGCCATCAATTTTTTAAGGCTTCATTATAATCATCAATAATGAACACAGTTCTTTAATTCGATGAGAAAATGAAAGGGACTATCCAGCCACTGTCCTTGAGTGTGTATTAACTCAGAAAAGTAAATTATGGCTAAAGATCATACAAACCTGTATAAAATGTGAATCACTATACAAAACGTATCACTAAAATGATTTTGCTCTGGGTGCCTATTTTAAAATAGCATAGTTGAACTTTACCCTTGAATCTGGTGATCTAAGGAAGCACCAAGGTGTATACTCACTGTATGTATTCCAAGAACCTTCAAAGGTTTGCACACTGAACGTACCTGATGACCATAATCAAAGAAGAAGAAAACATAATCAAATAACTGAATAAACACCCCAAAGCATACAAACATGCGTGTACTTTTCTTTGTTTCAATCGGTTAGAATGCCACAAAGTTATGTCAACCTATGCAAATGGCATCAACTATTGTAGCCAATGCAATACGAATCATGCTTAATTTTTCTTTTTTCCTTTTCATATCCCCTTTTCAGGAAGTCACTTCCATGGAGACAATTGTGAAAGTAAGCTTAGCAGTATTCAATTAATAATTGCCAATGGAATTAAAAACAGATGTTCAATTGAAGCAATATAAAGAATCATGAATGCTATTCTTCTAAATGATACACACCTTGGCAGCTTTCTCCTGAGATGCAACAAGGAACAAAAGAAATGGACTGGTGGCAGATGGACCTTCTTCATCCTTTCTAGAAATTGAATCAGCAGCACTGGAAACAATCCATGCAATTTTCTCTATTGTTGAAGAAGTTCCACTAGTCTCTAATATATCCTTCCCAGCTGAATAACATTTCCAAAACTCAACTCCCCAGGTACTAACGAATAAAGGCTTGCCCTCCTCATTACAATAGGTACCATCACAATGCAGTGAATTTTCAATTTCATTCAAACATCGAATCAGATACTTGGATGGACAATCTGAGTTTTCGCAGGCCTTTTCATGTTCCCCACTCAGCTGAGCCTTTGTCTTTACTGAGTCTGTTGTGCTTTTCTGTACTGCACTATTAATAGACGATTTCTTCATACTCATCGCCTTCATATGTTTCAACCCCGGATTCTTCGGCTTTTCGTTCTTTCTCATAATTTCTTTACATTTCTCCCTGAGGAACTCAGTCTCGTCCCTATGTGGAAGCATGACCTTCTTGGTACCTTTTTCAAAATCCTTTTTACCATTCCTGTCGTTGAAGGGGTCCTCTTGTGTAGGAAGGCTAAAGCACATACCCTGTAATAAGATTCACGTCGGATCCACAATAATCAGTATATTCGGTAAATTAAACAAATTTCCACCCAATATTTCACTTGACTCCTATAATAAATCACAGACGAAAATAGCAATATGCTACACCAAAAACGAATTCAGAAAAACCTACTTAATTTACCACCAAAATCATACGATTATTTTTTCATAAGAACCGAGCGTAACAAGAGGAAAAGGTAAAAACGACGTTGGATTGAACAAGTACCTGGCATTTGCGGCGTTTGCCGGACTGGCGGCGCTTCTTGGCGGCGATAATGGAGGCGACGCGAGCAGTAACGGAGGAGGAAGAGCGGTCGTCCTTGCGTAGCTTCTTCCTGTTGGCCTTGTTCAGCTTCTTCCTGATTGCGTCGTCACCTTTCGCCATTGAAACGCTCAGGCACGGAGGCTCTTCACTACTCTCTCAGGTCGGCGGTTTATAGCTTTTTGCCTTTCTTCGGGGTTTAGAGGCGGAGGGTAGTTTGGTCAAACTAGATTATGCTGTGTGAGCTGGTGGGGTTTTTTCTTTCTTTGTTTGGTTTTATTGGCACTTCTTTTTTTTCAAAGAAGCTTTATTGGACATTTTTTGAGAAAATTACATACGGGTGTATAACCAAATTTAAAAACATAAAAAAACTCATTTGCATTAATTTTGGATATATCACGGTGAAACATCATCAGGGGATCTGCATGATCATGGACAATTTTCTGAGACGGACAGTACATCTAACGATCCAACAACGGCCTTCATTAACGATATGTTTCCTTATGAGAGCGATGTATGCTCTGAAGGACAGTATATGCTTGAGCCGGTGCAGCCTTTCCCTAGAGTTGTCAACACTGCGGATATTGACAAGTACAACAAACTACTTGCTTTCTAACAGACCCCTGTGTACCCCGGTTGTCAGAAGACGGTTTTTGAAAGTGTGATGGATGTAATGAAGATTAAAGCTGAGAGAAAATCGACCGTGAAGGCTGTTAATAATTATCTACAGTACACTGCTTCGATGCTACCCCACAGTCATCGTTTTCCTACCACTCATCATAAGGTCCGATGTATTTTGAAAGATCTTGGTCTTTCCTAGATCAAAATCCATACATGCAGATATGACTGTCTCTTTTGGGGTAAAGATCTAGAAGGAATGACCTTGGTGACCTTGACGTATGTCCAGTGTGTCATAGTAACAGGTATAAACTGACTCCTGCAGGCAATAGAAAACATGTGAAGGTACTTCGGTATTTCCCATTGAGGGATAGGCTGAAGCGGTTGTACATATCATCACACACGGCCAAAGCTATGAGATGACATGCTTATAAGGAATTGCATGATGAAGATACCCTTATACACCCTGCTGACGGGAGGCTTGGAAGCATATAGATAAAGAGTTTCCTCATTTTGTGTCAGAGGTCCGAAATGTAAGGCTCGAGCTCTCATCCGACGGGTTCAATCCTTTTAGCAACATGAGTCTTCAATACAGTGTATGACCGGTGATTTTGGTACCGTACAACCTTCCTCCATGGATGTGCATGAAGAAGGAATACAATATGTTGAGTTTGTTGATTCCGGAGCCCGGTTATCTAGGAAAGTGTCTCGATGTGTATTTGGTCATCCCACTTATGACAAGTACATACACGAGATGTTCTAGATGCATGTCATGCTTGTTGGTACCATCAGTGATTTTTCTGCTCGTGGGATGTTGTCGGGCAACGTTGTTAGGGGATACAAGACTTGTCCAGAGTGCCTTAGCGATGAGGGAAGCAACAATCATTGCAACAAGATATGCAAATTGGGTCACCGTACTCTCCTTCCGTATGATCATGAATGACGGTTCTATGACAAGACATTTGATGGGACTGTAGAAAATGATGTGCCTCCTAGAAGATGGATGAGGGAAGAAATATTAGCAGTACGATTTTTGGCAGCTCAGCAATCATCTCAATATTATAAAGGCAATACCTGAAAGACCCGACAGGTACAAATTCTGGACACATAAGAGCATATTCTGGGAACTCCCATACTGGAGTAAGTTGTTGATCAAACATACCTAGATGTGATGCACATAGAAAAGAATGTGTGCGACAATGTGGTAGGAACAGTGCTTAACTTGGAGGGGAAGACGAAAGAAGGTCCTAAGGTACTCATTGATCTTAAAAAATTGGATATATGAAGACATCTGTGGTTGAAAGAAGGGAAGAAAAAATGCCTCAAACTCCTTACACTATGAAGTCTAACCAGAATAACGTAATTTTCAGGTGGATGAGTTTTGTGAAGTATCATTCAGGCTATGCAGGAAATATAGCCCGGTGTGTAAACTTTCAGAACAATAAGATATACGAGTTGAAGAGTCATGACGCTTTTATATCCTGCTACAACGTCTCTTCCCTGTTTTCATTCAACCGTTCCTTCCCCGTCAGGTGGTGGAGCCGTTAGTAGCGTTGTCAAGATTCTTCCAGAATTTATGCACACGGGAAGTGAAAAAATCTGACCTCCAGGAAATGCAAGGGACATTATTTATATCATGTGTAAATTTGTGAGGATATTTCCTCCAAATTTTTTTGACATCATGCCTCACCTGATAATCCATCTTCCTGAGCAATTGTTGCTTACCGGTCCAGTACAATACACTTGGATGTATCCCATGGAAATGTATCTTTTTTACACCTGAATTTTTTACTATACATGTTCAATATATACTCATAACACTTTGCAACAATTTATTTATAGGCAACTTAGAGACTACAAAGCTTATGTGATAATAAATTCTCCCCTGAAGGATGTATAGCTGAAGCATATATTACGCACGAGTGCTTCACCTACATGAAGTTGTATTTAGGAGCGTTGAAGGAAACTCCACAAACCATACCGGTATATGTACCGAAGTTCAACATTTTCATAGTCTCCAGTGATGCTGAAGTTTATGGAATTTTGCCAGACTCCTACAAGTTGCAACCACATGAGCTAGTTATAGTCCAATGATGGGTATTGATTAAATGTCCAGAAGTTGAATATTGGAAAGACATCCATTTATAATGTCCAGACATTCAAGGTGATCTCGACTACCACAATAAGGAGTTCGCAAACTATTTTGGCGGCTGGGTACGTAATTCTTTATTTTTGTTCATGACTCTTTCATTGCATAATTATCCATATTTACAGTACATTGAAAGTTTGGTTACAGATGAACCTTATTCAATTCGATGGTCACCCAAATTGGTCGCATAAACTAAGACTTTTAGCGATGAAGCCGATAATGTGCAAGGTGAATGGCGTGCAGTTTATATGTGAACAGAGAGACAACATACGGAGAACACAAAATTCTGAGGTGATGGCACATGGTGGGCGAAATGGAGTAGATTAATACGGTGTTCTCAATTCAGTGGTGGAACTCATTTATGGGTAAGGCATAACAGTGCACCTTTTTAAATGTAGATGGTTTGATACTAGCAGCCTGCAGAGCATGAAGATTGATCAGTACGAGATTTTATCGGTGAACACTGCTACAAGCTGTTACTAAGATGACCCGTTCGTTTTGGTGATATATGAACAAGAAATTGGTATGGTTTACATCAAACAACCTGTTTTTATGTATTTTCCTAGTTTTACCCGACGAAAATAGCCTAATTTCGTCGGCTAAGATAGTTTAGCTGACGAAAAATAGCCTATTTTCGTCAGCTAAAACTATCTTAACAGACGAAATACGATCTATTTCGTCTACTAAAACTATCATGGCCGACGAATACCCTAATGTTTTGTCGGCTAAACCCTAGACCCTATACTATAGCCGACAAATACCATAATTTTTCGTTGGCTATAGCTAAATAAATAAAATAATAATTTTATACCACTGGTTACGTCTCATCGATTTGAAACTATTTTCAGTTGAAGGTCTGAGCAAAATACGTAATTTAAACGGTCAAATAACTGTTTCCGTGCATCTAGTGATTTGACTTACGAGATTGACCGTCTGGATCGAGTCCTTAACGTTGTCGGATCTTGATGAAATTTTTTCATACACATATTTCAACATAATGATGATATTTGATGGTCAGATTTCATTATAAAATGATAATTAAACAAATAAATTACATAAATAAATATAAAATGATTATAACCGATGAATTTATTAAAAATTCGTCTGCTATAGTTAAATAAAAAAATAAAATGATAATTAAACAAATAAATTGGAAATATATTGAATAAATAAATATAAATGACTATAGCTGACAGTATTATCAATATTTTTGTCTGCTTTAGTTAAATTAAAAAAATGATATTTAAACATATAAATTGAAAATATATTAAATAAATAAATATAAAAGGACTATAGCCGACGAATTTATTGAAATTTCGTCGGCTTTAAATAAAAAAATAAAATGATAATTGAACAAATAAATTTAAAATATATTGAATAAATAAATATAAATGATTATAGCCGACGATATTATCATTAATTTATCGGCTTTAGTTAAGTAAATAAAATAAATAAAAAATACAATATAGCCGTCAAGTTTCATGTTATAACCAACGAAATTCGGTTATTATAGTCGACAAATATTTTATTTCGTCGGCTATAGTAATGCCTATATAAAAAAACCCAGCCTCGGTCGAACCCTAAGTGTCAAAATTTTCTTCATTTTCTCTCCGTGCCTCCTTCGCCTCTCCTTGCCTCTCCTCGCCTAATTCGCCTCTCAAAACCTTCCTCCTCACCTCCCAAACCATAAAACATTACCTCCACAACCTCCAACTCTCCTCTACCTCCACAACCTCCTTGTGCCTCCGCCTCCGGCCATCTCTGCTCCTCTACCTCCACAGGTGTGAGATTTTTGTTTTGAATTTTTGTAGATTTGGATAATATTAAAATTGATATCGATAGAAATTGATATTGAAATTGATAATGTTGTTGTAGATTTAGATTTGGTTAGAAATTGGTTATTAAAATTGATAATGTTGTCGTAGATTTGAATTTGGATTTGGATTTGGATAGAAATTTATTTATAGAAATTGGTTATTGAAATTGAAATTAATAAAAATAGAAATAGAAATTGATAATGTTGTTGAAATTGAACTGGGGTTTTATCAGTTTTAGTTTAATTGTCATTAAAGAATTCTAGAAATTTTGTTGTGTATAGTTATTAATTGTAGGAATTGTAGAAATAGTTATTAATTGTAGGAATTGTAGAAATAGTTATTAATTGTTACTATATTCATATAATAATTTATAGATATATTGATAAAGATTGTTAATATATTGATAACAAGTGTTAATTAAAATATTAAAATTACAATTAAAATTAAAAATTCAAATAATTTAATAAATTAATATTTTAAACAGGATGAAAGGCTAAGGGCCAAGGGTCTGAATCGTCTGAGAGAACGTCTAGCAACCCTCAAACGTCGTTTCACGACCCCATGATAGCTGAATGTGCGTCCCTTTTGGAGCTGACACAGAGGCAGCCGGGCGCCACCCATCTATCGAGGCAGCCGGACGTCACCCATTCCTCAAGGCAGCTGAGCACCACCCATTCCTCGAGACAGCCGGGCACTGCCCATTTATCGAGACAGTCGGGCGCCCCTTAGTCCTCAAGGCAGCTGTGGCCTCCGACCCAAGCGGAGGTGTCTGCACTATGTATGCCTGAGATACACCAGGCACTGACTCTATTGTTTTGGAGGGTGGATCATCTAGGGTACAGATTTCGTCGCATCTTCTTTACCTTCCATGGTTGATACCGGCATTACCTGCAGTCGATGACTTAGGAGCGCGATTTTATCCACTGCCCCCGCTGGTGACCCCATCAGTGGTGTACCGGTTCGTGCCTTTTACGTTTTCAACCGGTATGTCTATACATACGAGAAGACATATCGTGACGCCTAGGAGGATATTGTAAGTCGTTTTACGTTTTCAAATTTTTTAAATTATATATATATATTTCAAAATGTTAATTAATTATTTTTTTTCTATCCAATTAGGCGAAGGTGAGGTAGACTAGTGACGAGGTGATGAATGCTATAGTGAGGAGATATGGCCAGACACGCAGGAGGAAGACAAGTTCGAAGTCATGTCCCAGATCGTCACTTCGGATCCGACGGTTGAGACGAGGATTATGGGCACAGCCTTCCCACCATAAAGAAACAACTTCTACTACCAGGGTTTAGGAAAGGCGGGCGAGGAGGTCCTGAAGACCACTCCAGAATTTCAAAGAAAAACAGCCTCGACCAGCAGCAGGACGTCTCAGCTAGAGTCAGAACTACAAGACGAGCAAGCCGCTCAGGCTGCCGCTCATGCCACCTATGTCACCACCCAGACAGCATATACTGTAGCATTACAGGAGTATAATGCCGCGGTATATGCCACCCAACAGGCGGCGCAACAGCAAATGTTACAGTACTTGCACGACTTTTCAGCTGTCCAGCTTCAGGGACTTTCGGCTCTGCCCATGCCTACGCCTTTACCGCTCCCTCAGCCGCCGCAACCTCCTCAGCAGTAACCTCCTCCTGGCGCGGATATAAATTTAGACGATATTCATTTTGTGTAGTTAATTAATTTTTAAAGTTTTATGTGTTCATGAACAATTTATATAAATATTTTAATAAAAATCATGTTGTCACTATTGATGGTGTTGTTGATTATAATTTGAGATATTTTGACAGGACCCGCCCCAGATTTCACCCTGTAATCCGGGGTAAAACTTGCGGGGACCACCTTCAAAGAAGATTACCTAAATTTCGGCATAACCTCCTTTGAAAATAGACAACCCTACTTGCAAACTGAAAGACACTTCAACAAAGCATCATCCACCCTTAAACTCCGGGAGCCATCCTGCTCCGCCATTATCTCATCCACACATCTCAAACCACAACATTAGTTATAAGCATCTCATCATAACTAAATGACGTAACATTCTAATCCGGAGCTACAAGAAATAATGAAATATAGATGAGAGAATTCTAATTCTGAAAACGAGATAGGATCTCGTAACGGACATGTTTATGTCTAACGTGTTTAAACCTAAATTTATTTTTACTTATTTGTGACTGCACCCAATCTTCATCGGGCTGCCTACGCACCCTAAATAAGGGATCAAGTCACTCGTAGTTCAGCAACGTGCCGCTAACCTCCTGTCAACAAAGTACCTATTTTAAATCTCTAAACTTGGTCAATCGTCAAACCAACTCAAGAGTTGGTCTGTGAACATTTATAGTCATACGTGACTAATTCTATGATTAGTTTCACTAAATACAAACTAATCCAAATCCGACCATGCCACAGCATTTACTGCACTCTCAATTCATCACATGATATCATTATGAAAATATTCATCACACCCATCCCCAGATTCCGGCCTAACTCGGCCGAACGGCAGAGAACGGAGGCGCGTAAGGAGGCGACCCGAAATAAACCTTCGAGTGCGAGTAAAGAAAAATCCGAGTAACTCATAACCCGAAATAATAACCTATTAGGTTCGGGGTGTTACATATTTTGGTGTAATTTGCATGTTGCTTGGAATGGTAATTTAGACATTTCAGAGTTTTTTTTGCTGGAATGGGCTTATAGCCGACGAAATTTTCCATAATTCGTCGGCTATTCTTCTTTTCCCCTAAGGTTTAGCCGACGAAATATGACAAATGTTGTTAGCTAAATACTACTATAGCCGACGAAATTTGTTATAAGTCGTCTGCTATAGTTATTTTTAATTTTTTTTTTAATTATTTACTTTAGCCGACGAAGATATTAAAATATGGGCAACGAAAATATGGTTTTGTCGGCTTTAGTCTTAAACTTTAGCCGACGAAAAATATAAAAAAAATCGTCGGCTAAAGTATGAGACTATAGCCGACGACTACTTCTCATTTTGTCAGCTAAAGGCATAGCCGACGAGTCTTTGCCGACAACATCTTAGCCGATGAATACAGTTAACAGGTCGACAAAAAATTTTTGACTGTTAAAGTACTGATCCTGGTAGGGATACCTTTGGATTCCTAAAAAATCTTTTCTCTATATTTTTTTCCAGATCAGAACACTCTCATCGTCGTCATCGATAGTAGCACGCTTCATGTCGTTTTTCAGTAGCAGCATTCTCATCTTGACGTCGACAGTAGCACGATTCTCGTCTTCTTGTCGATAATATCATGTTTTTCGTCTTCTTGTCAACAGTAGCACGCTACTCGTCTTTTCACTTTGTTAGTATCACGATGCTCGTCTTTTCGTTGACAACAACACACACTGCTCGACTTCTCATCTTCAACAGTAGCACGCTTCTCGTCGTCGTTGATAGTAGCACACTTCTTGTCGTCGTCATCAGTAGCACGCTTCATGTAGTCGTCAATAGAACTTTTCTCGTCTTCTCGTCGGTAGTAGCAATTTTCTTGTCGACAGTTGCACGCTTCTTGTCTTCTCGTCGACAGTAGAAGGTTTCTCGTCTTCTCATCAACAGTAGCACACTTCTCGTCTTCTCGTCGATAGTAGCATTTTCTCATCATCTTGTCAATAGTAGTACTTTTCTTGTCTTCTCGTTGATAATAGCACGCTTCTCATCTTCTCGTCGACAGTAACACGTTTCTTGTTTTCTCGTCGACAGTAGCACGATTATCATCTTCTTGTCGATACTAGCACGCTTCTTGTATTCTCGTCAATAGTAGCACACTGCTCTTCTTTTCACGTTGTTAGTAGCACACTGCTCGTCTTTTCATTGACAATAGCACACACAACCCGACTTTTCATCTTCGGCAATAGCACACTTCTCGTCGTCGTCGACAGTAGCACACTTCTCTTCATCGTCGATAGTAGAATGCTTCATGTCGTCGTCAAATAACAGTTTTCTCATCTTGTACTCGACAGTAACATGTTTCTCATCTACTCGATAGTAGCACATTGCTCGTCTTCTCATCAATAGTAACACGCTTCTCTGCATCGTCAACAGTAGCACGCTGCTCGACTTCTCTTCGATAGTATCACGCTTCTCGCCGTCGTCGATAGTTGCACGCTGCTCGTCTTCTCTTCGATAGTAGCATGCTTATCGTTGTCATCGATAGTAGCACGCTTCGTGTCGTCGTCATTAGCACGTTTCTCATCGACAGTATCACGTTTCTCATCTTCTTGTCGATTGTAGCAAGTTTCTCGTCTTCTTGTTGACAATAGCACGTTTTCTGTCTTGACGTCTTCTTGTCGACAGTACACGTTGTTCGTCTTCTCGTCAACAATAGCACGTTTCTCGTCCTCTCTTTAACAGTAGCACGCTTCTCGTCTTGACGTCTTCTTGTCGATAGTACACGTTGAGGTAAATGATCATTTTATCTACAAGGGTATTTTGGTAAATTGTTAAAGTGGCAAGGGTATAATAGTAAAATCAGTTTAAATGGCAGATATGTAAATAGTAAAAATCTGTAAAAACTGTAACAGTAAATGTAAAACACTAAAACTGTAAAACAGTTAAAGTAAAACAGTATAGGTAAAAAGGTTAAATTGTAAATAGTTAAAGTAGCTAGGTAAAACAGTAACAGTAAATGGTAACTTGGGCAAAACTATAAAACAATAAAAGTTAAACTGTAAAACATTAAAATGATATTTTGTAAATATTGAAATCTGACAGGGGTATCAAGGTAAACGGGTAAATCAATAACAGTAAAAACCATGGTAATTTGGTAAAATATATAGTGGCACATGACATGTGGACATCAACTTGTCCTAAAATATCATTAAGAGTAATTTGGTAAAATATATAGTGACACATGACATGTTGACATCAACTTGTCCTAATTTGTTAATTTGTGTCCTTAAAAGTGTAAGATATTTGTCTAAATAGTTTATTTGTAAACTGAAATTTAGTTGATAACTAAATTGTAGTTTACTAATTTAAAAACATAAAAAAAATCATTTGCATTAATTTTTATATAATTTAGGACATTAACTCAAATTCAAAATTAATAACATATCTAAATGTTACATATCAAATGACCACAATCACATCTCCAATTTTCTTCTCCTTCTACCACCCTTTTCTTTTTTCAGATATACTCTCTCTCTCTCTCACCCAATCCTCACTGTAATTAGATAGCACAAATTCTTGGATGAAAAATTTCAATTCAACATCACTAATCCAAATCTATTTCACAAGTCTTGCTGCTAGTGCTGCTGCAAATTATCAAATCCCGCTGCTACTGTTGATGCATATTAAAAGGTCTTGTTGCAATTCAACATCGCTAATTCAAATCTATTTCACAAGTTTTGTTGCTATTGCGCTTCCATAAAGGTTAAGTCTTGCTGCTACTGTTGCTGCAAATTATCAAATCCTATTGGTATTGTTGCTGCAGATCAAAAAGTCTTGTTGCTATCGTTGTTGCAGATCATCAAGTTTTGTTGCTATTATTGTTGTAGATCATCAGCTCTTACTGCTATTGTTGTTGTTGATCATCAGGTCATCAGGTCTTGTTGCTACTGTTGCTGTAAATCATCAAGTCATGCTGCTATTGTTGTTGCAGATCAAAAGGTCTTGTTGTTAATGCAGATCATCAAGTTTTGCTGCTGCAGTTGATGCAGATCATTAGATTTTGCTGTTACTACAAATTATCAGGTTTTGCTGCTACTACAGATTATCAAGTTTTGGATGTTTATGTCCTGCTACTATACATTTAGTAGTAGCAAAAAATTTATTTGTGGTGAATTTGTTAGTAGCAGTATGTTTTGATCGAGGCATTTTTGGCAGTAACAGTTAGCTTCGTAATCTGCATTAGCAGCTAGATTCAAGATCGACAGTAGCAACGAGCTTCAGGATCGACAATAACAGCTAAGGTCATGACCGACAGTAGCAGCAAGCTTCAAGATTGACAGTTGCAACTAGCTTCAAGATGGACACTAGCAACGAGCTCCATGACTGACAGTAACAGCTTGTTTGAGACTTACAATTTTGAAGGTTTTTGGGCCTTTAATGGATAGGGAAAAAGGGTGTTTTAGTAAAATACATGCGGATAGATGGCATGATTACATCCATTTTTCCTATGTTGTTAATATTTGTCTTTAAATATGTAAGATGTTATGTTAATGATGTATTTGTAAACTAAAATTTGTTCAGTAACAAAACTGTAATTTACTATTTTTAGTGAAGTTTTATTGGACAGTTGTATAAATGAGAAGCTAGAAATTATTGATGTACCACGACAGAATTGCTAACGACCAAAAAAATGTGTGGTTAACGAAAGCCAACTATAGCCAATAATAAAATGACAATGTCCATTTAAAAGAGCAACACAAATATAAGATGCATCCGAAAATAAAAGTTACAATTAGTCGATGTAAATGGTTCTTGCTTTTTCGGATCCACGCAAAAGAATAGAAATATTTTTTCTCTTGTTGTTGGGTAGGAATTTGTGGTTGTTAACTAAGTTTGTACCTATAGTCATAATATCTGAAGGCACCGAAACGTGCACTGAGGATTGAAAGTAAGTTTCAATCCTCGATGAACAGATAAAAAGTTTGAAACAAAAACACAAGAATTTTGACGTTGTGTAAAAACCTCAAATTAGAGGAAAAAGCACAGTAGGGTACAAACCTAGAAATTCGAACTTTACTTGATGAATTTGAATGGAGTTTACAAACCACGATTGTAACTGACAACTATTACAAATTCCCAACAATCTAATTCTTTAATCTTCAAATAACTAGTCGTGTCCTAGAGTCTTCTCAATCACTCTCTACTGCCTTCGAGAGAATGATAACCAAATGAAACTGAAATTCACTTTGACAAGGATCAAGTGAATTTCGACCTATCAATGAGTTTTGCAGCGGAAGAACTTTCTCTCCAATATTGCATACAAAAAGGTGCCACACCAAATGTTATGCGTCTCTTATATATAGCTTCAACATCTTTGTTTCCTTGTGCACCAATTCTTCTAGTTCTCTGTGAAAACCTAATTGTAATCCAAATAGGAAAATAGTTAAGTATACAATCATAGAATAAAGAGACTTTGAAATATCCTAAATATAATAGGTTTCTTTTTCCTCACGTTGTACCAATGATAACAAATTTCCTATCTAGAATTTCAATGCAATCATACAATGATATTCTAAATAGATTAGAACTTTCTTGCTCATACTTCTTTTGTTTTATATAGGAATAACAATATATCATATACCAACAATCTCCCCATTTGACATTCCTATACAAAACCACCAATCAGTAGAGATAACACCTTTATCTTCTTGCTTTAATTCTGATTCTTATAGCTCGAAACACTTTCAGCAAACAACCAAGTGAAGAGCAATTGAAATAAATAATCACAATCAACTCCCTTAAACACAAACTCTCCCCCATTTTGTCTAGGAATGATAAATGTCTTCTTACCAAAGAGATAAACCACATAGCATGTCATTAACGAGTGACCAAGAAACGTAAAACTCCCCCTAAAGTTATGCATGCTATGAATGCAAGTGAAATGCATGTGTACACAAACACACACAACTATGAGACAATTTGTGACTTTTTACAAGGAAGATGCAAAACATTTTAACCAAAGTACATGACACAGATTCATCTCCATAAAATCAGTAAATTGATCTTCATCAATGACTTGTTTGAGACAATCCTGTAAGCATATGACAAGTTTTTGAGCCATCATGTGTCTGATGTGTACAAGGTGAACAATCAATGTTGTGGGGTGGGAAATAGCTCAAATATTTAGAAAATATCATTTCAAAATTGAACAATATAACCCCTTATATCTCCTGGTGTGGACATTGCACAAGTAAATCCTTCAATAATTTTCTTTTCAAGTGACCAAGCCATTCCCGTTTCTCACCCAGTACCTTATATTGTTCATCACAACGAAGGCATACTAACTTTGAAAATAGATTGGTTTATTTTCAGATATCCACTTGGGTGACCAAGTCATTCCCGTTTCTCACCCAGTATATGATATCGTTCATCACGACCCAGACATGTTTACTTTAGCAATAACTTGCCCTATCTTCACATACTCACCAAGGTGACCAGATAATTCTCGTTTCTTACCTAGTACCTGATATCGTTCATCACGACCTAGGCATGTCTATTTTGAGAATAACGGAGTCTAGCTCCATATAATCACACATTTTACTTTTCTGTTTTTTGTGGAGCTAAGAATTACATATATATGAGCATCAAGTGAGTCTCATTCCACCATAGCAAGGTTATGTGTAAAAGTGAGTTCAAGACAACCATGATAAAGAAAATATGCTCATACTCACAAAACCAATAAAACAAGTGACAAATCAGCTTGAAATTTATCAACTTTATGCAGAGAAATCCATGGCAAGTACTGAGGTAATCTCAATTCAACATATACTTGCAAAAGTCTCGGGATTGAAATCAGCATGCAATCCTCAGATAACCTGAAAATATACTAAGCAACAAACCATGCAGAAATCTGAAAAACACCAACACTATTGTGAATATATATAGTGAATGCATGTTGAATGATTACTTTAAGGGAGAAATTCAGTTCTTAGAATACATGTCATTGACAAATCTAAGTGATTCATCAATTTGACTTGAATTGCAATTAGTCAACAAACAAGTAGCATTCATAGATTTTGGAGAATCAAGAATATCAACACTACTAAACAAATGATTAGTTGTACCCTTTTTCATCCAGATTTGCTTCTTTTTCTTCTTTGAATTATGTTCTTTGGGGATTAAACCCATATCTGCAATCATGTTCATCAAGATCAAATGTTCTTTTAGTTCTACACGTAATGACTCAGCGGTATCAAAACTAGTCACTTTTCTCTGTTTTTTAGTATTCTTACGAAGAAGATTGCATCTTGGTTGAATATGACCTAATTTTCTACAAAAATGACATGTAAGAATGAAAGGTTTGAATTCAAAGTCATACATGGGCTGACATTCTTGTTTTATTATCAGTGCTTACCTGAGTAACTTTCACATGAGGTGGAGCAAAAGTCAGTGGCATACCTTTAGTTTCTAAGTTGTCACTCAACTTTCTTATCCAGGATTGAAAACTCGTTTCTATTCTGCTTGCAGCTTTCTTTTACAAATCGAGTTGATTTACTTGTTTTTCCACCGAATCTAAGTCCTCTGTTCCCATAGCTTACTAAGCCTAATCATTTTAGTTACTTTGTCTCACTGCTCTCAAATCTATTGAAATGGTCTTGAGCTTTTGCCAATTCAACCTGCAATTTTTCATTCTCACAAGTCAGAGAAACATTTGGGTTAGTTTGGGCCTTAAGTTCAACTTGCAAGGTTTTAATCTTGTCTTCGAAATCCATCCATTCTTTGCTCATAACCTGTGACTTAACCTTAACCTCACCTTGTAAAGAATTTATGTTTTCAATCAAGTTAGCACATTCATTTTCCCAAGAATTGTGAGCTAATTCTAAACTGACCTCACTTTCTTTCTTTTCTTTTCTAATGCATTTCATATCATCTTTCAACTCATAGTATTTTTTATGTATAAGTTTTGTAACATCAAGAAGTTGAAGGTATCTATCACCTTCTTTATCTGATATCTCACCATCATTATCAAAACCCTCATTATTGGAATCATCATTTGATCTCTCAAGATGAAGAGACGAGGAAAGTGCAAAATGCTTTGTTGGTAACTCCTCATTACTTCGCTCCATATGGATTTCAATGAACTGTTCTTCTCGGAGCTCTTTTTCTTATTTGCACACTCAATAGCCATATGACCAACACCACCACATTCAAAGCATTTTGGTTTGTTTTCAAATCTATTCTCAAAACGAGTATTTTTTCCTTTATCAGAAAAATTTCTCGAAGACCTAGAAGATGAATTTTTAGTTTTCAAGTAATTTTTGAAATCTTTTGACAGAAAAGCCAAATCTACAGTATCATCAACATCAATCGCTTTCTTTTTAACAGAAGAAAAAACCAAATTTTTAACCTTATTTTCAGCCTAACCTATCCTCAACTCAAAAGTTTTAAGATTACTTACAAGTTCCTCCGGAGGATACATGTCTAAGTCCTGCATTTCTTTAATGGCTATCTGCTTTGGTTGAAACTTTAATGACAATGCTCCCATAAACTTTTTCACGATATCCTGCTCTTCAATGATTGTCTTCCAACTCCGACATTGGTTTACAACATCCATCAATCTCGCATAGATGTCGTTAACAGTTTCATCTTCATTCATAGGCATCGTGTGAAATTCTTAAGTTAATCTTTGAAGCTTTAGGTTCTTGAGTTTCTTGTTGTCTTCATGTGCCATTTTCAGAAAGCCCCATGCTTCTTTAGCAGTTTTATAATGACTTATGCATCTCCTTTCCTTCAAAGATAATGTATGATAGAGACTATTCTTGGCTTTCTCATCAGTTGCATACCGACAAATTTCATCTTTATCTCATTCTTCATGAGGCTTTTCCATTAATTCTGATTCAGATCCCTCCTCTCCTTTACCTTTTGCCTTCATGGGAAGAGTCCATCCCTTCTCAATGACATACCAACACATATCATCTTGTACATAAAGGAATGACTTCATCATAATATTCCAATTAAGATAGTTTCCACCATCAAACCAAGGAGGTGTGTTGACTACAGTACTGTTCCTGTTACGTTCCATCTTCCCCTAGATCTTCTAGAAGCTTCCAGAATCCGCTCTGGTACAAATTGAAGGTTCTGAAATGTGCACTGGGGATTGAAAGTCAGTTTCAATCCTCGACGAACAAATAAAAAGTTTGAAGCAAAAACACCAGAATTTTGACGCTGTGTAAAAATCTCAAATTAGAGAAAAAAACACAGCAGGGCACAAACCCAGAAAATCGAACTTTACTAAATGAATTTGAATATAGTTTACAAACCACGATTGTAACCGACAACTATTACAAATTCCCAACAATCTAGTTCTTCAATCTTTAAGGAACTAGTCGCGTTCTTGAGACTTCTCAATCATTCTCTACTGGCCTCGAGAGAATGATAACCAAATGAAACTGAAATTCACTTTGACAAGGATCAAGTGAATTTTGACCTATCAATGAGTTTTGCAGTGAAAGAACTTTCTCTCCAATTTTTCATACAAAAAGGTGCTGCACCAAATGTTATACGTCTCTTATATATTGCTTCAACATCTTTGTTTCCTTGTGCACCAATTCTTCTAGTTGTCTATGAAAACCTAATTGTAATCCAAATAGGAAAATGGTTATGTATATAATCTTAGAATAAAGAGGCATTGAAATATCCTATATATAATAGGATTCTCCTTCCTCACGTTGCACCAATGCTAACAAATTTCCTATCTAGAATTTCAACGCAATCATACAATGATATATTAAATAGATCAGAATTTCCTTGCTCATACTTCTTTTGTTTTGCATAAGAAAGACAATATATCATATACGAGAAAATTTTAAAAATGATACATGACAAATGATTGACTCTAAATTGAGGGTAACATAGTTTATGTAATATTAAATCAATACATGACTTTTTTAACTCGACTCTATATCAATACATTTCATTAACCCTTCTGTTACTTTCAGACGTTTATGTCAAATTTGTAAGGGTTCGATTTGGCCGGAAAACCGACCTATTCCGGCGACACAGTCGATCGGAAATCGACACGGTAAAAACCAGAGTTTTTACCGTGACAGTTTCACCTTTACAGTTTTACCCAGGGGTAGAGTTACCAAATTACCCTTGACAGTTTGAATAATTACAGTTATAGTTTTACTGTTTACTTTTACTGTTTTACCTTTTACTATTTAATGTACTGTTTACTGTTGACTTTTACTATTCACCGGTTGACTTTGACCGTTGACTTTTACTATTCACTAGTTGACTTTGACCGTTGACTTTACTGTTGACCGTTGACTTTTACTATTTCAAAGTTGACTTTTAACTTGTACCGTAGAACACCTACTTTACGAAAGATCACTACGGTTAAACGTTTTAAAGACTTTTGATTTACAAACGTGGCAAAACGACGTAAGTACTGAATAAGAAATAATCGTGAATTCTCGCCGGTTCGAAAATCAGAGTGTTAAATAAGTTAGACCCTAATGTCAGAAAGATAAACAAAAAATGTTTATCAAGTCTTAATCATAGATAGTAGATCCTCGAATTACATATACCTGACTGTCATTGTTATCTCACCCACAGAGTCAGGAGCACATCGACGTTGGCTTCAGGAGGATCAGGAGTTGGAGCGCAGCCAGCTGTATTATCATACCAGGTAGTAGTAGGGGGGCACGCCCAATGGGTGAGCCGAAACCCTCTTGGGTCGGTGGCTCTTTCTCTTTACTTATTCATATAAAAGTACAATTGCATTATTTTAAGTTTGACCACATGCTTCTTATAGCAATTGGTGTGCGTGTGTGAGTTTGGATCAAAAAGTAGTACCGTTTTCCTGATTTCCGGTGCTTGGCCTGAGAGTGACGGGACCTAGTATATAGCACTCCCGCGGTGTCGATGACCGTAAACCTCCGGAGGGGCAATGCCCTGTTTATTTTAATTATCCCGCTTACGCTGGACTAGGAGCTCGTGGAGCGACGTCGGTCATCATGCACTTCCGCTTTCGAGGGCACCCATTCTGGTGTGGACTCCATATCATGTGATTTCCGTATTTGATGTTTCGATAATCTGTTGAATACTTTGAGACATTATTCGGACTCATTGTCCCGAGACTTTTCCTTGTATTATATTCGTCTCGGGTATTTTCCATTGTTATCTTCCGCTTGTAAAACATTTGTATGCTACTCTGTACATTTGTCATTTCGTATTTGACATTCATATCACTTGTGTGTTGATTATTTTATTCATAGCCATGTAGTTTCGGTCCGGAAGGTTATTAATACGTCAAATGACGTATTGATTACTCGCTAGATCAGGATTACGGCGGTTACCGTCGTGTTCCGGGGCCGGGAATAATCCCCGGGATGCGACAGTAATTACTTGGTATCAGAGCATCGTTTTGGTACCTTCCATGTCATTGATGTACGACCAGTTTGTTTCTTCGAGTCGTATACTTCGAGTTATTAGTGTGCAATACAGACGTCATTGCATGATCTCATGATGTATTCCTTCATACGGAAATCAAAAGTTCATTCATGTTCCAGTAGTTGACATCCTCATTATCTTTATTTACTGGACAGTGATTCGGTGACTAATCCTTGTTTCTTTTCAGAGTCAGTCACGATGCCACCTCACCGCGAGATAGATGAGGTTACACGAGCGTTCCGTGCCTTGAGAAATGTTCCACCTTCTACTCCGCAGGAGTTAGAGCTAGAGAGGAGGTCTAGCTGTTTGTCGAGTTTTCTGAAAGTTAGGCCACCTAACTTTACCGGCACTACGGAGGCTGTTGATGCTGAGATTTGGCTGAAGCACATCAAGAAGCTACAGGGGACAGTCAATACCCCTGTCGAGTATCGAGTTGCCTTCGCAGTCCACTGCCTCACTAGAGAGGCTGACAATTGGTGGGAGACCATTACGGACAGACATGATGCTGATCAGATGTCTTGGGAGCAGTTTGAGGAGCTTCACATTCTTTTATTGCCACTTGGTTTGCTGATGCATTGGGACTTGAGTCTGAGTCCACGGGTAGTACATACTGTTTCAGCTCTGCCCATGGTAAGGGGGCAGCTACAGATAAGATCTTTCGTAAGTGCCAGCTGCTGGTTAAAGAATGAAAGTTACTAGCAGATGTTTACCCGCTAGACATTGTTGGGTATGATTTGATACTTGGAATGGATTGGTTGGAGAAGTATCGAGCTCTCATTGACTGTGAAAAGAGGACAGTCACAGTGAGGACTCCAAGCAAGGATAGAGTTATGGTGACAGGATGGATGAGCGACTCACACAACCGAGTCCACTCCTGCGACCATGTTTTCGTGGGAGAAGGACTTTGACTTGCTACAGTATTGTGAGATCGACGAAGGAGACAGGTGGATCCAGTGGTGACCGATACATTCCGGTAGTTGATGAGTATCCCGGAGTGTTTCCTGAAGATTTACCTGGTTTGCCGCCACACCGTGAGGTAGAGTTTCTGATCGACTTGGTCCCAGGAGCCACACCGATCTCGATTCCACCTTACCGTATGGCACCAGCAGAATTGCAAGAGTTGAAGCTTCAGTTGGAAGATCTTATGAGCAAGGGTTTTATCAGGTATAGTTCATCACCGTGGGGAGCACCGGTGTTGTTTGCCAGAAAACATGATGGGACTCTTCGTCTCTGTATAGATTATTGGAAGTTGAACAGTGTCACTGTGAAGAATAAGTATCCACTTCCGAGGATTGATGATTTGTTCGATCAGCTTGCAGGAGCTCAGTTCTTTTCTAATATCGATCTGAGGTCTGGTTATCATCAGCTTCGAGTACGGGATGGTGACATAGAGAATACAGCTTTTCGTACACGGTACGGGGACTTCGAGTTTCTTGTGATGTCATTCGGATTGACGAATGCCCCAGCAGCTTTCATGGATCTCATGAACAGAGTCTTCCGGCCTTATCTGGATCAGTTTGTGATCGTGTTCATCGACGACATTTTAGTCTACTCCAAGACACAAGCAGAGCATGAGTATCATCTTCGCACCATTCTACAGACTTTGTGGAATCACCAGCTTTTCGCGAAGAAGTCAAAGTGCGAGTTTTGGCTTTCAGAGGTGCAGTTTCTTAGACATGTAGTCTCAGCTTCAGGCTTGTCAGTGGATCCCGCGAAGATCGAGGCAGTTCTAGATTGGGAACATCCTCGGAATGTTACAGAAGTGAGGAGTTTTCTTGGCCTAGCTGGATACTACCGCCGTTTTGTACAGGACTTCTCAAAGATTGCCATGCCACTAATCAACTTGACAAAGAAAGGAGTCAAGTTTGAGTGGAGTGACGCGTGTGAAGAGGCCTTTGCAGAGTTGAAGAACCGTTTGACTACCGCCCCAGTCCTTGTTCTCCCCAACGGTGTAGATCCGTACCAAGTGTATACGGACGCTTCAGGGACTGGTTTGGGTTGTGTTCTCATGCAGAATGGCAGAGTTGTTTGTTATGGCTCCAGACAGTTGAAGCCACATGAGAAGAATTATCCGACTTATGATTTGGAGTTGGCCGCTGTTGTATATGCTTTGAAGATCTGGAGGTGTTATCTCTACGGAGCCTCCTTTGAGATCTACACGGATCATAAGAGTCTACAGTACATCTTCACTCAGCCTGATCTTAATCTACGACAGCGGAGATGGATGGAGTATCTTACAGATTATGAGTTCACTCTACGATACCATCTAGGAAAAGGAAATGTTGTTGCCGATGCCTTGAGCAGGAAGCCGAGGTATGAGCTTGCGAGTATTTTTCTCTCTCGTATGGAGGCTTTGGAGACGCTAGAGGATTATGATTTAGATGTGCGGTTCGGGATTCTCATGGATTCTTGGCTAGTGTGTCATTCAGGCCCCACATCTTACAGCAGGTGGGAGAGTACCAGTGGAATGATCCAGAGAGTCACTTGCTTCAAGCCCAGGTTTACTCAGGTGAAGCCGATGGCAAGTGGAGCATCATTGATGATGGACTTATCAGCTATAAGGGACGTGTCTTTGTCCCTAGTGATGATTACATCCGGAAACTTGTGTTGGATGAGTCACACCGGACTAGTTTCACCATGCATCCTGGAACTACAAAGATGTATCAGGACATGAAGCGCCAGTTTTGATGGAAATGCATGAAACAGAGTATTGGGGAGTATGTAGCTAGATGTGACGTGTGCAGGCAAGTAAAGGCAGAGAACAGGCATCCAGCAGGACTTCTTGAGCCTTTAGCAGTTCCACAGTGGAAGTGGGACCATATCACCATGGATTTTGTCACCGGCCTACCCCGTTCACGGGGAGGTCATGATGGAATATGGGTGATAGTTGATAGGTTGACGAAATCTACACACTTTCTTCCTGTCAAGATGAGCTCACGTACACAGTACTTTGCAGATTTGTATATTAGTGAGGTGATCAGACTTCATGGGATACCAAAGAGCATCATCTCAGACCGTGACCCGCGTTTCACTTCCAAGCTCTGGAAGTCATTGCAGAAAGAGTTGGGCACCGAGTTACATTTGAGTTCAGCTTATCATCCTCAGACGGATGGACAGTCCGAGCGTATGATTCGTACCTTGGAGGACATGCTTCGAGCGTGCATAGTAGATTTTGGTGAAAAGAGGCATGAGTGCCTGTCACTTGCAGAGTTTGCCTATAATAATAGCTACCACCGTAGCATTGGTATGCATCCATTTGAGGCACTATATGGTCGACCATGTAGGTCCCCTACGTGTTGGTTGGACAGAGAGGACAAGGTTTTACTTGGTCCTGATGTGATACAGGAGACTTCAGAGAAACTTCTGATTGTCCAGGAGAGGCTTAGGGCAGCCCAGAGTAGGAGCAAGTCATATGCAGATACACGTCGGACACCCCTTGAGTTTGCAGTGGGAGACTTTGTGTACTTGAAAGTCAGTCCCCGCAAGGGAGTTAGACGATTTGGGGTTAAAGGGAAGTTGGCCCCAAGGTTTGTAGGGCCCTTCCAGATAGCTCAGAGAGTTGGATCCGTTGCATACCGGATTCACCTGCCACCACGATTGCAGCATATACATGACGTGTTCCACGTCTCACAGTTACGTAAAAGCCCACCGGGAGCCCCACAGAATATTGTTTGGACTGATGTACAGCTGCGCAGCGACGCTTCTTACGAGGAGAGACCGTACCGCATCTTGGATCGTGATGTGAGGAAGCTCAGGAACCGTGAGGTTCCAGTTGTGAAAGTGCAGTGGGATCACCATAGTGAGGAAGAGGCTACTTGGGAGCTTGAGTCAGTCATGCGGCAGGCTCATCCACACCTCTTCTGATGTCAGGTAAATTTCGAGGACGAAATTCAATTTAAGGGGGGTAGAGTGTGAGACCCCGATAATTTTATTTAATTTTCCGACACATTTAGGGTTTAATTCCAATTACTTTTCAGTACGTCGTATATTTTTGTCTAACGTCTTCACGTTAGGACACACGTCGCCACATGCGTGAAAGTATTTACTGAATATTTTCCGGCACTTCACTTATTTTTCGTACAACTTTTACGATTTAATTTGACTTTCGGTTGTTTTAAATGAATTTTCGAAAATGAATTTGGTTTTGAAATTATTTTGGAAGTGGGATTGAATCGTGGCCGTTGATTCGATCGTCGAATCGTGGCCATTCGTTTTTCTTTAAAACCTAATCCTCCTATCTCTTCTCTCCACCTCTCCTTTTATTCTTTCCCTTTCTTCTTTTCTCCCTCACTTTCCTTTTCTTCTCTTTCCTCTTCTGTTTTTCTCCCGAAGCGGAAAGTCTCTCTCCTTCCTCTTCGACAGCAGCTCAGCTGCTCCCTCACCAGCGCACGTCGAGCCTCACAGCCACCGCCATCGACTTCGCCTTGCCCCGGCAACCTTGCCCAGGCCACCAGCGACGCCCAGCAACGAGGAGAAGAAGGAGAAACACTGTGCAGTCTAGATCGAAGCGCACTAGGTCTTTTGAGGAGCTAGGAAGCTCCCAGGCGCCACCAGAAGCCGCCCAGGAGCAAGGAGGAAGAAGGAGGAGGCCAGCGGAGCTCCGTCGGAGGAGTTCTGCCGGAGAAACAGTGGAGGAAGATCTAAGGTACAAAACTTTACCTTTTCTGAGGATTGTGATGTTGTTGGATAGCCTAGGTTGTGTAGAAGGAGGAAAAACAGGCCAAAGGACTCGATTTGGCCAGAAAACCGACCTATTCCGGCGACACAGTTGATCGGAAATCGGCACGGTAAAAACCAGAGTTTTTACCGTGATAGTTTCACCTTTACAGTTTTACCCAGGGGTAGAGTTACCAAATTACCCCTGACAGTTTGAATAATTACAGTTACAGTTTTACTGTTTTACCTTTTACTATTTACTGTTACTGTTTACTTTTTACTGTTGACTTTTACTATTCACCAGTTGACTTTGACCACTGACTTTTTTGACCGTTGACTTTTTGACCGTTGACTTTAATGTTGACCATTGATTTTTACTATTTCAAAGTTGACTTTTAACTTGTACCTTAGAACACCTACTTTACGTTTTCGATCACTACGGTTAAACGTTTTAAAGACTTTTGATTTACAAACGCGGCAAAACGACGTAAGTACTGAATAAGAAATAATCCTGAATTCTCGCCGGTTCGAAAATCGGAGTGTTAAATAAGTTAGACCCTAATGTCAGAAAGATAAACAAAGAATGTTTATCAAGTCTTAATCGTAGATAGTAGATCCTCGAATTACATATACCTGACTGTCATTGTTATCTCACCCACAGACTCAGGAGCACATCGACGTTGGCTTCAGGAGGACTAGGAGTTGGAGCGCAGCCAGCTGTATTGTCATACCAGGTAGTAGTAGGGGGCACGCCCAATGGGTGAGCCGAAACCCTCTTGGGTCGGTGGCTCTTTCTGTTTACTTATTCATATAAAAGTACAGTTGCATTATTTTAAGTTTGACCACACGCTTCTTATAGCAATTGGTGTTCGTGTGTGAGTTTGGATCAAAGAGTAGTACCGTTGTCCTGATTTCCGGTGCTTGGCCTGAGAGTGACGGGACCTAGTATATAGCACTCCCGCGGTGTCGATGACCGTGAACCTCCGGAGGGGCAATGCCCTGTTTATTTTAATTATCCCGCTTACGCTCGCCTCATACAAAGTTAAGCGTGACGTAAATGCGGTGTGCTGTCAGTTGGGCGTTAGCTGTAAATGGACGCTTTCGCTACTACGCGCACTCGGGCGCATAGGTAGTTGGCCCCGGTTTGCAGTGAAGACAAACCTGGGATTTCGGCCGCGTGGATCCAGAAAGTTCTTTCATGTGTGGTTAACATGTTTTACCCAGCTTTGTGTGCGTGGCTTTTGCATTTATATTTTCACATGCTCTTTACGTATACTTATGTTTTATCATGGGTTTTAAACCCTGACTTGGTTGGCTTTGGCTCCATTTGGGTTAGCGAGGACGAGTTTCTCACCTCTACATTTTTTCAGGTCTTCAGCACCCATCTCTAGAGGAGCTGGACTAGGAGCTCGTGGAGCGACGTCGGTCATCGTACACTTCCGCTTTCGAGGGCACCCATTCTGGTGTGGACTCCATATCATGTGATTTCCGTATTTGATGTTTCGATAATCTGTTGAATACTTTGAGACATTATTCGGGCTCATTGTCCTGAGACTTTTCCTTGTATTATATTCGTCTCGGGTATTTTCCATTGTTATCTTCCGCTTGTAAAACATTTGTATGCTACTCTGTACATTTGTCATTTCGTATTTGACATTCATATCACTTGTGTGTTGATTATTTTATTCATAGCCTTGTAGTTTCGGTCCGGAGGGTTATTAATACGTCAAATGACGTATTGATTAGATCAGGATTACGGCGGTTACCGTCGTGTTCCGGGCCCGGGAATAGTCCTCGGGATGCGACAATAACAATCTCCCCCTCTAGACTAACCACGGTAATATGATATGAGACTTCTACTTGAAGTCCATCATAGCAGACTTGCGACAATTCTCCAACTTCTGTTGTGACACAACTTTTATCAACATATTAGAAGTATTCTTGTTGGTGTGATTTTTCCTCAACTGCAAGAGTTTCTTTGACACTACATCTATTATCCAATGGTAGCGGAGATCAATGTGTTTGGTGCGAGGATGATAAAATAGAATTCTTGGTTAAATGAATAGCACTTTGACTATCACAAAGCACCACATACCTTTCTTGCTTCACACCCAACTCACAAATGAACCTTTGCAGCGAAATCATTTCCTTGCCTGCTTCATTCGTCGCTATGTACTCAGCTTCAGTGGTAGATATGACAACACACTTTTGTAACTTGGACTGCCATGACACAGATCCTCACAAAATGTAAATAAGTACCCAGAAGTGGACTTTATGTTATCAAGATCCCCTGCTAAATCTGCATCTATAAAACCCTCTCAAACGGGTTCAGAACCACCAAAAGACAAACACAACTTTGAAGTGCCCCTTAAGTATTTGGGTATCCACTTAACAGCTTCTCAATGCTCTTTGTCAGGGTTAGATAAATATCTACTAACAACCCTAACTACATGAGCAATATCCGGGCTGGTACATACCATGACATACATAAAACTGCCAACAGTTGATGCATATGGGATACATGCCATCTTGTCTTTCTCCTCTTGTGTAGTTGGGCATTGTAATCTGCTTAACTTGAATTGATTACCTAGAGGTGAGCTCACTGTCTTGGCTTCTTTCATGTTGAACTTTTCAAGAACCCGTTCAACATACCTCTCATGTGACAGCCATAATTTCTTTGACTTCCTGTCACGGGTAATCACCATGCCCAAAATCTGCTTTGCTAGACCTAAGTCTTTCATGTCAAAAGACTTTGATAAATCTACTTTCAACTTGCAGATCAAAGAAACATTTTTCCCCACAATCAATATATCATCAACATAAAGCAACAAAATGATAAATTTACCTCCAGTAATATACACACGTACATGAGTCTGCATCAGGCCTCTTGTACTCATGACTCACCATGAAAGAGTCAAATTTCTTGTATCATTGTCTTGGCGCTTGTTTCAGCCCATACAGACTTTTCTTTAACTTGCAAACCATGTGCTATTTGCCTTCAACCTTAATACCTTCAGGTTGCTCCATGTTATTTTTTAATTTTTATATACTTTTTACAATAAAGATAGCTACAACTATTAAATATGTTTCATAAAAACATATTTATATCATTTTCTTCATTTTCGTAGCCAAAAAAGTTCTCCTATAGGATATATTTAGGCAATTAATCAATGTAATTATTACAACTTTTTATTCCCAAGAAGTAATTATGGTAAATTTTTCAATATGAAAGGGCCATAAACATAACTTTTGGTCTAAATAACTTCTCATTAATTGAAAATATACAAGTTACCAATTACATTTCAACTTTTTCTAAAATTGTTATGGGGGCCACAGCCCCTACCTGCCCATTAAAAGTTCAGCCTCTGCCTGAAACCTTTGACAACCAACCGGCTTTAAACTTGGTCAATTTGTCGTTTTCATCCCTCTTCAGCTTGAACACTCATTTGTTCTTGAGTGCTTTCCTACCTTTGGGAAATTCTACCAACTCATAGGTGTCATTTTTCATCAAAGACTTCATCTCAGACTTCATAGCTAACATCCACTTGTCGTTATGTATATGAGTCTTTGCTTCCTCAAAGTATTCAATCTCTCCATCACTAGTCAACAGAATAAATCTGGAATATGGATTGTCTCCATAACTGGTTAGCAAAATGTATTGAGAAGAAGGATACTTGGCGCTTGGCTTCAGCGCTCTTCGAGATCTTTGAACTGGTACTTGGGCATTCGTCTGTTGCTACTCTTGATTAGGATCATCATTCACTGCCTCCTAGACATTATTCGTGACCTATACAGCTTCAGCTTCATCATTCGCCTCATTTACAGCTTCATTCGCGACATCTACTGCTTCATTCGTGACATTATTCGCGGCATCTGTAGCTTCATTCACTACATCATTCACGACACCTGTAGCTTATTCTTGAAGTGGTGAGGAATAGGTGAGGTTGTATACATTTTCAAGTGTCTTCTTGTCAAAATCCGTAACAGTTTGACCCTCATGGAATACCATATCTCTGCTTTTGAATAACTTCTTGGTTATCAGAATTCATAGCTGCCGGTAGCCTATCTCTTCACGACACTTGTAGCTTATTCTTGAATAGGTGAGGTTGTATACATTTTCAAGTGTCTTCTTGTCAAAATCCGTAACAATTTGACCCTCATGGAATACCACATCTCTGCTTTTGAATAACTTCTTAGTTATCAGATTTCATAGCCGGCCGGTAGCCCATCTCTTCATTACCATACCCAAGAATGATACATGGTATGACCTTGTCATCAAGCTTCAATCTGTTCTTCTTTGGGACATGTGCAAATGCTTTGCACCTAAACACTCTCAAGTGTGAGCATAAAGCGCTCATACCAGTCCATACCGAAAAAACCGAAACCGGTCAAAACCGTACCAAACTGACACCGAATAACCATAACCAAATAGAACCGAGACAATCGGTTTTAGAATTTGCAAAAACCGACTAGTGCGGTTTTGGTTTGCGGTTCTGTGCTTTCTAAAAACCGATTAAATAGAACCGAACCTAAATATATTCATTTACTTATTAATACTTAATTTTACATTATATGTCATGTTCTTATTGATTATGAGTTACAAATAATAGACTTCCACAAACATATTTATATTTTTTAGTGTTTAAGTCTAACCTAATTCTCTCTCATGTAGTATTCCCTTTTGTTATATATAATATTGGAGGTTTCAAATGAATGATGTAAACATTTTATTAAGGGCATTGGTAAAAAATTTAACTAGATCGAAACGGTCAACCCTAATCCATCGTCATTTATCACACGAAAACATCTTATTTCATGATATTTTTGATAATTTTTCTTCCTATGTAGAGTTGGTTCTCAAAGTTGTATTTCTATGTTTCCATAACTTCAAGCATTCTAATCTTTTTTTTCTTTCTTTCATTTACCATGTGTGAAAGTTATTTCAGAAAATAGGTTTTGTAACCAAAACCGTACCAAAACCGCACTGAATTTTGGTTAACCGACGGGTGTAGTTTCTTGTATGTACTTTGCGGTTTCGGTTTTGAGAAATATGTACCCGAGAAATGCTGTCCGGTTCTCGGTTCTTGCCCTAAAACCGAACTGATTGGACAGACCCAGCGATACACATGGTCTTCGGTTGATCAGATAACATGTGATTGTCAGAGCTTCGCCCCAAAACTTCTTTGTCAGGTTCGCTGTCTTCAACATACTTCTCACTTTTTCTAGAATGGTGTTGTTCATCCTCTCCGCTACACCATTATGTTGTTAGATGCAGGTACTGTTTTCATGTGTCTAATGCCATGCTTCAAACAAAGACCTCTGAACTCATTCGAAGTGTACTCTTCACCATTATCACTATGGAGACACTTGAGGGTTCATCCTATTTCCCTCGCAACCATAGCATGAAACTCCTTGAAGGTTTGAAACACCTGGGCTTTTGATTTTAACAAATAAACCCAAACATTTCATGAAGCATCATTAATGAAAGTAACAAAATATTTGTTATGACCCAGTGAGGCAACTTTCATGGGACCACACACATCTGAGTGTACTATGTCTAAAATATTTTTCTTCTTGGCGAATGTATTAGCAAAGCTAACCTTATGTTGCTTACCAAACAGACAATGATTACAAGAGCCAAGAGAAGTACCATTGGCAAAGGGAATGAGAGATTTCTTTGCCAAAACTTGCAATCCTTTCTCGCTCACGTGGCCTAACCTCTTGTGACATAGACTTGGGGAAGTGTCGTTCGTGACATTCAACTCCCCTTTGCATATCATGTCATAAGTCTTGTAGAGGGTACAACACAACTTCTCTCTAGACACCACTAGTGATCCATTGGTAAGCCTTCACTTTTGATCACCTCCTTGATGATGATATCCTTCCTGATCAAGCCGATTGACATTAAATTGAGAAGTAGACCAGGAACGTGTCAAACATCTTTCAACAAAAGGTTGCAACCCAAATTGGGTTCAAAACAATTATCTCAAATTCCTGCAATCTTAGCATAACCCTCGTTGCCTATCTTCACAATTCCAAGGTCACCACTTTTGTATGTAGTGAAGAACTTCATGTGTGTAGTGACATAGAAAGAGACACCAGAATCAACTATCCATGTAACATCAGAACTAGAAGAATCATCAATATGTAGGCATTTACCTTTTAGACAAAGAACCTTAGATTCTTCATGTGATATGGTAGCGGCAGTAGTATTTTTGTCTTCCCTCCTTTGGTAGGTGTAGTCATCCTCCTTCTCATTCTTTAATTTATTACAGTTTTTCTTCATGTGGCCAAAGATACCACAATGATGACACTTTCCGTTGAATCTTGTCCTCGAACGGCTTGCACTCATTCCACGACTTTTGGGTCCTCTACTCCTACTCCTTCCTCTATTCGACTTGGCTATTTTCAGAGATTGAAGATTTCCTTCTAGTCACTTCATTCAACATGTTATTTTTAACATTATCCATGGTTAATTGATCATCTGGAGTAGAGTTACTTACAATGACTACAAAAGTCTCCCAATTATCTGGCAACGACCCCAACAACAAGAGTGCTTGTAATTCATCATCAATCGTCATGTCCATGGTGGTTAATTGATTAATTGAATTTTGAAAATTATTCAAGTGCTCGGTAACCCTCACACCATCATTGTACTTCATATTGACAAGCTATTTGATTAGAAAGGATTTCTTGGCGGCGGTCATTGGACCTCCTCGTCGTTTGCGTGACAGACTCTCCGACCTCTTCCCCTATATAACCAAGCCCTCAACTCCTCTTGTTCATACGTTTCTAATCACCTCGCTTCTAATCCTCGAGAATTCTCCACCAAACCTCTCTCAAGGTAACGTCTCTTCTCCTTCGATTTTTTGATTTCTGAGATTTTATGAATAGGATGTGTGTGAATTATCTCTGTTAGGTTTTGTATGTGCTAGAATTCTGGAAATTTTTCTATGGAATTTGATGGATTAATTTTCGATTTACTTCTTCTCGAACAATAACTCCAACTTTGTCCACAACTCATGTGCATCGGTCTCATTCACCCCATAGTGGAACACACTATCATCCATCCATTCTATGATATGGCCGATTTCTTTACGGTTCGTCTTCGTCCAATCTGCATCTGAGGTATCTTCCTGCTTAGCCTTAACTCTTTCGATAAGTTCATGCAAATCTTTACAATAGAGTATATCCTCCATTCGTGGTTTCCATGTAATCCAGTTTGAGTAGTTGAGTCAAATTATGGTGCTCTTTAAACCTTCCATTTTACACCCACACCCTATAAACAAGATTCAGATACCACTGTTGGGAAAATAATACAATGGAAGTGACAACTCAAATATCATAAATGATAAATATGCAAAGATATAAAGGATAGAGAAAAGTGAACACTAGATATAACGTGGTTCATCAATGTGTCTACATCCACGGAGCAGCAACAACAAGAACTTCCACTATAAGATTTGGTACACAAGAGATACACAACTTCAAAAACACTACTTGAAGGAAAACAGTCTCTTACAATTGTTTTGCTATTAACTACACTCCACTCTCAACTTGAAATGGACACTCTTCCCAACTTGGAAGATGATATTTGTGATGGATGCTCTTGGATGAGATTCATTAGAATGAGGAAATGGTCTTCTCCTTTTATAGGCTTAAGGAGGAACCCTCATAGTGCTCTCCTATAATGGTGCTTCATGTACCTCCCGTAACTCATGACACTATAACTCCAAATCCATCCACATTTTTTGTGTAACTCTTGCCTTAATACCTTGTAACCGAAGAGCTACTAACTCTTGTAACTTATGAAACCACTAACATATGAACATTTAAGTTAGTATAAGTTATTTGTCTGGATATTATAATAATAACTCGTAAGAAATAAATTGATATGTACAAATAATTGAACTAGTAGTTTGCATGATTTTAATTTAGAAGTAAAATTGAACAAGAACTCTTTGATCTGTACAAATGAAAAGAACCCAAACATAAAATCAAACTCATCTACAACACTCCCTTTCAACGTCAGAATCTTTACAAGCTTATCAAAAAACATCACACAAGCTACAAGGATTTGTAGATCAAGTTTAGGATGATAAATAGAATAATCATATCACACAATAATCAGGACCTCAGAAATAACAGATAACCTATTACCAAATATTGATTTCGTTTTCTTCACAAGATCAATCACCTATGGACCGATGATACAGAGAAAATAAAGAATCAAAGAGAGATGAAGAATAAATGAATGTTACCAACTGAAAAAGTTGAAAAGGAGAAAGAGGCGAGACTGGTGATCGAAGCAAACCAAGCAAGTAGCGACAGACTGAAACATACAGTAAGCGAGAGAATGAGAGGCTAGGCTAAAGACGTCTTATCTAAGGGCGACATACTCAAGTACCCACGCTAGCACTAGGTAATGAGGACAAATAGAAAAATAGGTCATGCTCATTTATTTTAGTACTCATTAGCTAATGTGAATTCCTTTTTAACACCGTCTTAGTTAGTATTGTGAAACAAACATGTATTAAGATACCCGATTTTATAAATACAAGGTCCTTAGACTCATAGTTAATACGTTAAACATTCTGTCCCATTAAGATATAACATAAGGAAACTAGACAGACTAGAAGATCTTGTATTCAATCGACGACATCAACTGATTGAAGCAATGTCATCCGGCCGAGGTTAGTATAGCATTTAGTTGATCAAAACATAAGGATTATGTGTTTCTATGTATGCATATGAATAAGGGCTATAAAGACGAGGGAGAATGTGGTTCACTGCCATGAGAAGGAAGAGTTTGAGGATGGCCGGTGAGGTGCCACTGATATCAATGAGGCATTCTTTAACTGAAAAAACTTATAAAAGACCTTAAAATATGCTAAATGGTCAACTCAGCTCCTTTCGGTACATTAATCTACCGATGCGTTGGTGTAGACTGGTAGATCATATATGTACTAGCTAGTATACGAACTTCTGCTAGTATTTTGTATACCAAAGACCATAAAAAGGCATTTCGATCTTTCAACTGTCATTAGATAAAACAAATTGTAATTAAGAAACATCTTTCACAAGAAACAAAACAAAGCAGCAGATGTCAAATTTTGATGGAAATGATGTTTGAAAATTACATATATTAATTGATGTATTGATGAATCGGTGAGAGAAAAAGATTTGCCGAATGCCTTGAAACTGCACCCAAGAAACTTCGTTGAAACTGCACCCAAGAAACTTCGTTGTGTTTAATTTGTAATCTTTTATTTTAGTTTTGTGGTTCTTTATATCCTTGGGGTAGATTTATGTGTTGGGTAGAAAAGTGAAACAAGTAGCTATATAGCCTTGAACAATTAATGACAGAAGTTTTAGTAGATGCAAGATGCTGGATGTAATAAAATGTTGCCGCAGATTGATGGAGAGTAATTATTTTTTATTTCCTGCAAGTGCAAGTTCAATGTCACTTATGTCTTCTCATGTTTGTTTACTTTATGATTTGACAATTTAATGCCGGGACAAGTACTCAGGTTTCCAAGAGACAAGTATTTCATCCAAGTAGTTTTTAACAATCTTTTATCAGTGAATTTCACATAATTGATTTCTTCTTTTCTGTGGGAGCTTGACTTCGTATTTCTATCGTTCACTTTCATGGCCATGAGTGCAATGCATATCAAGTCATTTCTATGTGATTCATATGCTTTTCTCTATATGTTGTTCTAAGAAAAGTATGTTCTATATGAAAGCATACTTATTGTATGTGTTGAAGTAAAGAATACAGAAAAAAGATCCCCTATCAAAGTAAAATACTTAACATTTTAAAAGATATTTCAGTTTTCAGTTTGAATAGATAGATCACACTTGTGAGTGCGACATTTCTGCACACGCGTCATGGCTAGATTTAGAAATTAGAACACAACATAGTAAGAGAGTGACCATACTATGTATAAGGTCTATATTTTTCCCTAAAAACGATAAACGCACACGTGAGCGCTGATAGAAGCATTTTATACTACGTTCTTAATATGTTTTTATCCTCATTTATGCTTTGTTTATCCATTATTAGTTTATTATTGTTAGTTATTTATCATAAGGGTTTTTTTGTAGAGCAATGATTAAAATGTGAGTAAAGTAGAGAAATTATGAACTAAATTGTTAAAAGCTGACTTATGTAGTTATCTTGTTATTTCTTATGATTCTGTGAATTTGTACATTGTCATTACTTGATTAATTTTCTTTAATGTTTAGATGACATGTATATGGACTTAACGGAACAAGAATCATGAGAATCGGACTTATGGAAGGCAACAAAAGAAGCATGGAAAGACAAGAGGCCTAGAGCATGCATGAATTCGGAACAAAAACAGAGGATTTCTAGAAATCATAACTCAACGTCAAAATTTACCCTAGGACAATCCAGGAGGAACCAGGAAACGTGCCATATATGAATGCAAAACTATAGATGTCTAGTTTCTAAATCTTTTGGAATCGCAGTAATCCAAGTTATGAGGAAGGAGTTATGATGGAAAAAATGGCCGGAGGTTAGTCTGCTGGAAACATGACATATTTTGCTGAAATTGTCTATTGAGTGGGAAATGAAGATATGGGTTAGTCACCAAAATACTTCTCAAGCATGTCAAATGATTGATGAGGAGCTTAATGAAGATATGGGAAGCTGTTTAGAAGAAGAAAAATCGAAGAAACCACAAGGAGAAGCCGAAAACAACAACTAGAAAAGTTATCCCGGTCAAAACAGGATAACTTATTCTATCGAGCCTTTGGATGTGATTCGGTTGTCCTAGGGGTACCAAAACGTGTAAAGAAGTCCTATATTGATCCCTTGATATGAAGGGGAGTCCAAAATTCAGAAATAAGTCTATGGAGTTTTATCTAAGTCAGTCATTGAAGAAGTCAAAGTTGTGTGCAACAAGGAAAAGCAAGAAGCCCAATCCGACATGAACAAGGAATTGCAGCCGAATTTGCTAGGGTTTTCTCCCTATAAATACACATGTAATAGTTGAGTTTAGAGAGTCAATCTTTGTTTAAGCCATAGTATAGCCAAGCTCTACCTAAAAACCCTAAACACAGAAAATTGCACAAGCTGCCGCCACACCAAGCACCGCCGAACTACAACCATTCTGCTGCCGATCTTTCCCTCTACCCTAGCCGACCTATATAGGTAGGTCTAGTATGGAGTTTATAAAAGCTTTGTGTAATGATCTACCATGTTTATTCATGCTTAATTATAAATTATTTTATGGTTTTTGGTTTTATACGTTGCATGTGTTATTAAGTTCTTCTTTATGACTTTCTTGAAACCGAGTGTGATGTATAACGTCTTAAGCATGTTTTAAGTTCATGATTTAGTTTAAGTTACTGTGTGTTCTTATGTTTTTGATGTGTTAGTTGATTAGTCATCACCTGATCATGTAATCGAACCTAAAGTTAGTCTAGGCCAAAATGTTTCTAAGGGGGGAGTTTAATAAGCCGTAGTAATCTAGGACCAAGTTAGGCATATTTGATAGTTTGATTCTAGGTGCTGCAAAGGGTTGTTAGGGTGAGTGACTTGCATGCTAATAGGATGAGTGACGTCATACTTAGGATCATGTCTTCAACCGACTCTAGTTCGTAAGTGTATCTTGTTTAGATTAGGCATATTTGATAGTTTAAACAATGTGACACATATACGTTTTAGGTTCACGCGTATTCGAATTTCCTAAAATACTTGAGAAGTTATAAGAGGTTGAAATTAACTAAGGCATAGGATAGTAAGAACATCACAATTTAGACTTGCATGAAATTATTATGTGTTTATTTCAGTGTTTTCTATGTTATGTGTCTTAGGTGATTGACTGACCAATATTGTATATATTAGTTTATGTTCTAGGAGTAGAATTAATTTAGAAACCAATCAATAACCCCCCATCATAATTCGGTAAATATGTGATTATTGTATATATATATATATATAATTCGGTATATATATATATATATATATATTTGTGTATGTCGTTTTCATACTTGTGCATAACTGTTAGGTAGCTATTAGGTAGCTGTTAGGTAGCTGTCGTGTAACTATCAGGTAGATGTCAGGTAGCTGTTGGGTAACTATCATATAGCTATTATGTAACTGTTGTGTAGCTGTTATGTAGATGTTTCGTATATATGTTAATATTTGTAAATATATTTCATGTTTGTACGTATGTGTTGTATACTTGTATATTATGTGACAGATTTATACTTGTATGTTTGTATTTGTGAATATCACTAATATTTTTAAATGCAGATGTAATCATTCCCTAGTGTCCCCGGCTAAAGCGATCCCTACTTACAGTTACTACAATGACAAGGTTTTAAATTGCAGGTCGCTTAACCGGCCGTCGTCAAGCGCGACTGTTTCGCACGCACATGGCGCATGCAAGAAGGGTAGTAATATATTGGTAGGAAATCTGCCTAATAGAAAATTAATATAATCCTAAAGATATACTGTCAAGATTATTTGATCGTAAAGATATGTCTCTTATTATATCATCGATGAGTTAGGTCTTTAAAGATACCCGACCTTATAAATACAAGATCCCTAAGATCATAGTCAATACGATAAACATTCTACTCCATTAAGATATAACATAAGGAGACTAGATAGATTAGATGATCTTGCATTCAATGGACGACATCAACCGATTGAAGCAATGGCATCCGGCCAAGGTTAGTATACCATTTAGTTGATCAAAACTTAAGGATTACGTGTTTCTATGTATGCATGAGAACAAGGACTATAAACTTTATATTACCACCTAGAACTGCTCAGGTCAGATCCCACCGACGATGAAAAGACGAGGGAGCCTGTGGTTCACTGCCTTGAGAAGTTGGAAGAGTTTGAGGTTGGCCGGTGAGGTGCCAGTGATTTCAATGAGGCATTCTTTAACTGAAAAAACTTGTAAAAGACCGTAACATATGGTAAATGGTCAGCTCCTTGCGGTACATTAATCTATCGATGCGTTGGTGGCAGACTGGTAGATCACATATGTACTAGCTAGTATACCAACTTCTGCTAGTATTTTGTATACCAAAGACTATAACAAGGCATTTCGATCTTTCGACTGTCATTAGATAAAACAAACTGCCATTAAGAAACATCTTTCACAAGAAAGAAAACAAAGCAGCAGATGAACAAGTGCAATGCTTTGAATTTTTCACAAGAACACTTGAGTATCATATCAAGTTGCAGCGAGAGAATGAGTTTTTCCCTGTCATCAGTAATACAAAATTACAGGGAACAAACAAGCTAGAGAAGACAACCAATTGAAGACCTATTCCAACCAAAACTATTTAAGTCTTTGTTTTATTTATGTACTAGTAGGATACTAAATTACAAGTAAAAATCAGGAGATCGAAACCGCCAAAATCAATGTTGAAAGCATATGATATCAAGTTGCAGCGAGAGAGGCCAGCAATGAGGTTTTCCATGCATCATTACGAAATCACAAGGAAAAGTCGCGAGGGCTTGTTCTACCGATCGATCACAGTACGTATGAGAGTGTCCGTGTCATCCAGCTAGCTGGCGGGAAAACACGAAGTTGATGGCTGAGCAATTGGATGCTTTGTATCGATTAGCATCTTTATACGATTTACATGTTTATGTTTCTTCTTTGTGATTATTTCATGAACTTGTTGATTGTGTAACGAATAGTATGCATGTTAGGACTTTGCATAGTTTAAGTTATTTATATTTATATGTGTAATAGATGTCTAATTGATTTATTGTTTACCTAATCATGTAATCGATCCTGAGGGTAGTCTAGGTACCAGATGTTCCTAAGGGGGGAGTTTAACATGCCGTAGTGTTCTAAGGTTAAGGTCATGCGATTGTAGGTCTTGATTGTTAGGCACTGCCAAGGGTTGTTAAGCAGTTTACATGCTATTAGGATAAGTGACGACATACCTAGGATCATGTCTCCAATGACTCTTGTTCGATCAGTGTATTTTATATTAGTGTCATGCGATTGTAGGCACTGAGCAAGATGACACATATATAGGCTTAAGACCATGCGATTGTAGGTCTTAAGTTTACATGAGGAGTCTAATAGTTGGTGTCAAGACCCACCCCGAGTTAAACCCCTTTAACCTGAAGTAAATCCTGCGAGGACCACCTCAAGGGAACTTCTTACCGAAATCCCATTGAAATGGACAACCCTTCTTACAAACTAACTAAGCACTTCCAAGAACAAATTAAGATAACCCCTAACTAATGGGGCCAACCTACTCCCCAAGTCACATCTACGCTTCACTAACTTATTCAACTATCTAAGTTGGGTTAGTCAGAGCAGTCTACATGGAAGATTACCCTAATGAATTTGCAAGCAGCAACGGATTGGTCGACTATGCCTCGACTCTTGTACGCACGCGACCTCCGCTCAAGAACCCTGCACCACTGGGCATTTGAAAACGAAGGGCCCAGGAAAGAAAATTGAAAAAATATTAGCGTGAGTGGACAAAAATCAAATATAAAAACTCTATTTTCTTTAATGTCCTCCCTTGGAGTTTTCCAAGAAAAACCTTATGCACGCAAATCATAGACAATAAATGAATAAATCATTAAATAACTCACTTGGCTCAAATTCATAATTAAATGTGGAGTATTAACCTCATCCACAAGAAAACCGACCCTCTATACCACGAGAGGGTCCCATGACTCGCTCTATTCGGGAGGGTCCAACCGACCAGCTACCACCGAAGAGAGTCCTGACTTGCTCTATCCGGGAGGGTCATACTGAGCAGCTACCACCGAAGAGGGTCAGACCAGCTACTATCCAGAGAGGGTACCAACTCCATCTGGAGATGGTCTATGCTAGCATGCAATACATATATCCATATCCTTTAAAATCCTTTTAAAAACCTCGTGGGAAAATAAAACGAAAACCAAGTCAGATCTCCCATGACTTTACCCTAAATACATTGGATTTAAAACGTTTCCAGGAACCCAAAACCGGTTCTCTGACTTTACTTTAAAATCCTTAAATCCAAGAGCCAAGTTTCCCCTTTTTATATTTCATCCCCCTCCATAACCCAAAACGGTGATAACAATAACATCAAATCCCGGGAAAATTCCTTTAAAATCACAAGAAAGGTAGGAACCTCTTTCCCGGCTCACTTATATTTAAAAAGTATAAAATTCTCATTTTCCCAAAATCACCGTAAAACTTAAAATGGAGGAAATTCATATATAAAGGAGAAACTAATTAAAGTCTATGGCATGCAATTTAATTTAAAAATAAAGTCCACTCACAGTACTTATTGCGACATTCTTCCTGCTCGGAAAGCTCCTCGAGCGAAAACCTCGAACTAACCACGTAGTCGAGCCCGTCTCACGTTCGACCAGAGACTGTACAAATAAACCAATATATTAGTCTTTCCATCGTTGACTTGATATTTTCCTAGTTTGACTAGGAAATCCTATTTGACCAAGAGTTGACCAAAATCCTTTCTTTTCACAACTTTTCGATCATTACGCTTAAATCCGATTATCGACTCGAAGTTTGGTTTCCGTTTACGCCACCTTAGCATAAGTATTTTTCTTTACTAAATCATTTGATGGTAAGTAACACATAGTAATTTGTGGAATTACTATGGACACCGAATCAACCACTTCACCAATTTACGGGTGATGAGTCGATATATCCGGTATGAAATTATCCGAATTATTTACAGCACCCAACTTGGTTTCTGACTAAGATTCCTAAGTTGCCTAGAATCTCACTTAAAGATCCGGTTGTCTTAACTTAACCGGTTACTAAGATTGACCTTTCCCTTTTTCCTTTTAACGGTCAATCTTCCATAAATGGAAACCTTCCAAAAAGGGAAAGTTTTCCAAAATAGAAAGTTTCCTAAAATGGCAAGTGTTATTTAGAATGGGAAGTTTCCCAAAATGAAAACTTCCTACTTACGTCCAATTTTTCCGTAATCACTCAAATTAGGAATTAACAGAACTTTTCGACTAAAAGCTTAACAGGGGAAATGATTTCTACCTCTTCGGCATTTTGCCGGAACATATTACGTTTCACCGGATTCCGACAAGTCGCCGGAATATTCTGTCGGATTCCGACAAACTTGCCGGAAATCGGACATAACTTCCCTACTTCCTCCAATGACCAAGTTATCGACAACATGCACAAAAACAACACAATTTCAGCAACAACAACACCAATTTGATAAACACACAGGAGACACAAAAGCCTAAAACTAGAACCTCACCTTTGGTTTACTCCAAACCATGATCCAGCTGCACCTCAGCCTTCTCCCTGCCGGACTCCATCCTCGGATCTTCATTGAACCGAGCCCAGAAGCTTCTCCTCGGCTGCAAGTCTAACTGCAGCTCACTATACTCCTCCCACCACCTCAACAGCAATTCCCCCCCCCGTCGTCCTAACAAATGATCATGCTACTCCAGTAGGCCCAAACAAGCGCTGCATCACCCCTAGGCACGAATCGCTCACCAGAGGACCAAAACCTCTTCGCCAGTGACTCGTTGTCGAACACAGAAAAAAAGAACTCGTTCAGGCTCAAATCGAACGCTTAAAGACATGGAAAAGGAAGAGGGAGAAGAGGGAAGAAGAACCCTAACTCTTGCTGCCCTCGCCGTCGCCTGAGCTGCCAAAAATCGGTGAGCACAATCGCGTCTCTACTCGGCAAATCTTCTTCCACAATGAATATTGGAATGAATTGGGAAGGGGGTTTTGAAGAGGAGAGTGAGAGGAGTATTTTGAAGGTGATGCTCCGGTGTGGGGTGGCCGGACACGACGGCGGTGGAGGTGGCGGAGCAGAGGGTCGAGAGCAGAGAGAGAGAGAGAGATGAAGGGGGGAGTCAACGCTCTCCCCAATTATTTATACTCGAATCAACGGCCCATATCTGACCGTCCGAATTAAAATAAGGTAAAAAGTAAAAAGGTTAAATGGTGAAAACTATTTACCGGAATAGTAATTGAAAATTACCATAAACTTCCGAAATTCTTAAAAAATACCCGGAAGCTCCAAAAAATATTCTGAAAATACCAGGAGACTCATGTCGACACGTACTACAACATCGAGTCATTAAATGAGGAATTTGGAGAGTTTAGAAAAACTCAAAAATTAACTCGAGCGATAACTTATCAAATTACCGATCGCAATTAAAAGCCCTCGGTAACTCGTAAACCTATGTGAAAATGTAACTTTTAGGTATGGGGTGTTACAGTTGGAATTAATTAGAGTCTATGATAACATAAATGTTGCATCTTAATCTTGCTTAGGTTTTGCATGTTTATCTATTTGGTGCTTGTTATGATTATGTGCTTAATTATTGATTGACCAACTTTGTAAATATTAGACTTAGGATTTAGAATTTTAGATAACCAAATTGAATCCCCCATTTAAAATCGTAAATATGTATATATGTTTATACTTATGCATTTGTGTATACTTGTATATTATGTGACAGATAATTGTATATGCTATGTATATGTGTATTTTAACTTGTGAATATTACTAACTTGTTTTAATATAGATATAATCTTTCCCTAGTGTTCCCGGCTAGAACGCTCCCTAATCTTACAGTTACTACAACGGTAGGGTTTTAAATTACAGGTCGCTTAACGGACCTTGTCACTTTACTTTATGATTTGACAATTTAATGCCGGGACAAGTACTCAGGTCTCCAAGAGACAAGTGTTTCATCCAAGTAATTTTTAATAATCTTTTATCAGTGAATTTCACATAATTGATTTCTTCTTTTCTGTGGGAGCTTGACTTCGTATTTCTATCGTTCACTTTCATGGCCATGAGTGCAATGCATATCAAGTCATTTCTATGTGATTCATATGCTTTTCTCTATATGTTGTTCTAAGAAAAGTATGTTCTATATGAAAGCATACTTATTGTATGTGTTGAAGTAAAGAATACAGAAAAAGATCCCCTATCAAAGTAAAATACTTAACATTTTAAAAGATATTTCAGTTTTCAGTTTGAATTGATAGATCACACTTGTGAGTGCGACATTTCTGCACGCGTCATGGCTAGATTTAGAAATTAGAACACAACAAAGTAAGAGAGTGACCATACTATGTATAAGGTCTATATTTTTCCCTAAAAACAATAAACGCACACGTGAGCGCGACTGTTTCGCACGCACATGGCGCATGCAGGAAGGGTAGTAATATATTGGTAGGAAATCTGACAAATAGAGAATTAATATAATCCTAAAAATATACTGTCAAGATTATTTGATCGTAAAGATATGTCTCTTATTATATCATCGATGACTTAGGACTTTAAAGATACCCGACCTTATAAATACAAGGTCTCTAGGCTCATAGTCAATACGATAAACATTCTGCTCCATTAAGATATAACATAAGGAGACTAGATAGATTAGAAGATCTTGTATTCAATCGACCACATCAACCGATTGAAGCAATGGCATCCGGCCAAGGTTAGTATACCATTTAGTTGATCAAAACTTAAGGATTATGTGTTTCTATGTATGCATGAGAACAAGGACTATAAACTTTATATTACCACCTAGAACTGCTCAGGTCAGATCCCACCGACGATGAAAAGACGAGGGAGCCTGTGGTTCACTGCCTTGAGAAGTTGGAAGAGTTTGAGGTTGGCCGGTGAGGTGCCAGTGATTTCAATGAGGCATTCTTTAACTGAAAAAACTTTTAAAAACCGTAACATATGCTAAATGGTCAGCTCCTTGCGGTACATAAATCTATCGATGCGTTGGTGGTAGACTGATAGATCACATATGTACTAGCTAGTATACCAACTTCTGCTAGTATTTTGTATACCAACTTCTATAACAAGGCATTTCGATCTTTCGACTGTCATTAGATAAAACAAACTGCAATTAAGAAACATCTTTCACAAGAAAGAAAACAAAGCAGCAGATGAACACGTGCAATGCTTTGAATTTTTCACAAGAACACTTGAGTATGATATCAAGTTGCAGCGAGAGAATGACACTACCAGAACAACCATTTTAGCCGACGAAATTAGCGAGAGAATGACACTACCAGAACAACCACTTTAGCCGACGAAAAAATTTCGTCGGCTAAACCCTAAATTTCGTCGGTTAAAGTCTTAACCGACGAAATGTCGTCGGTTAAAGTCTTAACCGACGAAATGCCGTCGGCTAAGAAGTCGTCGGGAAAAAGCCGTCGGCCAAGACTTTACCCGACGAAATTATATTCATCGTCGGCTAAAGTCAGTTATTTAACCGACGAAGAAATTTTTCGTCGCTTAATTTCTGGACTTTAGCCGACGAAATTTTGGACCATAGCCGACGACATTTAATAAAAATTTCGTCGTCTATAGCTATTATTTTTATTTATTTATTTAACTTTAGCTTACGAATTACCCTAAAATTCGTCGGCTAAAGTTTTTTTTTTTATTTTTTTCTTTTTAAACTTTAGCCGACGAATTTTAGGGTAATTCGTCGACTAAAGTTATTATTTTCTTTATGTTATTATTTTTTTTTAAACTTTAGCCGACGAATTGTAATTCTTCGGCTATAGTTATTTTTTTTTACTTTAGCCAACGAATTTTATTAAAATTCGTCGGCTATAAATATTTTAATTTTTTCATATTTTTTTTTCTTTTTTAATTTCTTGTATTTTTAATTAAAATTTTTTACTTCTTTTTTGTTTTTACACCGGTGGTGGAGAAGGACAAGAGGAGAGGAGGAAGAAGGAGGAGGAGGAGAAGAAGAAGAATTTGGAGGAGGAAGGAGAAGGAGAAGGATTTAGAGGAGGAAGGTGGAGGAGAAGGATTTGAAGGACTGGAGAGGAGGAGGAGGAGGAGGAGGTTAGGAGAGGGAGAGGAGGGAAGATGAAGAGGAGGAAGAGAAAAATGAAAGATATAGAAAATTTTGAACTTTAGCCGACGAAATTAGGGTAATTCGTCGGCTATAGTTATTTATTTATTTAACCTTAGCCGACGAAATACCCTAATTTCGTCGCTATAGTTATTTATTTTATTTATTTATTTAACTTTAGCCGACGAATTACCCTAATTTCGTCGGCTAAAACCCTAAACCCTATACGTAGAAGCTTCAAACGAAAAAAAAATCATGAAATAAAATATGACCGGAATGGTGCAATACGTCTATGGTTGAAAAATCAAGTAATTCCGGTAAAGTCTCGGTACCGATAATTGCGGTTAACTCAATTTTCCATTCTTTCTCCCTAAAGGTAGCCCTATCTCCAGTAGTTATTTTTCATAAAATTTTTATACCACTAGTTGCGTCTCATCAATTTGAAACTATTTTCAGTTGAAGGTCCGGGCAAAATACGTAATTTAGACGGTCAAATAACCGTTTCCGTGCGTTAAGGGGTTTGACTTACGTGATTGACCGTAAAGATCGAGCCCTTAACGTTGTCAAATTAAGTTGAATTTTTTCCTATATACATATTTCAACATAATGATCATATCAGACGGTCGAAATTTTGTTTCTCAACTTTGATCATCGGAATCATAACATGCGTACTAATGTTGTATAACTTGTTTACTAAGCTTTAAGTAAATGTTTCGTTTCTAAAACAAACTCTACGAAGAAACTTCAAACGCAAAAAAGTCGTGAAATAAGATATGACCGGAATGGTGAAATACGTTTACGGTTGAAAAATCATGTAATTATGGTAAAGTCTCGGTGCCGATAGTTGCAGTCAATACAATTTAGGGGTTTGACTTACGAGATTGACCGTATAGATGAATTCCTTAAATTTATCGGATAAAGTTGAATTTTTTACCAGAGATATATTTCAACATATTGATGATATCTGACGGTCGTATTTTTGTTTGTGAATTTTGATGACCGGAATCATAACATGCATACTATTTACCATTATATATCTATATGGGGAGTCCTATCATCGAGGGGTAAATGTCTCAAAATTTTTAGATGGACAGTTACGTCTCATTATGGTGAGTGTTTGTTGTGTTGAAGGTTCGGCCAAAATATCTCATATAGGTGTAGATATAGACATTTTCGTGTGTTAAGCGTTTAGAAAAACTTCATTTTGAAGCCTTAAACGAACTCGGATGACCAAAAAAGCCTCTATGTCATGGCATAAGCGATGAGTTTTACTCGTACGGCCGTTCTGCTTCCAGATTGGTATCACAATAGTCAATCGGACACCGAAATATCCGTTGTGCGATTTTGTAACTAAAAGTTACTTTAGCTGACGAAATACCCGAATTTCATCGGCTAAGCTTTTCAGATTTCGTCGGTTAAAGTTCACATACTATAGCCGACGAAACAATCACTTTAGCCGACGAAAATTTAACTATAGCCGACGAAAACATTAGTTTACCCGATGAAAAAAAATTTCGTCGGCTAAAGACGTTTTTCTGGTAGTGTGAGTTTTTCCATGTTATCAGTAATACAAAATTACAGGGAACAAACAAGCTAGAGAAGACAACCAATTGAAGACCTATTCCAACCAAAACTATTTAAGTCTTTGTTTTATTTATGTACTAGTAGGATACTAAATTACAAGTAAAAATCAGGAGATCAAAACCGCCAAAATCAATGTTGAAAGCATATGATATCAAGTTGCAGCGAGAGAGGCCAGCAATGAGGTTTTCCATGCATCATTACGAAATCACAAGGAAAAGTCGCGAGGGCTTGTTCTACCGATCGATCACAGTACGTATGAGAGTGTCCGTGTCATCCAGCTAGCTGGCGGGAAAACACGAAGTTGATGGCTGAGCAATTGGATGCTTTGTATCGATTAGCATCTTTATACGATTTACATGTTTATGTTTCTTCTTTGTGATTATTTCATGAACTTGTTGATTGTGTAACGAATAGTATGCATGTTAGGACTTTGCATAGTTTAAGTTATTTATATTTATATGTGTAATAGATGTCTAATTGATTTATTGTTTACCTAATCATGTAATCGATCCTGAGGGTAGTCTAGGTACCAGATGTTCCTAAGGGGAGAGTTTAACATGCCGTAGTGTTCTAAGGTTAAGGTCATGCGATTGTAGGTCTTGATTGTTAGGCACTGTCAAGGGTTGTTAAGCAGTTTACATGCTATTAGGATGAGTGACGACATACCTAGGATCATGTCTCCAATGACTCTTGTTCGATCAGTGTATTTTATCTTAGTGTCATGCGATTGTAGGCACTGAGCAAGATGACACATATATAGGCTTAAGACCATGCGATTGTAGGTCTTAAGTTTACATGAGGAGTCTAATAGTTGGTGTCAAGACCCACCCCGAGTTAAACCCCTTTAACCCGAAGTAAATCCTACGAGGACCACCTCAAGGGAACTTCTTACTGAAACCCCATTGAAATGGACAACCCTTCTTACAAACTAACTAAGCACTTCCAAGAACAAATTAAGATAACCCCTAACTAATGGGGTCAACCTACTCCCCAAGTCACATCTACGCTTCACTAACCTATTCAACTATCTAAGTTGGGTTAGTCAGAGCAGTCTACATGGAAGATTACCCTAATGAATTTGCAAGCAGCAACGGATTGATCGACTATGCCTCGACTCTTGTACACACGCGACCTCCGCTCAAGAACCCTGCACCACTGGGCATTTGAAAACGAAGAACCCAGAAAAGAACATTAAAAAATTATTAACGTGAGTGAACAAAAATTAAATATAAAAACTCTATTTTTTTAACGTCCTCTGTTGGTGTTTTCAAACGACGTGATGACTCGATGGGGATGTCTCTTTCCTGTCTGTTTAACTGGCCGGGCCCATGCATGCATAATGTTTGACAACGACAAGGGAATAATGCTGCTTAATCAGAGTGAAACGAACTCTACAGGGGTCTTGGTCAAGTACAATCAAATCAAAATGAAAAGGAATCAAGAAGATTACAGAAACCGAACCGAGGCATATCTCTCCACACGAGATCCATCGTAACAAAAATTGAGATTAGAGCTCTCGATTAAACTGGAACCAAAGCTTCAAGCCTAGCGATCCAAATCCAGAGCTTCGTCTAGCTATCGCACACGATTCACATCTTCAAACCCAGCGATTCGTCTACCTATCGATCTAGAACCAGAGCTACTAGTCGAAGCTTCTCTCATCGAAATTCAAATATGAAAGAAGAGGTAGCATAACAAAACGATAGGTAGTTAGAAGAACTTCTGTATTTTTTGTCATACAAAATATGTAAAGGGGTCCTAACTTTTGTTAGTGGGAATAGATCACTCAGTCTTTATAGTGTTGATGGGAATATTAAAATCTGATTTTGTCAGTAAGAAAAAAAAACTTCAAAATTAGGGCTAGTTAGCATTTTTTTAAGGGATAAATACTGATATATCCTTATAGTTTACATCTTAAAACAGTTTTGCCCTCGAAGTTTTATTTTAAACAGTTTTGTCCTCAAAGTTTTAACAGTAAAACAGTTTTGTCTTTTTTAACTATTATGAAAGAATATTCCGTTAGTAAAAGAATATTCCGTTAAGAAAAAGTTTAAAGTATGTTTTTGGTGTTTTCTTTTAAATTTGACGGAGTATGGTGGGCCTAAGATTATGAATATGTTTATCTAGCACACTGCAAATATAAAACTCATCCTCTTACTCGAAGGTAAGCAGCGATTTTTCATTATCAATAGAAAACTTAATAGTTACACGACTTGATTTATAAGCTTATGCTAAGATTTCTTACAAAGAATTGCAAGGCGAAAAAAGAAAACTAAGAAGATTAAAAAAGTATAGAGATAATCTTCCTCGAAAAACAGAAAATTACTGGGATATTATCCTTAAAGTTCAGCACATAATCAAACATATTGAAGAATAGATTGAAATTTTACAGGAAGTGTTTGACTACGATCAGACTCCTCTGAACGTTCTGAGCCTCAGTTAGATCCGACAAAGCTGGTATCAGAGTCTGCTTGTCTCAAAAACAGGTTATCAAGGCTTATGCCACAAAGTTGGCTTTTCTCGACTAAGAAAAGAGAATCTAAATTTAAAAATTACCAGTCCTTCTGTATTACAAAAGGTACTGATAAGTGACAAAAGTGCTTTCATTCAAGGCATATTCAGGAAGATCAATACTCGATAGAGTACATCTGTAGAGTATTAAACATACTCTACGACGATCTTGTCTGCCTCCAAAGAGAATATTACAATATAGTAAACATGATGGAGAAATGAGCGGTGGTCGACGCATCACGACAAAAGACTTTTTTTTTTGTTAAAATTAGTGCGCTCACATGATAGAATAAGGAGCGGTAGCCGACGCATCACGACAAAAGACTTTTCTTTTGTTAAAGTTAGTGTGTTTTTTTGGCTGCCGACGCATGAAAACAAAGAACTTTACTTTTGCTAAAGTAAAGTTTGATTCCTCTTGTCCCCCACTTTCTCTTAGCCATGTTTAATTCAAGTTTGGAGTCCGGGTGCTATAAAAGGAGCTTCAAGCTTCTGAGAAAAGGCAATCGAAAAACTTGGGACAGAAGTTAGAACCACTCTCCACCTTCCCCTCGAAGTTAGTAAGCCAGAAAAATAGTGTGTAAACAATATTTCTAGTATAGTGTGAGTACTGTGTGAAAATTTCAGTCTATAATCATTCTGTGTGATGTGTTTTTATTACAAGTATCTTGTGCATGTAATTATAATCATGAGTAGCTAAACAGCTATAAGTTGTTTACCCAAGAGCGAGACTCTAGGTTCTGTATTTGTAGTTATGTTAAATAAATTCTATCGTATGCCCATGAATCCGTCACAAAAATATTTTTGTTTGAACTATTCTAATTTCAGTTGCTAGTTTGAATTTTGTATTTGAGATATTTTTGCATACAAAAATTTATGAATCTTCCAACTTAAATCAGCATTGATTCTGCCAACATAGTAACTATTTAGACAAAGGTCGTTAGGTGAAATTTTGACATGTTGAAGGCTAGTTTTTAAGTTAAAAGATGATTATGTTTTTGTTTGTATTTTATCTTAAATACAAGAGTTTAAAAAACAAAAAAACAAACTCTATTCAGTTAGTTTTAACGAAACTTTTAAGAAATTGAATAAAACTGTTGAATTTTAAAAATTTAAAGATATACATGTTTAATTTAAAAGAAAGAGAATAAAACTGTTTTTATGTTTTCATTTAATTTATGGTACTTTTCACTATCAGGGGTCAAGGGTCAGAAGGCCATGCATGCCCGGTTGATCAAGCACGTGTCACAAGCACATGTAATTGTCAATGATCTTCCTATATGTATCTGACTTTCAAGCCTCCCGCCATCTGGGGCTAACAAATATAAAACAGATTTTCTGCAAACATATATAATCTGAGAGATCTGAACTTGAAAATGAATGGAAAAAATAAATAAATAACCTGGACATTCATCCAAACTGTTGGACCAAGTCTCATTTCTTCCACACCTTTTTAGTTTTTACACCTTATTCCATCCAAACTAACCCTGATTCACCAAATAAGTTGAAATAACTGGTGATGAAAGTGATCATCAAGATAGAAAAGAAGTGGGTAAACTAAAGTGATTGTGCATGACAGCCTTGGTCTCTAAATTGATTAAGAAAAGGGAAGGCGCATGCAGTAGAACTATGACTCGGTCAAACTCCACTACTTCTAGAGACCCACTATTCTATGATAAAGATAACATCCATATGTACATGTATGTGGGAGGAAATTTTGGCGTTTCCATGAGTGTGAAGTCTGGGGTTGTTTATTCCTACAAGTGTGGACCTCTTTCTGTGAGTAGTCCAAGACAGTATTCAACCAAAGTAGGCAGCTCATTTTTGATTCTCTGATGAGGTTGCATGTAAAATCTACCCTATCTAGAAGCTAGTCAAGCTAGTCCATCGGTGTGTAGTGTGGTTGACTTGTATATCCTTATAATCAGTTTCCAGACCAAAACAAATCCTTAGAATCTGTTCACACCGCTGCAGAACCAGATCAGAGAGAGAGAGAGATGGGAACTGCGGCTGCTGATTCATACATGATGGAACTAGCATCTGATGGTGATCAGAAACAAAAGGGTGTCGTGGCCGCCAGTGGTCCTCCGAAAGAGCTCGACGCCGGAGCTCTCTTCGTCCTCAAATCGCAAGGTACTTTAGTGGCCGGCCGGAACTCGATCACTAGCTAGCTATGTATATGTAAAGAAAAAAACATCTAGCTGCCGACTGGCTATAGTGGCAAATTTTGGTATTCTCAACCTTATTGGATGGTTAATCACTTCTTAATCAACCTCTCTAAACTTTGTGTGTGAAACTGTGAATTGATGTTTGTTGCGTGGTACCACTGGTACGTACACATAGGTTCATGGTTACATGTTGGTTACCACTTGACGACATCAATAGTGGGTCCGGTGCTTCTAAGTCTCCCGTTTGCGATGGCCTTGCTCGGCTGGGTTGGGGGAGTCATTTGTGTAACCTTGGCAGCTTTGGTCACCTTCTACTCCTACACTCTTCTCTCTTTGGTTCTCGAGCACCAAGAGAAGCTTGGCCATCGTCAACTTCGCTTTCGAGACATGGCCAGAGACATCTTAGGTTCGTATATATGCTTGTCATTCTTACTCGATCTCATGAGTTTGTTATTAATCTACGTACGAACACTCTTAAATGTTCTCTTTCACATACCCAAGTGAATATTGCATTTCTTTGTTTATAGGTCCTGCTTGGGGTAAATATTTTGTTGGCCCTCTGCAGTTTTGGATATGCTATGGTGCTGTCATCGCTTGCACATTACTTGGAGGGCAGAGCCTTAAGGTCAGTGCCTGAACCTCTATGTTATCACGTACAGCTTCACCATTCCCAGTATTTAAAAATTAACTTGTATGGCCAAAGACTCCAGTAGTATATAAAAACTTGAAGATTCATTTTCAAACAAATATTAAAACTTGAAGACAAAATAAGCACTGATTAATCATCATTTATGTGAACTAAAGCCTCTTAACTTATTGAATCTTGTTATGTTTGGTGGCAGTTTATTTACTTGCTCTCTAATCCAGATGGAACAATGAAGCTGTACCAGTTTATTATTATGTTCGGAGGCGTGACACTCCTTCTGGCTCAAATGCCGTCCTTCCACTCCCTAAGACATATTAACCTTGTTTCTCTTATCCTTTGTCTTGCATACAGCTCCTGCGTCACTGCTGGTTGCATATACATTGGTAATTATCACTAATTAACTAGCATACTTAATTATCGTCATATATATATGATCACCAGGTCATGTATATGCATGGGGAAGAAACTACGATATATCACTCGTTATAAGATTCAATAACACTTATTAGCTAGTGTGATATCAACCTTTGATACATAATTTGAATATCGGTTTCCACACGTATTTCTCACCATGCATATTGTGACTAGAACAGTGCTCATAAGCCACCTTTGTTTCCCAGGACATACGAACAATGCTCCTATAAAGGACTATTCCATAAAAGGAAGTACAAAAGATCGGTATTTTGGTATCTTCAATGGCATCTCAATCATCGCTACCACATACGCAAGTGGAATTATTCCAGAAATACAGGTATTTTAACTAATTTCTTATAAAACATGGCTACGGAATCGAGTTTTAGTAACTTAGTAGAATCGTATAATTTTCATCGTCTATATAGTTTTTGGATTTAAGATTGAATCTCATAGCTCGGTATCGGTTTACTAAATTAATTAGAGTGAAGATATGCCTTCTTAAAGATGTCAAACATTGAAGTACCTTTATGTTGTCAAAAATCCACATGTACGTTATGTTCTTACCACAGTGCCAGAATGTTAAACTATTTTTGTCAATCTCCTAGCTAGACACATAATTGAAGTAATTACATATATGAGCAAGAAATGAGTATTTTCAGGCAACTTTGGCACCTCCAGTAAAAGGCAAGATGTTCAAAGGGCTATGTGTGTGCTATACTGTTATAGTGACAACTTATTTCAGTGTAGCAATGTCTGGATATTGGGCGTTTGGCAACCAAGCTATGGGAACCGTTCTTTACAATTTTATGGGTGCTAAGAAGCCTTTACTTCCTACCTGGTTTTTGCTCATGATCAATGTGTTCACTCTTCTGCAGGTCTTGGGTGTCACAGTGGTAAGTCAATTCAACCAAGCTTAAAGTCTAATATTTGTTTGCATTTTAACCAGTAATTGAGGTGAACAGATCAAATGAACCTAAATAGCTAATTGGCATGCGTGAATATTTGCAGGTTTACTTGCAACCAACAAATGAAGTGTTTGAGAAGAAATTTGCAGACCCAAAAATGGATCAATTCTCCGTCCGTAATGTGGTGCCGCGATTGATTTCCCGGTCACTCACCGTTGTGGTAGCTACATTTTTTGCTGCGATGTTACCTTTCTTTGGAGATATCATGGCGTTGTTCGGAGCATTTGGATGCATTCCTCTAGATTTCATTTTGCCAATGATATTCTACAATGTGAGTTTCAAGCCCTCAAGGCAGAGCCTCATCTTTTGGGTTAACACATCGATAGCAGGAGTATCCTTCTTGTTAGTCGGGGTAGGGGCTGTAGCATCGGTTAGACAAATATTTCTTGATGCTAAAACATATCGCCTATTTGCTAACATGTGAATAAACCACTCAAATATATATAAACCTAAACATCTTCCATCGTTAAGGTATTAGCGTAACCATGAACGCATGAGCTCCCTGTAAAACCCGATCTCTCATATATGTCAAAAAAATGGATCCCTCATTTGAACGATTATATATATATATATATATATATATATATTGTGCACCGTCAAAGTTTTCTTTTTTTAAATTAAGGTATTTCATTCTCATATAAATGATACATCAAGAATCGATTCAATGTCTTGCGTACAGAGAACAAATAAGATCAAATGACTCATGTGTAGGTAGCACACTACATTTCATCTGAGCATATACTCAAAACATAGAGTACATGCATCATGGTAGAAACTCTATCAACGAAAGGGAAATAACAATACCAATAATTTAAGAAAAGCATAAAACACCTCCATTATAGGCCTTTATTCTAAACCAAAAAATTAAAAAAATAGAAACTACCACCATGCCCTTGAGACTAGAGACTAGAGACAAGTTAGACCAGGTAAGATCTTCAAGCCCAAGATGGTCCCCACCCTTGAGCAAGCCCGCGTAATGGACAGTAAAATTTAGGATGGCAAATTAAAACACTTTCCATAGCAGCCCAATCCTTGAGCCCACCAGCCTTAAACTTAGACCCAGACCTCATGGCCCAATACCCAGGCTCTGAAACCAACCACAGCCGCCACCGTCCTCTCCGGTGACTTCCCAAACTAGTCGAAGATAACCAGCACTGATATGCCATTATCCTCGCTGGAGTCCCTTTCACCGCCTCGCCCAATGGAGAAGCGTTGCCGCCACCAAACCTCAAAACCGAGAGTCGAGTACTCTGATCCGTCCGAAACTTGATCCTTCACCTCCTGCAGAGTCATTCCAGTCCAAGTCATCAGAGACGAAACCCGATATGGACGACCATTGAGCCCAGCCTTCACCTTATCCGATAACCAAGCAACATCATTGCCCAGATCCGCAACGACAACCACCATGGTTGACGAACCAACGTTCCAGCCCACAGAAAGCCGCCTTGGCTCCATCTCCAAGGATCCGACACAGTCGAAGGCTCGCATCTGATCCCACAAAGCACCATCACAGTCGCAAATTAGGTTGATCCGAACCACTGACAAAAACGTTCATCTTATACTCTCGCTGCCAATGAAAATATGATCTCGTCGTTCCCACGGTCAAGCCGCTATCACGATCACCGCCTCATGAGGAAGCGCCGCTGCAAGAGCTGAACCCTAGGGTTTAGAGCAAAAGAGCTCCGAGAGACTCCACATCATGCTCGTACATCAGATGATTTTAGGGTTAATGCTCACTAGCCCTAAATTTAAGATTTTTGCATCGTCGGACATGATAATTGCATGAATCTTACATATTGTTACATATAAGTTTTAAAAACAACCACAAACATAAAGCATGATGAGATCTCACCCTAGTTCCTTGTTTTATAAGCAACCAACAACCTCTTGCCTGAACACCCAGCCACCTACGACCACTGTCCACCTCAAGCACCCCACCCTCTGCCACACGCTACCTTAAGCAACCGCTCATGTTCAGCGCGCACCAGACCTAACCTCCCTAAACTTGTCACACACAGAGCAAAACCATAATGAAATAAAATAAGATCAAGCAGTAAATACCTCTTACCAGATTGATATGGAATGCTTGAACAGAATTTAACCCAAAATCTAGCCACAAATTCGTGCTTAATCTGTATCTGCTCCTCGTCACCGCCATGGCTGCATTTCGGATCGAAACAGCGCTGCCCACTCCAGACGACAGAGATGTCTTTTGCTGACGTCGTCTGCCACCCTTCACCACCGCAAAACAGAGATCGGCGGCGACCAAATCGGCAGCCTAGCAGTAGAGTTATGGTTTTGGCAAGGGGAAGGCGCGTCGACGGGGACATCATCAGGCCTACCCACTGTGCAACACCACTTAGACTGGGAAGGGGGTGGCCATGAGAGCTCGACAAGACTGGTGGCGGTCGAATCGGTGACCTTCCTTGTACAACATCTGTTTCAAGCACACCGTGTGCCAAAAAATTCGTACATCTGTTTCAAGCACACCGTGTGTCAAAAAATTCGTACGGTCGAGCACTACAATTTTTCTGAAGGGAGTTTTTGAAAATGCCTTACGAAAAAGAAAGTCAACTTTTAGCCACTTAACCGTAACACTCTTTAAGAAATAATTGCTAAAACTCAACTTCACCATTTCGAGCAAGAATTCCCAAATAATCCTTTAATAATACGGAAAATAATACAAAGAAAAATCATATGAAAATCGGAGTCACTACACGTTCACACTTTATCTTTCTTAAGGAAGCTTGATAACGACAAATGGATATTCGGTTTCAATGCTTAAAGTCTCCAACGTTGCTGTCTTAATGGAGAAGTCTTTCAAGGCTTGGTAAGGGAGGATGAACTCAACAAAGGTGGAGAGGAGGAGGCACGGCTGCAACTAGGGTGTTTCTCTAGTTTTTAACGTGAATGAACGACTTTTTTCTAATGTAGAGAGTCTCCTTTTATATTGATCATGTCAACATAGGGTTCTCTCTCAATCATTGATTTAAATCTGATCAAATGACCACAAATAATAGCATAATTTAATCAAGTAATATTTCTTACAATTCTCTAGAATATTTTGTGCATTAAATCTTTGAATTAGGCTTGAATTGTGGTCAAATACATTGTTTGCTCTCCAAATGGAATCAGCTAAATATCCTTTATTTTTTCCGATTTGATGATGATAATTCCTCACATATATATGCACCAAATAATGTTCCTAAAAAGGAAGAAAAGAATCAAATTTAAACTTAGAAATATTAGGCATTTATATGGAGAAATATAACGTAAGAATCTCTCTTAATGATAAGTGCGTTTTACGCTATGTTTTTACCCTCATTTGTACCTTGTTTATTCCTTAGTAATGTTGTTTTTACTTATTTTGAGTCAAAAGGGTTTTTCTGTAGAGTAATGGTTAATATGTGTCTTTATACAGAAATTTGTGCTTAAGTGTTGTTAAAACCGATTTTGGATAAGACTTGGTTATTTCTCTTATGATTCACCGTACCTTTACATTGTCATTTTTGAAGAATTTGGTTTAATGTGTAGATGACATGTATATGGACATATTATATCAAGAATCATGAAGATTGGACTCACGGAGGACAACAAGAGAGGCCATGGAAAAGAAGAAACTCCGAAACATAAGATTTTGATCCGAGCAGAAATTTACAGAAACCCTACATCAACTTCGGAAAATCATATCTAAATATCCAGGAGGAATCTGAGGACGAGCCATATATCATTGGAAAGATACGGAAGTCTAGTTTTCAGATATTCTTGAATCGTAGTATTTGGAGTTCAGATGAAGGAGTTATGATCAAAACAATGGACGGAGGTCAAGCTGCAAAACTGGGCAGTTTCTGCCAGTCTGTCCTTGCCGAGTTCTTGCATGGATTTTCGCTGCCTATGAACCCAAGAACTTGTGTATAAGGCCTACATGGATCCAATAACATGTAGAGGAGTCCAATAAATTAGAAATCCAAGGTCCAAGTCGAAATCCTTGTCCAAAGATGAGAGGAGGAAACCAAGTCCAAGAAGGATTCCAAGTCCAACAAAGGTTGTGTCTCCTTGAAGCTCCCGAATTCCCTAGGGTTTTGTTCGAAATTTTCTGTATAAATAGACATGTATAACTCTTATTTTAGTGTCTTTCAATTGCTCAAAACATAGTATAGCCAAACTCTACCCAAAAACCCTCAAACACAGAAAAACACAAAGTCTTGCCGCCGCCGCCAACCCTTGCTATGTTTTTGGGTAGAGTTTGGCTATACTATGTTTTGAGCAATTGAAAGACACTAAACTAAGAGCTATACATGTCTATTTATACAGAAAATTTCGAACAAAACCCTAGGGAATTCGGGAGCTTCAAGGAGACACAACCTTTGTTGGACTTGGAATCCTTCTTGGACTTGGTTTTCTCCTCTCATCTTTGGACAAGGATTTCGACTTGGACCTTGGATTTCTGATTTATTGGACTCCTCTACATGTTATTGGATCCATGTAGGCCTTATACACAAGTTCTTGGGTTCATAGGCAGCGAAAATCCATGCAAGAACTCGGCAAGGACAGACTGGCATAAACTGCCCAGTTTTGCAGCTTGACCTCCGTCCATTGTTTTGATCATAACTCCTTCATCTGAACTCCAAATACTACGATTCAAGAAGATCTGAAAACTAGACTTCCGTATCTTTCTAATTATATATGGCTCGTCCTCAGATTCCTCCTGGATATTTAGATATGATTTTCCGAAGTTGTTGTACGGTTTCTGTAAATTTCTGCTCGGATCAAAATCTTATGTTTCGGAGTTTCTTCTTTTCCATGGCCTCTCTTGTTGTCCTCCGTGAGTCCAATCTTCATGATTCTTGATATAATATGTCCATATACATGTCATCTACACATTAAACCAAATTCCTCAAAAATGACAATGTAAAGGTACGGTGAATCATAAGAGAAATAACCAAGTCTTATCCAAAATCGGTTTTACAACACTTAAGCACAAATTTCTGTATAAAGACACATATTAACCATTACTCTGCAGAAAAACCCTTTTGACTCAAAATAAGTAAAAACAACATTACTAAGGAATAAACAAGGTACAAATGAGGGTAAAAACATATTAAAAACATAGCGTAAAACGCACTTATCACTTAACTCCGTAATTTCGACAAGCAATTATATTTGATTTGAGGAAGATTTCTATCATCAACTTGTAGCCAAAAACATCCCTTATTTGTCCTCCGTAAAATCGGCCAAAATCCTAGAGTAATTTTTGATTTTCTCCTTTTAATCTTCCTTCCATCTTTAGCTTGATTTTCTGTTCATAATAATAAAAGGCTTCTGAAAATAAATTATGAAAGTCAGAATAGAAAAATTTCACAAATAGTTAGTTTTTCAAATCAAAATAAGAACTTTTCTTAAAATGAAATAGACAATTTTTCCATTTTGAAACAGGAAAGTTTGATAAACAACTTATCCTTCTTAACTCACCGGTTTTAGCTTCCTTTTTCATTTTTTTGTCTTTTTACATTTACAATAACAAAACATGTTAAAAATGACATTGTTAAGAGGATTAACATAACTAAATAGGGTAGAAAATACGTTAATATCATAGCACTTTGTGCTCTTATCAAATTCTCACATACTTAGCTTTTTCTAGTCCCTTAGCAAAATCAAAACAACAAACTTGAAAACATTACAAAAGTGTAACAAACAATTTAAACAAGTGACAAACAAACTCTAATGCCCATTAACTATTGTCTCAGGATCTCCAATCTCATGACATCAAAATTAGCAATTAACCAAGAGTATTCCATGAAATTTCAGAAGCTAATTGTCATGCATAGATCACATATTTACATGTAGGACACAGGAGAACAATGGTGATATTTAAGCTCAGCATGTTTAAGATAATTGTGATTCAATTCTCACAAGATATGCACTCAATTTTCACTCAGAATTTCTGGCTCAATCGCTCAAAAAAGTATGCAAGTAGATTCGAAAACTTACATATATAAGAACAAAAGTGCATTTGTAATAAACCTCATGAAAGAATATGATATCATGCACAAATGAACTAACTATACGCTGATTGTTGTGAAAAACTCCACAGAATTATAGACTGCCATCTCAAAGTTCGAGGAAGAACTTAGGTTGTAATGAAGCTAGGCTAGGAGTATGAATTTATAGGTAAGTGAGTTGCAAAACTCTTAGGACCTAGCAAAGCACTTCCAATCGTCTGCCACCAAAGTAAGGGCCAAATTTTGTTTTGTTGGGCCCTTCCTCATTTTCACCTCCTTACAATATCATGAAACAGATCAAAGACCAAATAATTTCGATTTTAGGGCCTTCCAATTACAACAAACTTCTATTTCACAACACAATGTCCAATTTTTCTTTGTTTATTCCGAATTTTATTTCTTTCTTTTTTACTTTTCCCCCAATAGAAAATGAAAAGTAAATGAACTTTAATTCCCCCACACTTAAACTTTATCGTCACCTCCAAATAGTCTTCACAAAATGATGCTCTACTAGATATAAAGGACAAGGTAGATATATGTTATACTATGTTTAGGTAAAAATTACATAGTTGATGAAATAAAAGTTTAACATAGGCTCAAAGGGGTTCAAACTAAGGAGTGTGCTACGCACACAAAATGGAGACACAAGATTATTTGGCACTGGTATTTATCCTAGAAGTTCTTCCTTTTCATTTCTAATATCAAGACATATAATGACTAATGTTTTTAAAATTCATAAGAAATGAGTTCTAGTTTCTGTAGTCATTTAAGAGTTGTTGCATGTATCAATCAATAAGAAAGAATAATGAGGTTTCCAAAAGATTTATAGCCAAGAACACAAAGTAGATCATTCCGATAAACACTCAGAAAGAATAACACATATATAGGCTCACAATGCTCACATTTAGGGTTCATGTGAATCAATAATCATCTTAGCATGCTCAATTATGTATCAATGTTTCAAAGCCACATCTACTACATTTCAAATGATTTTCATTTATTTCAATCAACAACCAAACATTAGTTGGAAATCATCTCAATATTGTGATTTTTTTATCCATAATTTCGGAGATATAAGTTCATCAGTGACAGTTAATGGCTCCTAAGACTCAAAACAAAAGACTCAAAAGCAACAAAAACTGTTTTTTGGATTTTTAAAAAAAATCAATTTTTTTTTGGATTTTTCCATAAAAGACTAAACAGACATATAAATCTCTCCCCCACACTTAAATTCTACATTGTCCTTAATGTCTATAAAATAATGTGTAGAATCGAAGTGTGAAGTAGGAACATACGACACAAAAACAAACAAACAAAACAAATAAAAACAGAATGTATATGAGAAGAAGGGAAGGAAAACAAATCTGCGTTAATGGCTCCTCCACAGCTTCAGTTGAATTGGGTTGCCTCCCAAACAGTGCTTAATGTTTATAGTCTATCAGCCTATACTTCTTGTACCTCATTTTAGTTTGGTGAGAATGTCGTCTCTAAGAGGTTCACTTCCTCCACATCTTATTCCTTGAAAGCATCGTAATATGGCTTCAAACAATGTCTATTCACCTTGAATATTTCTCTGGTCTTTTCACTCTTAATCTGCACAGCACCATGAGGAAAAACATAATTAACTATGAAAAGACCGATCCATCTAGAACATAACTTACCGGGAAAAGTTTAAGTTTAAAATGGAATAATAAAACTTTTGGCCAACAACAAAATATTTGCCACGGATCATCTTGTCAGGATAAACTTTTATTCTCACTTTGTATATCCATGCATTGTCGTAGGCGTCATTTCTGATTTCTTCAAGTTCATTCAGTAGGAGCTTCCTATGTAGGCCGGCATCATCATTGTTCACATCTTATTCCTTGAAAGCTTCGTAATATGGCTTCAAACAATGTCTATTCACCTTGAATATTTCTCTGGTCTTTTCACTCTGAATCTGCACAGCACCATGAGAAAAAACATAATTAACTATGAAAAGACCGATCCATCTAGAACATAACTTACCGGGAAAAGTTTAAGTTTAAAATGGAATAATAAAACTTTTGGCCAACAACAAAATATTTGCCACGGATCATCTTGTCAGGATAAACTTTTATTCTCACTTTGTATATCCATGCATTGTCGTAGGCGTCATTTCTGATTTCTTCAAGTTCATTCAGTAGGAGCTTCCTATGTAGGCCGGCATCATCATTGTTCATGTTGAAATTCTTTACCACCCACCATGCTTTGTGCTCTAGCTCCACCTTTAGGTGACATGTCTTCTCTTTGACCAACCAAAATGGGAATGTCCTAATGTGGTCTTGTAAGCTATTCAGTAAGCTCATAATACATCATTCAGCTTTAGACTCCAATCCTTTCTGTTTGGGCTTACCATTTTCTCCAAAATTCTTTTAATCTCCCGATTTGAAATCTTAGCTTGTCCACTCTTTTGAGGATAATAAGGTTTAGAAACCTTGTGTGTAACATAGTACTTCTTTAACAGAGCTTCAATTGTCTTGTTGCAAAAGTGAGATCCTTCACCGCTTATGATAACTCTCGACACTCCAAACCTAAAAAATATGTGAGATTGAAGAAAATTTGCAACAACTTTGAAATCATTAGTCCTGGTGGCTATCGCTTTTACCCATTTTGAAACATAATCCACTGCTAGAAGTATATATAAATAACCGTTGGATGAGGGAAAAAGTCCCATAAAATCAATACCTCACACATCAAAAATTTCAACAGTTATAATATGGTGTAAAGACATTTGATTCTTAGGTCCTACGTTTCCTAATCGTTGACACATATCACAAGTTTTGCAAAACAAATAGGCATCTCTAAAAATTGTAGGCTAAAAGAAACCTACATCCAAAACTTTAAGGGCAGTTCTACGATAGCCAAAATGTCCTCTACAAACTTCAGAATGGCAAAAGGAAATAATAGAGTGATGTTCAGTTTCGGGGATACATCTTCTAATTATTTGATCTTGACAATATTTCCACAAATAAGGTTCATCCTAAATATAATGCCTAGCCATTTTCTTAAGCTTTTCTTTTTGAAAACAAGGTAAAGTGTCCAGAAGAGTCTTCGTAACAAGATAATTCACAATATCAGCATACCATGGTTCACTTACCTCAACTCTGAAGAGTTGTTCATCTAGAAAAAGGCGTAAGGCGTCTTCTTCTCTTATTAATCTGCTCAAATGGTCTGCAACCACATTATCGCTCCCTTTCTTGTCTTTGATCTAAATATCAAATTCTTAGAGCAGCAAAATCCATCTTATAAGCCTAGTCTTCGCATCTTTCTTTATGAACAAATACCTCAATATTGAACGATCAGGATAGATATTTACTTTAGAATTAATCAAATAAGAACGGAACTTATCTAAAGCAAATACAATAGCAAGAAGTAATTTTTCAGTTGTGGTGCAATTCATTTGTGCTACATTGAGCGTTCTTGAGGCGTAGTAAATTGCATAGGGGTTTTTGTCCTTACTTTGCCCTATCACGGCTCAAACAGCGCAGTCGAATGCGTCACACATCAATTCAAATGGCTCAGACCTATCTGGTGGTAACATCACAAGTACAGTTGTCAACAACTCCTTCAACTTCTCAAATGCTTCAGTGCACTCATCGTCAAAATCGAAGGCTACCTCATTTTGAAGAAGGCGTGTTAGAGGTTTAGCTATCTTGAAAAAATCTTTGATAAACCTGTGATAAAAACCTGCATGGCCAAGAAGCGAATGAATCTCCCTCATCGAAGTGGGTTGGGGTAAGTACGAATACCATCAATCTTGGCCGTATCAACATCAATGCCCTACTCAGATATAATATGTCCTAAAAAATTCCTTTGTCCACCATGAAATGACATTTTTCTCAATTTAAAACCATATTAGTTTCAATGCACATTTTCAAAATGAGTTCTAAATTCTCTAAACATGAATCAAAGTCTTTACCAAAAACACTAAAGTCATCCATAATGACCTTAATTTTATCTTCAATAAACTCAGAGAAAATAGACATCATGCATCTTTGGAACATACCTGGTGCATTGTACAAACCGTAGTGTATGAGCCAAAGGCAAAAGTGCCAAAGAGGCATGTAAACGTGGTCTTCTCTTGATATTCTTGAGCTATGCAAATCTGGTTGTAGCCCCTATATCCGTTAAGGAAACAAAAGATCTTGTGACTAGCAAACCTCTCAAGCATTTGAGAAATGAATGGTAGGGGAAATGGTCATTCCTTATTGTGGCATTGAGCTTCCTATAGTTTATATAAACTCAATGACCGGTTACAAGTCTTTGGGGCACAAGCTCATTTTCATCATTCTTCATAGCGGTCACTCCAGACTTCTTTGGTACAACGTGAACGGAAGAGACCCACTTACTATCGGATATGGGATAGATGACCCCACAGTCAAGTCATTTGATGATCTCATCTTACACTACCTTCATCATTAGTTGGTGTAAACGTCTTGAGCCTCTTGGGTGGGTTTTGCTCCATCCTCTAATAGAATGTGATGGACGCAAGAGGTAGAGCTGATTCCCTTGATGTCGGCTTTGGCCCAACCAATGGAAGTCTTGTATTTCTTTAATATTTTCACTAATCTCTTTTCTTGATCATCCCTCAATTTTCACCCAAGTTTCTCATTCTCATCCAATTACACATACTTTAAATGATCAGGTAATGGTTTCAACTCTAACTTGGGTGTTTGTTGCACAGATAGTAACAACTTGTTAGTAGAAATGGGAAGTGACAAGAGGAGGTCAGATCTAAATGGTGATCCTTCTAGGGCAACAACTGTTTCTAGCACAGTGTCTTCCCATATTTCCTCCATTTCAACCTTCGATGCATTGGCACCATCAGGGTTATAACATATTCCTTGAGAAATTATGTACTCCAATTTGTCATCCATTATTGATTGTAGAAAATTCTGCGTAAGAAAATAAACAACATCAATAGAATAACATTGTTTAAACTCAAATAAAGGATACCTCATGAATTCAAAAATGTTGAAACTAATTATTTCTCCATCAAACTCCATTGTTATTATGCCAGCGTGCACATCAATCTTTGTTCTTGCGGTTCTCAAGAAATGACACCCTAAAAGTATAAGGGTTAAATTTGAGGGTGAGTCTTCCATATCAATGATGTAAAAATCTGTATGAAAAATCAAGTGATTAACTCGTACAAGAACATCTTCCACATATCTTTTAGGATACTTGTTAGATCTATCAGCCAATTGAATAATGACATTATCCTTTTTAAGTTCACATAGGTCCATAAAAGCGTATAAACTATATGACATAACATTTATTGAAGCTCCTAGGTCAAGCATAACATTTTCAAATGTAATGTCACCAATATTACAAGGGATAGAAAAACTCTCTGGATTCTTTAGCTTAGGTGGGAACCTCCTTTAAATAACCGCGGAAATGGTTTCACTCATCTTCGCAACTTCTTTTTCCCTTGTTTGTCTCCTTGTGGTGCTTAACTCCTTCAAAAATTTTGCATATTTGGAAACATGAGTAATGCAGTCAATCAATGGTATATTCACATGCACCTTCTTAAAAACCTCCAAGGTGGCTTCATCAGATTCTTTTTTCTTCAATTTTTAGAACCTATTTGAAAATGGCACACGAGCATAGGGAGAGTAATAACTGAACTTTGAAAGTTATGAACATTAATTTTATGTGGTTCAGTTGGCTCGGGTAATTTTACTTCAACTTTGGAAGTAACAGGATCTGCTTCCAAGTCATTCTTTGTGATTACAACTTCATCTTCCACTTCTTTGGCAGTTTGGGCTTTTTTTTATGCTTTCTTTGAGACTCCATTCAACACACGACCACTCCTTATTGTAATTGCCTTGGCTGACTCATGATTTGAGTTTGGATTTGGAATGGTGTTGGGTGATAGCTTCTCACTTTTAGTAATTTTTCTCATGAAATCTACTATCTTCTCCACTTGGTTTTTATATCATTTGTATTACTTTGTTGACCATGCACAAGTGCTTCAAGCATCTTATCGTAGGAGGGATGAGTAGCATTATTAAAAAAAAGGATTAGTATTGGAATTTGAAGCAAAATTTTGAGAAACCTGGAGCTTCGAATAGAAGTCTTGTGGATGCGAAAATGAGCCACCCGAAGATTGCGGCGGGTTCAAAAAATTATCTGTGTTGCTCCATTGAAAATTTGGATGATCCCTTAGCCTGGAATTGCAGGTGTTGGAGTAGGGGTTGTACTTTTATTGTCCAATTGCATTAAGAGTTTCCCAACCTCCATTTTCCACCAATTTAGGGCATTGATCAATATGATGATTTGACCACACGCCACAAGTTTTCACTCTTGAGTTTGTCCTAGCCTAAGATGGGATAGTAACACATCAATCTTGCTCTCAAGTGTAGTACTCAATTTTACTTCATTTACCTTACGAGAGGAGACTAACACACTAACATATTGTTGGTTATTTAGGGCACGATTGTCTAGCAATGCCCACGTTTCTTGGGGCGTTTTGTCAAGAAAGGACCCTCTAGATGAGGCATCCAAAAGTCAACGCTCCAAGGATGAAAGTTCTTCATAAAAGTATTGCAGAAGGCTATTCTTCTTAAAACCATGTGAGGGGCAAGCTGCTATAAGGACCTTGAATCTTTCATAATAGGAACATAATATCTCATCTGGGCCTTGTTGAATTTCAGTGATTTGCTTCCTCATCACAGTGATCTGTGAATCAGGGAAATACTTGGTCAGAAATTCGCTCATGATCTTTTCCCATGAATCAATATGTCCAGCATGTAGATCAAAAAACCATGACTTGGCACGGTCCTCCAATGAGAACGAAAATGCCTTCAACTTCAGAATATTAATGTCTGTATTTCTTAGACACATGTTCACACCTACAAACTATAAAGCCTTGAGATGCTTGTTAGGATCTTCATTGCTAAGCCCGTGGAACTTAGGTATTTGGTGCAAAATCCACTTTTCAATTCAAATTCTCCTTCTTTATTTTCGGTTGGTTCAGGATAAGTAATGCACGAAGGTGAGTTCTCCCACTCCTGGTACTACTGTCGCAAACATTTGTCTGATGGTTTGCACCATTTTTGTCTCAATCATTTGTGGATCTTCTTCCTCGGTGTCAGATGGTTGTGATGAGATCACGGTCTTTGTTTGCAAGTCTTCTTCTTCACTCTTAAACTCTGCGTCAATAAACTTAAGTTGTTTGAATGTATTCGGAGTGCGGATATGAACTTCTGGAAATTGGGGAGGTTCTCTACCCATATTGAGTCGATCTAATCGTTCCTTTAACTGGGTCAAGAATTCTTCTGTTGGTATCGGAAGCTGCTTTTCTCCATCAGACATTCATATCCCTACAAAATAAAAGATTAACCTAAGAATTTAAGAAAACAAAACATAAATAGACTAAGTAATAATCAAACAAAGGCCTTGACACTTGTTAGTTTATTTGAATTAGGGGTTGTAAGCTTTATTCACTTTCAAGCCCAAATCTTAAATGGTAAACCAATAGGTATGATTGTCTTGACACAAATATTTTCGTTGTTTTAGAAGTCTTGAATAGCCAGGTCGAAGTGAAACAAGCTGGTAAGGAATAGTTAATAGACCACAGAGGTCAAAACCCCAATCATGCTTGCACAAGGTCTATGGCCTTTGAAACCTAATTTTGGTCCCGGTTACTTACTCGGGCCTAGACACCAATAAAGTGCCCCTTACTCAGCTAGGAAATACTTGTACGTTCAACGGTCTTACTAAAGTTAATATAAGTCCACCCTCAACTCTAAAAGATTTTAATAAGGTACTAATGAAAAGTTAAAGACCCTATTAACTAAAGTATCATTCAATGATTTACAAAACAAGTAAAGTACCTAAAAATTAATAAAACAAACAACAATTAGTCAAATTTGTAAAATAAGTATGAGTAATTACAAACATAATGAACTGAAAATGCATAGAGACATATTAAGTCCCCGACCAAATTCTAAAAATTGACGTCCTCGTTACCAGACATAATACAATTTAAGAACCCCTTTTGTGTCAATTATAGCATTGGTAAATATGATTCGATCAATCCGGGGACTTAAATGGGCGCTCATGTAACACCCCGCCCCAAAATTTCTCTTTTTACCGGGGCCAAGCGGGTTACAAAGGGGTGTAACCGCACTTTTAACTTTCCTCGAATTAATATCGAGATATTCTCGATTTTGAGGAAAAATAGAATTAATGTTCTGAGGGGGTAGATTATGCCAATACGAGTCCTCCGGTATATCTAGAATATTTTTCGGAGCTACGAGTTGTTTATTTTAGATTTATTTAATTTAGGGAAGTAATAAAGGTTATTTACTTTATCGTAAAAATGTGACTTTGCGATAAGTCGAGAATTTGGAGAAACTTCCTTCGGGAAAGTTGTAGAGGACGTTAATACAAGCTCGTGGGTATGTCTTATGAATTAATAAGAGTTCGTATGCGGAAATTATTTGAGATAATGTATAGTTACTACGTGGTAATTAGTAAATAGTAAAAATATATATATATTTACCGTTCACGATAACTTTTTAATATTTGATCTGGGCCACTGATCTATTTGGATCAAATCCGGACCGTTGGTTTCTATATTTATATAGAGGAGAGAGATCTGATCGGGGATCCCCCTCCCCCTTCGCTCTGGTTCCTGTTCTTCTCCCCTCTCTCTCGAAATCTCTCTCTGACCCCTCTCTACTACTCGACTGGGCAGCACAACAGCTTGGAGGTACCACCCCAGTCGAGCCACCACCAGCTTCACGTCTCTATAGCTCCGCCCCGCCCAACCGTCGAACCGAGCAAACCTGTCGGACCTCCGTTGAGCTTTTCTAGCACTCACGAGCTGCAGAAACTCCAGGAAGGATACAGGCAGCGCTTGGGGGAGAGACGATGTTGAGAAGGTGGAGGAAAGGCTGGAGAAACGCTGTGCGTGCCACCGTCGAGCTTCAGGCTCGTCTGGGTAATTCCTTTTCCCCTTTCTCCTTCTGTTTTAGACCATCTAGGGTGTTGGTTGGAGTAGATCCTAGAGTTACAGGTAGAGGAGTATGGTTTGGCTGAGAAAACGCGGATTTTCGGCCAAACTAGTCAATCGGAGTAGTCTAGGGTAAAAAGGGATAAAACTCTGGGTTTTTACCACGGTAGATCTGTTATTTTACCATTTATCGCGGGTGTGAAAAGTCAGGACTGCCCCTGACTGTTTAGTATATTTATAGGGATGGCATTAAGGCTGAAATCCCATAAATGCCTCTGGTTTGTGGGACCTCGCACGTTTTAACCGTGGTTAATGACGAGTTACTGAGGTTTAAGTCGCATTCGGTAACTTCGCGAGTTAACGACCACGTTCATTTTCGAGTTTTTCAAAGTTCTCCAAATACCTAATTTAATGACTCGATGTCATAATACGTGTCGACACGAGTCTCCCGGTATTTTCGGATTATTTTTCGGAGCTTCGGTTTATTTTCTACGAATTTTTGAAGTTTTCGGTAACTTTTAATTATCTATCCGGTAAAAAGAGTTTTTACCATTTTACCTTTTACTTTTAACCTTTTAATCTGGACCGTCAGATCTTTCCAAGATATGATCTCAGCCGTTAGTTTCCCTATAAATAGGGGAGAGAGTTTTGACTCGGTCAAAACTCTCCCCTCCCTTTCTCTCTCTCCCTCTCGACGCCTCTCGGCCGAGACTGAGCTCGACGGCGCTCCGCTGTCCGGCTACCAATGGCCGGTGGACCACCTCCAGATTTCTCCTCTCTTCCTCCTCTACTCATCCATACCCTCAGCTCACCGAGACAGCGACTGTGCAAGGTACTGCTCTTCTTCTCTTCTCTTCCTCTTCCTTTTCCATGCTTCTGATCATTCGATTCGAGCCTTAATCGAAACCTCCTCTTCCACTGTTCTTACTGTTTTTCCTGCTTTCTCGGGTTCCTGGGTTCTTGGCTCCGGTGACCTATTCTTGGTGTTCTGGCGAGTCTTGAACACCTGTGTGATGCTTGGGAAGAGTTTGGAGGCAGATGGTGAGGTTCTGGAGAAACCTGCAGTGTGTTTGGGCAGAGCAGAGGTGGAGGTGGTGACCGAGGCAGCTGCAGGGGTTTTGGAGCAGACACAGAGGGAAGAGGCAAAGCTGCATGGTGAGGCTGCTGAGCAGAGTTGGAGTTTTGGTGAAGATCAGAGGTGAGGCAGATTCCTGGTTTTGAGCTACAGTGAAATTGTTGCTGTGTTCTTGATCAACTGTGTAATCAGTGTTGTTTAATTTGTTGATCTGATGATGATTTGATGTTGATTTTCCTGCATGTGTTGTCGAGAACTTGGTGATCAATGTACGGGAAAACTCTGGCGAAGTTCCGGCAAGTTGACCGGAATCTGGCAAGATATTCCGGCAAGTTGCCGGAATCCGGTGACGATCCGGTGATGCAGTGAAACCGGCAGAAATGCCGAGGAGGTAGTCTTTTGATCCCTTCAAGTATATTGTTTCCGTTTAGTAGAGTTAAAGTGTCGTAATTGGAAATCACGTATAAGGAAACGTATAAAAACGGAAACTAACCGTATTTGGGAACCTTCCATTTTGGGAAAGTTTCCATTAAAGGAAAGTTTCCATTTTGGGAAAGTTACATTTTCAGAAAAATGGTTAAAGAATTGAAGTTCAATGAAGTTTGACACTTTTTGGTTAAATTGGTGAAGTGTTAAATTGTTATCGGAAAATGATAACTGAAATTCTAGAAAATGTCAAGTTGACCATGTTAAGTAAAGTTGGTGCTTCACGTAAATCGGTAAATCGACTCTTGATAAATAAATTGATTAATGTGACACGTTGGGTGTCCATAGTAATTCAACGAATTATTATGTGACACCCTAACGTCAAGTTAAAGTGGTTAAGGAAAGTTCAGAAGTTTAGTCAGACTTCTGGTAAATGAGTAAAGAGTCGATAACCGGAAAAGAAAGTCAAAAGGTTAAAGTGCCATAAAAGGAAATTGGTTGGTTAACTTAGTCAATGTGGTTATTCCTGGTCAAACTAGGAATGGTGAGGTCTGTTGACTATTATTATTTCTTGGTTGCTAAGCTACTTAAATTCTGCAGTGATTATTGGACGAGGTAGCTTACGCGGTGACCTCGGTTCACCGAGGCAGCTCCTGGAAGCTTGGAGCGTACGTATGGAACGGCAATTCCAGGTAGGGAATCTGAACCCCCTTGGTAGTGGTTTTATATATGTATGAGAAAGTGCATGATTTTGTGTATGCTCATAGTAGATGCCTCGGGAAAGTTTTCTTTATATTAAATGATAAATGATTTATGATTGGGCCAAGAAAACCCGAGGCTAGACGTAAATGATTTTTATGCGATAATGTGAGATGTGTGGAGCACTGTTGTCCTGATTTCCGGTGCGTGACCTGAGAGTGACGGGACCTAGTATATAGCATTCCCGCGGTGTCAAGACCGTGAACCTCCGGAGGGTGGTGCCTTGTTTATTTTATTTTCCCGCTTACGCTCATCTCGCACAGAGTTAAGCGAGTCGTAAGTGCGGTGTGTTGTTTATGGGCACTGCAGTAAATGGACACTCTCGCTACTACGCGTTTTCAAGCGCATAGGTAGTTGGCCCCGGTTTGCTGTGAAGACAAACCCGGGATTCGGTCACTGAGATTCGAAGTCCTGCAGGCTGTATTGTTCAGTGAGCGCTCTGGGCCCCTGTTTTAGCATACTGCACTGTTTTCCTAAAGGATATGAAATGATGTTTTTGTGTGCCAAGGATTTTCTAAATGGTTTTATTACGAGCTCAAATCTATATGTATATATACGGTTTTTGGTTTTTCAAACCTATCATTGGTGGGCCTATATGTGAGCACGCGAGGACGACGCTCACCCATACAACAGATTGTTTGCAGGTACTGTGACAGGATAGATAAAGAGAGCTATATGTGTGGAGCTTCATCCCTTACCCGATGTTTGGTCCAAGTGTACTCCTTATTCCGGTTTTACCCTTCGAGTCATATACCAGAGCCTTTTTCATAAACAGTAAAGGTGTCATCCCGATTTGTTAACCATGTTGTATATTTTATTGTTGTCGCTAAAGTTTTAAATAGTCCCTTTTATTTTTACCACCTTCAGCAAAATTAAATAAACTCTGATGAATGTTTTAAGAATTTCATGTGGTGCCAATCAAAGTATTAAAGTTTAAATTTTATTTTACTCATTAAAAAGCCTACGACTTTAGGTTAATAAGTTGTTGGCACGTCCTTCGGACGTGTTGGCTTCTTATTGGCTTCTTAAATTCGGCGCATTAAGGCTGAAATCCCATAAATGCCTCTGGTTGTTTTGTATATTTACTGGACTGCCACTGGGACTGAAATCTCAGGAATGCCCTTGGCAGATTTGTATATTTACAAGATTGCCATTAAGGTTAAAAAGACCATACTGTCCCAGTCTGTTTTATCTATTTTCAAGGGCTGCCACTGAGGCTAAAATCTCTAAAATACCCTGGCAGCTTAGCATATTTACAAGCTTCCATTGAGGCTGAATTGACAATATTGCCCCTAGAAATTCTAAGTATTTACAAGAGTGTCATTAGGGGTAAATTGACTATTTTATCCTTGGTGAAAGTATCTAATTTTATGGTTGTCACTATATTATAATTATGTGTTTGGGTGTTTGAATGTTATATTTATATGTGGGAATGTTGTATTTACTTATGGTGGAATGTTTGGGTTATTACCGATATGTAATGAACTTGGGCCGGGGCGTGACAACTGGTATCAGAGCCTAGGTTCAAATCTCGGACCAAAGGTTTGGGAAATTAAAATTCTTAGAAATGTTTAAATGTGTTATTACTTTCCAAGTGGAACAAGTCGTTATACTTGTTAGTATGTGAGGTGGCAAGAGTGGCCACCTAGGATTGAAATTAGTCAAGTTAAACGTAACAGTAAAGTTTGCGACATCAATTGCTTTTTGATGTCGATATAGACTTTTTGTTGGATCGAAAGTCGAGAGGTTCGTAAGTTTAGTAACGAGCCAGATTTGGAAAAGGTAAATTCGAATTTCAATATTTGGCGCAAATAGGCTTAAAAGTGCGTCTAATATTATTCGAATTTATAAATCGACAATTTTCGAGCTTATTATGGTTCGATCCTTGTTGATTAGTCAGAAGGTTTTGGTCAATTTCCTGGTCAACCCAGGAAAGATTTGGTCAACCCTAAAGTCAATCATTGATTTTTCTTGGTCAAACTAACAAAATTGGGCTGTTAGACTATTTGATAGTCGTTTCGTGTCCTACTTATGATTGATGGGTTAAAAGAGTAGGTACGACCACTTATGTCAACACATTAGTGTTGCGTAATTATATTCGGGGAGGATCAGGGATGATCTGGTGATTGAGGTGCTGGATAAGGTCAAGAGAAACAGATTATGTTAAGTTTCATAGTGACGCAGCGAACGCGTGGTGGGTCTAACAACCTCGAGGAGGAATATTTTACGACGGTCAGGGAACCGTTTGCGGGCAAGAGAGACGTCACTGATTGAGGTAATTAATTGAGGACGGTTTGAGTACCGTACTTGGAGCAAGAGATGTGTGGCCAGTATGATGAGTGGACCTTTGATTTTTTTTAAAGAAATACATGCCATGGTTTAATAATTAAATGGTTTTAAAAATGTTCCCAGAACGGATGATTTTTCTGGTTTCTGTGCATTTTCGATTCCTTTGGTTTTGCGAGCACCCCAGTGGAGGGTTTTTATTTGTTTCCATTTGATTTATGGATTTCAGCTCGCTTTTTTTCACTTGGGTTTTGAATGGTTTTTTACGATAGAGTCCCCTCGTATAGATGAGAATCAGACCCGATGTTTTACTAGGATTTCTATATTTGGCATTTGACAAAATTTGAAGTATTTTTGGCATTTGCTGGGATTTTATAAATAGGCTTTGGGCCTGGATTTTATAAATAGGCTTCGGGCCTGAATTTTACAAATGGGCTTTGGGCCAGGATTTATGAAAATATCGGGAATTTATTTTAATTTCACCATAAAGGGTCGTCAGATAATTATAGCTAGCGGGCAGTGCTCCTCGTTCGACAGAGTACAAGCGCGCCTTGTTCAGCGTAGTGGAAGCGCGGGATATGTGTTTTTACAGAGAGTGGATGTTATGCGAGATTTGCGTTCTCACTAGACACTGGATAAGACGCCAGAGCTCTTAGCTCAGACCCTAGCCTGCGAGACTCACTGTGATTAAGGGTCGTCAGATGTATAGTTTGTTATTAGTTAGCAGTCGACGCTCCTCATTCAGCGGAGTGGAAGCACGTCACTCGTTGCGCTCTTCTTCTATTAGAGGAGATGGTAGTGTTAACAAGGGATTGCGACCGCACTGAGAGGTACGCTAGGGCTCTTAGCACTGACCCTGTTATGTGTGATCGATCATTTGTGAAATGTTTTTTTCCTGATTTGATTTTATACGGCTGCAAGCCATGATTTGATTTTATACGGCTGCAGGCCATGATTTGATATTATACGGCTACAGGCCATGATTTGATTTTATACGGCTGTAGGTCACGAATTGATTTATATTTGGTTGTAGGCCACGATTTTTTTTATATTGGCTGCAGGCCGGGATTGGATTTAGGTTTGGTCGTGGGCCTAGAAATTAATTGTTTTTGGCGTAAGGCCTGGATTTTTTTCAGGAAAATGAAATTTGAAATTTTGATTTTGAACCATTATTATTGGCATTGATTTTTGGTCCACTCACCCTAAAGCTTTCTGCGTCTGAGAAGTTCCAGACCTAGCCTGAGAGGCTGACATGTCCACGCTGGTTATGGATGGTATATAAGATTTAGGAGTGAGGTACTCCAGATTTCTACGGGTATACTTAGAGACGGTTCGGTTTGCTCATGATCGCTTGCGTGAGTGGTGGTTGAATTATGGTAAAAGAGATTGGGGAATCTCTTAGAGGGAAAGCCACTCATGAGGAAGGAGAATTTGAGTTGAACGTTTGTCCTTTAGGTAGGACTAGAGCACACATGAGTTAGTGTGTGAGCTTGTCAGCTTATATCGTTGTGAAATGCCCTACTGTAGATTCTTTTCCAGAGAGAGTGGAGTGGGATGAGGGAATTCATTGAGACTGATTATGTGAAGATGACATCCATGTTGGCGCGAAATCGCTTAGTGGATTCATCAGCTCGAGTGAGCAGTGTCGAGATCGCATTGTGGTATGCGCATTCGTTCGAGCCCCGTGATCGAAAGTTAGGTTACAAGGAACGAGAAATGCGAATTTTTGGTTTATGAACGCAGGAGATAATACGTCCATGGCTTCAAAGCCTAGTGCAGAAAGTTCACGTTTCTTTTGTCCCGTAGGGTGCGATAGATGTATGAGTTTCCCTTACGGTGATGGACTATAGCAGTTCCATCGTTCCACGAGGAAGACATTGGCTTTAAGTGTCAAGTGTGGCAGTGGTAAAACTGGATCATATGTATAGACTACGAGTTAGTCTACGTTTATGTCTCGGAAAGCTACCAGATTGTCTTAATTGTCATTTCAGGAATTAACTCGAGAAGAGTTAAGAGGCAAGCCTACTAGAGTCGATTTACGACGAAAGTGATGAGACAAGGGTATCGTGCTTGAAAAGGTGTTTTAAAGCGAGCGCAGTTATGTCTCCCGTATTGCAACTACGAGAAGACTTTCATTTCTAAAGGAATTAGCACATAGAGCTTGTGACTCTTGTTTGTTTGAAGTTTCCTCCAGTAGAACTTGATGACATTCCTTGACGGTTAGTTTTACGTCCCGCAGTGGAAATTTCGAGGACGAAATTTTTATAAGGGGGAAGATTGTACCACCCCGCCCTAAAATTTCCCTTTTTACCGAGGTTAGGGGTGTAACCGCATTTTTAACTTTCTCTGAATTAATATTCGAGTTTTATATCAAGATATTCTTGATTCTGGAAGAAAATAGAATTAATGTTCCGATATGGTAGATTATTCCAATACGAGTCTTCCGGTATGTCTGGAATATTTTCCGGAGCTAAGAGTTGTTTATTTTGGATTTATTTAATTTACGGAAGTAATAAAGGTTATTTACTTTACCGTAAAAATGTGACTTTGCGATAAGTCAAGAATTTGGGGAAACTTCCTTCGAGAAAGTTGTAAAGGACGTTAATACAAGCTCGTGGGTATGTCCTATGAATTAATAAGAGTTCGTATGCAGAAGTTATTTGAGATAATGTATAGTTACTACGTGGTAATTAGTAAATAGTAAAAATATATATATTTACCGTTCACGATAACTTTTTAATATTTGATCTAGGTCACTGATCTATTTGGATCAAATCCGGACCTTTGGTTTCTATATTTGTATAGAGGAGAGAGATCTGATCGGGGATCCCCCTCCCCCTTCGCTCTGGTTCCTGTTCTTCTCCCCCCTCACTCGAAATCTCTCTCTGACCCCTCTCTACTGCTCGACTGGGCAGCACAACAGCTTGGAGGTACCACCCCAGTCGAGCCACCACCACCAGCTTCACGTCTCCATAGCTCCGCCCCGCCCAACCGTTGAACCCAGCAAACCAGCCGGACCTCCGTTGAGCGTTTCTAGCACTCACCAGCTGCAGAAATTCCAGGGAGGATACAGACAGCGCTTTTTGGAGAGAGGATGTGTGTGCTACCGTCGAGCTTCGGGCTCGTCTGGGTAATTCATTTTCCCCTTTCTCCTTCTGTTTTAGACCATCTAGGGTGTTGGTTGGGGTAGATCCTATAGTTACAGGTAGAGGAGCATGGTTTGGCCAAGAAAACTCGGATTTCAGGCCAAACCAGTCGATTAGAGTAGTCTAGGGTAAAAAGGGGTAAAACCCTAGGTTTTTACCACGGTAGATCTGGTATTTTACCATTTATCACGGGTGTGGAAAGTCAGGACTGCCCCTGACTGTTTAGTATATTTACAGGGATGCCATTAAGGCTGAAATCCCATAAATGTCCCTAGTCGTTTTGTATATTTACGAGACTACCATTAAGGTTAAAAAGACCATATTGCCCGTCTGTTTTATCTATTTTCAAGGGCTGCCACTGAGGCTAAAATCTCTAAAATACCCCTAGCAGTTTAGCATATTTATCAAGTTGTTATTGAGGCTGAATTGACAATATTGCCCCTAAAAATTCTAAGTATTTACAAGAGTGTCATTGGGGGTAAATTGACTATTTTATCCTTGGTGAAAGTATCTAATTTTATGGTTGTCACTATATTATAATTATGTGTTTGGGTGTTTGAATGTTACATTTATATGTGGGAATGTGGTATTTACTTATGGTGGAATGTTTGGGTTATTACCGATAGTTAGCTAGGTTGTGAATACCTCGACGGAGAGGTTAAACCTAGAATTTTATTTAGCTTATGCTATCCTTATTTATAAATCGACCGATATGTAGTAAAGCGGGTTTTGCCCGGTTAGGGCGTTAATGAAAATATGAGCTACGTAGGGCTTGATCCCTGAGTACAGGGTACGTCGGCAGCCTGACTGGGATTCGAGTGCAGTCACAATTCATATTAGAACCCTAGGTCCTCTAAAGTAGTTGGTTTGAGATCCAAATACGGAAATCAGGATAACCTCCGATTGTGAGGTTTATTCCGGTATTGTTTGGATTGTTGCAAATGGTCTGGGAAAAAGGGTTATCCATTCTCAAGGGAAATTACGAGTAAATCTCTTTTAGGATGGGTCCCGCACATCCTAACCCGGGTTTAGGAAGGTAAACTTAGGTCGGGACGTGACAGCTCATGCATTCATGGTTACGCTAAAAATTAGTACAATGATATAAACAAGAATTAAATTCAATTTAACCCCATGAAGTTTATGGGCAACTTCATATTAGTCCTTAAACTTTCAATTTCACCAGAATACCCCTTAAGCTTTCCAAATTCAATCAGTCATGTCCAATTTAACAGATACAGTCAAACTTGCATGTGTGATTTTCTTATCTAATAGTTGTGGTAGTGTGGGGGGCCGGCGAGAGAGGTAATGTTTAAGAGGTGAATGAATATTATAACATTTGAAATTAAGAGAAGGATGATGAAGATTGCTCAGATGTTATTAAGAGCAATTTGAGAAGATTTTATGGGGGAGAATCGAAGAAGAAAGAGCATTGTCGTGTTTGTTTTTTTCCTTAGAAATAAAATGATTATTCTAGCCTTTTCACTGGGCCATATTAATAGACTTAACATCTAATTTGGACAAAGTTTGTTAAATTGGGTACGACTGATTCAATTTGGAAAGTTTAAGGGACATTTTGATGAAATTGAAAGTTTAAGGACTAACATGAAGTTGCCCCTAAACTTCAATGGGGTAAACTGAATTTAATTCTATAAACAAGTATTTATTTACAAGACAATTATTTACAGTATAAATACAAATATTCACAGGCATTTATTTACAAATTTACACATGGTACAAGGTGATAATGGGGGGTTTAAGAGATTGGTTTCTAACATACTAAAACAAAAAATAAAAAATAAACTAATACAAGTGATCGGTTCATTCGACATCACAAACAGAGATAGACTCGAATTCTAACCACAGTGATCGAGTTTCATTCCCAATAATCTGAAATCATGCAAGTTCTCATTTAAAGAAACAACCTCGAGACACAAGCTTGAAGAAGTCATTGTATCCCATTAGTTCTACTTTAATTGTCTAAACACAGAGAAGTCTTGAACTTTGAATATTTCATACAAAGGCTGCGATCGATACTCAACGTCGACTCAAAGTACATGTCCCATCTAAACATGAATCATTAAGATCTTTTAGAATGACATTGAACAACAACACATATTCGAGAAATCGTAACATTCAATCATTGTAGTTACGTTTTCAACCATTATTACATAGTTTCCACCACTTTAGATCTATACTTAATTGAAGAAGTTTAGCACAAATCATGGCAATCAGCTAGCATGCATTCTAGCTTTAGTAATTAAACAAAAACAAAAACTTTTCAATTAATAAGGCTTTACTAGATCAGATCATAGGAAAATAATGAACAAGATATTAACATGCTTAATAAAATTTCGAATCCAAAGAACATAATAACAAACGAAACATGCTTCCAAAACTCAAGTCTAACATCAGAAATATGCTATTAAATTTGCTAGAGAAAGCAAAGGTAGTGTTTACACTTTATCTGTCTTTAAGGAAGCTTAATGGTGATAAAGGTATGTTCGTCTTCAATGCTTCAAGTCTCTAACGCTGCTGCCTTTATGGAGAAGTCCTTTAAGGCTTGGAAGGGATGGATGAACTCGGCATAGGTGGAGTGGAGGTGGCACGGCTGCAACTAGGGTGTTTCTCTAGTTTTTAACGTGAATGACAGCTCTAGAATTGGGCTCCAAGAGAGACATAGGGCCTCTGGGCCTCTTCCCCAAATCCAATTCCATCAGGACCGAAGTGTCCCTCTTCCTCTCTGAGATCAAGCAAGAAGCCGTCACCGGGGTAGCCAACACCGGTGCCGGTGAGATGGCTGGTTGTGTGAATGTCAAAAGTCTGGACATGCACACCAATGGCTGCCCCAAGACTTGAGAAACCGTGAAGAGGCTACTGATGCTGCTAGGGTTTTGTCGATTACGGTTTGGAGAAGGGTAGCCCCCGCTCCACCCACCAAAACCGCCGCAAACATATCCGGTGGCCCGTGACAACCTCCGGGCTTGTGCTCGAGCAAGTGACAGACCCTGAAAAAGCAACACATGCTCTCATACTTAAAGATTAACAGCACAGATGTCAGATCACTACCTTCTCTGAAAATCAAAGCGCATCAATGGAGTTTCCTATTTCACCGGGGAAGTCAACTCGTGTTTAATCTGAATCCTAGCCAGCGCGCCGGTCACCAAATTTGAGTTGCCATGATAGATGATCCAACCTAGCGTAGCGCCAACCATAAACAGCGTCTCCTTTGTCATCAGGTCCACCAGCAAGCCAAAAAACTCCACCCAAACTAGGAGAGTACAGATCAGGACAATCGCAACATCCAATCGGTCATCATATAGTTCTAGGGAAAACATAGATTTGCCATAGAACCATGGTCCTCCAACAATATGTTTCTCCCAACCTGCATCCACAAACTGCAACACATGCTGCTCTCCTTGCGTTGTGACCAGAGTTTCCCCTTCAGATCCCACAAGTCGTCATGGTAGACATAAACGGCTACGGAACCACTTTCTTCTTGAAGTGTAGCACCCTGCCCACCACGAACTAGTATATAAAGAAAGCCGTTGTTGTAGTGTCGATGGACACTCGACCACTCTTGGAGATAGCCATGACAGCGACTAATCAAGAAATCTCATCAACCATTGTGTTGGAAAAGAGAAAATCAAAAGTCTGTGAAACCCTAGATAGAAACCCTAGGGAGAGAGCTTTTTTCTTATCATTCTGGCTACTTAAGAAATAATATCTTCAAATTTAGTTAGTTTTTGCATAATCAATGTAATTTGTAAACTCAAGAGTTAGCTCGTAAAGTGTGAAGTCGTGAAAACCTTTCAAATTCATTATAGCTAACAAGATGAGATTCTCTATAATTTTATGTAATTTAAAGTATTCATTATAAGTTATTTTATGTAATATAAGACACATTCAAATAAATTTTTCTTTATTTAATCAATATAAATTAAATTTTAATTTAAATAAAGAGTATTGATGTAGAGGAAGTTCTAAAATGATTATAAAATGGCTAGCATTACTAAAAATATTTTTAACCATTTCAAGACTTGTAAGTAAAAGCTAAAAATAAAAGAATAATTTCCATTTTTAGATTAGAATAAACCAAACACATGTGAGTCAAAGTAGATCAAGGTCATTAATAAAGTTGTGTTTAGACTTTAACATATTAACATAATAATATTTGTGAATAGTCTAGATTCCGGGGATTCCTTGGTCGGACTGTTTTGGCGGTTCTTGACTACTTCCTTGTTTGCAAGTCAGTCCCTCTGAAGATCGTACTGCTGGGCTTGAATGGCAGATAAAATAAAGTTTGGGGGTCAATTTGTTAAGTGGACTTGTTTGCACGTGGTCGCCATTAGAGTTGGGCACGGGTCGGTTATGGACCCAATTTGGATTCGACCCAGATTGACCCGAAAAAAGGGGTCATCGTTTCAGTTCGACCCGGTTCAGTTACGGTTTAAAACCGTTTTGGAATAGCATTCCTTTATTTTTTTTCAAAATTTTTTGACTAGCTTTCAAATTTCCCCAAAATATTTCACCAAATTTCCCACAAGTTTCCCATCGACAATTAATCCATTATACACATAATCTTGTATTCAACATGATATTATTGTAATCAAGATGATTTTCAAGTTTAATGACAACCTGAAGCTATACAGAAAGCTTCCTAAAAAAAGAAGCTATACAGAAAGCACCAAACCAGAATACTATTCTTATAGACCTGAATTCAAACATGAGAGAGAGACCATGTCCATTTAGATTCGACGGGGAGATGACTCAGATGAGAATTGAGACAGAAATGAGAGAACAAGTCGATAGAGATGAGAGGCTGTTATATGGGAATAAACCAGGGTTTCTTGAGGGAATCATGTGTAATTGATCATAGGTGAAACCCAATGGTAGCTTATGAACACTTGACAACAAATTAAAAATGATTAATTTAAATGAAAACTATAATTATTAATTGTATTTAAATTAGCGGTGCCGTGCGGTGCGGTTAGTATCGGCATGTGTAGCTAACTTTCTGGAAAAGCTTTTCTTTCGATTGGGTAACCGAACCAGTTTTCTGGTTTGATCCGGCCGGTTTTACAAATTTCGATCGGTTTTCACCCAGCCCTTGTCGCCATTGATCTTTGCCTATCTCAACCTTTTACATCAATCCTTGATCTTACCAATATTTTCATGCATTGTATTCCTGAAAGAAAAAATGATTCAAACAGTGTCTGACCTTTTAGAGAAACAAAACTTTGGTATCTCACGTTTCAAAAACTGCAAAACGGTATCTCACATTCTTACCCCGACTGAAGAAAGATATCTGGAACCGTTAGGTCCGTTAAAAAAACTAAAGACAGACATTTTTTGACATGAAAAGACTAATTTACCCTTTATTAATAATGTTTGACCTTTTAGAGAAACAAAGCCTTGGTGTCTCACGTTTCAAAAACTTCAAAACGGTATTCCACGTTCTTACCCGACTGAAGAAAGGTATCTGGAACCGTTAGTTCCGTTAAAAAAAAATTATTCATTTTTCATCTTTAATATTCTATGTCTTTAAAATTAAGAATTAATTATAATTTATGTAAGAGTGAAATAACTTAGTAAATAGAAAATAAAAGAAAAAAGATTGTCATATTCGTCTCCATTATCAAAGCTAAGGAAGTTCTCCACAGTCAAAGCCAAAATATAATCAAGTTTGCTCTAACCCTCCTCTAAAAACCCATAACGATCAAGTGAAACATGACTTCTCAACTCCGTCACGACGACCTATTTCTCTTAGAGAATCGAATAACATAGTTTCTGATGCTAATACTTGACTATGCACTTGATAGTCAGCATTAGTCAATCATAGCCACCTAAACTATTTTGTTTTAGTCATATTTTCCAAATCTTTACGGTTCATGCTAAAATTGGAGAACGTCTGTGATTAATTGGTGGTTATCAAAAACAAAAGTAGCCAGATGTGATCAATTTGAGATTCAGATGTTGCACCGGATCTTACAATAGTCATCTATACCATGTGATCTCAACGAAAAAGATGAAGTCGAGAACGAGAGTGGATTAGAGGAGGGCGAGGAGCTCAGATAGAAGTGATGGTGCAGGGGATGTTGGTGATTTGGAACTAACAGTTTCAGATATCTTTCTTCAGTAGGGTAAGAACGTGAGATACAATTTTGAAGTTTTTGAAACGTGAGATACCATTTTGAAGTTTTTGAAACGTGAGACACCAAAGTTTTTCTTCTCTAAAAGCTCGGACACTGTTTGGATTATTTTTTCAAAAATAAAGGGTAAATCAGTATTTTCACAATAAAAAATGTATGTCGTTAGTTTTTTTAACGGAACTAACGATTCTAAATACATTTCTTTAGTCGAGGTAAGAACGTGAGATACCATTATGAAGTTTTTAAAACGTGAGACACCAAACATTTGCTTCTCTAAAAAATCAGACATTGTTTAGATTATTTTTCCTTCCAGAAAATTAAGGTATTCTTTTTCCTAATTTGGGCTCAGTTTGCTTTAATTTACCAGGAAATGGATGGAGTTGTTTGGGTTAAAATCTTGTGTTGCATTTTAATGTGTTTTAAAACTATGATGACAACTACCTACTACCACATAGCCTACTAAAATAGAAGTTTACCTATCAATCCAATTAAAAGACTGAAACAACTTTTACAAGCAATGAATGAGAGTTTTAGACAGTGATGATTACTGATATTTGATTTTTTTAGACTTCAATTATTTTCTTTTACTTTTGGGGCGAGGTTAGATAGTAAGCCACACTGTTTTCATTAGAGCTGTTGACTATATTAGAGACATGAGAGTTTACCCTCTTCTCACTTTTTGCTCCGCATACAGAAGGGATTTCCTTAGGGTTTCAATTTTGATTTTTTCTACCATTCGACGACCAGTCTAATGGTGTTGTTGCCGGATGGGGAGTTTCTTATTGTCATGTGTCTCATCAAGATGGTGTGTCTCATCAGTCAACGGTGGTGGTCCGAGAGTTTCAGGTTTTGAAGAAGACAGCAGAGTGAAGCAACGGTGACGAGCTTGAATTTGGGAGATATGATACGAATTTGGAGGTGATTGACGTAGAGCAGTGCAACCAAGAATTAAAATTTCTGTATTGAGGGATATATCGGTCCGTCAAAATAATATCAGTCCGTGGAAAATAATATAAGGATTTTGGAAAGATTTTTTTTTAAATAATTAATTTATTAGATTTATATATAAATATTACAAACATTAATTTCATCTACATCCAGAATGAGAATTTAGGTTGTTCATATGACGCACGCTGGTCTACAAAAGTACAATAATCAGACCAAGAGATATGACCCATATAGTACGAATTATAGTGTTGAATATGATAATCATATATCTCTTTAGAGCAGCCGATCGTTTCCCCTATAAGTGAATAGTAAGGATGAATCTAACTGGATGATTGATCACCAACTTCTGCGCATTGATTATAGAGATATATAATGACAGAATGAAAATTATAAAATTGTATCTTTTCTATTAACTTTTAATAGTGAACAATAATTCACTCACAACCGAACGAGAAAGAGAGAGAGAGAGAAAAGATAATAAATTGAAAAAAATGAAAAAGTTGTTTGTAACAAAAAATAAAAGTTTTAAAATTCTAATGGCAGCCTCATAACTATTGTTCAAAAACAATAATTTTGTCATTTGATAAAAGCAAATGGATTAAATCCAGTGACAACCTTGTAATTATTGTTAAAAAATAGTATTTTTGTCATTTTATAGAAACAAGTGGATCCAAATCTGTTATATATTAGTTTGAGCTTGGATTGTTTGTCCTTATTTGTTTAAATCTTTTTAATGATGGGTTTTTTTGTGTTTTGATATTGTTTGTGATAGTGGGTTGTTATTCTCTCTTTAATTTTTTCTACCATTCGACGTCGAGTCTAATGGTGTTGTTGCCGGATGAGGAGTTTCTTATTGTCATGTGTCTCATCAGTCAACGGTGGTGGTCTGAGAGTTTCAGGTTTTAAAGAAGGCAGCAGAGTGAAGCAACAGTGACGAGCTTGAATTTGGGAGGAGATGTGATAAGAATTTGGAGGTGACAGACGTAGAGCAGTGCAACCAAGGATTAAAATAACTGTATTGAGGGATATATCGGTCTGTCAAAAATGAGAGATATCGAATATATCAGTCCGTCGAAAATAATATCAGGATTTTGGAAAGATTTTTTCTAAAATATTTAATTTATTAGATGTACATATAAATATTATAAACATCAATTTCATCTACTACCAGAATGAGAATTTGAGTTGTTCATATGACGCACGCTGGTTTACAAAAGTACAATAATTAGACCAAGACATATATGACCCATATAGTATGAATTATAATGTTGAATATGGTAATCATATATCTCTTTAGAGCATCCGACCGTTTTATAAGTGGATAGTAAGGATGAATCCAACTTGATGATTGATCACCAACTTTTGCGCATTGATTATAGCCATAAATATTAAAGCCATATTGATTGTTGCCTTCTTGGGATTCATTTGACGTTCCTATCCCACTTCTTAAACTGATAGACTCAAAACTTAGCGCAACTGAACAAACATCTTGATCATCATTTACACCTCCAATCGTCTTGTCATACATGCTATCCTCTTGCGCTCCATAATGAATACTTCTTCACATAATACCCTCTGTACGTTGATCTCATTGTTAGTTGCAGTTTCAACCACTTTAGGATCAGGGTTGCCATCATCATCGAGGTGTGCAAGCATAATCCAAGACGCAAATGGATTAATGCCATCATGAATCGTTTCACTTGCAACATGAAGTCAATTGATATAGTTGTTTTCATTTATCCATTTTTCTTCTACTTGTTTATCGCGTAGATGCAACTTCATGTTGTAGTAGCAATATACAAGCTTTTCCAACCTCGTATATGCAAGACGGTTCCTTTACTTCGTATGGATAAGAGCAAATGTGCTTCAGTTTCTCTCGCAAGCTGAAGAATAAGTCATTTGTGCTAAAACACGCATTGCAATTCTTGATAAATTTGGTGCAGAATACCCAAATTGTGACCACCAATCAGCTGAAAATGAACTATTATTAGTCTATCACTAATTAACTATCTGTGTTGTGTTTTGACTCGTTGATACAATCTAACGGATAGGATTCAGCAGGCAAATATAAGTCAGAAAAGGAAAGAAGTTTTTCTATAAGTTCTAGGAAAGTAATCTTTTTTTAGATTATGTGAAGATTTGTCTGTTAGGGTTAGGAATCCTAAGATATTATTGTATCAGCAGCCCCTATAAAAGGGAGTTGCAGGGAATTCTCTAAGTGAGACAGAAAACCTAGAGAATCAAGAGTGATAGAGAGATAAGACCTAGACAGGGAAGGAAGAGGGTTTTGCATCAAGATCTTGTAAATCTAAATTCTTCATAGTGTTCTGGTGAGTCTCTCAAGAGAGATCACTAAGTGGACGTAAGCTATTTATAGCCGAACCACTATAAAATTCTGTTATGTTTTGTGTCCAGTTTTATTTTTTGTTTATTTCACAAAGTACCAGTAAGGATCTAAAAGGCGCTTACCACTATAAGTGGTATCATGGCCATATATGGATACTTTGCGATGGTGAACGACAAAGGGAGGGTCGAAGAAGGAGATGTGAAGTCGTCCATCAAACCCTTTGATGACAAGTCTGATTTCACGCTTTGGCAGAGGAAGATGAAAAACGTTCTGATTCAACAAGAGACTGATGAGGCTATAGGAACAAAGCCTACAGAAAAGTTTGAAGCAGATTGGACGAAGAAGAACAAGATAGAAAAGAGTTGTATTGAGTTGCATCTTGCTGATAATGTCTTGCCTCATGTTGGAGAAAATATGTCGGCAAAGAAAGCCTGTGACAAGCTTGAAAGTGTCTACCGAGGTAAAAGCATCGGCAACAAGCTACTATTGAAGGAACAATTCTTTAGCCTCAAGATGGAGGAAGGGGATGATCTTAATGATCATATATGTAAGTTCTAGAGCTGCATAACAAACTTGGAGAAGGTTGGAGCAATGATGGATGACAAAGACACGGCTATCATGCTGCTGTTGCATTCACTGCCACCTTCATTCAAGCACTTTAAAACCACCATGATATTCGCAGAGTCGATCTCATTCTATAAGGTGTGTGAGAATCTAGAATCTTATATCAGATTAAAGAGAGAAGAAGACAGTTCTCAAGCACGGGGACTCTATGTCAGGGGCAAGGAGAAAGGAAGATCGAGGAATAGAGGTGGTGGATTTCAAGAAAGGGTCAGGTCTAAATCTAAGGGAAAAGGCAAAGAGAAGAAGAATGGTTGCTTCATATGTGGTTCACCCGATCACTGGATAAGAAATTGCAACCAATGGAAAGAGAAGAAGGCGCATATGTCAGGAGAAAACTCCCAGTCAGCCAACATCGTTATTGGAAACAATGATGAGGATGTGAAACTCCTTGTAGTCTCAACCAGCTCCGGTGCGCCTAAACATTGGTCCTTGGATACGGCCTGCACGTTTCATATGTGTGCGCACAAAGATTGGTTTGCCACATATAAGGAGAGAAACACCAGATCAGTTTTGATGGGGAATGATTCACCAAGCAGAATTATGGGAATCAGACCTGTAAAGATCAGGATGCATGACGACGTTGTTCGAACGCTAGGAGACGTTGGCATATCCCAGGTTTGAACAGAAATTTAATTTCTCTAAGTACTCTGGATAGAGCTGGATTTTGGCATAAAGGTCAAAATGGAGTGCTCAAGATAGGGAAAGGGCAACTGGTCTACATGAAAGGTGTGATACAACCAGATAACATGTATAAATTCATGTACAAAAGAACGGCAAGACTGTGCTCTAGCATGAGAGGCTTGGGCACATGAGTCAAAGAACGTGACAAGAATTACACAAGAAAGGTCAGTTAGATGGTTTGATGAGCGACGCTCTAGAATTCTACAAGTATTGCACACTTGGGAAGCAGGCCAGGGTGTCATTCACTGCGAGCAACGACGAGAACAAAGCCAAAGGAGTGTTGGACTATGTTCATTCAGATGTCTGGGGGTCTACACCAACAACAACAAAGGGTAGAGCTAGATATTTTGTGTCGTTCATAGATGATTTCTCAAGGAAAGTCGGGATTTTCTTTATGAAGACTAAAGATGAGGTTTTCACCAATTTCAAGGAGTGAAAAGCTGAAGTAGAAAATCAGACAAGCAGAAAAATCAAGTATATAAGGAGCGACAATGGAGGTGAATATAGAAGCAAGAAGTTCTTGCAGCTGTGCAAGGATGAAGGCATCACAAGGCATTATACTGTTAAGAAGACTCTCTAACAAATGGTGTTGCAGAGAGGATAAACAGAACTCTCATGGATAGAGAAAGGAGCATGAGATTTCATACAGGGTTGCTAGAAGAGTTTTGGGCAGATGCGGCTAATCATGCATGTAATTTGATTAACCGTTCACCTTCTAGGGCTATTGATTTCAAGTGTGCAGCGGAGGTACGGACAGAAAAACCGGTTGATTATTCCAACTTGAGGGTGTTTAGTTACGGTGCTTATGCACACATTCCCAGGAATGAAAGAACCAAGCTGAAACCTAAGTCTCTTGAATGTGTGTTCATTGGCTTTGAGAGAGGAGTAAACGGTTATAAGTTGTGGAATATAGTCAACAAGAAAAAAGTGATCAGCAGAGACGTTGTCTTTGATGAGAAGACCATGCCATTGAATGAAGAAGCTAATAGCAAGAAGGGGCAGATGGCTATTGATGAAGAAGAAGCAATCAAAATTTCATTAGCTAGACCATCAGTGGAAGATTCTGAAGCTATTGAGGAACCAGAGCATCAACAACAACCAACAGTTATGGCTATTGAGGAACCAGAGCATCAACAACAACCAACAGTTATGGCTCAGGTGGAGTAATCTCAGCAGAGAGGATAGAATTCTCCTATCCCACAAACACATGAGTCGTTCAAAAGAAGCATAGCACTTGACAAACCTAAAAGGAAACGAAACCAATTCAACGTTTTGGATTCCAATCACAACCAGAAGAAAATGTGAGTCGTGCTCTGAGTATAAGTCAAGGAGATCCAACAACATACCAAGAAGTCATAGAAAGCGTGGAAAGTGTAGGTTGGATTGGTGCTATGACTGAAGAGATAGAATCTTTGCATAAGAATTCTGTGTGGGAGCTGGTTCGTAAACCCAAAGAAAGAAAGCTCGTTGGCTGCAAGTGGGTCTTTAGGAAGAAAGAATGGATACATGAAGATGATGTCATAACTTACAAAGCACGTTTAGTGGTAAAAGGATATTCGCAGAAAGAATGAGTGGATTATGACAAGATTTTCTCTCCAGTATGTAGATGACATGCTAATTGCATGTAAGAAGATGTCAAAAACTCAAGAACTTAAGAAAAAGTTGGGAGCTGATTTCGACATGAAGGATCTAGGAGCTGCACAGAAGATCCTTAGGATTGAAATAAGGAGGGATAGAAATACAGGAAGAATATGGTTGTCACAAGAAAAGTATATAATGAAGGTACGTGAGCGCTTCAATATGGATGGAGCTAAGTTCGTTTCTACCCCATTATATGCGCACTTTCAATTAAGTGCACAGCACAAGCCATCAAATCATAAGGAGATTGATGCAATGAAGAATGTTCCATATGTAAGTGCAGTAGGGTCTCATGTATGCAATGATTTGCAAAAGACCAAATTTACCACAAGCCTTGAGTGTTGTCTCCAAGTACATGTCAAATCTAGGTAAGCGTCATTGGGAAGCAGTGAAGTGGATTTTAAGATACTTCAACAGGACTAAGCAGCTTAGAATTATGTTTGAAAGAAAACAGGAAGCATGCGTTGCTGGTTTTGTAGACTGATTTTGTAAGAGACATAGATAGAAGGAGGTCCACAACAGGTTATGTTTTCACCTATGCAGGAGGACCTGTGAGCTGAAAAGCAACACTTCTAGTCACAGCTCTATCTACTACAGAGGCAAAGTATATGGCATTAACAGAGCCTTCAAGGGAGGCTATTTGGTTGAATGGGCAGGAAAGTCAGTTCGAGATTCATCCAAGAGGTGTGGTAGTGAAGTGTGACAACCAAAGTGTCATTCACTTGGCAAAGAATCAGGTGTTTCATGCAAGGACGAAGCACATTGATGTTCGCTATCATATAATCAGAGATTGGGTAGAAGCTGGAAGTATCATTGTGGAGAAGGTTCACACAAATAACAATGCAGTAGATTGTCTGACCAAGCCGGTTTCTGCAAAGAAGTTCAAGCATTGCTTGGACTTCTCAGTGTCACAGCTTTCTGAGTTGTAGTGGAGCATCTCCTCACTTGAGGTGCGTTAAGGCATGAAAAGGTTTGCCAAGGTGAGGGTTCTTGGAGGTTTTGTTTAGGGTTACTTCAAGAAGATTCAAGATATTCTGAAGGGTGATAGATGCATTTTTTGCTACATCCTTAACGTATTTCCTACCCTATTTAGCTTCGTTATTTCCTTAATAACTTCATTTCTAACATGTTATGTATTTTAAAGTCAATAAAGGCAGGTTTACACAAAAGAAGGCTAAAACGAGGAAATTGAGCGGATTCCTAATCAAATGAGGATTCCTGGTGCAACTAGGATACTCAATAAGTCGTAAAAGTCGAGGATAAGTCATTTAGGAAACTTTCATGTTTTGAAATGGGAAAAGTTACCTATTTCACTTTGGAAAACTTTCCTTATTTGATTTGGAAACTTACTATCTTTGAAGCTTTCCTATTCTGACATTTCTAATTTATTTTGGAAACTTTCTTTCCTTTTGAGACATGATTCCACATGATGCAAGAAAGTCAAATCCTACATGAATTAGGCCAAGATGTGACGCCATAAATCAAGGAGAGGGACGGCAAAACCTTAGGGTTTCTAGCCGAATTTCCAAGGCTTTTTAAGACAAGATTTCATTGTCTAAATTAAGGGATATAATTTGTAATTCAAATATGAAATTAATTCCTTAAATTCCTTTGTCTAAAAGTCTAATTATTCTGATTTTTGTATTAACAAATTCCTTCCCTATTCAGGAACAATAATTAGCGCATCAAATTAAAAGGAAGGAACTAATTTTCGGCAAAACAAGGAAGGAAACTAAATGGATGATTTGTTGTGGAGAACAAGTAATGATCCTAGCCTACAATGCAGCGAAATTCATCACCTTTGTGCACAAGGAAATTCTAGAAATTTCCTAACAGATTTTTATTAATTTGTTGGGCAATTTTCTTGGACCATTGGATCAAGATTAAATCAAGGGCTATGAGAATTTCTAGGATGCGACATAAACACTATAAAAGGAGGACAATAGCAACAAAAATCGACATCACTTCTTCCATAGAAAAATCAGAAATTGTTCTCTCTCTCTCTCTAGCGTCTTCCAATAGTGGTGCGTCCTCATCAAGAATAAGCAAGCCGACGACATCTTTAGAGCTTCCTCAAGTCGCTGCCTTAGAGTCTTTGACGTATAGCCGCACCCTTGTCATCTCGAAGTAGCCTCCGAAGATCGACAAAAAGTGTAACACTATGCCTCATAAACTTAATGTTGTTTGTTTCCCGATTGGATTTCGTATTGCTTGGTAGAAGAACATGAGTTAGTAATTTTAGAATTATTTATGCATGATTTTTTATGTTGATGATTTTTAATAAGCCATTTTGATGTTTTGATGATATGTTAAATGCTTAGTTTTGTTCATATTAATGACTCTAATCTACAGGTTAGATGATGCTAGGTCATGAATTTGATTCACATAATCGTTTTGGATTTGTGATCCAAGTAGAAAAAACTATGTAGTAATGGTTGTGAACTTTTGCGTTACATGTTATTAAATCAAGCAACTTCTTATAGGTTTGAGACCATGTTTGAATCCAACTTTTTCTTGCTTAATGATTCTTGTTATGTGTAGACGGGTGCCTTTGCATCGATCGTAGCCATATCTAGAAATATTCTGTGTTAGGACTTCTCCAACATGGATGTGGATTAAGAAAAATTTTATTAGATGCTAAAATCTCTTCAGACATGTATCTAGGATTCGTTATCATTATTACTTGACATTAATTCGTCTATTGATTTGAAGCACGCGATTGATAGTGTTTATGACTTTGATAATTTGATTTGGAAGTGGAATGAAGTTGATCAATTGTAAATAAAAGAATTTCTGTTTTTATAGGAACATAGAAACCGAACTAAACCCCCCCATGAAATTTGTAAAATGTATTTGTTGTTAATATTGTAATAATTTCCTAACTATTTATATACTAACTTAATTGATTTTTACCACAGGAGTGCCCTAAGTCCCTGGATTGATTCGAACCATATTTACCAATGTTACAATATGTCAGGACCCACCCCGAGTTAAATCCCTTTAACTCGAAGTAAATCCTGCGGGGACCATCCCAAGGGAACTTCTTACCGAAACCCCCTTAAAATGGCCAACCCTTCCTACAATCCAACTCAGCACTTCCATGAGTATCTACAACAAACCTTAACTCATGAAGGCATCCTGCTCCCTAACCTACTTAATTAGCTATACTGGGTTAGTCAGAGCAGTCTACTATGATGATTACCCTAAAGAATTTCAACGGCAACGGATTGATCGACTATGCCTCGACTCTTGTACGCGCACGACCTCCGCTCGAGAACCCTGCACCACTGGGCATTTGAAAACGAAGGGCCCAGGGGAGAAACATTGAAAAACTGTCAGGGTGAGTGGACAAAAATAAAATATCGAAACTTAAATTTCCTTTAATGTCCTCCCTCTACTTTTTCTAAGGAAAACCGCATGCAGGTAAACGTAAATAATGCATTGGCTCGAATCATAAACAATTATGTGGGGTGTTAACCTCATCCACGAGAAAACCCGACCTGCTCTATTCGGGAGGGTCTAATGACCAGCTACCACCGAAGAGGGTCCCCGACCTGCTCTATCCGAGAGGGTCTATTGACCAGCTCAACCGGAGAAGGTCCCTGACCTGCTCTACCCAGAAGATGGTACCCGCTCTAACTGGAGAGGGTCCATGCTAGCAAACAATCCTTATATCCTTTTCCCTTTTCCCTTTTTCAAAATCCCTTGAAAACCTGTAAAACCTGTAATACCTCGTAAAACCTCGTGGAAACAATAATCGAAAACCCCATTTAAAATCCGTGAGCCACATTTCTCCTTTAAAAACATCCCCCTCCATATTCCCAAAACGGTGATAATCAATAAAACCATACCCCGGGAAAAAATCCTTTAAAATCACGGGATGGGTATGAACCTCTTTCCCGGTTTGTTTGCCTTTAAAATCCTTAAATCCCCTTTTTCCCAAATCACCGTAAATCATACAAATAGAGGAAATTATATATATGCAGGAGAAACCAATCAAGTATAAAGCATGCAATTTAATTTAAAACAAAGTCCACTCACAGTACTATTGCGACTTTCTTCCTGCTCGGAAAGTTCCTCGAGCGAAACCCTCGAACTAACCACGAAGTCGAGCCCGTCTCATGTCCGACCAGAGACTGTACAAATAAACCAATATATTAGTCAATCACAGTTGACTTGGTCTTTTCCTAGTTTGACCAGGAATTCCTATTTGACCACGTGTTGACCAATTTCCTTTTTATGGCACTTTAACCTTTTTGACTTTCTTTCCCGGTTATCGACTCTTAACTCAATTTATCGGAAGTCCGACTCAGCTTCCGAACTTTCCTTTAATACTTTAACTTGACGTTAGGGTGTCACGTATTAAACAATATAATTAACCTCGAGTCGATTTACCGATGTAACCTTTCCTCATAAATTCCAGTTATCAATTTCCGATAACAATTTAACTCTTTACCCATTTAACCAAAAAGTGTCACATTCGTTGAACTTCAATCCTTTAACCATTTTTCTGAAAATGCAACTTTCCCAAAATGGAAACTTTCCCTTAATGGAAAGTTTCCCAATTTAGCAGGTTTCCAAACATAGGAGGTTTCCCAAAATGGAAGGTTCCCAATTTACGGTTAGTTTCTGTTTTTCACGTTTCCTTACGTAAATTCCGATTTACTATACTTTAACTCTAATAAACGGGACCAACACATTTAAAGGGATCGAAGACTACCTCGGCATTTCAGCCGGATTTATTGCCGTCGGAATCGTTACCGGATTCCGGCAACTTTGCCGGAACTTTGCCATAACCTCCCCGATTCCTCCGATTCACCCAGTTATCGACCATGCAACAAAAACGACACAATTAAACACCACTTCAACACAACATCAATTCCAAGCAAAATCAACAACACTATAACCCCAGAACTAAGAGTTCACCTTTACTCCAATCCGAGGCAGGAACACAGTGGCCTCCCTTCGAATCCCAGAGTCGACTTGCAGGACTTCCCTTTCAAGACCCAGCAGCTCCATCATCTTCTACAGGAGCTCTGAGTATACCCAAGTCCCGCCTCGGTCACTGCCTCGGTCACTGCCTCCTCCAAACCAACACCCCACTACTGCAGGTGCTCTCCAAAGTCTTCTGTTGTAGTTAGGTTGTCACTAGGAGGCTGAGAGGGCCACTAAGAGCTCAAAGAGCTCAGTCGCCTGAGGAAGAACAAGGAACCCAGAACAGTGAACACAGAGGGGAAGGAAGAATTCATTCAGGCTCGAATCGATTGTTCAAAGACACAGAAAAGGAAGAGGAAGTGCAGAGGAGGCGAACCTTACCTTCCACGCGCCCTAACTCCGCCTGGAACGGCCAAAATCTGGCGAAGACCACCGCACCCCAACTCGGTCGATCTCCCTCATCCTTGCCTCTCGGAGTGAAAAGTGATGGGGGTTTTGAAGAGGAGAAGGAGAGGAAGATATTGGTGGTGGTGCGCCGGTGTGGGGTGGCCGGACGCGGCTCCGGCGAGAGGAGCAGCCGAGGGATGTCGAAGGAGAGGAGAGAATCGGGAGAGAGACAGTTGACCGGAGAAGGAGAGTTTTGACCGAGTCAAAACTCTTCCCTTATTTATAGGGAAATTTAACGTTCCAGATTCAATCTGGAATTGATCCAACGGCTCAGATTCAAAGAAGGTGAAAAGTAAAAAGGTTAAATAGTAAAACTCCTTTTTTACCGGAATAGTAATTGGAAATTACTATAAACTTCAGAAACTCACATAAATTAGCCGGTAGCTCCGAAAAATATTCCGAAAATACCGGGAGACTCGTGTCGACGCGTACTACAACATCGAGTCAACGAATCAGGTATTTGGTGTACTTTTAAAAACTCGAAAATTAACTCGAGCGATAACTTATCGAATTACCGATTGAAATTAAAAGTCCTCGGTAACTCGTGAATCTCTGTGAAAGGTAACTTTTATTAACTTCAAAAGATTCGGGGTGTGACAATTCTCCCCACCTTATAAAAATTTCGTCCTCGAAATTTCTATACTCAAAGTCCAATACAGCGGGGGATCGTACCACTTAAAATAACAATATTGTTCTCAAATGTCAACTTCCTTCTGAGAACTCTTCTGAGACGCCTTACGAATGACATTGTCAAAACCCTAAACACCTGCCCTTTACGATCAACATCCTTACTGATCCTCCCTATAAGCCAATTTCCAGTACTAACCAGAAGGCTATTCATATAGGGTGTAAGGAAATAAACTTATTTACGTAACATGGACATACGTGACACTAGACATCCATTACAACTCTAAGGATACCCAACATAATCCTCTACTCAAGTAATCTTGTCACATGTCACATTTAACCAACGTAGCACTCCTTCCTACGTGGATGATAACTCCCAAAACTTTCTCATTTTCCGACACCCGACCATTCTCCTCGGATCAAAACTAAAACATCTGCAGTCTTACCAACCGCATGTGTCGTCGTCACAATACCGCTAATAAACATTCTGATTCAACACCCCTCGCTTGCCGCGAGTACAATTTCTTCAAGAATACTCGTATTCTTTCGTCGAACTTAGATATTAGCTCACACATTCCCTATGCAGGAACTGATTACCACGCCTGAGGAGCAGGGTTCGATGTCACTAATGGTTTTAAATCCTCTGGTAACACAATACCACGTGGAGTCAAATCTAATGACAACAAGTCCACGAGAAATCGTGACGACTTGTGTTACGCGAACCATCACCCTAATTGAACCAGGCTCCCTGATCTGGTTTACGCTTTCAAGAAACCATTCTGTCAAGTTGTCCTGTTGTAGAGTAATTGTCTTCCCTTACTCTATCATTACTCAAACCACTTGCACACACAGGACATGAATTGCCATGACTTTTAGCGTATTCCCAAAACCATAACCTTTACATCAGGGAGGTCCAAAAGCTCCTGACATCGAGGTCCAACAATACTTACTCCTCGCATGAAGACAAATTGTCAGGCTTCACACTGCCTACAAAGCTATTCTGATCGGATAAATCTTGATTTTTACCAACAACCCCAAACATTAGAGTCGCTAACTCAATTATCACTTGTGGGGTTACAGCGTACTTTACAATTGGTAATACATCACCGTACTACTCATAGGTGAGGTGTCACTGACCTCCCTATCTCTTACTTTAACTTGGAATGACGCATAGTGCAGAACTTGCACTTCAACCAGAACTGTGCGTCCAATAAACTTTATCCGCGTCTCAATCTGGAATAGACTTACCAATAAAAGAATTCCAGCACCTTACCCGCTCAACCAGGATATTTCCTTCATAGATGCCTCCATTACCAACTCGTCTGGTAATAACCGACAACTTTGGACATTTAACTAGATCAGACATCTACAAAAAAATTTAGTGCCACTGGTGCACACCCAAAGTAACCCCTGATCAAAGCATCGGGGATTAATTCCACGCCGAACTTAGCCACACTACTCACCAAGCATCAATCATTAAGGCACAATTCATCGAATGCCATGACTGTACTGGGCGCGTAAACTTCACAGAGTCAACTTGTACAACTAGACAGTCTCTAACAGAACTGTCCCCCATGCTCTGCAACTTTACCATCCACCGCATCCTCTATTTGGTAGGATTCAAGATTCCCAATCACTTACCATTCTAATTGAAGAGGAATATAACTGCATGCACCGGAAAACACAATACCACTTCAGATCCTAGCTTACAAGATCCACTGCCACACATTAACATCCCCTCAGATCATAACTTAATCTGAACGTGGCTTAATCACTCACCGAAATGTTGACAATTTTGAGAGTCACCTCCAATGACCTTTCTTGCTACTACTCTACACTTACGGCGCCAAGATCTGCCGCTATATCAATAATTCCTAACAAGTAGGGTCACTACCCAAATGACCCATGACAATGGCAATGCCAACAAACTCAGTTAGTCACCCCTGGTGGAATCAAGTTTCATAACAGACAACTTTGGTTGCAGGTTGAAGCTTGACCATCTACAACCTTCTCACTCCTATCCAACGATTCAGTATATCTTGCCCCACTGCTGTCACTACACCATTTCCGTGCATCTATCACAGCATGCATTCAACTACCTACTATCAACATGTAACAATTTAACTAACCATCTTGAAAATCGAAGCGACTACCAATAACTCACTTCCGACCTGTCCTTAGACGGTTAGGCCATCTATTGGACGTTTTGCACAGGAACTTCTAACCGAACGTCCTTAAACTCCGTTCTCAATAATTGGAACTCTTATGACACATTCTTAAAATGATGTCATCACCAGCCTTAGTCACTTACCTGGTGTCATTCTGACCACACACAGCTGTACAAAATAAGTATGTCTTACCTGTATGTGCTACCCAAATTTCAACTTACCACTTCCCAACAAAGGAGGGTACACGTGATCATGTGGGGTACACCTAAGTACAACTTCAGCCGTCGAACCAGTGTCGTTTGCACAACGACTGGTTCCCATACCATAATAGTACAAAGTCAATCACGACTCGTACCACTATCTCCGGTACCCCAAACACCCTTAGTCCATGACCCGGTTGCTTGTTGCCACTTCTATCATTTCCTTAAATTTCAAACCCATAAACCTTTAGCTACAAATCAACACGCTCCCTTGATCTGTCACCGAACTTCAACACAACCAACCTAGAGACTCCTTCACAGGTGTACTAATTAAAATACTTTGTCCACAGGTAGGTTACTCACCTTATGATCGACATGAGCCCCAAGATCTGGTGACACGATTCAATTTCTACCTTCACCATAAATGGTCCAATGTCCATTGTCACCAACAATTCAAACCATGCTTGGACTCACCAACAAATCAAATCTTTCTAGTACCCCAATCATGGGTGGCTGGAGCGAGGAGGATCTGGTCATAGTTGATGGCAGCAATATCAGCACCAAAGGTGACCCAAGCCATTAGTTTCAGTGGTTGTCCCTTCAAGCATCAAGTGACCAAACTAGCCTTTACTTCCTCAACATTTTCCAGTAGTGTCACTTCATGGACTCGTCACCAGAAACAAGTCTAGCGATCCCATAATGACTACACTTACATCCCTGAGTCATTCTACTTTGACACATTCGTCAGTTCCTCTGGAACCACACTAAAGGCGACCATCGACAAAATCTTGGCAGTCGTCAAATCTTAATATTCATCTTCTCTGAAAAATCGCACTAGGCGATTCCAGCTCCTTTTTCCTTCGCAGGATGCAACCTCTTTCATCAACTCTTACGACTCTTCACTTCTAAGAGTCTCATCACTCGAACATTCAGGCCTCGCCTTAGGTTCCTACAACATCCCTGTCAACAACCATGACAGCCTTCCAGGTGTGAATTAACTGTTTCACCACCGAGTACTCACACATAAAGCTCAACGTTAAACAACGGGAGTTTCCAGCTCGATCCCCAACTCAAATCTCAAATCTCAACTACTCGTTGGGAAACTCATAACAGTAAATACGTAACGAGCTTACCTTGTTCATTACAGGAGCTCTTTTTGAGGTCGGCGTACTGAGGCATAGTCTTGAAGATTCGAACGTTTATAGGACCACTCGGTCCATAGCTCAATCAGAAAGTACTAACTCATATCCTTAATAAACACTAAGCGTCCAAAGCATAAAATGCCGATGGATCCGCCGCGGTCGGACCATCACTCTATAGACACTAAGTGATACTAAGTATATGAGGTAGTAATAGGAAACGATAACCTAATGCTCTGATACCAATTGTCAGGACCCACCCCGAGTTAAATCCCTTTAACTCGAAGTAAATCCTGCGGGGACCACCCCAAGGGAACTTCTTACCGAAACCCCCTTGAAATGGCCAACCCTTCCTACAATCCAACTCAGCACTTCCATGAGTATCTACAACAAACCTTAACTCATGAAGGCATCCTGCTCCCTAACCTACTTAATTAGCTATACTGGGTTAGTCAGAGCAGTCTACTAAGATGATTACCCTAAAGAATTTCAACGGCAACGGATTGATCGACTATGCCTCGACTCTTGTACGCGCACGACCTCCGCTCGAGAACCCTGCACCACTGGGCATTTGAAAACGAAGGGCCCAGGGGAGAAACATTGAAAAACTGTCAGGGTGAGTGGACAAAAATAAAATATCGAAACTTAAATTTCCTTTAATGTCCTCCCTCTACTTTTTCTAAGGAAAACCGCATGCAGGTAAACGTAAATAATGCATTGGCTCGAATCATAAACAATTATGTGGGGTGTTAACCTCATCCACGAGAAAACCCGACCTGCTCTATTCGGGAGGGTCTAATGACCAGCTACCACCGAAGAGGGTCCCCGACCTGCTCTATCCGAGAGGGTCTATTGACCAGCTCAACCGGAGAAGGTCCCTGACCTGCTCTACCCAGAAGATGGTACCCACTCTAACTGGAGAGGGTCCATGCTAGCAAACAATCCTTATATCCTTTTCCCTTTTCCCTTTTTCAAAATCCCTTGAAAACCTGTAAAACCTGTAATACCTCGTAAAACCTCGTGGAAACAATAATCGAAAACCCCATTTAAAATCCGTGAGCCACATTTCTCCTTTAAAAACATCCCCCTCCATATTCCCAAAACGGTGATAATCAATAAAACCATACCCCGGGAAAAAATCCTTTAAAATCACGGGATGGGTATGAACCTCTTTCCCGGTTTGTTTGCCTTTAAAATCCTTAAATCCCCTTTTTCCCAAATCACCGTAAATCATACAAATAGAGGAAATTATATATATGCAGGAGAAACCAATCAAGTATAAAGCATGCAATTTAATTTAAAACAAAGTCCACTCACAGTACTATTGCGACTTTCTTCCTGCTCGGAAAGTTCCTCGAGCGAAACCCTCGAACTAACCACGAAGTCGAGCCCGTCTCATGTCCGACCAGAGACTGTACAAATAAACCAATATATTAGTCAATCACAGTTGACTTGGTCTTTTCCTAGTTTGACCAGGAATTCCTATTTGACCACGTGTTGACCAATTTCCTTTTTATGGCACTTTAACCTTTTTGACTTTCTTTCCCGGTTATCGACTCTTAACTCAATTTATCGGAAGTCCGACTCAGCTTCCGAACTTTCCTTTAATACTTTAACTTGACGTTAGGGTGTCACGTATTAAACAATATAATTAACCTCGAGTCGATTTACCGATGTAACCTTTCCTCATAAATTCCAGTTATCAATTTCCGATAACAATTTAACTCTTTACCCATTTAACCAAAAAGTGTCACATTCGTTGAACTTCAATCCTTTAACCATTTTTCTGAAAATGCAACTTTCCCAAAATGGAAACTTTCCCTTAATGGAAAGTTTCCCAATTTAGCAGGTTTCCAAACATAGGAGGTTTCCCAAAATGGAAGGTTCCCAATTTACGGTTAGTTTCTGTTTTTCACGTTTCCTTACGTAAATTCCGATTTACTATACTTTAACTCTAATAAACGGGACCAACACATTTAAAGGGATCGAAGACTACCTCGGCATTTCAGCCGGATTTATTGCCGTCGGAATCGTTACCGGATTCCGGCAACTTTGCCGGAACTTTGCCATAACCTTCCCGTTTCCTCCGATTCACCCAGTTATCGACCATGCAACAAAAACGACACAATTAAACACCACTTCAACACAACATCAATTCCAAGCAAAATCAACAACACTATAACCCCAGAACTAAGAGTTCACCTTTACTCCAATCCGAGGCAGGAACACAGTGGCCTCCCTTCGAATCCCAGAGTCGACTTGCAGGACTTCCCCTTCAAGACCCAGCAGCTCCATCATCTTCTACAGGAGCTCTGAGTATACCCAAGTCCCGCCTCGGTCACTGCCTCGGTCACTGCCTCCTCCAAACCAACACCCCACTACTGCAGGTGCTCTCCAAAGTCTTCTGTTGTAGTTAGGTTGTCACTAGGAGGCTGAGAGGGCCACTAAGAGCTCAAAGAGCTCAGTCGCCTGAGGAAGAACAAGGAACCCAGAACAGTGAACACAGAGGGGAAGGAAGAATTCATTCAGGCTCGAATCGATTGTTCAAAGACACAGAAAAGGAAGAGGAAGTGCAGAGGAGGCGAACCTTACCTTCCACGCGCCCTAACTCCGCCTGGAACGGCCAAAATCCGGCGAAGACCGCCGCACCCCAACTCGGTCGATCTCCCTCATCCTTGCCTCTCGGAGTGAAAAGTGATGGGGGTTTTGAAGAGGAGAAGGAGAGGAAGATATTGGTGGTGGTGCGCCGGTGTGGGGTGGCCGGACGCGGCTCCGGCGAGAGGAGCAGCCGAGGGATGTCGAAGGAGAGGAGAGAATCGGGAGAGAGACAGTTGACCGGAGAAGGAGAGTTTTGACCGAGTCAAAACTCTTCCCTTATTTATAGGGAAATTTAACGTTCCAGATTCAATCTGGAATTGATCCAACGGCTCAGATTCAAAGAAGGTGAAAAGTAAAAAGGTTAAATAGTAAAACTCCTTTTTTACCGGAATAGTAATTGGAAATTACTATAAACTTCAGAAATTCACATAAATTAGCCGGTAGCTCCGAAAAATATTCCGAAAATACCGGGAGACTCGTGTCGACGCGTACTACAACATCGAGTCAACGAATCAGGTATTTGGTGTACTTTTAAAAACTCGAAAATTAACTCGAGCGATAACTTATCGAATTACCGATTGAAATTAAAAGTCCTCGGTAACTCGTGAATCTCTGTGAAAGGTAACTTTTATTAACTTCAAAAGATTCGGGGTGTGACACAATATGACAAAAAGGGTTTTGAATTGTTTTGTGTCCTGATTTCGGGCTACGTCAAAGGGAGCAGTAATCATTTGGTATCAACTCACCAAGGTGGAGATTGTTGTGTTTTGGCTCGTTGATACAATCTAACGGTTAGGATTCAGCAGACAAATATAAGTCGGAAAATGAAAGAAGTTTTTCTATAAGTTCTAGGAAAGTAATCTTTTTTAGATTCTGTGAAGATTTGTCTGTTAGGGTTAGGAATCCTAAGATATTATTGTATCAGCAGCCCCTATAAAAGGGAGCTGTAGGAAATTCTTTAAGTGAGACAAAAAACCTAGAGAATCAAGAGTGATAGAGAGATAAGACCTACACAGGAAAGGGAGAGGATTTTGCAACAAGATCTTGTAAACCTATATTCTTCATAGTGTTCAGGTGAGTCTCTCAAGAGAGAACACTAAGTGGAGGTAAGTTATTTATAGTTGAACCATTATAAAATTCTGTTGTGTTCTGTGTCCAGTTTTATTCTGTGCTTATTTCACAAAGTACCACTAAGGATCTAAAAGGCGCTTACCACTATAATCTGGAGCAAATGGTCATTAACATTTTGTTTACTATGTAAAGTACAAACCTGAATTCTTAGTATTTCTTGTTTGTTTCGCCATGATTGAGCCTAATGACTGCTTTGCATCTCTAAATCATACAATCTGCATTAACGATTTTAATATTTATATAAAAGAAGCTCAAATATTTTAAGGTTTATTATCATTAAGAAGTTGCATACCTCATCTACATAATTGTCCACAAAATTTATAAGGTTTTTGTCAGTCTTGTTTAATTGTTCGAAAACTTCTCCAATCGCTTTTGAAAAATTTCTGCCATAACCAACCTCAAGTTGATATTGAAAATTTGGGTTCAGGAAATGCGCTACAAACAAGTAACCAACAAGTAGTTATCAAGTAATACACCAATTCATCATTAAATAATATAGAGTAACAATATTTATATTATCATATATACTTGCTGCATGCAATGGTTGACTTAGTGTTTTTGCCCATCAGTTGTTGATGATGTCACAGAATATGCTGGAAATAATTTCTACTTGTTCTGTCAGGACCCACCCTGGGATTTCCCTGTAAATCCCGGAATGACCCCAGCGGGGACCACCTCAAGAGAAATTTTATCAAAAATTCGGCAGAACCTCCCATAAAAATGAAAAACCCTTAATCTGCACAACCCAACACTTCCAAAACAAACAACAACTCCCACAAAAAATAACATCGATAACACTAGAAGTATTTTTCCATGAAATACCTCATATAGCAAATAATCTAACAAATATACCAAATACTTCAAATAATACAATACCCAAGGCTACCAGAGCTCTAAGCGGAAGGAAAAACACAAAATACATAGATAGGTTAAACATCAACCTATTAATGGAAAGGTTATAGGACAGGTAACTATGTCGCGCCTCCAACTAGTGCCGGGACAAACTCTGCAGACTGGGCAATTTAGAAATACGAATGATCCAGGGAAAAACATAGAAAACGTTAGAGTGAGTGGACAAAACAAAACTCACTAAAATAATGGCTTTAAACCAAAATTTATTTTCATGTTCTCCCACGAATAAACCAAAATAAATCATCTTTATGCATGTTCATAATAATTCAAATATAAAATCCTGGCCTTAAGCCAAACATAAATAATTCAGGCTTGCAGCTAAATAATAAACGAAAACAAAATTTGCAGCCTACTCATCAATAAAAGGGAAAAAATATCACAATAAATCATCTGTTATGTCAGGGTTGGAGCTAAGAGCTCCAGCGTACCACCCACCCTAAGTGAGGGTGCAATCCCGCACTAAAACTACCATTTCCCCCAATGAGAGAGGAGTGCAACAAGTGGCGCGCTTCCACTCCACAGAATGAGGAGTGATGCCCGGCTACCTTCCACTCCACAGAATGAGGAGCGCTGCCCGGCGACCTTCCACTCCACCGAATGAGGAGCGTCGCCCGCTAGCTATCTAGAATAAATATGACAACCCTCATATACTCAATCAATATATATAATCCTGTGATATCAATTCCAAGTTTTTTCCCTTTCTCCCAACCAATGCCAAATATAAAACATTAATCCAGGCCATTGGTCAATTTAATAAAATCCAAGCCCTTGGAAAAATATATCATAATCTCGGTAAATGCCAAAACCTCAAATATAACCAGCGATTGCCAAAACTTAAATCTCAGTAAAACATCGGGTTTGATTCACATCTATATGACGGTTCACTCCCGTCGAAAATCATCTAAACCCAAATAAATCATGTGCGAGCCGAAATACATAAAGCATGAGAAATAAACAAATAAAAACCCTCTACTGAGGTGCTCGCATATACCAAATAAACAGATAACCCGAGAATCACAATTACTGGAAAAATCCCCAAAACCAGTAATTCACAAATCATGACATTTATTCATTTACGTAAAATAAAAGTTTACTCACAGTACGTGCGCGACTATGCCTGTTGTCAACCAGTAAACTCCACAATACGAGTCTCCTCAGGTCCTGTCAACCAAAAATAATATATATAAATATATTTAATTTCGTAACTCGTTAATATTGTTACCGGTAACAAAAGGACTTAACTTAATTCTCACACACTCCCCGTTATCTTAACCAAACCACAGCCTACTCTTATTTTCGTACTTATATCAACCTAGGCCAAATTAACATAATATCGGAGGCATTCCAATTAACCGGTAAAAAAACGCTTTTTCACTAAAACCTCAAAATCCACATTTTTACATTTATCTTCAATCCAATAACCCTAAATTAACCTCCACACCAATTAAAATAGTATAATTCAAAAACCCTAAGTGAAAAGACCAAACTGCCCTTGAATATTAACCAACACAGTCACCGGTCGACGATTTCTGACCGTCACTAGCTCCGCCTCCTCCTCAACAACAACTTCTCTCAACACAACCAAACTCAAATAGAAGCCTAACTACCTCAAACCGGCCATGAACAGTAAACTTGAAAAAAAAAATCAAACCGGAGTTTGATCTCCTCACCTGGCTTGTTATAGGTCGCCTCCGTACAGTTTGAGCTTCTAGGGAGGACGGTGATCCTTCCCTTACCTGTAGAATTCACGCGCAACGACCAAAGGAGGTTAGTCTAGGCGACCCCCGTGTGCAGAACTTTATTGTTGTTGTCCCTCTCTCTCTCTCGTCGCCGGTCCTCCGCCACGGACAACCGCCCAGATCTACGATGGAGGTGGAGACGAGTCGACCAGAACCGATGGCGCGCCAAGTGGTGGCTGGAGAACTGTGACGCGCACAATAAGAAAGGGAGAGAAAGTCGTGTGCGGGTGGAAGAAGAAGAAGAAGAAGAAGGAAAGAAAAGAAGAAAAATAAAGAGAAAGAAAAGAAAGAATGGAAACCGGGGAAAAATAAGAGGAAAAAGAAAGAAAAAGAAAAAAGGGAAAGTTTCCTGAAACGGAAACTTTTCCAACCCTTTTACCATTTTTCTTTCTTCCCCGACATGGGAAGTTGGCACCCCAATAATTTCACTTAAAATTTTTTTATTAGCTTCTCATAATTTTACTCCGTTAATTTTATTACCGACTATCTTCCAAATAATTTTTTTTACCGAAATCTTAATATCAATAAGGTAATTTCCAATTGTAAATGGAGAAAATAACTTTTAGTAAATTAAAAAGAGTCGGGGTGTGACAATTCTCTCCCCCTTTATAGGAATTTCGTGTGCGAAATTTACATACCTGTCACTCGAAGAGGTATGGATACTGTTGCCTTATCTGCACCTCAGGTTCCCATGTAGCCTCCTCTAACTCGTGATTCCTCCACAACACTTTGACAAGAGGAATGGTCTTATTCCGAAGCACTTGCTCCTTCCGATCAAGAATCTGAACTGGTTCCTCTTCATATGACAAATCTTTTTTTCAAACTAACCGGTTGCTCATACAACACGTGGGAAGGATCGGCAATATATTTTCGAATGATAAACACATGGAAGACATTATTTATCCTAGACAACTCAGAAGACAAATCCAACCGATAAGCAAGTGGACCAACTCGCTCAACAATCACATAAGGACCAATATACCTAGGGCTGAGCTTGTCCCGTTTACCAAAACGAACCACCCCCTTCCAAGGAGACAATTTTAGAAATACCCAATCACCAATCTGAAATTCAAGGTCCTTCCTGCGATTATCTGCATATCTTTTTTGCCTATCTTGAGCCGATTTAAGATTGTCCCTCACCACTTTAATCTTCTCATTGGTCTCAAAAATCAATTCTGGACCCCACAATTCTTTTTGTCCCACCTCATTCTAACATAGAGGTGTGCGACACTGCCTCCCATAAAGAGCTTCAAACGGCACCATACCAATGCTAGAGTGGAAGCTATTATTACAAGCAAATTCCATTAAAGCCAAATTATTATCCCAGCTCCCATGAAACTACAATGCACAAGACCTCAACATATCCTCCAAGGTCTGTATAGTCCTCTCTGATTGACCATCGGTTTGAGGATGGAATGCAGTACTGAAATGCAGTCTAGTGCCTAAAGCTGCCTGTAAAGCTCCCCAAAACTTGGAAATAAATCGTGGGTCTCTATCTGACACAATAGACTCCGGCACACCATGAAGTCTCACAATCTCATTCACATACAACTCTGCAAATCGATCTAGAGTATACTTCCTATTCACTAGTAAGAACTGTGTAGACTTCGTCAAACGATCCACGACCACCCAAACACCATCGTGCCCACCACGAGTACGAGATAAGCTGGAGACAAAATCCATAGAAATATGATCCCACTTCCATACCAGAATGGGTAAGGGCTCCAACAAACCCGAGGGCCTCTATCTCTCAGCTTTCACCTACTGGCAAATCAGACACGTGCTCACAAAAGCTGCAATCTCACGCTTCATATCCGGCCACTAATAGAACTTCTTCAAAGTTCTATACATCTTAGTGCCACCAAGATGAGCAGCATAAACAGAACTGTGAGCTTCCTCCAAAATCTCCCTCTTAAGCTCCTCATTCCTCTTAGGAACACACAATCTACCTTTAAACAGCAGAGTCTCATCTTTCCTCACAGAAAAATCCACCGTCGAGCCACTAACAGTCTTTTCAACAAATTTCGCTATGGATGGATCATTAAACTGAGCTTCTCGAACTATATCAATCAACATTCGCCTCACCTGAAAACTAGCCACCAATGCACCATCCTCATCCATAGTTAACTCAACTCCTATGGCTCTAAGCTCACACAGACACGGAACTCGAATCATCCTCAAATATGCCAATGACACCGACGGATTGCGACTCAGGGCATCGACTACCACATTAGCCCTTCCTAGATGGTACTCAATAGAGCAATCATAATCCTTAATTAACTCCATCCATCACCTCTGCCTCAAATTTAGGTCTCTCTGAGTGAACACATACTGCAGGCTCTTATGGTCGGTGAAAATCCGACACCTAGCCTCATACAGATAATGCCTCTGTAACTTGAGGGCAAACACAACTGCAGCAAGCTTAAGATCATGGGTAAGATAGTTTCCTTCATGAGTCTTCAACTGCCTAGAAGCATACGCAATCACTCTTCCATGCTGCATCAACACACCACCCAACCCTAACTTAGAGGCATTATAATAAATCTTATATTCGCCACTATCATCAGGGAGTGCCAACACTAGTCAGGCGGTCCTTGAGTTCCTGAAAACTCTGTTCACAGAAATCAGACCAAACAAACTTTACCCCTTTCTTGTCAATCTCGTGAGAGGAGCGGCAATTTAGAAAAATCTTGGACAAAATGTCGATAATAACCGGTCAAACCCAAGAAGCTCCGAATTTCACTTACATTGGTGGGTCAACTCCAATTAGTCACAGCCTCCACTTTCTACGGGTCCACACTAACACCATCCGCTGATACTATGTGACCTAAGAATCCCACCTGATCCAACCAAAACACACATTTGCTGAGTTTGGTATATAACTGAGCTTCCCTCAAAACCTGTAAAACTGCTCTCAAATGCAAGACATGCTCCCTCTCATTTCAGGAATACACCAAGATATCATCAACGAATACGATCACGAAACGATCAAGGAAGGGACTAAACACCCTATTCATGAGATCCATGAAAGTAGTTAGTGCATTAGTAAGTCCAAATGGCATCACTACAAACTCATAGTGTCCATATCGTGACCGAAATGCCGTTTTAGCAATATCTCCATCCCGAATCCGCAACTGATGATATCCCGATCTCAAATCAATATTTGAGAACACTGAGGCACCCCTCAACTGGTCAAATAAATCATCAATGCATGGTAACAGATATCTGTTCTTCACCGTAACCTGGTTCAACTTCTTGTAATCCACGCAAAGTCTCATGGTGTCAACTTTCTTCTTAACAAACAAGACGGGAGCACCCCAAGGCAACATACTAGGTCGGATAAAACCCTTATCAACCAACTCCTGCAACTGAACCTTTAGCTCCTTTAACTTAGCGGGAGTCATCCTATAAGGCGCCTAAGAAATGGATGCGGTTCCAGGAAGTAACTCAATGGTGAAGTCGATCTCCCTTACCGGAGGTAAACTAGGCAACTCCTCTGGAAATATACCTGAAACTCCCTAACCACAGGGATATCCTCCACATTCACTACCCCCTTACGGGTATCCACAACATGAGCTAGGTAGGCTTGACAACCTTTCCTCAATGACTTCCTAGCAGCAATGGCAGAAATCACACAACTGAGAAGGACACTCCTCTCCCCTAAAATGGTGACCTCAGGCTTCCCTAGACTCCGTAACACCACCTCTTTTCTAAAACAATCCACCAAAGCCCTGTGTGTCTCCAAGAAGTCCATCCCTAAGATTACATCAAACTCCACAATATCCAAGGGGATCAAATCAACCTCAAATCTGTAACCCTCTACCATAACCTCACAATCCTTAAACACTTAATCAATTTTCATTACATTTTCAGAAGGCGAAGATACATGACATTCCCTTAGAAGTGGTGCTGACGACACATTTGCATGCAAGGAAAATCTACCGAACATAAATGAATGCGTCGCTCTAGGGTCTATTAAAGTAAAAGCAGGTTGACCAAAAATGAGCAACGTACCAATAATAACATCTAGTGATGAGCGACCATCCTGCCGGGTCATGGCATGCAGTCGTGCATGAGTGGTGGGCGTCCTCTAGTACCCTTGACCCGCTGAGTATCACCTCCAGCTGATGACCAGCATTGAAAACCACTACCAGAGGCACCAGCTAATAACTGACCAGTAGCCTGGGTAGGAACTCTAACAGCTCCCTGACTCAAAAGAGGGTAATCCCTCCTAATATGACCTGGCTGCCCACAATAATAGCATCCACCTGACTGATGCTAGCTCTGGCTACGCTGGAAGGTCGAACCTCTAGACCCTCCTGACTGGTGCTGACTCTGGCTGCGCTGGAAGGTCTGACTTCCAGATGCTCCACTCTGACTACCTGAGCCCTGACTGAACTAACCCCTAGAAGATCACTTGAAAAACCTCTTGAGTTTTTCTCGAAATCTTGTCCCTAAACCAGAACCACCACCATGACCACTACCAACAGGTCATGTCCAACTAGATCTAGTTAAAAATCTCTTCGATGTACTAGAACTCATATCACTAGCATCTGAGAATTGACCTGTTGAAATCTTTTGTGCCTCAATATTCAACACATAGGACACTGCCTGATGAAAAGAATGGTAGGGCACTGCTGTCATCTGGGTGGCGTAGATACCACCAAGGCCCCTGATAAGCAGGAAAATCTTTTCCTCATCTGTCCTCCCCAGGTCAGGGACATAATAAGCCAGCTCCCTGAACCTCTGCTCATAAGCCATAACTGTCATGTCATCACTCTTCCTCAAACGGAGGAACTCCTCTCTCATGCGGTTGATGTGCGCAGGACTGACATAACGCTACTTGAACAGAGAGACAAACTTAGTCCAAGGCATCTGAGTAGGATTATCCATTCCACGAGAGTGCGTCTAAAGGCTCATTAGCATGTGCAAACGCTCTGGCCCCATTCTTGTATGCCTTCTTATAGTGGATCTCAGAGCTCATACTTGAACGGATGTTCCTAACCAAACGCTCTATTAAACCTCCATTATTTGCTAATGATTCTCCCCTTTCTCTTCCAGAAGAAGTCTCCCTAGGAGCTCGGCCTCGGCCTCGGCCTCGGCGTAAGTTACCTGAAATCAAGAGGTTTAGTACCATATACACCAAATAGTACTAGGATAACTACTGTAAATACCCAATAGTCACTTCGTATCAAATGCATAAATGTTGATGGTCCGTCGCGGTCAAACCATCACTCTAGAAATACTAGTTTCCTACTAGACACAACAGTAGTGGACAGGAGACTCGGATAACGTAACGCTCTAATATCAATTGTTAGGACCCACCCCGGGATTTCACGGTAAATCCCGGAATGACCCATGCGAGGACCACCTCAAGGGAAATTTTACCAAAAATTCGGCAGAACCTCCCTTGAAAATAGACAACCCTTAATCTGTATAACCCAACACTTCCAAAACAAACAACCACTTAGACTCCCGGAGTCATCCTGCTCTCCAAACTAAACAATAACTCCCACAAAAAATAACATGGATAACACTAGAAGTATTTTTCCATGAAATACCTCATATATCAATAATCCAACAAATATACGGAATGCTTCAAATAATACAATACCTAAGGCTACCAGAGCTCTAAGCGGGGAGGAAAAACACATAAATAAACATAGATAGGTTAAACATCAACCTATTAATGGAAAGGTTATAGGACAGGTAACTATGTCGTGCCTCCAACTAGTGCCGGGACAAACTCTGCAGACTGGGCAATTTAGAAATACGAATGGTCCAGGGAAAAACATAGAAAACGTTAGAGTGAGTGGACAAAACAAAACTCACTAAAATAATGGCTTTAAACCAAAATTTATTTTCATGTTCTCCCACGAATAAACCAAAATAAATCATCTTTATGCATGTTCATAATAATTCAAATATAAAATCCTGATCTTAAGCCAAACACAAATAATCCAGGTCTGCAGCCAAATAATAAACGAAAACAAAATCTGCAGCCTACTCATCAATAAAAGGTAAAAAATATCACAATAAATCATCTCTTATGTCAGGGTCGGAGCTAAGAGCTCTAGCGTACCACCCACCCTCAGTGAGGACGCAATCCCGCACTAAAACTACCATCTCCCCTAATGGGAGATAAGTGCAACAAGTGGCACATTTTCACTCCACCGAATAAGGAGCGCCTCCCGCTAGCTAGAATAAATATGACAACCCTCATATACTCAATCAATATATATAATCCCGTGATATCAATTCCAAGTTTCTCCCTTTTCCCAACCAATGTCAAATATAAAACATTAATCCAGACCCTTGGTCAATTTAATAAAATCCAAGCCCTTGGCTAAATATATCAGAATCCCGGTAAATGCCAAAACCTCAAATATAACCAGCGATTGCCAAAACTTAAATCTCAATAAAACATCGGGTTCGATTCTCATCTGTACGACGGTTCACTCCCGTCGAAAATCATCTAAACTCAAATAAATCATGTGCGAGCCGAAATTCATAAAGAATGAGAAATAAATAAATAAAAATCCTACACTGAGATGCTCGCATATACCAAAGGAATCGAAATAAACATAAAACCCGAGAATCACAATTGCTGGGAAAATTCCCAAAACCAGTAAATTCACAAATCATGACATGCATTCAATTACGTAAAACAAAAGTCCACTCACAGTACGTGCGCGACTATGCCTGCCGTCGACCGGTAGACTCCACAGTACGAGTCTCCTCAGGTCTTGTTGACCAAAAATAATATATATAAATATATTTAATTTCATAACTCGTTAATGTTGTCTCTGGTAACAAAATGACTTAACTTAATTCTCACACACTCCCCGTTATCTTAACCAAACCTCAGCCTACTCTTATTTTCATACTTATACCAACCTAGACCGAATTAACATAATATCAGGGGAATTCCAATTAACCGGCAAAAATCCGCTTTTTCACTAAAACCTCAAAATCCACATTTTTACATTTATCTTAAATCCAATAACCCGAAATTACCCTCCACAACAATTAAAATAGTATAATTCAAAAATCCCAAGCGAAAAGACCAAACTGCCCTTAAACAGTAACCAACTCAGTCGCCGGCCGGCGAGCCTCCGACCAGTGATTTCTGACCATCACTAGCTCCGCCTCCTCTTTCACAACAACATCTCTCAACACAACCAAACTCAAATCAAAGTCTAACTACCTCAAACCAGCCATGAATAGAAAACTCGAAAAAAATCAAACTGGAGTTCAATCTCCTCACCTGGCACATTATAGGTCGTCTCCGTACAACTGGAGCTTCTAGGGAGGACGACAATCATTCCCTTACCTGCAGATTCCGGCACGGCGGCCGGAGGATGTCAGTCTAGGCGACCCCCGTTTGCAGCACTTTACTGTTGCTGTCTCCCTCTCTCTCTCTGGTGCTCCTCTGCCACGACCGCCCAAATCGACGGGGGAGGTGGAGACGAGTCGATCAGGACCGGTGGCGCGCTAAGCGGTGGCCGGTGGACGGAGAACTGTGACGCGCATAATGAGGAAGGGAGAGAGAGTCGCGTGCGGGAGGAAGAAGAAGAAGAAGAAGAAGAAGAAGAAGAATAAGAAGAAGAAAAGAAATGAAGAAAAAGAAGGAGAAAGAAAAGAAAGATGGGAAACCGGGGAAAAAGAAAGAAAAAGAAAAAAAAGGAAAGTTTCCCGAATTGGAAACTTTTCCAACTCTTTTACCATTTTTCTTTTTTCCTTGACATGGGAAGTCGGCACCCCAATGATTTCACTAACTTTTTTTTATTACCTTCTCATAATTTTACTCTCCGTTAATTTTATTACTAATGATCTTCTAAATAATTATTTTTACCGATAAATCTTAATATCTATAAGGTAATTTTCAATTATAAATGGAGAAAGTAACTTTTAGTAACTTAAAAAGAGTAGGGGTGTGACACCCTTGATTTATATGCGTAAGTTTGCCTAAAAAATGTAACAAACAAAATGAAATGACTATGGTTAGAAATCAAACCATCATTGGTGGTCGAATTGATTAGCTGGACATGTGATCTTGATTAACAACAAAAAGTTAAGATAATAAATTTGTCATGAGAAATTTGTCAACATAAGAAATTTGTCATCGAAACGGTCAACCTTAATCTTTCGTCACTTATCACACGGAAACGCTCATATCTCTCTTTATACTATGTAGTTTGGTCAAACCTTTCACATGAAAAACTCTCATGTGGACGAAATGTAACCGCCCATATAAAAATTTTGGGACATTTACCTTCTGAAGATAGGGCTCCTCATAGGGAATAATAACGAGAAATACCGTTGACCGGTACTATAGGTACCGAGACATTACCTGAATTACCTGATTTTTGAACCATAGCTGTATTTCAACATTTTGAACACATCTTATTTCACGAGATTTTTGGTAATTTTGCTTCTATGTAGAGTTGGTTCACAATTTTTTTACAGATATTTCTTTGATATTTTGGAGATATATCATAGATATCCTAAATATCGGAGATATTTTTTTGAAATATCAGATATATCAAAGAAATATAGGGATACGGTGGAAGATAAGATATTTACCCCTCTAGATATATCGGTCCTTCAAAAAAAGGAGATATCAGGGGAGATATCGGATATATCGCAGAGATTTTAATCCTTGACTGCAACATCGAAGCAGGTTGCCTCAATCTTTTTCAATCTAGGTAGTTTTTCTCTATTAGTTTGTCATTGAACTTTCCTTTATGAAGCGGTTCGAAAGGTGGTGTTCATAACAGGCAGTGACCAACGCGCATGCGAATCCTACAGCTTGATGGGCTGGCTTTTTGATGACTGGATTTGAGGTCTATTGGGTTGATGGTATTTAAAGGCTATACCAAATTTTAAAAATTTATGATACCTAAAGTTAGAATTACTAAAATATCAGACAGTGTTAGAATGATTCACAAGCATTATGAAAAAAGTAACAAACCTATGACATGAATATTTGATTCCTACTTGATACCCGTTTTACAAAATATTGTTGGAGATGAGAGATCCTAAATTAGAAATAGGATAATTAAAATATAACTTATATGTGGGTGGATCATTCCTAATTGTACTGAGGCCTTTTGTGATTAAAATCCAACACCTTAAAGGTGGTTAAGTTAGGACAATATCAGTACACGGATGATCCACGAGTTACGCTTGTCACCGTTTGACTTGGTATCAGAGCGGGTCCCTCTCTAATTAAGTCTCATTGGTTGGTTGGTTTGATTGGTGTGACATATGTACACGTGCTAAACCCTTGAGTCTGGTTGCACGTGAGGGTTATTGTTTGTGTGGATTGTCACCAAGTGCCAGATGAGCCAGGTTAGTGGTCGGATTGGTTTAGACATTTGTACACGTGCTAAACCCTTGAGTCTGTTGCACGTGAGAGTTGGTGTTTAAGTGGAGAGGGTGGCATAGATTCACGTGCAGACCTTGTCAGGTTGCACGTGAGAGGACTTGTTGGAGATGAGAGATCCCACATCAGAAACATGATAAAAAAAATATAACTTATATGTGGGTGAATTATTCCTAATTGTACCGAGACCTTTTGTGATTAAAACCCAACACCTTAAAGGTGGTTAAGTTGTGACAGTATCAGTACACAGATGATCAACGGGTCACGTTTGTCGCTGTTTGACTAATATTGCACTCAACGATAGCAAAATTGTCTTGCAATATATTCACACTTTTTTAATTTTATTTTTTTATGTAAGACCTAACTTGTACACTCCTACTCTAGAGGCATGGAAAACAATTGTGACAAAAGGCTCCAGCCTCAAATTCATCGTTGCAAAGCAATCACCGAATGTGAGAAATATAATCACGAAATCAGATCAAATAATAGTCATTTCTATTCTAAGGTGAACTCTAGCCTTTTACACATATTTGGTCAAACTATTTTTTTGATAAGAAACTGCAATATCCAACATTAGACATAAGTGCCTATGTGGCACCCAATGTTTCCAACATCAAAGGTTAAAGCAGAGGAGGACGAGGAGCACTATGGGGAGCACACTCCACCCACAATGCAGAATACTTCACGGATGACCTCAATTTTTTTTGGTTACAAAAAATGATAGTAAGTGGACTACCACTCTAGAGCAATGTTCTAAAACTCGGTCAACTCGGCCGAGTACTCGGCGAGTACTCGATACTCGGCTGGTTACTGAGGCGATTTTGACCTACTCAGTGCCTCTACTCGGCGGGAAGAAAATCGGCCGAGTACTCGGTCCAACTCGGTCCAACTCGGCCAACTCGGGTCCAAATCGGTCAACTCGGTCAGGAAAAAAAAAAAGAAGCAAACGACGTCGTTTGCCTTCCACCCTGATTCATTTACTCGTCTGTCTCTCGCAGCCTCTCAGTCGCTCTCTCACTCTCTCGGACTCACTTCTCTCGCCGCCGTCGCCGGACTCTCACTCAGTCACCTCTCGCCGGACTCGCCCTCCTCGATCTCCTCCTCTCGCTGTCGTCTCTCCTCCTCTCGCCGACTCGCCCTCCTCTCGCTCTCTCTGTCTCTCAGTCGCTCTGACGCTCTCCACTCCAGGCCTCTCCCTCCCCGCCCTCTCTCTCGCCGGACTCGCCCTCCTCTCCTCCTCTCGGGTAAGATTTGGTTTGAACCGTTTGATTTTCAGTTAAAGTTGGAATCTTTGGCTTGAGTTTTGATTTTGAGTCGGATTCGGAGGGAGTACAAGATGGATATGGAGAAGAAGAATTTGAGGCATAGTTACATATGCTTGGGATTGTTTGCAAGAATTGAATTTGGTTTGCTTTTATTACTTATGTTATTGTAATGGACTAATGGTTGTTTTTATTTTTTAGACATTATTATCTCTTAAATATTGTAATATTTTATGGACTATTTATTATTTTGGACATTATATATTAGATTATATGTTTTAAAAATAATAAAAAATCCAGAAATTAGAATCCGAGTACTCCCCGAGTACTCGGCCGAGTACTCCTCTACTCGCTACTCACCGGCCGGCCGACCGAGTAGCGAGTTTTAGAACCTTGCTCTAGAGTTAGAGTAGGTTAATGTCAAACTCACTCCTCATCGGGTGTTTTTCACTTGGTAAGAAATCGAACCAGTAACCTCCCACATCGGAAGTGTCACTATACACATTCGTTTTGACAAACAGGCATGTCCCACTTTTACCACCAGATCAAACCCACATAGGTACGAATGACCTCAATTTGAAACAACATCAACAACATATTTGAACAAATTATATTGGAACTATATTCATAATACATTATGGGTATAATGTACTCAATAGTACATCTAATTTGTAGTGCCTTAATGGCCAAAAAGGGAGAGTTAGAATGCAATTCGCTAAATAAGAGAAAAATTAAAGTATGATTGTAGATTTAAAAGGGCTCTATTCTTAAACTATATTTACACTTTTTATTTTATGGTTTATTGGTTTCTAGTTTTAGTAAGCATCTTCAATAGTATTGATAAATGTATTGTTAAATCTATCAAATTTTAGATGACTAATAACAATATTTAAGTTTTTTGCTCCAGTAACATTGCTAAACTTTTACGTTACGTAAGTTTTAACTAATTCTCTTTCCATGATTGATACATTTATTAATTTTTACTCTCAATTTCTAAATTTGTCAACTTCTTAAGTATTCTACTGGAGCAAAACATTCATCTATAAAATTGACAAATTTTCAGTTTATCAATACTGCTGGAGATGTTCTAAGCGACTTAATGTCGCCAATAATACCCTATCAGTTTATGGTGCCGGTTTATGCACCTTGTGTATCTTATCAAGTAGGAGATGTGTCATTTGCTTGGTCAAATGGCCGCAACCTCCTATTGACAGGATGAAACTAAGTGTCGTAGAAAATTAATTCGGGTGGCAACATAGTAGGAAAATTGAATTATTGAACATTAGGATATGTAATTGTGGTATATGTTTACTGATCTTTTCATTATGCCACCACACAAAACAAATAGATCCGTCATTAAAACAGTACTCTTTGCTAGTTGGTGTTTGTTAGAATACATGTACGTTGTAAAGTTTCTCGTTCTCTAATACGAAGTTACCGTTTTAACCAAAAACTCATTTTGATCGTTCTCAAATTTATCAAATTAATTCTTCAGTTCAATCCAAAAAGGCAAAACCTCAACCCATAAAATTCTCAAACTTATAGTAAATGGTTGAGCTAGATAATCAATTCCTTACACAACTCTCATTTCTCCATAATCCGTGAGATCTAGTTCTCTAATAAACATCACAACTTGGAATCATCCTCTACAAACATTGGAAATAACTTATCTCTTCTTTGTTGCTTGAGACGTGGATTTGAACATTTGCCTTGAAGCATAATATGTGGATTGCCATGAAGCATATTTAAATCTTTCACAAGTCTATTATTGAACAAAATGAAAATAATTGATTAAATTAAAAAAAGGAAAATGAAAAAAGGGGTAACCGGGATTGAAAAGGTAATATAGAGAGAGACAGAGGGGTAAAGAATGCAAATAAGGATAATATTAGCAATCATTAAATATTACTCGTTTTGTGGTCAGTCTTCCTTTCCTACAATTTCTGCTGCGCTATTCCATGTGCTCCTCTGCAGCTCAAGCTTCCACTGCAGCTTCCCCCCCCATTTCTGATTCTCCCTTTTAGAAACTACTTGTTCTTCCTTCATCGGTGAGCCTTATACCATAGCTTCATTGTTGTTTTCTTTTTTCTATTTATTTCCTTGTTTGGTTTTTATTTGATCGCACAAATTGAAAACGGTGTTGTCTGAATCTGGGTTTTTGAGATTCTGCTGTCTTTTTTCCTAGGAACAAACGTTTTTTTATCTTGTCGGAATTTACTTAATTAAGCCCAAAACAACAGAAGTAGTGCTGCTATCTGAATCTGGGTTTGTTTTGTTAATTCTGGAACAAGAAATATGTATGTGGTTGGTTGAAGCTGTAGAAAATATAGGAAATTTTTTTTGGTGCTGGAAAAAAACTGGATCTTGGAATTTGATGCTGATTGATATGATGGAATTTGGGTGTTGGTGAACGGTCGTTTTCATGTCTAATTTTGGTATATATTCTGCTGAATTGTTTGCTAAAAGATTAATATTCCTTCAGTTTTGGTTTATTTTATTTTAATGTTTTTGTCCAGGATAAAGAGTAGCGTTTTGTGGATCTTGGATTGTGGAAATTTAAAGATGTTCTCTCTTGCTGAAAATTTAATTTTGTGTCACGATATTTAGTTTCTTCATTTTTGTTAGCTGCTTAGCACAATTGTTTGATGATTTTATTATTTGATACAGGAACAAGAAATATGATGTCCAATTTTGCTTAGACATCTGAATTGTTTTCTCTGTTTAAGAGATGGTTGCAGAGTTGTGGTTTCATAGTCTTTGGAAGACTAAAAAGAAGCATGAGGCTGGACCTGAGAAGGCAGTAATTGGAGTTTTGGCCTTTGAAGTAGCAAGCTTGATGTCCAAGCTCGTGCAGTTATGGCAGTTACTGAGTGATAAACAAGTGGCTAGGCTTAGAGAGGAAATTTCAAATTCAGTGGGTGTAAGAAAGCTTGTGTCAGAAGATGATGATTACATTGTAGGTTTAATATGCATCGAGATGTTCGAGAATATGGTCCGTGTGGCAAAGTCTGTGGCCAGGCTTGGGAATAATTGTACAGATCCTAGTTTGAATGGTTTTGAGAGAGCTATTAGTGATTTGATCAATTATGGCGCTGACCCTTACGGATGGCAATTTTCATGGAAGAAGATGGAGAGAAAGACCAAGAAGATGGAGAAGTTCATTTCAATAAATGCGAATTTGTATGAAGAGATGGAAGTTCTTTCAGATCTTGAACAGACGTTGAGGAGAATGAAAGGCAGCGATGAATTAGATGGTGTTAATTTGCTTGAGTTTCATAAGAAGGTAGTGTGGAAGCGGCAAGAGGTGAAGAATTTGAAAGAGGCCTCTCTTTGGAATAGGACTTACGATTATACCGTCCTCCTTTTAGCAAGATCTCTCTTCACAATTTTTGGTAGGATCAAGCATGTATTTGGAGTTCAACAGTTGGCAGATGGTGAACCCAAAGATTCTGATCACATAAGTCGTAGTCAATCAGTGTCTGCAATAATACAGCCTTCAGTCCATCCATCTGAGAACGGTCTTCCTAGATTTGCCTCAGGTCCCCTTTGGAAGTTTGCTGTTACATTGGGGCTAGTTTCAAAAAAAAACAAGACCAACAATTTCTTTTCAGGCCCTCTTGGTGGCTCAAGTACAAAATCAGGCCTTATTTCAGCAAAAAAGAAAGATGTCAGCTTCTTTTCCGGTCCGCTTGTTAAGTCAACAAAATCAGGCCCAATTGCTGCAACGAATAGAACCATCAGGAAATTGTGGAAGTCTCATGATCACTCAGTCACTAATCATGAGAAGAAACCACATACAAAGCCCAATAGGTTGCCTCAAGTTGGACCTTTTAAAGGATGCATGATAAACGGAAACAATTCACCTGTCACCAATTGCTACTTGAATTCGAATGGTGTTAGTTCAGCAGTTCTCAATGTAGCTAGAGAGGCCAACGGAGATATTTTAGCTTCTGGTGGCAAACTTCATCCTAGTCCATCAATCTTCAGTTCCAAGCACAAATTGTTGGATGCTCCGCCCGAAACACTTGGTGCTGCTGCCTTAGCACTGCACTACGCAAATGTTGTTATTGTAATTGAGAAGTTAGTAGCATCTCCTCACTTGATTGGTCTTGATGCAAGAGATGATCTGTATAATATGTTGCCTGCAAGTTTGAGAGCAGCACTAAGGGCAAGGCTAAAGCCATACAGTAAGAGCTTAACTTCAGCAGTTTACGATACAGTTCTTGCAGGAGAGTGGAATGAAGCAATGGCAGGAATATTAGAATGGTTGGCACCACTTGCTCATAACATGATAAGATGGCAATCTGAGAGGAGCTTTGAACAGCAAACTTTGGTTTCCAGGACTCATGTTGTTCTGGTACAAACCCTCTACTTTGCAAATCAACAGAAGACAGAAGCAACAATTTCAGAGCTTCTTGTTGGTTTGAATTACATCTGGAGGTTTGGCAGAGAAGTCAATGCAAAAGCTCTGCTAGATTGTGATAGCAATAGAACATATGATGAATTTTTGGAGATGGATGGCTAGTAGAATTTCAGGTCATTACAATAACCAAATGCAGATCTCAAGACTAACCACGTTGAGCCAATGCTCTTACCTGGCTTGTCGATGAGGTTGCTGAATGCTGCTGGACAGATTGATAATTCCGTGGTCCAGAGAGACGATGAGCTAAGTTCAATATCTGTATTACAAGGCAATCCTCGGTAAGTCAAAAAGGTATAGACAGCTTCCAAACATTCTTTCTTTTGGTGTTTTTCTAGCCATTGGAATAGGGGCTCCTCTATTCTTCTTTTTCTCTTATACCAGCAGGGTATGCCATATTTAGTTAAGCTGTGTACCTGGTATATCTTATCAGCTATACTTGTTTCTTTTTCAATGGTTGTAAATCTGTGGTATAGAAGGTTATCTCCATAATATCAAAATGCCTCTATGGTCATGCATTTTCATTTGTAACTGACTATTATAATGGTGACCTTTACGCTGCATTGTAACTAGGGAGTATATGTGTAATGTAACTAATGTTGTGTGTTAGATTTGATATATGAGAGTTTCCCTTTTGTACATTATAATGAGAGTTACCAGGCTTCATTTTCAGAATGGTCTAATTTGTTTTGTTAGAAATCTTGGCTGCTTTCAGGAATTTGTGAACTTGCCCCTCTGAACCCACAAAAACATATGTTTCTAATGCATGTTTGGAAGTGAAAGATTGCACATGTGAAGTCAGAATACCACAATCATATGGTGAGACAGTGATTCCAAATCGGAATCATGTCATAATTCCTTGAAATAATGTGAATTTGAGTAGCATAGAGAGCATCCCAAGTTCCCACGAGGTTAATTTCTTGGTTGTACGCTAAAATGCAGGTCCCTATTACCCGTTTGGAATTTGATTCATGGTTTTTGTTGCTTCAGACTCCACTTCAACTCAGTACTTAGCCTTACACAGTAACACTACAACACCTATGCTTGGTTGCTGGGTCACTAGAATGAGTTCTTCTGTGGTGCCAACTGCTAGTACTCATCAACCTGAAGAAAGCAAAAGCTTGACTGGGCAGTTGCTCGAGGTTGAAGTCTCCTCGAGTTACGTTGGTGTTGAATGCAGGATGACAATGCAGGATGGCTTCACTTGTAGGAACGATCAGAGTGAGTAATGTTACTGAGCGATTCGTCACGACCGGCAACTTACATCTATCTCTATACTACCTACAACGTCGTCGACAGTTGGAAGACAAGAATAAGCTGGTAGAGATGTTCAAACACTCGGCCAATGTCACCAGAAAGGGCAATGTTACTGTGAACCCTTCACTGACCGAACCCTGCATAGTACACAAATACTTGGCAACCAAACCTCTAAAAACGATCTGTTAAAATGGCTTGATGGACACTTTCCTTCATGCAGATGGATTTAGCTCCTAGGAGACTGGTTGGGGTGGAACTTAGTTGGTTATTCGAGCTCTATTCGACTCTTCTACATCTCCAATACACAAAGCTTTCGTCAACTCACATTGCTACAACAACATTCAGCCAAGGACTTCCTATACTTGTATCATCACAAGCATCCTACTATTTCAAAAGCGGCATGGTTCGCACTTTCCCGCGCTGTATGATAAGGACCTTTACCTATGAGCTTAACTCCTTGCAAAAGGATATGTATTAAAGAAAAAAGAGGGAAAACAATACAAAGGGAAAAACAGAGCCCCGAACCTTCATAAGGGAAATAGGGGAAATAGGGGGGTGGATCTAGCATGTTAAAGAGCGGAACTCAAGTCCCTCCCAAATTTTGACAGGAAAAAAACTTAAATTTAAGTTGGTTTATAATATAAATGTTACATTGATGGTTGTTGAACTTAAGTTCAAATCATGAGAGAGGAGGTAAATGTGGTTAGTGTTATATTAACAAAGCTTCAGATCCTTTTAAGGTTGTATTTATTCAATTGTGTTCTGTTGTGCTTTCGAGTAATAATTGGGATGAACTATTAGTGTTGATGTGGTTTACTTGGAAGGCCAGGAATGATATGTTATGGTGTTATGATACTTGTCATGTTGTTTCATTATTAGACACTCTTGAAAAACCACTTACATCTTTCAGCTCCAGATCAACTACTGTTCTTGTAGCCAAAGCCCCTTGTTCTTCCCAATAGCCTCATTGAAGAAAAAAGAAAGGCTTTTACTAAAGTGGAGATAGAAGGTGATTCCATGGTTGTGTAGATGTGTCATCAACGGCGACTCTCGGAGAATTCTCAAACTATCACAATTCGTAAAAGTTTAGGTGAGAGCTTCGTTAGGACATTTTACAAATTGTGCTCAAACTATAAAGGCTCTTTGAAACTATTTTGTAATACAAAACTTTGAGGCATATGTTAATGCCAATCTTGGTCATACATAAGAGAATTATTGTGTCTAGGTGGTGTGTCCCTAGAGACCTCTATTTTTAGTAAGTTTTTTGATTATATATATAAAGAAAAAGGAGAGAGCCCCCGGAGGTATAATAGTAAATTCAGTAAAATTTGTCCTCCCACACACGCTCAGGTCTAGGTTTTCACTCTCATTTTCTTTTTTCGAAAGAAGGTTCTCTCTTTTCCGCAGTTTAGAGTCTCTAGGGTTCCGATCTCCTCCATGGCTGCAACAGTAGCCGCCGCGCCCCGTTCCTCCAAGACGGAGTCTTATGTCGACAACAAGCGCAAGGAGGACGTCCGCCAGGCCAACATCCTCGCCGCCCGTACCGTCGCCGACGCCGTCCGCACCAGCCTCGGCCCCAAGGGCATGGACAAGATGATCTCCACCGCCTCCGGTGACGTCATCATCACCAACGACGGCGCCACCATCCTCAACAAGATGGAGGTCCTCCAGCCCGCTGCAAAGATGCTTGTCGAGCTATCCCAGTCCCAGGATGCCGCCGCCGGCGACGGCACCACCACCGTCGTCGTCATCGCCGGCGCTCTTCTCAAGCAGTGCCTCGTCCTTCTCTCCCACGGCATCCACCCCACCGTCATCTCCGACTCCCTCCATAAGGTCGCCATCAAGGCCGTCGATGTTCTCACGGCCATGGCCCGCCCGGTGGAGCTCTCCGATCGCGACGCCCTGGTCAGGTCCGCCAGCACTGCGCTCAACAGCAAGGTCGTCAGTCAGTACTCGACGCTTCTGGCGCCGCTGGCTGTGGACGCCGTGCTCTCTGTGGTGGACCCCGCCAAGCCGGAGATTGTGGACCTTAGGGACATCAAGATCGTGAAGAAGCTCGGTGGAACCGTGGATGACACTGAGACGGTGAAGGGGCTGGTTTTCGATAAGAAGACCAGTCATGCTGCCGGTGGTCCAACCAGGATGGAGAAGGCCAAAATTGCTGTGATTCAGTTTCAGATTTCGCCACCCAAAACTGACATTGAGCAGAGCATAGTGGTTTCCGACTACACGCAGATGGATAGGATTTTGAAGGAGGAGAGGAATTACATTCTTAGTATGATTAAGAAGATTAAGTCCACTGGTTGCAATGTTCTGCTGATTCAGAAGAGTATTTTGAGGGATGCCGTGACTGATCTGTCGTTGCATTACTTGGCTAAAGCCAAGATTTTGGTGATTAAGGATGTGGAGAGGGATGAGATTGAGTTTATTACCAAGACTCTGAACTGCTTGCCTATTGCGAATATCGAGCATTTCCGCCAGGAGAAGCTGGGGTATGCTGATTTGGTGGAGGAGTCTTCACTTGGTGATGGCAAGATTGTGAAGATTACTGGGATTCAGAACATGGGTAGGACCACTTCTGTGCTGGTTCGTGGCTCTAACCAGTTGGTGCTTGATGAGGCTGAGAGGAGTTTGCATGATGCTTTGTGTGTGGTTAGGTGTTTGGTGAGCAAGAGGTTTTTGATTGCTGGTGGTGGTGCCCCGGAGATTGAGCTCTCCAGGCAGTTGGGTGCTTGGGCTAAGGTGTTGCAGGGGATGGAGAGTCATTGTGTCAAGTATTTTGCTCAGGCACTTGAGGTTATTCCTTATACATTGGCTGAAAATGCTGGGTTAAACCCAATGACCATTGTCACTGAGCTGAGGAACCGCCACAATGAGGGCGAGATCAACACCGGCATTAATGTGAGGAAGGGGCAGATTACCAACATCTGGGACGAGAATGTGGTGCAGCCACTGCTAGTAAGCACAAGTGCCATCACTTTGGCCACAGAATGTGTGAGGATGATTTTGAAGATTGATGACATAGTTACAGTAAGATAATTTGCGTGTCTCTTATTTGCCTGGTAGCTTTTATCTGTTGTGGTTGACTTCTGTTATGAATTTTTGTTATGGATTCAGATTGGAACTCTTTTAGGGTTTTGTAAGAGATATTATGGAACTTTTGTCCATTTATATGCATGTTAGTCAGTTTGTGTTGCTTCTATGTTCTGTTGAAATGGAGATGTTATTTTGTCTTGGGATGAAATCATTTTGTTTCTTATTATTTTGCGTCAGGAATGTTTAGATACTACTGAATGTCTTTGGAACATATTTCACTCTGTACTCGTTTTGGAATTGTATTTCATTGTGCCTGTAGAGAGGAGAGGAGGAAGAGAGGGGGGGTCTGTTCTCACTTTTAGGAGGGTCTGGGTTTTGATGAGGTTCTCTAGCTTTGTTAAGTTTTGTGCTTTTGTTTTTAAGTGATATTGGTGATTTAAGGACTGTAAAGGATCCATAGGTGTGATATCATGTAGTTGTGATAGAGTGGTTGAGTTTTAAGAAAATTTGGGTCACTTTTGTGGTTGAGTTTGCTTATTTCAAGTTCAAAATGTGGTGAGAAGCCATGGAGCGTGAGTTACACACATACATGGTGGCTGAAGTGGTGTTTTTGGTGAGGTGGGAAATTGAGTTTTTAGTAGAGTGCAGTTGGAGAACCAGATGAGTGTTATTGTCTCCAAATGTATCTTCTGGGGATCATACTAGTAATGACAGTTATTCAGGTCCAATGAATATAGGGTGTCCAGTTGTACCAGACAACCAGACATGTCAAAACACAACAAGGGTTGTTCTGTTGTATAGCTAGTAACCATTACTAGTGGAGTTACTTCTCCAGTAGTGCCGTGGCGTTTTTTATACTACTTTATGGACTGCGGCTAACTAGCCACAAAACTGGTACAGGTTTAGGACTTTAGGGTCTATGGTTTAGGAAATGGTGGAGCCATGAGTCACCAGGGGATGATAATAATTCACTTCATCACTTGGTATTCTTATTCGTATATTCTGTGTATTGGAATGCATGGGCTGTCACCACTCTACCTTGTTGGCTCCTGTGCTTTTAGGTAAACAGTAGAACACCTAGATAGGTTTTTGTTTGCTGTGATCCTTTTGGCCTATGGTTTCATTTACCTAGTTGAATCAATAAATTGTAGATGCCACATAACTGAAAATGCAACAGATACTTGTTTAGCTGTTGTAAGAATTGACGTATGCATCAGTCAGACTACGTTAAACTCTTTGCAGAAACTTCTTAGTTCAGCAATATGTTTGAAATTCTACTTAATAAAAATGTGAATTTTGTTCTCCAATTCATACATTGGACTATTTGGGATCTGCGGTTCATCTAATGCAATATTGTACTCAATCTCTACTTGGTTTATCGAGCTCTGCGTGGGTTTGAAGTGGAGAGAAGCCATCATATTAAGTATTGCATCAGGAAAGTTTAGACAGGAATCTACTGATTGTTTTTAGAACATATTGCACGGTTTCTGTCATCTTTTCTGAATTATATTTCATAGTGCCTGAAATGAGTAATTTTCTCTCTTTTGGGAGGGTCTGGGTTTTGACAAGTTAACTAGTTTTATTAAGTTTAGTGCATTCGTTCTTGGGTGATATTGGTTCAAGGACAAAGATCCGTGGATTTGGTATCCTGTGATAGTTGTTATAGTGGTCGTATTTGGACTACTAAGAAAATTTGCTTCTTTTGTGGTTGAGTTTGCTTTTAGTTGTAGTTTGAAACGTGTTGAAAACTAAATTCATACACGATTATTGCTCTTTGAGTGTAGTATTGAACTAAATCTAAGAGCCCTTGGCTTTGAAGTAGAGAGAAGTCTTCACGTTAAGTCATGCGCTATGTCTAACTCAATCTGCTACCATATCATTTTGAGGTAAAACTCGGGTAGATAAGTACGTTTTGCGGTCGAATTTGCTTGGTTGTAGCTCAAATTATTATTATTAAAATACAGAAGGTACTTGCTAAAAGCAAAACTTTGATGGATCACAATCTTGTGCTATCAACGGCAACAAAACGAGAAAAATTGGTTACACAAAAATTGCCTAAGCCCTGTATTATGGAGACGTTTTGCACAGGGTTAGTTTTCCTTCCACTACACCAGCACCTGACTATACCAATGTGGTCCTCAATTAACTCATCACTGTACAAAAAATGCTGAGACCCGTCCCAAATTATTGGGTCTCCACATTTTAGTTGCCTCGAATGTTTCATCTGATCCCCTGCTGCTATGATTAAATTCTTGGAATGGTTCCAAGAGACTTTTCTACTCTACATGAAATCTAGGGTCGCTGTAAAGGAGTTCGTACTATAAACCTCCAGAGAATCTCAGACTATATGGTAGTTTCATTTAGGCTGGAAATAACTATCGTAGATTGAAAGGTGATCAAATGCCTCATAGTTGGCCTTCAATCCAACAAATTGGCTACCCAATTGAGCACAGCCAGCATCTGGCCACCTGCAGCCTCCATCTCGCATGCTTAATGGGCATAAAGTTTCACAAACTCGACAAATTGGATTGCTGCTATCAACATCATCTGCCATGACTGTAATGGAAACAGACGCGTCTGATTTATCATCATTCTGCAGACTGCCATCTGATTGTCCTTTCGAAGAACAAAATAATTTCTGTGGAGCTTCAATCACGCTACTTTCAATGTCAACAGTGCAATCTCCGCTGCTTGAAAAATGTACCTTGCACCCCAGTGACTGTATAGCTCGCTTCATGGCCTCACTTTCCTTGTTTGCCCTCTTGACCAACTTCATAGCGGAGCTGCTGACTTGCTTTTCATGTCTTACATCTGCACTTAAAGTCTCCATGAGAGTAGTGATTTCTTTAGCTTTCCTTTCTGCCATTTCCTTTGCCTGTAAAGTTTAAACATCACAGTCAGGTCGCATAATGTAACACGCCATTGATTTTTTCAGTGAAAAAACAGTTCAGAGACGTGCCAACCGCAACTCACATCCACAAACATAATACAGCAATAAAAAAGTGGCAAGGAATTGCCATTTAGTGGAGATATAGACTTGCCACAAAAATGACAGAAGGTACACAATAAATGCTAAGAAAGTTGAATCAAGCTTCCTAAATTGAGCTCTGAAAGGAGTTACAGCAATAGAGTCATACAGTAAGTAAGATCATTACCTTCTGCAATTCCGAGAATTTGACATCCATCTTTCTAAATTGAGCTTCGAGCTCTCCAGCTTGAGCCTCTGAGGGACAAGCCCATCGCAAATGGAATTGTGGCCATAGAGTTGGTGCTAAAGCAGCTGCTGGAGGCAATAGTGGACCATTGTGTTTCAGTGGATCATAGAAATAATTATAGTGCACATGAGAAGTTCCATCAGAAGAGCGCAAATCAGCCAAATATGCCCACATGCATCCACAAGCTTCGGGTACCCCCCAATGTTGCCTCTCTTTTTCACTAAATTAACAGACAACCAAGAGAAATGACTTTACTACCAGCAACAGTTCTCATCAAAAGCATCATGCTCCAATTTCAGTCTTCATTGTAACACAATAAATTGAACTACTTGATGACGATTAAGACGGTTGTAAAATGACAATGAGGGTGAACAGAAAATTTATTTATATATTTATTTTTAACTGAGCAAAACAATCTGGTTTTAAACTTCAATAGATAGAATAATTTGTTATCGCAATATATAAGTACAATAACACTGTAATCACTTGTGAGAATGTCTACTAGTACATAATGGCACAGTGCTATATCACATCCTTCCTGACCTTTTGGATTTGCTACTCCAAATAGCTGCCTCCAATCAATTTAATGATCACATTTTATTCGTTCGTCTAACTCCCTAAATATTGTATCTCAACTTTAGCATTGGAACTTCTGGCTTGTAGCAGCAGAATCTACAAGACTACAAATGACCGACTTTGTGTGAAAATTTTCCACCAGTTCCTAACTCATTCAATCAGTACATATTGCCACACATTTTCTAACACTCCCTCTGCTTTATCTATCACAGACTCCTTATCCGCCTTGTTGTAATTAAATTTTTAAGGCCATTTCTTTCGATATAAAAAAAGGAACCTGAATATTTTTGTTTCTTGTTTCTCCTGAAACCAATGTCCCAAACATGGATTAATGATTGAATCTCTTTGCCTTGACAGTGCAAATACTTTGGGAACAGGTTTATCAATAACCTCTACCCTAAAAGAATCTTACTGTATCTCTGTTACCAACAGCAATTTGTCACATGATAACTATATTTCCTCAACCTTGACAACTATATTTCCATTATTTCAGTTTGCTTCTATCTCCACCTTTATAACTATATTTCCTCAACCTTGACAACAGCAATTTGTCACATGACAACTATATTTCCATTATTTCAGTTTGCAGAACTACGACTAAGATAAGTAAAAACAGACTCCACGACCTTCAGATAACTAAGTTTGGTTACATGCAGTCTAACCAAATGAGAACTACAACTAACTGATAGTATAAAGCTAAATACTCATAAAAGAACGAAGCTAAATACTCACAAAGGAACATACCTATTACAAAAGAAGTTCCCAAAGCAGGAAGATAAGACACAATCCAATAGATCCACCAGGAAAACCTGAATGACCAAATATCAGAAAGTCAAAGTCAATGAGATTTTGATCCTTGACCAAAAAGACTTTTGAAAACTGCTCATATGGAAGAAAGATCATACCGATGAGAACTCAAAAGCAAAAGGATACATCCGCATTAATTGTGAAACACAATCTACCCACTGCAATGAAATAAAACATAGATTAATTGTTGCAGACAAGCTGAAATAAACCAGGGGAATCTAGCATACATTAATTGTTGCAGACAAGCTGAAGTAAACCAGGGGAATCTAGCATACATTAATTGTTGCAGACAAGCTGAAGTAAACCACTGCAATGAATACCTACACATCATAATCTAGCATTCAAAATTATCATGTAGCTTGACACAAAACTAGATATCTCCCCAGGGGAATGCTCTCAAGTCTTAAACAGTAAAACTAAAAAGCACCAGCACATCATTTTGGCGACTAAAATTGAAAAGAAATGTCGGTGCCTCTATCACTTTTACTAACCATAGTATGAGGAACAACCAATACTCAATACACTAAGCCTAGATTGTCATCTGCACCAGTGCTTAGGGATGTCCAACTTAGAAAGATGAAATATCGCTGGCACGAGTAAATACAGCAGTTGGTGATGGAGCACTCTCTATCGATATCTGACAACAAGAGCAGAGATGTGACTCCGAAACCTTGAACATACACTTCAAAGGCATCAACTCTTCCCGTGTTAACTAAGTGTACTGGTGGAAGACTACTATAAATGAACATGTATGAGCCTTGATGGGTGGTTTTGGATTCTCCTCAAAGGGAGTTATCTCAGCATCATCATGAATTAACTGTGATGTTGAACTTCTTTTACATATGCTCAAGTTGTTTATTTTTTTTATGATAATTTTGGAGATAGAATGTTAGGAACATACATCCCTGATGTAGATGGCTTACTCAATTTGCATGTATCCTAATCAATATTCTGAAAAACCTTATAAATTGACTGCGATGTTGCATTTCTTCTTTTACATACGCTCATTTCTTCCTGTGATAACTAAGTGTACTGGTGGAAGACTGGTATAAATGAACATTTAGGAGCATTGATGGGTGGTCACAGATTCTCCTCAAAGGGAGTTATCTCAGCATCATTATGAACTGACTGTGATGTTGAATTTCTTCTTTTACATATGCTCAATTTTTTTATTTTTTATGATAATTTTGAAGATAGAATGTTAGGAACATACACTCCCTGATGTACATGGCTTATTCAATTTGCATGCATCCTAATCAATATTCTGAGAAACCTTTTGTGTTTCATAATTAAAAAGAGAATAATTAAGATTCTTAGTTTGCTCTTCGTATATTCTCCCAGGCATTAACTCACTCTAGAACCCTCTTCATGCGAAACTGATGACAGTCTTTATAGTACTCTTCCCACCCACCTTATTAAATTTAAATCAATAACTCGTCTTTGTAATTACTTAAAAGGGCATGCTAAGATCTATCATACAAGGCACATGACAATAGCATGCTATCATCAACACGCAATTCTATGAATCAATAAAACCAGTAATATTCAAATTGTTGTAATTAAAGGGTGAGTGAATCAAGTTGAATGCTGTCATCACCACGCAATTCTATAAATCAATAAAACCAGAAATATTTAAATTGTTGTAATTAAAGGGTGAGTGAATCAAGTTGAATGGTCTTTTATATTTTTCTGGAAGGCCTGAACAGCAGGTGGATAAACCAATAGCACGATGCTTTTAGGTCTAGCATCTAATTATTGTAATAGCTACAAATTGCACCAGGACCCTTATGTTTGAAACAGACGTACATGTAACAATATAGTAAGACAAGCTTTAATGGACTAACTTTAAGATACACACCTGCAGAAATATGGGAGAATAGTTGTTTGAAGTCTGTGCATGAGATGTAGGAGCTTGAGATGAGAAGGATCCTGCTGTCTGGCGATTGGGTGATGATTGGACACTCCCAGTAGAATATTGCCTTGGTAACTCAGAAGGTATGTTTGTACTTCCTGTTATAGCTGGCATGCCAACTCGATCTGCAAATGGGTGGCCAAATGCTAGCCAATCTTTCTCAACAAGTGCCTGTATTAATCAAATAATTAATTAAAATACCTTTTGAGATCAAAATCTTACTTAAGAATCAACTTGCTACCCATATAAGACTCCAACAGTCTAATATCATCTAGCAGATACCTGGAACCCATTTAAAGTCCGATAGTATGGATCAAGCAACAAAATTGCAAGTGAAACCAGCTGAGTAGTTCTATCCCATCCATCACTGAACAAAATAATTGCAAACTTATGGGTCAAAAGATCAAAAATGGAAGTGAAACAGCCAATTTGATAAGAGTACCACAATAACAGAACACCCAAAAGTACAACAATAATACACCTTTACCTGCAATGTACAAGCACCGATGCCGATTCCAAAGAAACACGTGCAGCAATCCACGCCGAACCAGCCAAAACACTTTGAACATGTATCAACCAACCACTGTCTCCAAGAGTTGACACGGAAGCAGACATACTACTAAGGTTGCCTCCACCCCAAGTCCATCCACCATGCCTCTGTTGAAAGCAACCAGTATAAAAACCGAAATTCTCATCCACTTCAAACATAACAGTTTTGACTAACTTTTGTTTTGGTGAATTGTTTTAACCAACTTAAGAACAAAGACCATAACATCTATCCTCCCCACCTTTTCCTTTTTCTCACTCTTTTTATTTCAATATAAATATATCAACCAATATCAGTACTTTTGAGATCGCACATGCAGCTTGTTCAGTAGCCAACATCTTGACTAATGGGAACAGCAAAATCTTTTAGTTTAAACTACTTTCAACTTTTATGTTTAACAATATTCTCCAGGTGCTTGGTTGGTTGCTGGCACATGCGAAGCATAAATATTTGTGAAAGTACTCTGAGGCAAAGATCATTCTATTATCTTAATCCTCAGTGATGAATCCTTTGCAGTCTTCATTAACCCATTTTCGACACAAATCTGGTGGAGATATATCAACAAATCTGATGTAAATATGGGTCCTTAAGGGGGCTGTGAGTTGTTCAGTATTCAATTTGAATGTTCAACAAGAGGCAAGAAGGCTAAAGGCATCTTCTGGGTTATGTGGTTGGAATGAAAAACAAGGATTTTACAGATTATACAAGGTTTGTGTGAGGAAGAGCTCTGTGATTGAATTAGGTTTGGTCTATCCTATGGCATCGATCTCTGTAAAGCTCAAAAATTACTCCCATAACCCTTATTGTTATATCAAAAAGCTGCAGTAACTTGACCAAATATTGTTATCTTTACATCGTTTTTTCTCATCAATATTTGAGTCCTCTTAGGTCAGGTTGAGGACTTCCTGTCCTCTAGTGTACTTTGGTTCGCTTTTCTAATAAGAATCAGAGGCTTCTAAGAAAGCAAATCATTTCTCATTTGATATGGTGCTAATACATTATGGGATCTCCCATTCTGCATTTTTTGGGAAAAGAAACAGCTTTTTATTAAAACAAAAGGCAAAGTAGGCGGACTGCTTTAAATAACTAAAGAGGGCGGCGAGGACTAAAGGCTTAGCAGCTCATCTTTTAATGCTAAATCTAAACTTAGGGGCTTATACTACAGCTGCTTCCCAGTTGAGAATAATGGAAGGAAGACTAAGTCTTTAAATTCTTTAGAAGTAGAATCCCATAAGAATGCCCAAAACTTGACTCTTCCCCACAGGTCTTCATCCCATACTGCATACTTAACATGATAATCTCAAAAGAGATGCTTTTACAACACAGTTATGCCACACAATCAAGAATTTTTTTCAATTAAGTTTGTTATACTAATACTTTAACAGGTGTAACTTACACAACTATTAGTTATGTAAAATGCCTGCAATCAACACCAGGTTTTTGATATAGCCCAAACTCAAACTGATTGATCAGTATGGTTATAATTAACATTCAACATATTTATAACATACATCAACTACATCATGACATCATGACGCCAGAATTTTATTCGAAGGACTAACCAGGAAGGATGACATTCCATCCGATGAAGCTGTACCATGAGTATCTAAACACTCTCTGAGCCGAGCAAAACTATCTCTCATCGCATGGATGTTGTCTATCCCAAAGAAAACGATCTGGCACATATAAAAGGTGTCTTATTCTTTCAGATATTTGACACATTCTTGAAAAGATATTAAGCACCACATGATTCATAAACAGAACAAAAAGTACAAAAAGACCTCAGACTGAAAGTAATTTGAAGATGACTCAGAACCACCTCCCATTGCACCATTAGCTAAAGCATTTTTCCGTGGTCTTGCATCAGCTATATATAACTTCCTGGAAAATATAATGAAAACTACTTTTAACCCACAAGTATAGAAGATATAAGCTTAAAAGAACTATGGAATGAGACCTAACTTGTTTATCACAAAAATGGTTTACTACCACCTCAACTTATTGAATCCCAAGCATAGAAGAAGATACGGGAAGGGAAAGTACGTACAAATTAGGAATGGACTTTTTAAACATCTAAGAAAAAAAAACACTATTTATTTATTTGTAATAATGTGATCTTTCAATGTTTATAAGTTCCTCAATGCGGAACTAGCAATAGTAAGTCACTAGGAAGAAAATACAAAAACAATTTACAGTGAAGAAATATTATCATTACCTTCTTTTACCACCAGTAAGTTCAGAGCAAAGGGCAGCAACAAGCTTTTCATCTGTGTTACTGCGCACAAATAAATGGAGGTACGCGGATGAGCAGTCTCATCAAAACCCATTTAAACCAACATAGATATTATAAAAATCTATATTTTAAGCTTCATATATACACCACATATGAGTAACAGGTGCGTGCATATATATGTCTGCTTGGTTGTGCAATCAAGTCTGTAATCTCTACTGCATGATAAGACTGGGGGATTTTAGTAAGAAAAGACGGATAATAATTCAAATTACCTCCTCATGTTCATCATGATACCAACTAAGGGTTGGGATGAACGTGCCAGAACTGCTCCTGTTCCTGCAAGTAATCATCAATATCAAGATACAAGTGTGAAGAATTGATGCAAGTAATCATCAATACCATATAGATGCAGAAAAAAGGGATTATTACATACTTGGATGACACCATGTAACTACAGGCAACCTACATCTTGCACGGAAGCTGGAAGCTTGGATCACTTCTTCATCACTAGCATCAGTGCATATTCAAAATTAATAGCATATTTCCAAAGTCAGTCAAAAATTTAGGGAGGATCCATGAAATAATGAATCTAAAGGTGGATTTTAAAATCTTACGTAATGGATTTTGGAACTATCAAGGCAAATGGATAACTCTGGCACAATGAATAGCTAGAATTTACACCACTTATTCTCCACAAATCATTTGACAAAGTGAATGACCCATCTTCAATCATATCCATAGATGCAGAGGAGCTTTTTCCAAGAAGCCGGAAATACTCATTTAGTAACCGCACCTTTGGATTAGTGTTACTATATTTGGAAGGTCCAGAAACAAAAGCATAAAGATCCCATACGCTTGCTGGCTTCGTACACGTTACTAATGCATCAAACACATCATGTCTCTGTCAAAATTTGAAAAGGAAATATAGATACCCATATTAATAAAGATTTCATGTGAAAGAAGCAACTAACAGAATCCAAGAATTTAGGTGTACAAGGTTCTTTCATACACAACACAAAAAATTTTGAGCTAGTTTAAGTGAAGGAGCAGAGACAAGTAAGAACATAAATTTTAATTTCATTCAACCTTCAACTTCTCCCTTCTAACCCAGTTGGTTATCTACAATACCAGCATCTGCCTCACCAAGAGTCAATAATAAATTCAATAAAAAAATATTTAATAAAAAAAAGTAAAAGCTTCGTATGATGAAGCTCATATTGCCATTAGAAACTTTGAAATAAAAAAAAATTGAACTGACTGCAGTGACAGATAAACAAGATTTAGGTATTTGAGTTTCAATTTCAGGAAGCAGCTGATTAGTAAGTTGACTTGTGATTTCATTTCATTGTTGGTCTGATATATTTATGACTTTACTTTTAAACCCAGTGAATAAATTGGATGTGTAGCATCTCTTTGGAATGCAACTTGGATGAAAATAATGAAACCATCTCTTTGGAATGCAACTTGGATGAAAATAATGAAACCATGTTGCCTCTGTTTTATCATTCCTCTTTCACATATTGGAACCTTTACTCCCTCTTTTCCTTTCCCCTCTAATAATAATATTTCACTTCTGATAAGAAATGTGCTAGACAAAGGAAAAGAGTATCATACCTGGGAATGAGCGAGCATATGGAACCTAAAATAAACATATGCCAGACCATAATACAAAAGAACCAAAAGGTATTAATAGCTAAATTTACCTGCCTTGTTTTAGGGCGAAACCCAAAGACTATTATCCTCATGTCTTTACCTGCATTGTAAGATGAAACCATTAGCCCACTAACTGACTAGACATTTCACTGTTAAAAATATATTTGACGAACCAACAAACAATGGACTGCATAAGCAGCTCAGAATTTCAAAACCTTTTAGTAATTTTGTAATTATGAAAGAAGATTTGCTTCCACGTATATTGATAAATCAGTTACATCTTATCCAACAACCCAAACCTTAAATTTCCCAAATTTCACTAACAGAAGGCCAGAATGAATCAGCACAATACCACCGAGGGGGTTAGTAGGAATTTCCGATCGTTGGTTAGTATGAACTTCAAAGAGAGCAATCAGCTGGCATTTACATAATATACACCTAGTAATTTCAACATATTAGCCACAGTTTGGCGTCTATGTTCATACTTCATAATCTACAATTAGCTTAAGCTCCACCATACATGCAAATGAATCGACTTCGACAACTTTATGTCCAACCATTACACAGTAATCCTGATAGAAACTCAATCTCCAACTTATGATGATGTTTGTTCCAAACAATAAACAACTCTTCGCGACTATCAGTTAACTGGTACATCAGCAAGTTATCTTTAATAGGAAGAAATGGAAGCATACATGTAATGAAAAGTCCATAATGTAATCTGAAGGCAACTCAGATATCATTTAACAGTTAAACTTTCCACAGCATTGATGCAAGCATCAACAATAAAGTATGACTGTATGGCCATAAGGCACTCCGGCTGACTATGGTGTCTGATTATGAAAGAACAGTGCACATTCAGGCTCGCAATCAAGCGGAGGCTTAGTTGAATGAGAATAAGATTTTTTCTCGCTTAATTGTAGAATGTAGAGTAACCTGAGGAATTTCTGACAAAGTGGTGGAGGCTTCATTGAGTAGGTGTAAAAAAATGTTTCTTTAGCAAACATAAGCATCCATACCCAGAGAGAGAGAGAGAGATGGCAATGCACATGTAAGCTAGCACTGTTCGTAATCAGCTCTGCCTGCATCAATCATTATGCATATTACTCGGCCTAATTACAAAGTTATAACCAGACCCATACTCCAGAACTGCTGAAACACCTCAATTTCACCCAACATATCACAAAATGTATTGCTAATGGCAGTAGATGCTTAAGGGGCCAAATAGTTTGTACCATTTTTAATTTTTTAGACTAACTGGATGTGGCCGGATGTGGCAATTAATGGCATTCAATTGGTCTAGAAATCATGTGGTCTCTTTAGCACCATCTTATGTGTAACTGCCAGATCAATTACCAGTTTGCTACACTACGTGGTCTCAATGTGGCAAGTAAAGTATTGGCTCTTGATGAATGGTGAATAACTCCAGGATTTCTATCCCGGCCTCTTAATTTTTTTTGTGAATTCTTTTTTGGTACCCAGACAACCCCACAGTCCCACATCCAGCGAACCTCAGACACATAAAAACAAACCATTAAACCTGATAATTATTCCTAACCCATCTTTAGTTATCGAGGCCTCCCTCCAAATGATTACAAACAGTCAATTAAACAAGGAAAAGACTCTAGGATATTTAAATCAACAAGAAAATTTCGTATGAAACCGTACCAATGACCTGAAGCAATCTTCTTGATGGAGTCTTGTCAGATTGACGAGGGACAGCCTACAAACTCAAAGAAATAGTATTAGCAGCCTATGCATCATACTAAAAAACAAAGTGCACCAAGGGTGCAATACAACATGAACAATATTATAACAAAAAGGGTCTGAAAAAATAAGGGACATGCAAAATTTGTCATCCGTCTTTTTGCAGTGTTCAGTCTAGCAACATTAGTCAAGCACTGCAAAATCAGGCAAAACTTGGTTCTTTTTTCTCTTTCAAAATGAAAATGAGTCAAGAGAAATTGTGCAAGAGGATAAAGAAAATAGATCTTTGAAATGGTTGGACTTGCATTAGCAGAGCTTAAGAAATCCCAACAGAAACCTCATATAGACAAGCTTTCCTTTCTATAAATGCAGTGACATTTTCTTGTGAGGCTTATAAAAGTCATCTTTTAATAAACCTGAGTGCCTCATACTTTCAGCTGACCAGATTCAGAAGGACAATGTCCCTCCCAAGGTCCAAGTGCTTACTTGGTGGCTGGCCCATTGGAAATTAAACTCTTGTACAAAATATTCAAATGCAAAGGCTACCCAATGTTACATCCTCCGCAAGGCAGGGTTGACCATGTATTCCCTAATTGTCCTTTTGCATCAGAAATCTGGTTCAACTATTTTAAGGAACTGACATGCCTAAGGATGCACTTTAGGTGTATCAGAAGAGGCAAGAAGGCCAACACTCTGGGGATACAGGAGGTTACAGGTTTGGGTTATTTGTCAGGATATGACAGAGATTTGAAATTATATTATTAGTCTATGCTCTATGGCATGAGTTGACATAGTGTTGTTACCCGTCAGGAGGGTTCCAAAAACATATGTCCTCCGTCAGGGGACGCAACAACACTTGCGGGGCTATTCCCCAATGTTACATCCTCTGCAAGGCAGGGTTGACCATGTATTCCCTAGTTGTCCTTTTGCATCAGAAATCTGGTTCAAATATTTTAAGGAACTGACGTGCCTAAGGATGCACTTTAGGTGTATCAGAAGAGGCAAGAAGGCCAACACTCTGGGGATACAGGAGGTTACAGGTTTGGGTTATTTGTCAGGATATGACAGAGATTTGAAATTAAATTAGTCTATGCTCTATGGCGTGAGTTGACATAGTGTTGTTACCTTGCAAGTAAATATATATTGTGTTTCTAAGCCTTAGGTTCTTTCAGAGAGGGCTTCGATTTTGCTCTCTTCTTCCAGCATAAATTCATTGTTTTTTCCACGAAGAATTAATTTAAACATAAAAACTTTTCATCTAACATTAACATGTGAAAAATCTCCAGAAACTACCTCAATATAATTTGATCCAATAGTATCTGATGTCTCTGGCTATCCAGTATGTCATATTCATGCATAACGTATAGATACAAATAATGATATATCCACCAGAACAAAGTTTAGTGTGCATAGATATATAAAGACAGTAGAACTCACAATTTTGTTGAACTTCTCAATTGTTGCCAAAGGTATTGTGCCAAGCGGGATAACCTTCCTAGTTCCTTCACTCTGGAAACCAAACCAAACCAAAAGAAGCTAAGGTGACAAAAATGGCAAAATTTGAGATATCACATGCACCACAACCACAAGTGTCATTATGTTCAAAACTTAATATGATTTATGTAATCTGCATTCCACCTAAGCATAGCCCTGTTTCTCTCACGCAAAAAGTCTCTCTCTATCTCTCTCTTATGTAGCAAACCACAAGGGAAGATTTAAAATCACTTGTTAAATAACATAGACAACAGAAAAAGATCTCAAATCACTTCGGACAATTATTCTTCTTGTAATCATAAGCTTCATGTAAGTTACGGCATTAGAGATAAAAAGAGTTTTTAATCCAAACTCAGGGCATCAACTCTATAAAAGGAGTTCTTGGGACAATTATACCACTAAACTAACACAAATTTAATTCCACACACGCACATAACAAGCAGAATAATGCACATTGAAGCCGAATGGTAAAATTGCCTGGTATGAATCACTCACCAGAAAAAGAAGACGGAAATTGGTGACTATCAAGGTCCCTGCCTCATCAGTATTGATAAGAACAACGCCATACCCCTAACAGAAAAGTTTCCGAAATCAGTAACACCTATTATTGCAGTAAATTACATCCTAATTCAACAAAAATCACAGGTTTAGAACTCAAGAAGAGCGTCATGTACCTCAACATGAACTTGCTCAGCTTCAAGCAAGCAATCAAAATTCAAACGCGAGACGGCGCGTGGAACGGAGCGTGAGACCGGCTGCAAGGGAATCACGGAATTCACAAATCAGAGCAAAGCGCAGAGGAATTGAGAAGTAATGGAGGGGAACCCTAGCGAACCTCAATGGTCCATTCGAGGGCGTCCCAGAGACCAGTGGCCTCCATCTTGTCGGAGTCGTGGGAGTCCTGGAGGGAATTTGATCGGCCGCCGGAGCGTGGCTTCGGCGCGGAGGCCATGCGGCGAAGCGAAACCTACTCGCCAACAAGTTTGACAGAGAGAGAGAGACGTGAGGTGTGCTTGTTTGTTGGTGCCTCAATTGGCCTTACCTTTCAAACGAATTAGCGGTTCGCACGCCATCTATTTTTATTTTTTTTCTCTCTCTCTCTCTCTCTCTTTCTTCTTTTATTCCTGACCCCATGAAAGGCTAGTCTCCCTTATTTGTTATCGTTATCTCTATTCTCTGTTTGTTATCGTTATCTGTTCTCTAACGTTCCGTTCCATTTGGCTCGATTTGAGAAGGAATATACGTTAAAATTACAGCAGTAAGAGTCGAGAGTGAGTTTAAATGATCCTTTTAAAATATCACTGAGTTAAATCTCGAACATTAAAACTTAGTGACCGTTGGTGTTTTTTGCTCTCTAATACTAAAACCCAACAATACACAAATAAACGAGCCATTATGTATCAACTCTTGACTTTTTCTCATGCGAGTTCGCGAAGATCGGTACTGTTCCGGAAGAGTTAGAGAAGAGCAAAGCTGACCCTTCTCCACGGGTGGTGTGGATAAGAGAAGAGATGGATTATTAACAGGCCTACTCTAGGGAATTTGGTATACCTTGTTGCCTTGTTGACAAGCGACTAGGGGGCTGGCTTGTACTCCGGCAGATAGGACTCGAGGATCAGACGTGACTGGGAAGGTGATGTTGTCTCGACAACCAGATATGTGTATTTCCATCTCTTGTCTACGTCTTTGAACATCTCAGCAAATACTTTCCCGCCTCCGTGCGGCCCACGAACATAGAAATTGACCTACACTCAATTGCGCATAAAACCACAAATTAGTGCTCTAGTGAAAAGTATGTTGAGAGGATTTGGTCGATTAAAAACAAAATGACAAATGACAATTAACACAAACTGCTAATAGGAAATCACCTCTACATGCTCTAAACCATCTTCATCGGTCCAGACTCTGTTTGGAATGCGTTGTCGAGCAGCACGATTTCTACTTTCTTGACCATATCCTTTGATAGGGTATCCAATCCTCATTCTAACCTAATGAAGCACAATCAAAATGACAAAATATGAGATACTGTATTTCCATTACAATATATATGATGCAATGTTGGTCTAGCGGTCAGACAATTGGTTTGCTCCCAAGAGGTCTGGGGCTCGACCCTCCCCCATGGTACCCACCTAGCAATTGCTAGTGTTTCCAGTTTCCCAAATGTTGTGGGGTCAGGCGGGAAGCCTAGGGATTAGTCGGGTCAAAGATCCAGATACCCTAGTTACAATATATATATATATATATATATATATATATATATATATTGTTGCTATGTTGATTTCACTCCGCCAGCCCACCTATCATGTTTTCCACTGCTGGTACTGTACAGAAACTATCAGAATAGTGCGAGGTGTTGCTACAACTGGTAGTAAACTTTATAATCCTTATAAGCTACATTTTACTTTAAGCATTTGCCTACCCACACAATGTACAAATAATGCAAGAAATGTCTAAAAGGAATACACAAGGCACCAGATATCAGCGTACACAAGTGCAAACCCCTTTTAGGAAGTCAGCTTGAATCCTAAATGATTTTTTTTGTAAAGCCCTAAATGATTTGTTTGTTCATGGAAGTTGGAGGAAAAAAGGGGTTTACTAACCTGAGCATCATCTTGAATCCGTTTAAGCGCCTTGCTAAAGATTTTGTACCTGTGAATGATCGATCGTGTTATCGAATTACAATGATATTTCAGAGCAATAAACAGCATTCATAACCATGATGGAACTATAAGAATGTTAACTAGGAAGTGTAAAACAAGATATCTTGTTCCACTTACTCTTTTGGTTCAAAGATAAGCTCCTTGAAAACAGAGTATGCTGCAAAGCCAGCAACTCCAAACCCTATAAGAATGGCAACACTATAGGATGCCCCCGCAACAAATGTCAGTGGCTTCTGAGGGATATTGTATGTAGGAGCGTCATCAAAAGGTTCCTCCACAGTAGATATTTCTTTCTTAGTCTGAAGGGGAAATAGTTGACAAATTAGTAGAAGTTCAAATGTTATCAAGAGAGGAGCAATTTCATGTGCAGGGCTAGAGACTGTTATTTCTGAGGAGCAGATACAACAATCTTTGTGTTTATACATTCATATAGAATAATAAAATATCAAGCAGGAAGACATGAATAACATATTTCAACCAGATTTATATGGTCCTATTCAGCTATGATCGATCAAGCCCATGAACATAGTTCAGTAAGAGATAATGTTTGCATGGTTTAGTGATGCCTAAACAAATATGAACAGAATATATAAGACATGTAACTTTTAGATGGACTCTAACCTCAGATGGATTTCTTCGTGGTTTCTGTGAAGCTTCTGAAGACATGGTTCTACTAAAGCGAGCAACAGCGTTGTTTGCTCCATAGTTTCTTGTAAGTTGAAATGCAGCCCACTTAGCATTGATTAATTCCCTAGTAAACTTCCTTCCAGACAGAACCGAAATTCCTGCCAAACATGATTGCACCAAAATAACATACAAATAATACTCCAATCAACGATGCAATTGCCTACTTTACTAATTGATCAACTCATCTCATTGATTCACCAACACACTTTCAGGCCATTCAAAAGTTTAACTTATCCTTTATCTATCAACCTTCTATGTTAAGACACATTCACTTCTAGAAAGTCAATTAGCAAGCATCAATATCAATGTAAGAGAAAGTGAAAGAGATAAGAACATCCTAAACTACACAGAGAAACTAACAATCAATATCGTTCAATGTTTTGGAGGCACAACAAACAACAAATGACCCCTCTAAATATCTGAGATGGTTAATCAACAAAACTCTAATGAAATCCTCCAGAAACTCTATCACATCCCCTAATTCAAGGAAAACTAGACCTATGAGGAAAGGAAAACCATCCTGCAGAAGGTACATGGTCCTAATTCCACCACCACCACACACTAAAACACAAATTTCTTAATTCGTTCAGTGTTGCAATACCAACATTCACCAACAAAACCTCTATAAAAGAAGCAAATAGAAACTGTCAGATAGTAGAGCAAAAAAGAAGCCGGTATTAATTGGATAAAGAATAAACACAAACAGAGTGCATGATAGGAATCACTAACCATCGACTCCGATTATGCCCTGCAGAATATAAAACATAAATCAGGTTGCAATGCGCAGAAGCAAGAGAGTGGTGAAAACCAAAATACTACAATTAGCTCACCCTGGTCAAAGGAGTTGAGTGAGCAGTAGACTGCCTTGCAACACCTGAATGCACAATGCCAAGTAGCTACACTATTACAATACCACAAAGTTGAAGCCTTTAAAAAGCTAGAAACAGGAATGAATGAAAGCAAAAACCATGTATACCTGATCTGAACATGTCTTGTGGGTGTGGAAAGCCCTTGAAATATTTGGCAAAACCCCAACTAAATCTGATTGCTGCTTTCTCCTCCATAGCTGCAGAGCGCACCTGTATGACCCTGAGAATCAAAAACAGCATTTGTCAACAAAACCCTTTAACATTCAGAAAAGTCAAAACCCAGTTTTGAGACCGGAAATAATACCCATGATTGGAGATCAACGCAGGCTTCGAGTTGCTGAATGACGGCTGAAAGACGCGAGAAGCCTTCTAAAACCCTTAAACTGGAGCTTCGGTTGTGTTCCTGGTCTCCGGGTCGGTTTCACTCTTACTTATATTTGGGCTTTCGTTGTCTTGTGCTTGTGGAACTACTCTTCTTTGATATTGTTCTTTATTTATTTCAAATTTACCATGAAAATTTTGATTCTTAAAGCAAATGCACCTATTTTGGATGGGTTGGCCAAACCTTAACCTGGCTAATATACTATTTATCTAAATCTTTGATCTTTGGTTTCACATTACACCAATGAGACTAATTCGAGAATCAATTACTATTAACCTTTAATAAAAAATAATAATTTATTTATTTATAAATAAATATTGCCTTAATTATCATTGAATTTAGGTTGAACTATTTATTCACTCTTATATCAATATCGTTATCTTTCATAAATATCTAAAATTTCTGATAAACCAATGATCGGGTGACATCTGTCATTTTCGGATATCGTTATCTTGAGAAATAATTAAGATGATTTCGGATAGGATTTCAAGTCAATCACAACACGTCACGTGTGTAGACGATAACAATCTGTCTCCTTAAAACGTCAATAAATAAGCTTCAAACTCATTGTATATTCACACACTCATCTCATTTAACTCCTCCTTCTAAACTTAGATATTATCATCTATTTCGCTTCTCACATTTTTGATGGATCGTATAAGAAATTATTTGAGTGCGAGAGATGAAGAAGATGAAGAACACATTATGCAGATTCGCTCCAACAATGCTCAAGTCGCTGCATTGGTTGCACAATATCACCATATGCAGATGCAGACTCCTCAAGGTCGTGGTTCACGTCCTGGTCGTACCTCTAACGTTTAAAGACAGGCAATCAAGAGAAGCTAACATGATGGAGGATTATATTGTCGAGCGTCTAGTGTACAGCAACACTATTTTCTGTCAATGTTATCGAATGCAAAAACCAGTATTCAATCGCATCATGGCGGACCTTTGTTGTTTAGACGATTTTTGGAAGCAGAAACCAGATGCCACCGGAAAGTTGGGATTGCTCCCGAAACAAAAAATGACAGGTGCGTTACGAATGCTTGCGCGGTGCAGGGGCTGATCAATGTGATGAAATCACCAGGATGGGAGCATCAACTGCTTTGAAATGTCGGGCATCCTACGACACTCATGTGTGGCATGCTTTCTTTGGTACCCCAGGAGCTCAAAATGACCTTAACGTTCTCGATGAATCTAACGTGTTCACAAAAAAGGTTATCGACGGAAGTGCTCCGGAGGTTGTGTATAAGGTAAATGATAGTACATACACTGTACCATACTACCTTGCTGATGGAATACACCTGAGGTGGCAGACATTTGTCAAAGCTATTACCAAACCCAAAGATGCCAATGAGGCACACTTTACCAAAATGCAGCAGTCTTATCGTAAGGATGTTGAGCAGTGTTTTGGTATTCTTTAAGCTTGATGGGCCATACTCCGTCACGAAGCTAACTTGTTCAAACTAGAAGACCTTCGTACTATCATGATAAGTTGCATCATTCTTCATAACATGATTGTTGAAGATGAGTTTGTCGAAGACAAATTTGATGAGTCTTGTGAAGAGGAACAACTGATGGATCGTGTAGGTAATGTTATCCGCCATGAACCAATTTTGAGGGCTGGAGAAACCCTACCGGCATTCTTGGATGCTAATTTCCAATTACGTTCTGCTTACCTTCACAAGGTGTTGCAAGATGATTTGGTGATTCATCTTAGCAAATGATTTTCATAATCATTTGATAAAGTGATGCTCTCTTTAGTTCGTCATTTTTAATTTCACTCGAGTAATGTTGTATGTGTGTTTTGTTTATTTTACTTTGATAATATTGTATGTGTGCTTTGTTTGTTTCTCAATAAAAGAAAATTAATTCACTATTATTAGTTCATAACAAACGATTTAGTTTTATTTCATTAAGAAAAATGCATAATACAATCAGCTTAACAATTAAAATATAACAGCTATTGTGGGGATTGTGGTTGCTAAAAAAAGGCCTATAACAATCCTCATTAGCACCCGGATTGGTTTTCCTCCTAATCTCCCTCTTCAAATTTTTGAACCAATCTATTGAACCCGGGGAAACATCACTACTCCGCATGGCCATTATCCTTGCATCCTCTTTTGCCTCTTCAAATGCCATCAATCTTGCACTTTCGACACGATGGTCCTCTTCTCTTTTTTTGAGTATCTCATTGAAAATTTTGTTGCTCTCGTTTATCGCTAGTAGGGCTTGAACCATGGATTCACCCACATCTTCTTTCCTTTTTCCTTTACTTCTTGCTTCTTTGGTGGCCTTTTGTCTCATTGGCCTTTCGACAGAGCTAGGGGAAGTCTCCAAAACAATTTCTTCATCATCCAAATTAATTGGTGATTCGGTTTGTGGACCACTTGTCATGGAGTAAACAAATGGAGCAATAGAAGGCGTAGGAGCATCTCTAAAAGTAGGGTGATCCTTCACCGCCCCCTAACAATTTTTATGGTCAAATTGCTTATTTGTCACCCTCATAAACTCTAAATTAATTTGATGTTCCTACAAACAAAACAAATATATAAAAATTGATAAAAATATGAATTGGTGTCACTTAATTTTAGTGGATGGTCTAGAAAAATACCTCATCTAATTGATTGGTGTCACTTGGTCGTCTCCCGACTTGAATTTTTGCATTGTGCCACTCTTTTAAAATCTTCTTCAAGGTTTTGAAATGAGCTTGAAGAGCCCCCCGATGGTCGAACCGCGGATGATCTCGTCCAATTTGCAACATAATGTTCACGAAATTTTACCCACAACCTTAGAAGGGTTTGGTTATTACCGGTGATGGGGCATACTGTAACCGCCGCCCATGATACGCACAATTGAACTTCCTCCTCTTTGGTCCATGTAGTACCCGACTCTCCCATTTTGTTGATTGGAGAATAAAAAAAAGAACAAATATATTGAAGAATGAGATGTATAGAAGAAGAATATTATGGTAAAGAAGAACAAACAAATTGATGAATGAAGAGATGGATGTGTGAAACATGAAGAAGAGTAGGATGGTATTTATTGAAAATTTTGTTGTTTATGTTTTATTTTTTTCAATTTGATTAGAATGTTTCCGTTGGATTAGTTATTTACTAATTTTTTTTGTTTCCGTTGCTTTTAAATATGAGTCGTTAGATCAAGATCTAAAGGCTTATATTTTGTCCCGTTGCACTGGCAGTGTAAATTCTTCCCATTGAAGAGAAATTCACTTGGGTATGCAGCAGCCAGCAAGTGGGTTGAGTTTGACACGGGCTCCGCCATGTCAATTCATGGATTGAGAATTGGTCCTTGTCTTGCCCCAAGTAGCTGAAGCCTACCTAAGTCTCACATCTAACCCAGTTCAGTTTTGCACCGGCGGATTGCAGAAATTAACCCTACCCCTCATCTAACCCACCAATTACTCCCCCGATGGATGTGCTTTTAAAGGGTTAAGCCACCGATGCTCTTTTAAAGGGTTGGAGGTGCAGCGTAGGAAGCAGTGGCTAAATCTCGAGCAAAATCTATGTCATGCTCGGCAGCTGGGTGCTCAGTGGTTGGAAACTAGCACTCGGCAGCTATGCAGCACTGGTCCTGTGTAGCTAGGCACTAGGCGCACTACAGCTGGCAGCTGGGCAGCCTGTGCTCTGCAGCGTGGCGATGGTACTCTGCAGCTAGACGCTGGGCATCCTACACTGGTAGCTGATTCTCCTACCATATTCTCAACAGGACTTCTACCAGGAGAAATGTGCTAACGTTGATCAAACACAACGCGGGTTCAATGAATTAGATGATTCTCTAATTCTGAACTCTCTTTAATAGCATAATACAAACCAACGTTAGATACCTCACAATGTGGACCTAAAAACATATTCGGTGCATGGTGCACGAAAACTAGTGCTTGTCACTCGGCAGCTAGTGCTCGACAGTGTTCGGCAGCTGCCCTAGGTAGGGCTCGGTAGCAATCGGCAGTCAGCGCTCGACAGTGCATAGCAATTAGTGCGCAAGGCTTCGGCAGTTGGTACCCATGTGCACATATAGTGCCTGGCAGCAGCGCACGTGTGCACATTTAGTGCCCGGCAATAGCGCGCGGCAGCGCCAAGGCAGGTGCACATACAGTGCTTGGCAGCAGCGTGCACGCGCACAGGGGTAGGTGCACATACGGTGCCCGGCAGCAGCGCATGCGTGCACAGGTGCAAGCCCTTGCAACAGTGCTCAGCAGGTGCATGTGGCAGCACAACAGTCAGTAGGTGCACGTGGCAGCACAACAGTCAGTAGGTGCGCGCGCTAGAGCACATCACTCAGCAGCAACGCACGTGTGTCAGGGCACAGCGCTCGGCAGCTGTGCACTCACCAGAGCACAGTGCTCCGCAGCAGCGCACAACGAGCAGCATGTGGGTTAGTGGTGCCGGTAGCCAAATGCACATGTTTTAGGATTTTCATAATAACCTGCAAAGACAAACGTCTCAAGCATAGAATGGGGATGGAGAAGGGAGGAACAGATTTTATCCTCCATGAGGTTATTGAACTTTGAAATTACTCAAAAAGTAAAGCTTACTTGCTAGTCTGCCAAATAGACTGCATTTATATAAGTTGCTCCATGCTTCCATGCTCAAGTCCATACGCGTTCGGCGATCGTTCGCGCAATTCCATCATGAATTGTCGCATGTGAAGGCCATGAAACACATGAAAATCATATGGTTAGTTAATCTTGCCATAAAACAGTAGCAAATCATTGAAAAACATCAACCATATGAAGGATTCAAAGAGAAATTAGGAATACAATCCGTTTTCCTCAAGGAAAAGTGATTCATATACGCGTTGAAGCCATTGGGAGGACCAGTTCACCCACTTTTACTCAGAATCTGGGGTTTTCCTTTTTTTTGAAGGATTCTGACATCCTTGTGCATAACCTCTCCAAATTTCACTGAAATCGGAGTTCTGAAAGTGCCCGAACCGGTTGCTTGAATATTTAGGCCGGTCTAGGGATTCCGGCGGCCGGTTCGGTTCCTTTCCGACCGGTTCTTGGGGTGAGGCTGGTGGCATTGGAAGCGTATGATCAATATCTTCAACTTCTCTGTTGGTGACGAAAGCTAATTCGGAAATTATTCTGTCGATATTGGCGTTTGAAACCTGAGGCAGATTTTAGGGTTTATTGGTGCGCAGGTGCACAGCAGGTGCACAGGGGGGTGCGCAGGTGCACAGCAGGTGCACAGGGGGGTGCACAGGTGCACAGCAGGTGCACAGGGGGGTGCGCAGCGGTGCCCCAAAGACACATATTGAGGTTTAGATCTAAGTGCTCCTTTGATAGAACTAAGTGCATGATAACGTGTTGTAGAATCATATCGAGAATGAATTCTTCTTATCTTATTGATAGAATGAAGCCTCTTTATATAGGGAAATACATGGGCCTCTTGGGCTATTATATGGGCTAATGGGCCTCTTACATGGATATGTGTAAAACCCTATTACAACATGATTTACTACATAAAGCTCGTATACAAGGCATGCACCAAGACACACACATATATCAAATATCCTAGAATATATGGAACGAGGATTACACTATTTTATAATCTAGTCGGTCAGCCTCGAGATGTTGATGTATTACTATAAAACTCATATACAACAATGATTATACTTCTTTTTTTGAAGTATAAATGTAGAATGCTTTGATATAGTTCATTTTTTTAGCAAAAAATACAACCCGCACCAAAGCGCTAAGCTCTTTCTAGTAATCAATATTGGAGAACGGATTTTAAATACAAGCAATTTGCCATTTATTATATACTAACGGAGAACCAGACACGTAACTGTTTACGAGAACAATTGTAGAACAATTTTGTTACTGTTTTACCCTTACTTGATCGTCAGCCATCTTTCTCTCACTGCCTCTGTTTTTTTTGTAACTAGGGTATCCGGATTTTTGACTTGACTAACCCTTAAGCTTCCTGCCTGACTCTACAACATTTGGGAAAACTGGACACTAGCAATTTCTAGGTGGGTACCATCGGAGAGGGTCGAACCCTAGACCTCTTAAGAGCAAACCAATTGTCTAACTGCTAGACCAACATCTCTTTGGTCTCACTGCCTCTGTTAATCCTTATCTTACTAATTTGAATTCGGATGAGATCAAAAGGCATTCAAAGTCGTCGATTCCACCAGTTGATCTCCACCTATTTGGTCTGTCGCATTTCTTTACAGACAGAGTGAGGAGGTTTGTTTTGGGGTTTTGCTTATCTTCAGAACTTTGTAGCACCCTTCTCAATCCACCGCTGGGTTCTGGTGATTTGGGGCGGTGACACAGGTTAGGCCGCAACTGCACCAAAGGATGCTTCTTAAGTTCGTTTCCAGGTCAGTCTCTTCAATCTTCTCCTTTGCCGACTCTTTCACTATGAATTTTTATAGTGGGCTTTGGGTAATTGGTATTCACCAATTGATGTTTTTTGTACCGATTCTATCTTATCGATTTAGATGGTTGGTTTTTGTGTCTTCTTCAAATCAATTGCTATGGCTTTTCAATATAAACCATAAGAGGAACGAACGCTAATCAATTGTTATGGATTATTCAATCAGCAGACCCCATTGAGAATGACGATTGATGTGGTTGTTGTCTCCAGCAACTGTACATAACCAGAAAGCTTACCGCTCATTCACTTCCAGGTCAGTCTCTCTGAGGCCCCTTTACCGACTCTTAGATTATGAGTTTTTACAGTTTGGGTTTTGGTTAATCTTTCAATTAAAATTTTGCCTATCCAATTCATTATTCGAATTGAAAAGAGAGAAAGGAGAGAAGTGTGTTGTTTTCAGATGGCGGGTCGAGAAACTAATTGTGTCGTCATTGTGATGCTCCGTCATAGGCGGTGCGGAATTAGAGGTGCACTGGAGAGGTGGTGCAGAGTTGCTATTTTGTTGATTGGGTTCTGTAAAATCAGTTTGATCAGGTTAGGTTCTTCCCTTTTGGGTTTAGTCAAAAATTTATTTAAAAAGAAAAAAATTAATGATATGTACCAGTAGTTTGGGTTTGATTGTATAATTGTGTTTCTTCTTTGGTTTACAATTCAAGAGCCATATAGCTTTGATTCTTCTCAAGTTTACAATTCAAGAGCCATGGCCTTGGCTGGCCGGACCTTATTCAACAAATACGGGCATGATTTTTTCAAGAAATCAGTGAGAAGGTATCTTCAAGGTTTAGTATTGTTTATGCCCTTTGAATCATGATATTACACTTCAGTTTTTTATTGTAGTGAAATTTATGGATATGTTTTCTCAGTTATGTGAAATTATATGAATTGGTTAGATCAATGGTCATATCACTTTCAAAAGTAGATATATAAATATAAATACAATAAATGTCCATTTCGTACTAATTTTAGATGCTTATTGCAAATTCCAATGATTTTTTTTTCTTATTGCCCATTTCAATTAATCTTACAAAATTATATTTATATCCCTAATATATTTATCTCACTTTTCTCTCAGCCTCTCGATCTCTCTTTCTCTCTCTCTTTTTCTCTCTCTTTTTGAGATCGGTGACATCACCATCGCCTCCCCCATCTCCGGCGACTAGATCCATGCCTTTGCATTGCCCTCCTCCACCGCATTGTTGTCTTCCCTACTCACCACTCAGCTCGACGACGAAGTCAGATCCAGCTTCCACGACGAGGAAGCCTGCCTCAACAACGAAGCCAGATCCAACCTTAACGACGAGAAAGCTAGCCTTGACGATGAAAAAGCCAACCTCGATAATGAAGAAGCCAGCCTCGATGACGAAGTCTGATCTAGTGTCGACGACCGTTATGCAGAGCTCTAAAACCAGTAACTGAGATCCTCATCGGCACCGTTATGCTTCTCTGGAAGACGACACCTTGACCTCGGCGTCAACGTGCTGCTTCGATTTCTCAACGACGAGCCTCGAAAACACTGTCACCACCATGATGACGTCAGAACGATCTCCACCTCCACCACATCTCTATGTCCGTCGAGGTACGTCTTCTCGAATCAGATGGTGTAGTGCGTTCGTGTTAAGAAATGAGAGCTTAAAATGAGGGTGTGGATTGGCAGGAGCGGTCCTGTCTAGCAGAGGGAGGACTACGGAAATTTCTGGAGAGATGAGAGTTGAGGCAAATTGAATTTTTAGAACGATGAGAGTTGCGGCAAATTGAATTTTTAGAATATATTGGGGTTAGTGGACTTGGTTTTGAAGTATACTAGTGTTAGTAAACTTGGTTTTGATGTATACTAGGGTTAGTTGACTTGGTTTTGGAGCATACTGAGGTTAGTAATCTTGGTTTTGATGTATACTGTGGTTAGTAGACTTGGTTTTGGAGTATACTAGGGTTAATAGACTTGGTTTTGGAGTATACAAGGGTTATTAGACTTGAATCTGGGGTATACTGAGGTTAATATACTTAGATTTGATGTAGAAGTTGCCCCAATAAACATTTTGTAAAAGTTTATTTCCCCTAGTAAAAAAATCCGACAAAATTTCAGCTACAATAATTTTTCGACGTTCGGTGACTGGAGTTCTGTCCGTGGTCTTGCTTTCTTGAGAGGAGTCTCCAGGAGTGATAATTGAATAATTAAAGGTCAAGGAGTTTCCGGAGAGTTTCTGCGTTTTCTGGTTAGCTCTGGTTTTAATTTAGACATCAGAATTTGACTGTTTGATAAGGTTTACATGTTAATATAATTGGAATTAAGTTTGGACCGATTAAGGTTTGGAGAATTTAAATTTGGGCAGTGTTGTTACCCGCTAGGGGTGGGCAAAAATCTGATTTTCAACCGAAAACCGAAAAAATCATCCGAAAAAACGGACCGGATAACCGATCCATTTAAAGCGGGTCAAAAATAGCTAAAACCGATCCGATCCGGTTTGAACCGGGTTGGTTCGGGTTTGCTTAAAAACCGATCCGAATAAACCGAATTTTTTTAATATATATATATATATATATATATATTTAATAGGTGTCACCATTTTATTTGTTAGTCTAATTGGTTACAATGTAACCTGCCACACTTGATCACAAACACCATATATAAGGAAAAAAACCCTAATCTCTCGACTCTCGCCTCTCTCTCCTCTCTCGCCTCTCTCTCGTCTCTGTCGCCTCTCTCATCTCTCGTCTCTGTCGCCTCTCACCTCTCGCCTCTCTCGTCTCTGTCGAATACCCGCCATGAGTGCCGCTGTGCATGGCGGCGTTGGTGATGATTTTGGACTGTCTTGATTCATTATCAATATGAAACTACTCTGAAATATAGTGTTCAAGATTAGTGTGTAGTGTTGAGCTATTTGGTTTAACATTTTGTTGGGTTAAGTTCTGGTCACCTATTAGAATTGCAGAGCATGATTTTGAGATAGAAAGAAGGGCTTGGCTACTTGCTTAACAATTATAGACATACGTTTAACTAGAAGAGATTGGGTTTGGAAGCTATTATATATATGTTAAAGTGTTGGACGTCATTTTGTGCTGGGAAGTAAAGCTTTGAAGCATAATTTCTGCATGCGGTATGGTTGTGGTATTAGTTGGTATATCACACTTATACCGTACCATACCGCTAATTATATGTAATATATAATTTTTATTTTTTTACTTAAATCTAATAATATCAGCCGTTGATTTGAAAGAAGATTGGATCTCGACTGTCGATATCCCAAATGCAAACCTACTTTTATCCTAAATCAAAGGCCATCTCACTACCTTCTCAATCTTTCCCCAAACCTTTGTAGCTGGTAAGCATTAAGCATGGGTTCAAGCTGCAAGAAAATGGGTTGCACTGTAAAATGAGGTATGAAAACACACACTGATTTCTGAATTTTTCAATCTCTATTGCTTATTCATCTGCTTTTGTTGTTTCTTCTCTCATTCATCTGTTGTTTTGAATTTGGGCTTGAAGAACAAGCTGACCAGGATCTGGTCTGTTACTATATGGAAGTGTTGAAGATTTCTAGCTCAATTAATTTTGGTTGGAAGCCCAAACTTACCATTACCAACCGCCAATTCGGTACCGAGTTGGCGGGATAGATGGATGGGTGATGTCTAACGATGGATTGAGAATCTTGTATGGAGCAACAAGATGGGTGTCCTTAGTACCTTAAGGACTGGCACAAATCACCTTAATTTTAAGCTTTTGGAAGTGATGATCGGCAAAAGTATAATAGTCTATGAATCGGATTTCAAGTTAGGAAGCAACATTAGATGTCTAAAGTAATTTCAAAACTTTAGAGCATGTTGATTAACATTTCGACTCTGCAGATTGAAGATGCATGTCGATCCCTTGTGCAAAACGATAAAGACTTTTATAACGCAAGTTGCCATGTTACTATTTTTTCTTTTTTGTTTTCTTTAAAGTGTGTAATCGTTGAGTTGTATTATTGATGTTATCTATTTTCATTAAAAGCATGTTGCTGAATTATTTTACGTGCATTGATACTTATTGGCATGCAAAATGCAGTGTGAGTAATTGTTAGATTAGTGAGATTGGATACATTTTGTGTAGTTGAATTTCTCATGGGTTGTCCAAGATCCAGGTTAGCCCACATGTGTACAAGTTGGGGAATGTAGGCCATTTCGATGGCAGACATCGATAAAACAATATTGGGTTTCGGGTTTGGAGACCATAAATATAACAATACGACTAACAAAAGAGATACATGTGGTGAAATATTGATGACTAAGTTGTATATTCAAGAGCACGGTATAGGACGTAGGCTCATATGTCTCAGATGTATGAACTAATTGCTAGTAATTGAGTGGAAGGAGTTCATCAACATATCTGTGCATTGATCATTGTTATTAATATGAAATACTGTTTGATACTGATAACTTGATTGTGTGATAAAGTTAAATATAACTTAAAAAGATTTGGCTCTATTGAGCGTAAGCCCATTCTATGAGATTTGTTCAAGTTCGTACGAGGACACATATTTTTAAAAGTCTAACTGTGACGTTAGTTGACATAGACTATAGTTGAGAATTATTAAAGATTGGGATTGAGTTTGATCGCATGACCTGTTTTGTTTTTATTTTCAACATTTACAAGAAAAATATTTGAAATTGTTTTATTTTCTTTTACTTTTCCCACTCACGCCTCGAATTCGATATGAGTGCTTGGAAACCACCGACATCGGGTTTGGGATGTGACATGAGCTATCTTGGATCAATGTAAAGTGGTGGACTTGTAATTCACAAGGCCAAGCATGTTCAGCAGCTTCCCTAAATTCTTGATTTTATTAAATTTGAGGAAGATTTTAGATGGTTTTGCCACAACAGATTTCTAAAACTTTATCTAAAATAGAGAATATGAGGAGAGATAACCAAATTTCTCATATTTACAGCACTCTTAAATTTTAAAGAATGATTTGAAGAATGAACATGAAATCTTCAAAATAGAAAATTTATTAGAGTTTGACTTGTTTTCCCATTATAGAGAAATTATAAGGAAACTGTTAGAGAAGTTTAATCAAGGGCAAAGTGATCTTGACAATATCGTAGTCACTCTTGAAACAATGTCTTTAAAAGAGAGGTGAAAAACTCATTTATATATAGTTTGTCGTGATTATTTTGTTACTGCGTATGCCATGATTTTCAATTGTAAGGCCTCTTTGAAGGCATTAAATTTAAAAGATACATAGTCCATGATCACAATCCCAGAGAGTAGATGATTTGCAATCTAAGGGACAATAAATAAAATCAGTCTACGAGACAATAAATTATTCAAATTCGTGATATTTCCGTCCCCAGATGTCAAATGATTCGAAATTCATGAAATATTCATCCCTAGACGTTAAATAATACATCTAATCTTATTTCAATCATTCTTCAAAGCATATGGTTCTATTACTATGTGTTTATACTAATGCTTGATTTTTATTTGTTTTTTTCTTCCCACACTCAAAGCTCATGTAGAGAAAAAGGGACATTGTGGGGTATACAATTTCAACTTATGCCCCACTTAATGAATTAGGCCTGATTGTCGACGCCCCGTATTGACTACCAAGTAGATAAGAAGAAAAAAAACATGAAACATGATGAAATTATGAAGAACGTGCTCCTCCCACTCCTCCCATTACGACATGAAGTGAGGACCAAAGTAGAAAAAGCCTATAAATCTACAAGCCTTGTGATATGGAGGGGGATTTGGAGAGGAGTTTTGCCCTCGACGCCTAACTACATTGCTATCAACTTGAATGCTATCACAACCAGAAAATAGCATTTAAGTCTGAGCTGAAAAGCTTCATCAATGAAAGGTTTTGGCCTGCCATTGAATCCATACAGGGCGAGGAGTTGTAATGTTCATGCAGCAATTTGAACCAATCTTGGAAGTCCAAAATGGTTCCACAACTAATGAAGTAATCCGGCACTCATGCATTGCAAGGGTTGCGTACATTAACAACCATTTCAGCTGGAACCTCTACATTCATGTTGGTGATCTAAAATACTCAGTCATTTAGTTTTCAAATGTGATGTCATGGATGACGAACACATTGGCTTTCTCAAATGCTTGCAAGCCAACTACCAGGGTAGATTCTAAACTGATCATGACTGCATAGATATGTTAAGAGTATCTAGGGATCATGCAGGCAGCTGTTTTGGGGTGTTTCCTATCGCGCCACTGCCCGTCATGGAAAGTTAATAGCTATCCATTCAGCATAGCTTCACACCTCTTGTTATTGAAATGTTGGTGAATGTCATTGCTAATGGTTCACTAGACAAACTCTGAACTGGGTCCATATTGCTGACCCAAGAGAAGGCTTAACAACGGAGGTGTTTTACTATGAATTAACAATGAAGCACTGTTAACTGTAAACTACCTGAACACAAATTCATTAGCATGAGGTTTAATAGCTAAGGGGATAGGTAGAATCTTTCGAACGTACTTCAGAGAAGCCTGGGAGTTCCCATGCTTATAGGATAATAACAATACGAAAATAAGTCTTACACGATCTGTAATCTACAAACAACTCCATTCTTGTTAAAAGAGATCGAGGGGTCTGACAACTTGAAATGTTTCAAGTTGGCCGCTGATTTATATATGGAACGATAATTCCATCATCAAGTTGGTAGTATCTTTCTATGATCTATACAAGTATGCACAACGAAAACAGTGAACTTAATGAATGATGCATGATTAGGAAATTAATCAGGGATATCATAAAAGAAATAAATAGCTAAAATACTAGATTAGATATACAAAGAGGATCTGCATATCCCCCAGCAGGCACTTAGGAGTAAAAAATGAAATATGCAGATGGATAGAAGCAAAGAATTCACATGAAATATGCATCCAACCATAACTAACAGGCATAAATAAATGCATTGATTCAAACATAAAGCATATATAAGAGATCAATCTCAGAGATATCAGAACATTTACATCATTCCGATCAATCTCAGATAACAGGTTTCAACATCTGATAATCCTACTTTGAATTGAATGCAATGACAACCAAACCAGTGAGACGTGTTTGGAACTAGACCATATAAGAAGAATAATCAGTTAAAATCTGGGTTGGGAACTAGACCACATGTCTGGTCATTGATCAGGCTTCGGTGCCGATACTTCACCCTAGTTCAGCCAAACTAATTCTAGAAGATATTATTTAAACTAAACACGGCACAATGTAAGATTCCAACCAGGGTCTAAATAAGGCTTTAGCGGTATCATAAATTTTGAGGTCGCAATTTTTTTGGTTAAAACAGGAACATCATCATGGTCTTATCTCAACTAATTAGATGTCACTCCAGGAATACTAACTAGTTCTATCACATAACCAAAGGCTGTGATAGATTATATCTTAACACTTACCTTTCATCTACGCCTAACACTTGACAAAGTCCTACAATGACACATGAAGTCATGAACATCAATATGATTTATGAAAGACTGATCACAAGTGCAAACATAAAGCTTTGAAATCTGCTTCAACCAACAGCTATCTTGATCACTATATCACAAGACTATATTAGTCTGGCAACGGCATGTACAGTAGCCGGCTAGGAAAGACACTGCCAATAGTAAATTCACATTGATCAGACTCAACCACGTAAAAAGGTCATGCCTTCATTATGGTCTTTTATTTTTATGGATGTAGAGTTTATGACCCAGCCCTTAAGTGCTATATTGAAGATACTGATAAACACTGACGACAAACTGTCAGTAATTTTTCTCAGGACAACAGACAATTCCATCAACAGGCTGTCACATGTAGTTGTAAAGTCACTTGACATGAGTTATTTTTTGGTCAGTAGGAACTTTCACTGAACAAACACCCCAAAGCAGATAACCATACAATCAACCAAGTTAGTAAAGAAATCAAAGCAAAAATAAGGTTCTACAGTTATAAAATTATATAACTCATTGACTCATAGTCCTAACAAAAGTCAAATATCACAACTACCAAATACTCTATTCGATCATATACACACACTAATAGATAGACTATACATCCATAGAAATAAAAGACCAAATGAAAGATAGTTTGGTCTCATAATCTGTGTATCATAAACCATCCATAAATAATAGACAACTTGTACAATACCTACAGAAGTGGGAGAAAATTTAACCAGGGTCTATGTTTAATGTAGTTGGCGTCCGGGACAGTACAAATACTAAAGTAGTTATGACAAACTTAGAGGCCAGTATTCATAACTCAATTTCAAATGTTGCAAGTGCATTTTTATACTCTATTTGCTCACTGGTCTATTTTACATATTCATTTTCAGCAAGTGTACTTCTTATGCAAGGATGATGCCTGCCTAAAAAATCTTTCTTTTGCAACAGAGATGAAGGTGGCACCCATATGTATAATAAGAAAGGCAAGTAAACTCTGCTACTATTACTTTGAATAAATACTAGCCCTCCCTACACTTAGGTGCTTGTAAACCTGAAATTGCCCAAAACAATCTAAGGAAACACTAATTCATAAAGGAAATGCAATCCTAACATTTTGATTCAGTCTTAGTGCTACATGACTGAGTTGGGGCAACTGATATCTTTCCATACAATCAAAGGTCCAGATAACAGTCATTTGACATAAGACCATACGGTCAAAGGATGTATCCTATAATTACTCATGTAGATGAAGCTTTATTTGTGTACAAGAATTTTCAGGAATTTAACACAAATACGCAACAAATTCCTTAATGAACTTGCTGGGTAACATATCATAGACCAACAAATAGCATTATTTATACTTGAATACAGTATAACTCAAAAGGTAACCTCAATGCCCAGTTCCTTCCATGAACCACATATTCATCACACTTCAATACACCCAACAGAAAGTGTAGGGTAGGGTTAACATAATAACCAAATATATCGATGGATGATGTGATGGAAGAGAAATCACACTAATCTAGCAAGCATAAACCAAAACAACATAAAATAAGGCTGGATAATATCAAGGTAACACAAAAAATAAAAAAGGATAAAGATGAGCACCCAAGTTCAATGAGCAAGAGTCATAAACCAGATAATAATTAAGCAAAAACGAGGCAGTCATATCTATCTTAGAGATTTATCCAAACTAGAAATACAATGTCTGTTACCTGATTATCTAGGAACAGGAAAACAAGTATTTTGAGGAACCATGCAACACATCATTTTCTTTAATCGGTTGTGTTGTAATGCTATAGAAGATAGAACTCATGCAGAGGAAAAACCATAACCTTATTTGAAAACCACAAAAAAAAACTAATTCTAAAGCTTAACAGACAAGAGGGGCATCACCATCTTTTTTGCTATCAAGTAAACAGCAAACCAGTAATTTTCTTCTAAATGTAAAACTCACAACAGAGTGTTGCATTCCAATTCTAAAGCATAACAAAGAAGAGGGTGACACCGTCTTTTCTGCAACCAAGTACAACAAAGTGTGGCATTTTCTTTGTATTAAGACACCATCATGCAGAGGAAAAACCAGAACCATCTTTTAAAACCACAAAAGACCCAATTCTAAAGTTTAACAGAGAAGAGGGGCGTCGCCATCTTTTCTGCTATCAAGTAAGCAACTAACCAGTAATTTTCTTCTAAATGTAAAACTCACAATAAAGTGTTGCATTCCAATTCTAAAGCTTAACAGATAAGAGGGGTGTCGCCATATTTTCTGCTATCAAGTACAACGAAGTGTAACATTTTCTTTCTTGTATTAAGAAGACACAATATCAACAAACACTATCAGAGGAAAAACCCAAACCTTATTTTTAAACCACAAAAAACCCAATTCTAAAGCTTAACAGAGAAGAGGGGCGCCACTATCTTTTCTGCTATCAAGTAAGCATTCCAATTCTAAAGCACTCTTAAACTTTATAGACAATAGTTTATTACAAATCCTAATAGAACCTTGAAAAACTAACTTTCCTAGAACTTATAGAAAATCTACAGCGCTGTCCTCTTTCTATTCTAAACTTAGATTTGCCTACTGTATCCTAACTCCCTGGATTGTATCAACAAGCTAAAAACACAACACAACAATGAATTCTAGCTGAGGGAGCACAGATTTTTAATGAAACTGGTACTTCAACCCTTAAAAAAAAAGGGGAGCACCAATGTTCAAATCTGGTACTTCAACCCCAAGAACAGTGGGAGCACCACTATTTTTAATTTTTGAGACAAGGCAACATTCAACCCCTAAAAAGGGGGACCACCAAAGTTCAACGCTGGTACTTCAACCCTAAGAACAGATGGAGCACCATTATTTTTAATTTTTGAGACAATGCAACATTCAACCTCTAAAAAGGGGGAGCAACAATGTTCAAAGCTGGTACCTCAACCCAGGAACAGAGGGAGCACCATTATTTTTAATTTTCGAGACAATGCAACATATAACTGGTACATCGACCCCCTAAAAAAGGGGAGCACCAATGTTCAAAGCTGGTACTCCAACCTCAAGAACAGAGGGAGCACCATTATTTTTAATTTTTGAGACAAGGCAACATATAAATGGTACAACAACCCCTAAAAAAAGGGGAGCACCAATTTTCAAAACCGGTGCTTCAACCCTAAGAAAAGAGGGAGCACCATTATTTTCTCAGAATCATATAGATTCCAAACAAACACAAATCGAAACTTCTTGGATGGTTTAATACCAAATACAGTTTCAGACTTGCATATGGCAACAGTACAATTCTTGGGACAAAGGCAACTTATCCGGAAATAAGGGTATCCAAGCGACTGACTGCAGAAGATTGAAAAAATGGCAAGTCTTATAAGGCAACTGACAGGATTGCAGAAGATTGAAAAAAATGGCAAGAGTCTACTCAAGGCTACTTATTGGTTTGCAGAAGATTGAAAAAATGGCAATAACCCTTGAAGCTGGTACGTCAACCCCAAAAACTTTAATACCAAATACAGTTTCAGACTTGCATATGGCAACAGTATAATTCTCGGGACAAAGGCAACTTATCCGAAAATAAGGGCATCCAAGCGACTGACTGCAAAATGTTGAAAAAATGGCAAGTCTTATAAGGCGACTGACAGGATTGCAGAAGGTTGAAAAAAATGGCAAAAGTCTACTCAAGGCTACTTACTGGTTTGCAGAAGATTGAAAAAATGGCAACAACCTTTAAAGCTGGTGCTTCAACCCCAAAAACAGAGGGAGCACCATTATTTTTAATTTTCGAGACAATGCAACATATAACCGGACATCAACCCCTACAAAAGGGGAGCACCAATTTTCAAAGATGGTGCTTCAACCCCAGGAAGAGGGTTAGATTCCAAGCAAACACAAATTGAAACTTCTTGGATGGTTTAATACCAAATACAGTTTCAGACTTGCATATGGCAACAGTATAATTCTCGGGACAAAGGCAACTTATCCGGATATAAGGGCATCCAAGTGACTGAATGTAGAGATTGAAAAAATGGCAAAGCTATTAAGGCGACTGACTGGATTGCAGAAGATTGAAAAAAATGGCAACAGTCTACTCAAGGCTACTTACTGGTTTGCAGAAGATTGAAAAAAATGGCAACAACCTTTAAAGCTGGTACTTCAACCCCAAAAACAGAGGGAGCACCATTATTTTTAATTTTCGAGACAAAGTAACACATAACTGGTACATCAACCCCTAAAAAAGGGGGAGCACCAATTTTTAAATATGGTGCTTCAACCCCAGGAAGAGGGATAGATTCTAAGCAAACACAAATCGAAACTTGTTAGATGGTTTAATACCAAACCCAGTTTCAGACCTGCAACAATATAATTCTCCGGAGAAAGGCAACATAACCGGAAATAGGGGCATCAAGGGTTTGCAGAAGATTGAAAAAATGGCAACAGTCTAATAAGGCACTGACTGGATTGCAGAAGATTGAAAAATGGCAACAGTCTAATCAAGGCTACTCATTGTTTGTAGAAGATCGAAAATACGGCAACAGTCTAATCAACCTTTAAATTTTCGAAACAAGGCAAAGTATTAATCCAAAAAGGCAACAAAATTCTGTCTGATGCAACGAAACCCTAACCCATTTATTTATGTGAAACAAGCTCTCTCTCTCTCTCTCTCTTTCAAAGGCAACATCAGAGCGAGGCAACACAATCAATTAATCCAAGGCAAGGCACCACAAAATCTCATGAATCAAAGAAGAGAGAGAGAGAGGCACAAAATCTCATGAATCAAAGGCAACAGAGAGAGAGCCACTTCTTACATGAATCAAGGCAACTGAGTGACGACAATCGATCCCGACGAACATCTCCGATCCGAGAAACCTTTACCAGAAAGCAAATTGGGTCCTCTTCTCTCTTTGCGCATAACGGGAAGAAAGCCGTGTGGGACAACTTTACCAAACTGGTTTTGAAATTTGATATAAATGGACAAGCTCGGCTGAAGAGAACAACACGTCTCTTCCTACCTATTTCCTCTCTTCTTTTTTCTTTTTTATCGCTCTTATCTACTTTTAATTTTTAAAGATAACAACAGGGTGTCAATATTGAAAAAAAAAAACTTATAAAAACATATAAAAAACGAAAAGAAAAATAAAGTGTTTTAAAAAGGGGAAATTGTTAGGTTAGTTTTCTTTCTCTTGTTTTTTTTCAATTTTTGTTATATTCATCGGGGCATTTAAAACAGGTATTCGATCTGATTTATTGGCTTTCAAACCGAGTTGAAGATGACCTTATAGGTTTTGTTGGGATGTTGAAACTATTGGATTTTAGTTTTAGATTGGTTTTCCATAGTAAATAAGCTGATGAGGCAACGAGGTGCTGTCAAGCAGTCGCGTTGCAGTTGACATTCTCATTTACATGAGGCCTAGTTCACGACATATAGGAGGCACACACTGCTCAAGTTGAAAATTTAACTGATAAATCCCACATCAAAATACGAGTCCAAAGTTCAACACTGATTAACAAAACCAAAGCCATGGCAACAGGGTACGAAGAACCAACCTCTATGAGTTCATTCGTTCTCTTTTACAATACCTTTTTCTCCCCTGTTGGCCAAGGACTACAAAACTTGCACTGAACTTATCCATCTCATGTTCTTCATTATAAGAAAAAGGACTGTCATACATATGCCTGCAACCTCCATTTGGTATACAACTCTAGTTGATATCTTCAACACTTAAGTTGTGTGATCATCTTCACTATGCATATTCTACCAGGTACTTAGTTGTCTTTGGATTTTGGAACTGTTAGAGGATTTACCACCCTTGTCTTTGTAAGTGTTTCTGGACGCAAAAGTTTTTCGTCCTCCACGGGCTGCTGTTACAGCATGTCGCCTGACCTTGTTTAAGCGTTTTTCCAACTCTGTATCATTGTCATCATCAACTGTCTCTTCAGCTCCCTCCTTCAAAAATAAAAGACGGTAAGGGAAGTTAGTAGAACAAGGCTCACAGCAATCTTTACACAACACTCCACATGTAACTATCTTGGGCATTGCTACGACAAAATCCTGGAACATGCCATAATTGACAGCACATTCCCAAGTCCTAAATGTAAGTCATTGTAGAAAGCAAAATAAATTCAAAATCTACCTCGTTTCTTCCGTCTTCATTTTCAGGTTCATTGCTCGGACCTGCTTCACATGTTCTTACATTGCCCTCTATTTCAACTTGCTCATCATGCTGTAGCATCTGATCCAATTACAAAAGAAGAATAAGTACAAACAGATATATTGGGTGATGCTACTAGTATGCTAAATAATAATTCTCTATTTTAGTTAAAGACAGTTAATATATTATACATTTTGATAATCTTATGCAAGAAAAAAGCTAGTTCACTCTGCAAACACAATCAGTTAACGATTCTGCTACTATTCATTCTGTACTTCAAACCTCAACTTATTACTTGGTTTAAATTTTCTTCAGGACATCAACAGAATTTAAAAGAGTTCATTAAAAATTAAAATTAAAATTAAAATTAAAATTAAAATTAAAATTAAAAGAAGAAAATGTACCTGATCTACCACATGCAGTGAATCAATACCCATTGTGTTTGCTTCATTTAGTACAGAGGTGTGTTCATCATCTTCAGTATCTCCATCATCAGTATCTTCATCATCAGAACTAGCATCCTTCTTGATCCCTCCTTCAATAAACTGCATGTGGTGACATGATGTTGAACATCATTAGTCACAGATATCTAGAAATTGGCCAAACAAGAAACCCACGAAAATGCACATAACAGTAAATATCCGATCAAATGTTTTTTTCGAAAACCTTGGAACCTATAACATGCAAAAGAAAATATATATATATATATTTGTTCTTTTTGAGTGGCATGAGGGTATGAAAGAATCCAACAGCCTATGGAATTCAATATGAGTAAACTATAGATAAAGCTCCTGAATTTGACAAAAAGATCAATGCTCCATTCAACAAAATACCTTAGCAATTTCTTCCTGATCCTTTTTAGTAAACCCACTGGCAGAAAGTTCCTTGTCCAAAAAACCAGTATCCTTCGCTATTGAAGTAAAAGAAGGCCTGCCACTATCATCTGTGTCCAGTGCTGTGCCATCAATATCAGCTGTGCATTCATGGAAAGACATGTTGAACCTGAAAAAAAAATAATAAGAATAACAAGCAAGCTGATCCAGTAAGACATACATATTTTTCTTCCCTACATCCATCACAATTAACCTCAAGGGCTATTGAGTTCTATGAAGAAGTACATCACTACCACGTACCTCCATGATCTTAGAAAACATAAATTAAACATGAATAGTTACTAACATGAATTCACAAATAGTACTCACATTCAGCTAACAATGATATTTGGTTCTTATATCCATCTTTAACATGGAAAAATTTTATGAACAATACACCAACTTTGCGCCACTGATAATTTAAGGTTTCTCAACTTTTTAAAATAGCACATTAGTACATGAACTAACAAACCCTACATCATATTTGTACACGCCGTTAAGTTTTCCATTATGTGGTATGTTAAGTGTCATATTTTGAAGGGCAAATTGTTGAATTCATCTATTCATGTCTTCCATTTACACTTATATGGTCACGTCATAATTCCAAAACTACAATAACCCTCCACAATAATATGTAAGAGGATTAAAAATCATTCTAAATTTTAATACAAAATAATTATATATGGATAAAAATAGAGTTACGGTGTCAAAATACTATTTTACCCTCATATATTTGACACTGAAAATGTTGTCGAGTTCAATAACCCTAAACCATGTACGAAAATGTTGTCGAGTTCAATAACCCTAAACCCTAAACCGTGTACGAGTTCAATATTTCATGAACTAATGTGCTATTTTAGAAAGTCAAGAAACCTTAATTATAGCGCAAAGTTGATGTAATATTGTTAAAATTTTCCCTTAACATGAATTGCTATTTGTATTTTTTACTTACACAAATTCACAACTGCATCTTGCTTATAAAACTGGGAATGAATAAACAAACAGATTACTGACCTCTTGCTGAAAAACTTGAAGACACATTCTACATCACGGTCAAAGTACCTGACATGTGAAATATGATAGAGGATGAGCAAATATGTTTTGGTCAGGTATAAAGATTATATCGCTAACAGCTAACAATCAGAAATTGCAATAGTGTTGGACAGAATTAGTGTTTGGCTGCAATCTAGCCATAATCTTAGCATTAGTATTTTAGATTAGCTGTATATTATTGTAAATGCATATCACTGCATATCAGTTCATGCCTTGCAGTAATTGCATTTAATCTATTTGTGCAACTGCATATCAGTTCCTGATTTGGAGTAATTGCATTTAATCTCTGTGTAACAGCAGCAAACTTGCTGCTATATAACTTGTATTCTTGTAATGAGTTGATTAAGGAGACAGTGAGATGATGCTTGGTAGTTTTTGAGAAATAGCTTCTTACATTTGAGCATTACGATGTGATACAGAGACCATTTGTGGAAAATCAATCATCGTGACCCTCTCATCATCATCAATCTGAGAGAAGAGAAATTAGAAAATTGTTAAAATTTTGCAGTTGTGCTAAAAGAGGAAGTCAAACAGGCGTTTTGATCCATATATATCAACTCATTATCACTTAGATATCTCCCAAGTGAGAGCCAAAAGGTATGATTCATGTTCTTTATTCTTCTTTTTATATTTGAGAATGCATGATCCATGATTCATATTTTAAAGGTTATTTTATTTTCCAAGATAAAAGATTATAGAGATTCAACCTAAACGTGCAAACAAAACAATTCCAGCCTGCCTCAAAATGCATACCATAATGTTAAATTCATTGAAGTCACAGTGAATCAAACCATGTTCTGCCAGACGAACAACGATCCCAATGATAGAATTGAAAACTATCTCAGGATTTTCCAATTGCTTCACCTGCACACTATATCGAACAGAAAGTAAGCTCCATATATCTAAGAAGGAACATGATCAATATTTTGTTTTACTTAAGCAAGCTAGCTCTGAAGGAAACATACTAGAAAAACATTAGATCTACCATGAACAATCAATAATTATTGCCATCCTAGTTTCTAAAGAAGAAACTTACAGTGGGTAGCCTGGTACCAGTGACATAATCACACAATGCCTATTACAATCTACAGCATTTGGAACAGGAAAACCATGCTCTTCTAAAGCCTGCTCAAGCATAGCAACAGCATACAGTTAACACCAACATAATAAATATAGAATTTGACCAACAAAGAAAACTAAAAATGGCATAAGATAGAGATAAAGAACCTTCATAAAAGAAAACTCTCTGAGTGCAGCTAGTCGGGACAAGTATAGCCAATTGAAACTGCTACGATGTTTTAAGTAATCACGCTTAGACTTGACAGCCCTGAAGGAAGTTCTACCGAGCCTGTGCAATTTCATTGCCATCACTGTACCATCTTCGGTGGCCACCTCAAAAATATCTTGAAGAAAAGAAATGCTATAAGTACCAGAATGGCAGAACCTCACACCAGTATCTATTACATACAATAAGGAAAGAAAAGTACCAGACTCTTTTCCAACACCAAGTTGACGACCAACACATGAAAAGACTCCACGGTTGACCAAAGTCTTTATCGCAAGAAAATCATAACCGAGGTACGTTAGCCGAAATCCATCATCTGGTTGCACACAGTAATCAAGAAAAATGAGAAAATATCACGAGTAATTCTTTATACTTAAAGAATAAGAATATTAAATTTACATTTGGAGGAGTCGTGGTGCAAGAGCTTATGCTTGAGTAGATTTTTCATGACTTTGTAAGTGCCTCCATGCCTACATATGTCAACAATGAGCCAAGATTTAGAGAGTAAAGGTAGAAAATTTCAAATTCAAGAAGTGAAACAAGAAACGTACTTGAGCGCAGCTATACGCTCAATCAGTTCAGCAGGTACGATTTCATGCTGAAAAATAAATAAATAAATACAAAAGGGATTAAAGACTGAAACAAAGGTTTAGAACTGTTGAAAGACAAAGAAGCACAACAGGAGGGGGCATTTACATTTCTCATTCCCATTTCGACAGCGGTTAATACCCTAAAATCCTCTTTTGAGAGGTATCTCAACACATCCACATCCAGCTTCATCTCTGCCTACACACACCAACAACAAAGCAACAGCATTAGAATCACAAAGTGAATTTAGTAGCTTAATGTTTCAGTTGACAACTCAAGATACCGATCATAAACAATAGCATTCTAAAATGAGATGCCCACAACTAAGGTTTCAATCAATTGTCCATACTTTGCCAAAAAAATCAATTGTCCATACAGTCGAAAAATATGAAATTTAGCTAAACTGTAAGCGAAAAAGTCAGAGAGTCTTGGGTTGTATTGCAATTTCAAAAATTTACAGAAAAAGAAAAGCCCAAATGGGAGTTTAGTTTCTACTTACAGATTCTTGGGTGCGGCGGCAAAACAGACACAGAGCAACGCAAACCAAAGAACCGATGAGAGGTTTAGTTACAGACTGTATTTGTTACAGATAAAAAAACCTATTAAAACGTCATCGTTCTACTGGGCCCTACCCCTGAAACGGTGCGTTTCGCTATTGTTACCCTTACTGACCTGTTAATCAGAATTGTAACAACATGACTAATTTGGGATTATTAGTCTATTCAAATATTAAAGGGAGAATGACATATTACTACCTTAAACACTTGAAAAACATAAAAACCTTTTTTCATACAAATTATGACACAGACTTAGGCTCAAAACTGAAAGTATCAAGCCCGATCCGGATTATACGTATCAAATGACCATTATACCCTCTTGACCAATATTCTTCTCTCCCCTTATCGTCAAGATTTGTGTCTGCGTCTCTTTCTTTTTTTCTTCATATTAGACTTCAACTCTCCCTCTCTCTCTAGGAATCCAGATCGGACTTCCATATCGCTGACGAGGAGGCTCGACGTCCGATGACGAATTTGACGACCCTCGACCACGACTAGATCGCATATCCAGATTCGATCGACTCCATTTGTCCTCCGACGCCATTCGAAGACGCTCGACGACGGCGTCGATGTCCAGATCGCACCGCATCGGTCCTTCTATATGAGCTCTTAGATCAGGTTATGGCAAGGTGTTGCCATCTGGTCTTCATATTCAAGTTTTGCTGCTTCTGTTTGTTGTAGATTGTCAAGCCATACTGCTACTGTAGTAGTTCATCAGGTCTTACTGCTACTGTTGCTACAGATCATAATGATTTCCTGCTACTATTGCATATTATCAGGTTTTTCTATTGTTGCATATAATCATGTTTTAGATGTGTAAGACAACCTGCTACAATACATTTGGTACGTAGTAGCGGTAAATTTTCGATTGGAGACAGTAGCAGCTTCATGTATAATACAGAGGACAATAGCAGCCTTTTGTATGATCTAGGGACAATAACAACATGATGTATTTCTGGAAGATAGTAGCAGCAGCTTCATGTAGAACCTATGTGACAATAGCAGCATGATGTATTTCTGTGAGATAGTAGCAGCTGTCACGTCTCGGCCCAAGTTTACTTTCCTAAACCCGGGTTAGGACGTGCGGGACTCATTCCAAGAGAGATTTACTCGTAAATCCCCTTTGAGAAGGGATAACCCTTTTTCCTAAACCATTTTCAACAGTCCAAACGATGCCGGAATAGACCTCACAACCGGAGGTTATCCCGATTCCCGCATTTGGATCTCAAACCAACTACTTTAGAGAACTTATGGTTCTAATATGAATTGTAACTGCACCCGTACCCCGGACAGGCTGCCTACGTACCCTCTACACAGGGATCAAGCTACATGTAGCTCTTATTTTAATTAACGTCCTGTCACATCCCGATCCTAGAATTATTTTACGGTTAGTTACTTTGGTCCTTAACCATTTAAAGTAACTGTTTGACCGTATAATAACTGTAAAGTTGACTTTTTGTCTAGAATTTGGGAAAACTTTCATCATGAAAGTTGTAGAGGACGTCAATACGAGTTCATGGACATGTAGCACGCTCAAATCGGAGTTCGTATGAAGAAGTTATAAGGGTTCGAAGTCAGGGGCATATGAGTAATTTCACAAAAATGACTATAAATAGCCTAAAAACCAGAAAAATCTGGCAGATTTTCTACCGGACATTTGCGGCGGCGCCGCCGCACTGGTTCCAAAAGGAGCGCCTCTGAGTCTACTTCAATTCTAGGTAAGCTTTTCGACCAATCTCCCCTTGGTTTGGGAGAAATTTCAATTTGATTACCGAGTGTACAGTAGGAGATCTAGATCGGATTTCTTCCTCCTCAAGCCACCAATTTGTAAGTTCTATATATAGTTAGAATGGGTTTTAGGATTACTACTAACCCCTAAAGTTTGGTGAATTGATTTGGAGTGTGGAGGGAGAATCGAATTTTTGAAGTTTTGAAGTTTTTAAAAATATTTCTGGCTTTTTCCTTCTATTGATGTATGATTTGGTCGACAGTAGCACATTTTGACCCGGCAGTAGCACGTTTCTTGTCCACAATATGTAGTGATGGGTATTTTAGTAAATTATTCAATGACAGATGACATAGTTATATTAATTTGTCCTAATTTGTCAATTTGTGTCCTTAAAAGTGTAAGATATTGTCTAAATGGTGTATTTGTAAATTGAAATTTAATTGATAACTAAATTGTAGTTTGTTAAATATTGAATTGCCTACTTCCTAGTGTACAAGCAAACTCTCATTATTAGTTTGAGAGAGCTCCGAAAAAACAGGAGATGAGTTTTAGGGTTTTGTGAGTTGTTTCCTGTCTGGAAGCGGCCTTACCCACCAGCATTTAGCTTCTAGCCTTGTCGATGCGTTTAGGTTGGCTTCCGGACGGACATTGATGGTGAATGTGTAGTTTTCATCCAGCGACAGTAGGCGGTGGTGGATCGTGAGGGCTAGGCGTTTCTTGGGGGCGGTCTGGATAACAATCATATCTGGGTTAGGGAGTTGCGTTGTCTCGACAACGAGGTTCTGGCGTCAACTTCAAACGACTATTCTTATGGTGAGGTGTGATGGTGTGGTGGAGCGACGAGACAAGAACGACAAAGCGATGACGACCTATCCTAGTGCTTCTTTGATCTGGGTTCGGTCCGTTGGGTTTTGTCCAAGCGATGACATAGAAGATAGGAGGTCTACTTCTCCATGGAGGGCCATGAATGGCGTCGACTTTCGGGTGACGGTGGGGCGTCAACAACGGGGCGGAGGCGGCTCCATTTACATCCTGCTATTGAGATCCATTGTGGTTGGTTTGGGCCTAGGTTCTTTTGGGCCTGGGTCCTTGGTTTTTACTTTTTAGGTTTTTTATTTGGTGTTTTTTGTATCCCTCCTCTTTGAGAGAGGGTTTTGACCTCCTCTTCGAGAGAGGATTTTGTTTGTTGGTAGGTTGGTGTCGGTGGTCGTGTTGTGGGGTGAGTCATGGTTCTGGTGTCGTTTTCAGTGACTATTTTAATGTCGTTTAGTTCTTGTTGTCAATGTAATGAGAGGTTACTGTGCATATATGCTGTTAATTTTAGCATATAGTGTTTGAAATAGTTGTTTTGAGGTTGAGTGTAAGGATGTATCGATTCTTCTGGATTAGGTTAGGTTACTATTGAACCCATATCGATTCTTATCCACTGTAAACGCTGTTTTTTTTTCAGATAGGTAGGAATGATAGTGCATAATTTATTTTGACCACCGATTTTTCTCCTTGTTGTAATATTATATCCCCATTTAATGAAATTCTTGATATTGCTCTAAAAAACAGTTCCTAGTGTCTTCACTGCTCCAAGTGCTTGATGTTTAAAATAGTAAACCTAAAGTTTTTTTTACTAAACCAAAAGTTAGTAATTTCTTACTATACTAGTTATTGATCGTTCTCATTTTCATCACGGATGATCCTCCAGCCTTTACTCCATATGGGGATAGATTTTTGATCACCTCATTGACTGGGACAACAGGAATCTGTTCTGAGATGCTACGTCCATATGATTGAAGATGCATGCTCACAAAGGCAAGTTTGGCAGAGGTATGGATGCTCTGCTTCAGCTGGCCAAAAGGTTCTATCTGGTTTCCACAATGAATCAATGATAGAGTTCCTTGACTTGGCTAGTTCCACAGTTGAAAAAATTAGTGTGCAGCTAGCTTGTTGGTTATTATGTAAAGAGGACTGGAAAAAGACAGAATGGTCCATTAAGTACCTATACCACGAGATATCTTCCACAATTTATTCTTCACATTGCTGCTGCGGTTGGTGACATAGTTGATGGCCCAGATACAACTCATGATTCCAACTTTTTCTGCTGTGTATGAGGGCCAAAGAATGCAAGATTCATTTTTTCTCTCTATTTAGCATCTACTATGAAGTATATGCTCTTTGGTTGCTAATGTTCGTTCCTATTATCACTTCTTTCAGCGCGCATACACTACTTTTCATCATGTTTTGACTCGTTGTCCAGTATTTGATGGAAATAGATGTAGAAATGATAATCTAATTTTGGTTTGGCGCAGTATTTAACTATTTACTAATAGTGTTGCACCAGGCATATATACCTGATCTTGGAGTAAAGATTGACTATATGATTAGATAAACTGTAAGATATACTTCCCCTAGCTTCCTCTCTTATTTGTACAATGTTGAAAGTATACAATTTAGATATACTGTAATCCTAGAATGCTATTTATGAACATCCTTTCATCAGTAGAAAAAGTACAAAAGGATGCCTCTCTGCATCATATGCTTGCCTGAACCTAGATATACTTGTAAACTCATTTAATATCCCAAGGAGTGCATGGTTAAGTAGTTTGTTTCCATATATTAAGAATCCCATTGTTGAAGTAATGATTTTTTGTAGATCATTACGGATATGTTTTGGTTATTTTTTGCAGCTCAAATCTTGTCTTTGAGCAACGCCGCACTGATGCAGCTAGTATGGTAACTGAGATTATGTGTGCAGATTTTTTGCATGATGTAATTTCAGCATGTGTACCTCCCGTTTATCCTCACAATCTGTCCATGGATTCCGTAAGAAGTTCAGAAACAAAGTATTCTGCCCATCTTGCAAGGAAGCTAAGCCTTAATGGTTACTCGTGTTCTTCATCTTTGCATGAAATCCTTCCTATCCTTTGCAGTTGGATACAGTAAAACATTTTGTCTAGCTATCCCCAGTGAGGCCAGTCCTGGCATCTGTTTTCGGGAGGTAGCATATTTTACAATGGTAGTAGAGAAGTAATTCTACTATATTGAGCTCCTTGGATGAACTTCTACAGTTGACTCACTTGACCGGTTGTTTTTATGAGTTTGCTCTTAATCATTCTGAGAGGTTTACACTCAAATATAACAATATTGAGAGGAATGAATTTTTTGACATATTGTTCATCTCACCATGGAGGTTTATATAGAATTTTACAAGGAATACAAATGGTAACTATTAACTACAGAATAACGGAAATTAATCTGCGACATAACTACAATATATTTACATTTCTATTCTGACTCACGCAAACACTCCTCCTCAAGTTGGTGCATATACATCAACCATGCTCAACTTGCCTAGTGAGTCATAGAGTGCTTTCTTGGAAACCCTTTTAGTGAGTATATCTACAAGCTGCTCTTCAGTTGGAACAAAGGGAAAACTAATAATTTTGGCATCTAGTTTTTCCTTTATGAAGTGTCGATCAACCTCCACGTGTTTAGTATGATTATGTTAAACTGGATTTTATGATATATCAATCACAACTTTGTTGTCACAATACAACTGCATAGCCTTTTTAGGATGAACACCCAAATCACGTAACAAATTTCTTAGCCACAACAATTCACACACTCCATGGGTCATACCTATGTGCTCAGCTTCAGCACTGGATCGTGCCACAACATTCTGTTTCTTACTCTTCCATGCAGTGTTCTAAAACTTGGCCTAGTCGGTTGAGTACTCGGCGAGTACTCGTTAGTCGGCGTCCTTCCGAGGCGATTTTAAGAAAATCGGAGTACAAAGTCGGCTGGAAGAAAATCGGCAGAGTAGTCGGCCCAACTCGGAAAAAATAGGCCCAACTCAGAAAAAAAAAATCGGCTCAACTCGGTAAAAAATAGGCCAAACTCGGTAAAAAAATCAGTTCAACTTAGAAAAAATCGGCATAACTCGGAAAAAAATTGGCTAACTCAGAAAAAATTGGCTAACTCAGAAAAACTCTGCATTTTATTGACTATTTTTATTATTTTGGACATTATAATACATTTTAAAAAATTATATTTAATTATATGTTTTAAAAATAAAAATAAATCCAAAAATTAAAAACCGAGTACTCCCCGACTACTCCTCTACTCACTAGTCCCTGCCCGGCCGACCGACTAGCGAATAGCGACTTTTAGAACCTTGCTTCCATGTAACCAAATTACCCCTCACAAAGGTGAAGTAACCTGATGTCGATCTTCTGTCTATAATGTTTCCAGCCCAATCTGCATCCGTGAAGCCACAAACATCGAGAATGTTGTTGTGTTTGAAAAACGTTACTCCTCTTCCTAGAGTTGACTTCAAGTACCTTAAAATTCTCACAACAGCATCCATGTGACTCTCGCTCGGGTTATGGATAAAATTCTCATATCTGGTCTAGTATGAGTTAATTAAATCAAGCGTTCAACTAACCTCTGATAGCGATCTCGATCAGTAGATACCTGGTCTGAATATTCTGCTAGACGATAGTCCTGTTGTTTTTATGAGTTTGCTCTTGATCATTCTGAGAGGTTTACCTTCTTGCCTGGAAAATGGAAATGATCTCTCATTCTCATCTTTCTCCTTGACATGGAATGTTACATTTTTGATGTCAAGGTTTCCAACTTTAAACAAATGGCAATGCATCGAGTTTCAGCGTTTGCTGGTGCGGCCACAGGTGAAGCAAAAGCTACTATCAAGCTATCAAGAGGCTTACGAGCTTCACAGCGATACTAAGTCCAGAAGTTGATGACATTGTAGTTTCAACTTTCAACAGCTTTACCAAACCTCCATAGCCAAGGTGGTACTGACACTTCAGTTTTCCTTTCTTTTGACTGGAAAAATGAACCTCAGCATTCATGTAGATAGTAATTAGTTTTTCGGTTGATTTGTACTATCTTATTCTGGAATTCTGTAACATGATACTCTCTACGTTCTAAAGAACTGGCATTGCTAAAAAACTTGATGACCCATTGACCTACTAAAATATGAACTCAGGATCTTCTAATTGACCTACTTTAGTATTTTATTTGGTTTGGCCGTTTAGGGCAGTATTTTCATCATAGTTTCAACCGACGTGCAAATTCTGATGTTGAGTAGTAAAAACAGATTTCGAAGAAGAAAAGATGCCAAACACAAAATGGCCAACATTAGAGAGGAATTTAACTTTACAAACCATGAGTTTAGATGTGCTAATTAAGCTATATCATGAATCTAGAAAGTAAATTGCATTCGGAATACGCCATTTTAACATAAAAGGTTCAGCTGTTGCATATGAAAAGCCTATTCATCAACAGAAGATTGTTCATCATCAGACGACTCCTCTTTTCCATCCTCCTTTTGATTCTTTCTTTCTTGCCATCTTGCCCATATCCACTTCAAAACCAGAAACCCTCCAAGAGAGTATACCTGAAAGTATATAAATAACTCATTAAACAGCTAACACTTCAAGCAGAATGACATTCAGAGGGATGCCGCCCAATTCTCTTCCCATTCTATTCCAAAAATTTCACAGATCACACACAACGTAAAAGAACTTGATCATAATGTGCACGAGCAAATTATTCAATCCTATAACTATCGGCAAGTAAAATTGAAAATCAATGTCCTTTGCTATGTTGCCATATGGCATAAAACTAAACTTTCAAATGTGTGGCACTCATACCTCCCTCTTCATCTACTTATTTACCTTAACTTATATTAACAAACATTGATATATTGAAATTAGACTTTGTATGTGAGGAGTATAAACTATCAAGAGGAAGAAAAAAATCACACTAGGAAAGAAAATATTTAAATGAAAAAAGATCAAGAAAAGAAAAGGCTCCACTGGACAATTTTTGATGGCATTCAAGAAAATACACACACACATGTATGATAAAAACAATAAACAACCAAGTTAGACGCATTGAAAACAATTTTTAGATCTAAACACCATGCCAACAAAGTTGTCGGCCAACTCTAGTGACTTCATAACACTAGAAAAAGACAGGAATTGCATGGCGTTAATTTCCATGCTCTCACCATGAGAATAAAAGTTTAGAACATGTCCGATAACAGTAAAGGTATACAACATGTAAGCAAGTGAGCCAAAAGAAATGAGAGTTGATCTGGGGAATTTTTAAAATCTTGCACAATTCCTTCCTTTTAGAGTAAGATTATGAGATATAAAAAAGATTGATGAGAAAAAAAATACATTCTATCTACAAACCATCTTAATTTCCCCTCCACTTAAGGCATATCTCACTTCCTCCTACGCATTATAATGTTACTGAAAGGCAATTACAAACTAAATGTTCTACTCCCAACTTTATAAGCCAACAGACCAACCATGAGTTGTGATTAATACATTCAATATCGTGATGGAAAAGTTAGATGGAATTGTTGTCCAACAAAAAAACATAAGTGACAGTACCAAATCTTAATTATTATGTACGTAAGCTGAATAGTGTATCATACCTTCAGCATTGATAGCATCAACCCATTCTACTGGCCATTCCACAGGTTCAGTATCTTACCCATGTAATTTCTGGTCTCATAAAGTAGTTTATTGCATCGTTCATGCAGCCAAACTTAAATATAAATGAAAAGTTTCGACTATCCATCCTAATGAATCAGACCAAGACATTCAATTGCAACCACTGTGCTATACCCGAAAATAGTTACCTTTTGCACGACCTTCCCGAGAAAAATCATCCAAACATCCAGACTATTTTGGTATAATCCTTTTGGAGCTACCATATGGTAAAAGACAATCAGTTCGTATCTGCACCCTTTTAGGTGCAATGGTTTTCAAACCCTTGTGAAAGCAACTCTCCTCCTAAATTCCATATCATTCACATTTCATAACCACCTAACCATATATAGACCGACCTCTATTGAATGCAAGCTACAGCCTCATCGTCTTACCAAACCATCACAAGATCAAGGATTACTACAGATAACTACACTGAGATACCTTGAGAAAAAAACAAAGAGCAAAATGAATGGTTGGCTTCTAGGCACAAACAAATGAGAAATTATTTTACTTAACTTCCTGTACTCACTGAAGCAATGCAAACGATGGGAAAAGGGTTATCAATCAAACGATGCATGTACTAGTTTGGTTTGTATCAATCCAAATTACAAATTTAAGATCACATAACCATAACAATAGACGTCTAGAAACACCTAATCTGTGTTCCATAATCTTTTTCCTTTCCTTCTTGGAATTAACTTTCCAAAGAAAAAACTTGAATGCTCAAACAAGATGATGCAAGGAAATCAAATAAAAAACCATGACAGTAAAACCTAAACTGGAAAACCACCAAATTCGAAAAGATCGAGAAAAGAAAAAAAACAAACCTGCCAGACTATAATGGGATGGGAAGTCTTGGTCATGGGTTCTTCAACCTCAGAAGCCACAGTGGGAACAACAGGTTGGGCTTTTGGGAACCTCACAGTGACTGGTTTCTGAGTATCAGTGGTACTAGCTTCATGTTGGACTGGTTTGGGTTGTTGCTGCTTCCAGAATGGAAATTGAGGCTTGAAGTTGGAGAAGAGAGCGAACAAGTTGATGGGTTTTTGAGGGGGTTCTTGTTTGGTTACGATTTCAGTGTTCTCGGCCATTGTTTGTGGAAGACAAGGGAGATTTGGGATTGTGGGTTTGGGGTTTGAAACGGCGGAGAAACTAGAGCATCTGTCTTTAGTTATTTATAGTTTTCTCACCTCTTACTCAGAAGGACCTCGATTTTTCAAATTAAATTAACAAAAAAAGGTAACCGAAAATTGTAAAAACAAATAAAAGGAAAAGTTGAAATGCGTATAGCTTAATCAACGTATAATTTCACTTATTAAGACTTTTAGTAATAATTAATTAACCTGACTGGTTTAAGCTTCTAGAGTTGGTAGCCCTTCGGGAAAAAAAATAGCTTTATTGTTAAAAAGATCAAAAATGTATTTTGTTACAAATAAAACATATAAATCAAATGCTATTCGACACACAATCAAAAATGAGAATATGTAGCTTGTAATTTAAAATGCATAAAAACATTCGATCACATGGATCTGCGACACACATGGCCACATTGTGTCTCTATCACTAGTTGGTCAATGTTTAGTTCATAAACCTAAAGCACTTTTATAGTTGTGTATCACTGTGTATGATCCATATCACTGTGTATGAATAGTTCTGATTACCAACGTATCGTTTGATAAGGAGTTCATGAAGGTGATCGGAGATGTCGACGCAGCTAAGTTAACCATGCAGTTGAGGAGGAAGAAAAAGATTAATGCCGAAATAGATACTGTCGAAACACCAAAACCAAATATATAGCCAAGGTTTAAAAACTCGCTAGTACTACTAGAACGGATGGTTGGTTTGAAGTGCATAGGCATCCGATAAATGTATTTGTTTTAGAAACATTGTCCATTGTAAAAGTAAATTGACAATGAAATTAGTCTTATCATTCTCATTAGATAATTCCTTTATATAGCGGATGAATACAACTGTTACAAATGGTAATTTACAACGTAATGAAAGTTAATTATATCTGATTACTCAATTACATATAATCACATAATTCTCTCTTCGTCAGTTAATTTGACGAAGACACACTTAATGCATATTTCACACTTAATGCATATTTCCTTTAACACTCCTCCTTATGCTAAATCAAAATTAATCTGGTGTATGACGTGTTGCCTCATTAAAAACTTTGTCAAATAACAAAACTCAGTGGGACAAAATAAATCTTAGTCAAAGGGAAAAAGAGTACAACGCACCTATAATAGTGGATGAGTGTTAGACTCCCTATGAAGTCTAAACTCCTCCTGATCTTTACATCAATCACGGGTGTTAGGAACGTTCTCACATTCCTATAGTTTTCACAATATATCGTTGTGTTCCCAATGATGAATACATGACCAGTTTGGGAGCGACCTATCAGTCATAGATACTTTGCATTTGTAATGACCAACCAAAACATCGTTTGGTGTATTGATGTAAAAGGCTACAGTTGCATATGCATTTACTTTCATCTTTCTGTTGGGATAGGATAAACTCAAGTCAATAGTTTCTATATGTATCATGATACATTCTTTATACCTTCTAATGACACTGCGTTGGCGCTGAGCTAAGTCTAGCTACAAGTTCTTTGAGAATGTTGTATCTAGTCGAGTTTCTTCGGGTTAAGTACAATATTGTGCCTATTGCACTATAGAGAGGAATTTTCAATTCCCAACCCTTCTTCGTCATCTTCCTTTTAACGAAATAGATATTCCTTTACATCCAAACATCGGCTAATCATCCAATAATATGACTACCAGAATGGAATCAGAGCAAGTCATTCAAGTTGAGCAGGACATGTAAACACTCAAACATTAAAAAAATCATAACTATACCTATTATGTTCCATGGATATAGATATGCGTGTGAGAAATGCTGTCACTCCTTCCCCTTCAAAAATTGGGCAACACGTGATGTATCCATTAGTGTGAGAAGTTGTATGGCCAAACACAAATCATGGTCATGTAATCAACCGCATTAATCTCATATTGTCATTATGAACAAAATCAGTTAAAACAACATAAGTATCTCTCTGCTTTCACAAACTAAAATCAAAGAGAGTACATGATGAAACAATAAGCCGAAATTAAACCTTAAATTATACTGCACTTAATAGGGTTGAAGAAGAATTCGTAAATAGAAGCCAATCTTGATTCATGAGAAATTGGACAGGTAAGGAAATTTCTTATTGAGTTACGTACTTACTTAAAAGCAAATAAACCCCATTGCAGGAAATCATATAAATTTTGTCTATGTTAAGGAAAAGCTAAATATCAACAGAGCATTTACTCACTAAGCAATTGATGTTGTCCATGCTAAGAAAAAACTAAATATGAACAGAGCATGTAACGAAGAACATAATTAGCTCTCTTTCTCAAGGCCGATCAATATCCCTGTAAAACCAAATATGGTTTTCAATAAATTAACATTGAATAAACTATCTAATTGAATAAGCTCTGATTGAATTTGGTACTAATAAAATAATTCTTTTTGATAAAAAAAGAAAGAAAGAAAAAGCTACATGATGGTTATGGGATAGAAAAGGTTGAGATGTCTGCTTCTTGACTGACATGTTGACATTGATCAAGCAACTGGCAACTAAAACTTAATGCAATCCTACGGGGATGATGAATCTTTGAATTGAAAAATGAAAACATTATATGGTTACTCTAGTATGATTACTTACCAAACTGAATCTGTAGAAACCTAAATGGAAAAAGGGTTGTGATTACTTACCTGAGAGACAAAGCTCTTGCACTAGAGAAAACCCGACATTTGTGCCAGATTCTCTGCCTGAGAGACAATTGACTACAAATTAAAAAAAAAACTGAAGACAGACATAGATAACCAAATTATCCGACTTCTGCAGAATATATAGAGACCACAATGAATCATTGACTCTTTCATGGCAGAACTGCAACATTACAACTGAGATAGACTCAGATCATTTCAATCTATCAAAAGAGGGAAATACATGAAATAATATGAGATAGTCTCCTCACATGAAGAGTCCAACCCAGGAAAGCCTTCAACTGAAAACCACACATATTTCTTGACAAACACATTACATTTGGCTATCAACATTCCAATTTCATTGCTAAAGAAGTTCATCTGAAAATCATAATTAAACACACCAAATCTGGAGCCTAAAATTGAAGAAGTGAGAGAGACATGCATACACTCAAGCGAAGGCTGACCTTTAAGTAAAAGTAAAATAAAATAAAATAGAACACGGACCTTCAATACGAAATTGACTAGTAGCAATCCTCTCTTCCTCTCTCTTTGCCAATCTGTTTGTGTTGATCGACGATACAGGAAGAACGAAACAAAGTGATAAGGGCGACAACCGATTAAAAAAAGTGACCCAGCATCCGGCCCAACACTATTCACGTGAACAGTGACCACCCCATCCGCTTATATAAATAGATATGCAGTCTTAACATGTTAGTCGTTGATCCTTTTAATTTTGTTTATCTACAAAGAGTGGCTCCAAGTGCATAGTTGCATGGTAATCTTCAAAAACTAATCAATGCTTCTGTTAACACTCAACTGTTTTGAAGATTTGTTTTGGAGATTTCATGGCATGCAACTGAAGCATAGTATCATTCTCTCTTCTCAGTGTCAAACAGTTAAAAATACAGGCACTATAATTTTTTTAGGATTTGTGAAATTTTCTTCACCTCACAATTTTATTGTTCAGGTCCAAGTAGCTTTGTTTGATATCTGTCCTGGTCATTAAAAACTAGTGTTTCTGATAGCAAACAATGTAGTTTAGCTTGACAAACTTTTATCTATCTAGCTAGGAATAACATTTCCCAGATTACTGGAGAAGTAGGATTGTAGGAAGATCTGAATTGAAACTGTTTACAGCTAGTTATATCAGTCTTCACAGATAATGGAGAGCATCAGACAAATGGACATGCCAAGAATCTGCAAGATAAAATATAAAACATAACATATAAATGAATTATTACGAAAGAATATTTACGCATCAATTTTCATTGATCATCAAAAGATGTTCATTACATAAGATATTTAGAAGTCTTGGTATTGACTGCATGGAATTTCCAAGCAGAAAGAGAGAGAATTGGTGCCCCCTTCCATCCAACAGTTAGGCATTTCCCATTCATATTCAATGTGCATGACTTCCCACATGCAAATTGCTTAGCAGTGAGGTCTGCTTGATACAATGATGACATGCTAAGCTCGGCTTCCACCATTCCAAACTTTGCAAACAAACTCCCCCAAACATCAATCCTCATGTGCCTGAATATCCTCTCTTCTTCACTCGCGATGATATTTTTTATCTGTTGTGCCAAAAATGTCTCTTCTAATTCCCTCCTGTATGGACTGCAACTATCCATACAGACATCAAGGCAATCAAAATAAGCACTATAGTAGAAAAGTGCTTCGTTGAAACGGTCTTCGAAAACTGGTGAGTAGAGATTTGCTTCGGTTTCTGTGATCACCATCAGACATGGATTGAGCTTTCTGAGTGCTGTTATTGCAGTTTCCAAGCACTCCGGTAGACTCCTCATGCTGCTTCGCATTAATGAACAGTAGACTGCAGTTGCTTCACCATCCTCAGACTCGAAGGCATCTTCAGTGAGATCGTTAATGTCTGTCACCATTGCTACTTTGAAGGCAAAGGGCAAGTGTAATGCCTCAGCAAACTGAGCCAACCTTTTCCCAGTGTCCTCAAGCTTTTGTCTTGATGAAGTTCCATTTCCCACTGCAGTAACTTTGAGCATCTCTATCGGTTGCTCATATCTTGACGCAAGAGCTTGCATCAATACTGTGCAGTGCCCCCCACTTCTGATCTCAAGGTCGATGAAATGAACTCTTTTGGCTGATGCTACACTTTCAACAATTGCTTGGATCCCAGCAAACTGAATTACTTGATAGAAGGGAAGCTCTAGGAAACAAGCAAAGAAAGCGGGACAACAAGCCATTGTCTTTTCTAAATGCATTGCAAGTAGATCCCTACTTTCTGAGCTCTTATATGGGATTCTCCCAGTTTCCCTATCTGTTCTCTCTTGAAGAGCTTTCGAAAAATAATGAACAACTCTCTGAACAGTATTTCCAGTGCTGGAAGATAAGAAATGGCACAGACTCTGCAGTTTTCTCGCCCGATCATATTGTTGCTTTCCAACCTTGTCTGCAAAAGCTAAAAGAAGGTGTGCAAGCTCAACCTCTTTAGCTTCCTGGTCCGAGAGACCTAGGGGAGCACAGCCTAAAACATGATTAGGTATGGAGTCATCAGCGTACCTTTGGGACGAGAATTGGACGAACCTTGCTCGTGCTGCTCTCATTACTTCTACAGTTGATAATCTAGACACAGAACTCATGGTACAAGTGTATAAAGCTAGGGTTCTATTGTTGAGATGTATATGGGTTCATGACCCCTGTGCAATATTTATATAAGCTGACCTTGAAAGCTATGACTTCATATAGGTTGACAAAATTGTAGCATTGATCCTAGGCTCATGGAAGAGCTGTCAACAGCTGTATAGAAACTGAAATGTCAAAAACAATTAGTATTATACACCAAATGATATTGGCACCTAAAAATGATTCTTGTGATCCACAATAAACTGAGCACATATCAATACATCCAAAAGATACATACATAGCTTAGTGTCTTATTGTTAGGAGTATTTGACGATATCATCCAAGCAAAATTACTTTTCATCCAATAACAAGGATCTGATTCATCTAACTAACATATGTTACTAGCCGGCATATTGTGCAGTGCAAGAATAAGCAGGGAATAAGCAGTAAAAGAATAAGAGAATGAGGAAAGTAAATAAGACAAAGCAACAAAGAAGGTACAAACTTTCATCCAGCAGCGCAGTATGGCATATTTTCCTGTACAAAAATCGAAACATCTGATTGAGTAATTTTGCAAAACGCAATAGATTCGATACTAGCTTGACAAACAGGATACTACATGAATAGGACAGAAGTTGGCTGCAAAAACAGGAAGTGCAAAACAATACACTAGTCTTAGTTATATATTACCTTTAAGGACATCTCAAAATCTAAACAACTAATATTTAGCTTCAGAGCTTCTGTTATGGTTGAAGCAATATATATCTAAATCTTCTATAATGAATTCTGGAAAATAGGTTTTCCGACAATGCAGTCACAATATGTTATGGGAATTTTCTAAGGTACCTATCTGTTTGTGGTACCTACATTTACCGATATAACAACAAATTTGTTGTCATTTTGGTAAACGTAGTAATTATTTAGGTAATATTTGTTCTATTAGAGGTAATTACTTAACTTAACACAATTTACAAGTTTATATACAATTTGTTGTCATTGTAGTAACTTGGTACAATTATATGTAAATGTATAAAATAAATGTAGTAATTTTATTGTGAATGTTGTAAATTTTGTTATGAATATTGTAAATTTTACTCATTTAACTACGTATTTTTGTTCAATTAATGGTAAATGGGTGTATGATATACATCCCAGTAGACAACCCCTATGTTATGAACTTATCAAACAGTAGTTCTAGAGATATGAACTTAGTGATCATAATTATATAACAGAAAGTAAAGCCAGTTTGCTTGAATCATCCAAATGCCATGAGTCCATGGCCATATCTTTGATGAAAAAATTAACTACAATAATACATTATATTTTATCAAGACAAATGGATAGGACCGCAGCATCAATAAACTAGATTCTGGCATATCATGAACACAGATTGATCTTCATTCAAATTTTAGAGTATGTGCACTTCTTCACCAGTGAAGGTAGAGAAAGTTTTATCATTACTAGCATATGCAGATAAGAAGAAACATTCTTCTCTCTAACTAAAGTAACCTTCTCATTAACATATGAAGAGTAAGCTATTCTTACTATGAAACATCACAAGAAATAAGTCAACTGATTGGTAAAAGAGAGACAAAAAAGTAACTTAATTCTGATCGGTAGGAAGTGCATATACTTAGACACACAAAGCAATAAATTTAGAAATTCCTATTTGAAATGTCAAAAACAGGTTCTCTTCTAATGACAACTTTTTTCCCCAAAGAAGTGCTTCAGGAGTCAGGACACAGATATAGCGCATTGATCAACTTGGTAGGCAGAGGGACAATTCATAAAGTATGAAAATTGGATTTAGTTTAAGTCATGAAAGCAGGTGAACTAAGTTTTTAGATTACCATAAATACTAGGCGGCGATATACTTGAGAAAATGCACTAATGAGAAACATGTGAGACAGCCATTGAGTTTCGGTGCTTGCATCATGAAAAACATTATAAGGAACAGTAAAGGGTTCATGCATGAATGTCAGTAAGTAAAGGAAACAACAGATCCAAGTTTATTTATCATTCATCGTATGTAATATACTGAAATTCACCATCTGAACTGAATAAACTGCTATGCTAGCAAAAGAATAACCTATGTAGCCATGAACGTAGTCGCAAAACAGAAACTAAAGATTCAAGCTCTACCAAAAAAGAAATTATGTCGTTTTATTATTATCAAACAAATTTCCAAATAGAGAGAGATTGGAGAGGTGTTCCTTTCCATCCAGCAAGCAGGGTTTTCCCATCCATTGTGATGGTGCAAGAACTCCCACATGGGAATTTCTTAGACACCAGTTCAGCTTGGTATAAGGATGATGAGCTTAACTCCATCTCCTCCATTCCATACCGGGCAAAAAATGCCCTCCAAACATCAATCTTCACATGACGTATCTTCCTTTCCTCTCCTTCAGTTGCCACAATATTTTTAATTCCATTTCCAAAGTACTGCGACTCCAAACTCTCTCTAATTGGATCATTTTTTTCAATACAAGTTTCCACACAATCAAAGTATGCACTAAAGAAGAAGAGTGTTTCAATGAATCTGGTCACAAATACAGGTGAGTTGTGATTTGCCTCAACTTCGGTGACCACTGTTACTGATGGATGGATGTTCTTTATCACTCTCATTACAGACTCCAAACGATCTGGCTGTGGGACCATGCATCTCAGTACAAACTGAGAGTAGACGGCTACTGTTTCCTCAGAGTCTAGCTCAAACATGTCTTTTTTGAGATCTAGCATATCTGGTACCATCACCATTTGGAAAGAAAAGGGTAAGTTCATGGTTTTGGCAAAGCTCTCCAGCCACTTACCTGTATTCTGAATTGCTTCTTTAGAAGTTCCAACAGCACTTATCTTGAGAAGTTCAAGAGGGAAATCGCGGGTTGCTAAGGCTTGCATCAAAACTGTCCATTGCACCCCGGACCTGATTTCCAGATCAATTACATGAACCTTTTTAGCCTCAGCCACCTTTTCCACTATGGCTTGAATTCCAGCAAACTGTGCAACTTGGCCGAAAGGGATTTTGTTGTGGCATGTGAGAGAAGTCTCATTAAGACCCATCATTGCCTTATCCATATCAAATGCCTGCTTGTTTTGAGCTGGTGTTCCGGTTTCTCGATCAATCTTGTCTCGAAGAGCTTCACAAAAGTAGAAAATCACTCGTTCAACCGGATTTCCTCTATTGGAACACAACTTCTCACAAAGGTTAAGCAACTTTTCTGCACGCTCATACTGTTGATATCCTACTTTCTCAGCAGAAGCAAGAAGGAATTCCACAAGTTCCACATCTCTACTCTCCTCATCTGAGAGGCCAGCAAAGGAGAGTTCAAAAGGGTGGCTAAGCATGGAAGGTATATCAGACGCTGAAACTTGGGAAGCAGTACGAATGAACCTTGCTCCTGCCACCCTCATAATTTCTTCTGTTGATAACTTGCTACTCTTCACCTCTATGTATGTTGCATAAGGGTTTGACTCAATAATTCTTTCCCCATTCAAACGTTTAAACCCGCTTCCATAGTTGTTTAACAGATCAAGACCTGGTACAGGAAAGAAGTCTATCTTTGACTCTTTTTTGGGTGGTTCAACATGTGGAACTAAAGTTGGGATATTCTCAAGCTTAGCTATCTCCTCCAAGCATGCTTGAACTGGTGGGGAGAGAACACCAAACTGAAACTGCATGTCATCGAAGACCCCATAATCTGAAATCGATTGTGGCTGTGGCTGTGGCTGCTGCTGCTGTTCTTGTTGTTGGTATTTGCTAAAATCTGAGAAGCCATTTCCAAAAATTTCATATTCAGAACAAAGGGAACCAAAGCCACCCCAATTTTCTGCTTCATAAACTTGTTTCCCCACAATGCTGTCCACTTCCATATCCTCAACCGTGGAACCAAGTTTATCGTGAACTCCACCGAAGTCGAACTCCCGGAAAGAAAACATAGTATTCGCCATCTCAAAAACAAATCAAACTCACTATTCTAGTCCAGTTTCAGAAACTAAGCATTGAACAAACTGAAGATGTTTTCCTCAACCCTCTCCTTATCATCTATCAAATCACTTAACAATGATTGAGATTGATGTTTTGGAGTTATCAAAAATCCATAAGCCTATGAAATGGCAATTATCCTAACTGGGAAAAAGTCATTATACAAGCCGTATATTATAATCAAGGCCTGATTTCTACGAGGGTTCCAATCAAAATGGTCCTAAGAAGTTCAGCCAAAATAATGAAAGATGAGACAAGCACAAAAAGATATGAGGTATGTGATGATGTAATAGAGAAACAACCAAAGAGGGGTTTTACAAGGTGGGAAAGGTAGTTGGGTACTTACAATGCAGCCTGCACTTCTGTTTCTACTCCATGGAGCTTTGCGAGGTCTGAGAGTGACATCCCCGACAACATTTGCGCGTCGCCATTGTTTTATGTTTATCTTTTAACTGACTAATGCAAATCATTGTACTTTGTCTTCGGCTCTGCAGATGCTGACCTGGACACGGAGGCTGGCCAAGGCCAGCACGACCACCATGAGACCACTTCCGACTCCGACCACGAGCACCACCGTGTTTCAGAGATACCCAACATCTGATATTTTGGAAAGGAAAACAGAACACACCTTTATGTTTATTCTTCTTTTATATTGAAGGGGTCATGAAAGTATTAAATACATGGACATTTGTATGCAAGTAAGGCGAGTGTGATCTTAGTGAAGAGGGGAACTACTCGAGATATTCAACTAGAGGAGAAATCAACTCGAAGGACTCCAGTGACCGGCCTCCATGGTGTGAAACGGATTTTTTCCGAGCAAATTCAAGTCATTGAGAGTGATTCATGCGAGTAGAAACTTCCTTGAGTGTGATTCGGGTGGGTGAATGAATCATTGTGCGAATAATAATGCACTAAGAGGGCATGACCGTGCCGTAGTGAGCTGAGACTGAGATTATTGAAAAGCAAAGCATGAACAAAATGTCAAGAAATCAAGCATTAAACTTCAAAAGCTGTAAGACTATTGCAAAGACTTAGATCAAATGTAATAATATCAAGTTCCAATTTTTTGACATGAAAACCATCAAGTTTCTATTGACCGTAACTAAACCTTAGAATACAAGGGATAAAGGAGAAAACAGAGGCTGAACTTCAAGTTACATTACCTGATTAGGATCAAGATATATAGTATGTTGAAATAAATGATAATCGCACTCGTTGAGCATTGCATCATAATATACTTACAAGCAATATAACCAGTATATAGTAAACAAGCAATCCGTGAAATAATCTGATCCTTTGTTTATTGAGATTAGATAAGTTCTAGTCATAGATCAAGTTAGCTCCAATTAGATATCGAGAAGTTAAAATCGATCTACCAAACAAAAGTTTAATAAATCTTTGAGTACAAAACCACATTCATTACAAGCACATAATTACAATACAAGCAAATTTAGATGAGTGATAACTGAGGGCTAATCCTATCTCCTTCCTAAAGACAATGGACTGCTTTTAATAAATAAAATAAAGATATATAGGTTTCCATGCCAGCTAAAAACTTCAAAATGGCAGCTAGCACTTCAAGCATATGTTTACCAATGAACAACTCTAAACACAAACACCAATCAAACACATCTAAGTATCAAGTCCAAATGTGCCTTGTGACTTTATGAGATTGCAATGCAAAGAATGAAAGCTTAACTAATTTCAGTAAACTATGACAGTATAAAGATGACATCAACAAGTTTATGAGATGCACTTCAAACACAACTACACTATATTGTTTGACATCACTGATAAGAATGATAGTTTTCACAACTTAACATAGAATGCCGTTTTCCCTTTCCTGCTAAAATGTATTTATACAAAACAAACCAGTTTGATCATTATTGACTGATATCAGTAGTGTAATTATTTAACAGAGATCAAATTAACACGTACATCATGTGTTCATACCCTATAAGCTTGACGAATTGCTCCCAATACTCGATCTGCAGCATCAGGTCCAAACAATCTAGGAAAATTCGAGCCCAGATCAATCTCAATAGTCTTTCTCTTAACCATATCATCCCTCTTCTTTAGCTCAGCTCTCTCATTCTCCCCTACTTCTCTCTTCCCAAACACGCATTGTTCCAACCAAATGCCTAGCACTTCCTCTACAACCGGCCCGACATGATTGCCTATGATCTCCTCTAAGCTTAGCCCTCCCTCCACTGCATCTACACGAACCAAAACTGCGGTAGGAGACACAACGCTGCGAATGTAGAGTGATGAGGAGAAGTAAGGCTTCACCTCAGCTAGTTTCTCGAGCCTCTGCCTTGGGGTGTCCAGCATTGTGTCCTCATAAAACGTTTTGAGGTAGTCCGGGTGGATAACAAGGTCTTTTCGAGGAGGCAAGTCGAGGATGAGGACTAGTGAAGTGGGAGTGGTTTGGATCAACTCGAGTAGGAAATTGGGTGCATCTGTTGATGAGTTGAGATACGATGAGAAACTTGTAATGTTCAATGCTCCACCTGTTGGTAGCCGACAGTGAAGCCAACTTCCTAGTATGAAATCAATCTGAAAACACATGTCATTAAGAAATCAGTTGCAAGTGATCATGTAACACTAGCAGTTGTAACTTGTAACTACTAACTAACAAGAAATCTGGCAGCTGTTGTAGTTGTGAAAAATGGATGACGTACAGGGGAGGAGGGGAGGGCGGATCGGATGTGAAGAGCTGCATGGTTAGTGGAGGTGTCGTTTTGGTAGTATTGGACGTCGGGTGGGAGAGTGGAAGGGAGGAGATGGGAGGCGAGGCGGGTCTCGACGGTGGAGACAAGATGAACCATGAGCTTCTTGTGCGGGGTAGAGACGTACGGAAACTCCATGAACTTTGTTGGGTGCGGCTCCATGGAGGACGATGCTGATGACGAGGAGGAGCAGAGGAAGAGTGGCCGAGCTGCTGGTGGTGGACACTGGAAAATGTGGCGGAAGAGAACAGCCATTCGTTTTTAGCAGCAGTGACCAAAGAAGATGATAAAAGGAGATGGATTTAATTAATTACATGCAACCCCTAAATTATAGAGGTGTTTTCAATTTGATGCCAAGTATCAAATTTTGACGTCTTGATACCTAATCTTGATAACGTTAACAACTTAGTATCTCACTCTGTTATCTGCACTTCGCATGAGTACTGTGTGAGATTCGAACCACCGATCTTACCTAAGTACCCAACCACTACGCTAGCTTAAAGGCATACTCGGATTTGTAATTTAATTTCTAGTTCATTAACATTTCGTTAATCGATTTTTTTCTTAGTAATTTTATCGATTTGTATTCATCTCTAGAATAAAGTACGCATTCTTCGATTTTTTGGGGTTTCTTAGTAATTTTTTAGATAATTATTGTAATAGTTGAGATAAATTAAAGATAAAATAAATTATATATTTTTAATTTCGATGTTGTAGAAATGTTAACTTTGGGTCAAAACTCAAAACTATCATAATGTATTAATTGTAGTATGTCAAGATTCTAAAAAAACGCTAGGTGCTAGTAGGACGGACAACCAGCACCTGAGCGGTGTCTAAGCAGTTTTTTTTCTATAGTTTTATTCATTTAATAAAAAAAATTATATAAATAAAATTTATAAAAAGCATTATTGTGTTTCAAAATAATAAAAATACTTTAAAAGTAGACAAAATAAAACCAAAATTAATGTTCTTAGAAATAAAAAAACAATATTGCGTCTCTCGTTTAGACTTTAAAATAGAATATTATGTTTTTCGTGTTTGATTTTACTCATTTTTAGATAAGCTTTAATGTTTTTTTCATAATTAAAAAAAACTAATCAGGTCACCCAAACACCGCATAGCCAGCCTAGGCGGCTGATTTTCACGTTGGTGCCCAGCTTGGTCTTTTCGAGTGAAATCAGAAAAGTGTCATGCCTCCCAGCGCCTAGGCGGCTCTGGATGTCTTTTTTAGAACATTAACTATGTTTGAATTTCAATTCTTGAAAAAAAAAAATTCGTCAGCTAAGTTAAATTTTCATCGGCTAAAGTAGAATTTTAGCCGACTAATTTTCTTCGGCTTTAGTCTGTAAACTATAGCCGACAAAATTATAAAAGTTTAGCCGACGAAATATATAATTTCGTTGGCTAAAATTCCTTATATTTGCAGATCTAGACAACAGCTCATTTGAAAAAAAAAACGGGAGAAAAAGTTTGAATGTTGTCGAAATTGTTAGGTGTTGTCGAAATCTGTCCAAAATTAGTTTGTGGAGCTATATATTGGTACTTATATGTGTATATATCTTGATTTTGAGTTGATTTAAGAGTTTTATTTGAGTTATATAATATTGATTGCGAGTTTTATTTGAGTTGAATTAATAGATTTTGAGTGTGATTGAGTTGATCGATTTTGATTTGATAATATATATGAAGTTGTTGTTAATAAGTAGTAAATATATATATATATATATATATGTTAATTAATTTAATTATAATATTGTGTTGATGCATGACATGAATTAATTAAGTTGTTGATGATGATATGTTGATTATGATTTTGTGTTGATCGATGTTGATATATAATATTGTTATGTAATTATTAATTAGTATATATATGTATATATATATATATATGTTAATTATTAATTTGATATTAATTCATTGTTGTAAAATACTAAATAATTTGAAATTATATATATGAAATTAATTTATTAGAGTTATACATATATATTTTGTTATCTTTTTTAGGATATGAATAAGAGTTGGATTTCGCTTCCAAAAATTTCGCTTCCAAAATGGGACAAAAGATATGGTAAATGAGTTATTACTTTTATTGAATATGCGTTGGCTAATTCTAACGGGAATACAATTTTTTATTGCACGTGCACGAAATGTCAGTGTCGCAGCGATATGCATCGATTTGCGATTGACAAAGTATGACAGCACCTGAAGAGTAACGGGTTTTGAGAGAAGTACACATGTTGGTTATATCAAGGTAAAACATCATCAGAGAGTCCGCATGATCATGGACAATTTTCTGAGACGATCAGTACATCCAATGATCCAACAACGGTCTTCTTCAACGATAAGTTTCCTTATGAGAGCGGTGTATGCTCTCAAGGACAGTATATGTCTGAGCCGGTGCAGCCCTTCCTTTGAGTTGTCAACACTGCTGGTATTTACAAGTACAATAAACTGTTTGCTTTCCAACAGACCTCTGTGTATCCCGGTTGTCAGAAGACTGTTTTTGAAAGTGTGATGGACGTAATCAAGATTAAAGTTGAGACAAAATCAACCGTGAAGGTTGTTGATGATTATCTACAGTACACTACTTCGATGCTGCCCCACGGTCATCGTCTTCCTACCACTCATCATAAGGTCTGATGTATCTTGAAAGATCTTGGGGTTTCCTAAATCAAGATCCATACATGCTGATATGATTGCGTTTTCTTCTGGGGTAAAGATTCAGAAGGGAATGACCTTGGTGGCCTTGACGCATGTTCGGTATGTCACACTGACATGTATAAGCTGACTCCTACAGGCAATAGGAAACCTGTGAAGGTACTTCAGTATTTCCCGTTGAGGGATAGGCTGGAGAGGTTGTACATGTCATCACACACGGCCAAAGTTATGAGATGACCCGCTGATAGGGAATTACATGACGAAGATACCCTTATACACCCAGCTAACTGGGACGCTTGGAAGCATATAGACATGGAGTTTCCTCATTTTACGTCAGAGGTCCGAAATGTGAGGCTCGGGCTTTCATCTGATGGGTTTAATACTTTTGGTAACATGAGTCTTCAATACAGTGTATGACCAGTGATTTTGGTATCGTACAACCTTCCCCCATGGATGTGCATGAAGAAGGAATACAATATGTTGAGTTTGTTGATTCCGGGACCCGGTTATCTAGGGAAGTGTCATGTGTATTTGACACCCTTGATTGAAGAGCTTAAGTTTTTTTGGGACATTGGTCATCCCACTTATGACAAGTACACGTACAAGATGTTACAGATGCATGTCATGGTTGTTGGTACCATCAGTGATTTTCCTGCCCTTGGGATGTTGTCAGACAACGTTGTTAGGGGATACAAGGCTTGTCTAGAGTGTCTTAGCAATGAGGAGAGCAACAGTCATTGCAACAAAATATGCAAATTGGATCACCGTACTCTCATTCTATTGGCCAACCTGTTGATTTAGTCCACTTAATGGATATCTTGAAAGATCTAAGCACTTTTGGCTTTGCCAGTCAACCCTTCCATCAGTTGTTGGATTTTCTGCACACGGTGGCTCAGCCCGCGGCAGTTGTATTAGGAGGTTAGGGCAGAAGTAAGAATAGGAAGAGGAAAAGGGGTTCAAAATGTCCCATCAATAAAGTGAGGGCTTTTCCGGACCTTCTCCACCTCCCTTTTTTGTTTGTGTATCTTTCTTTCTCCCATGCTTTCCGTTGAGCAAAACCCAACTACACCGCTCTATAGTTTTTCACTACTCGTACGGGAAGGTAAGAAGAACTTGCTTTTCTGGAGGGAATTCTTCTTTGTCCATCAATCATGCCTCAACTGGATAAATTCACTTATTTTCCAATCTTCAATTTTTCAACACGATGGCTGTTCTCCACTAACCACAAGGATATAGGGATTCTATATTTCATCTTCGGTGCTATTGCTGGAGTGATGAGTACATGCTTCTCAGTACTGATTCGTATGGAATTAGCACGACCCGGCGATCAAATTCTTGGTGGGAATCATCAACTTTATAATGTTTTAATAACGGCTCACGCTTTTTTCATGATCTTTTTATGGTTATGCCGGCAATGATAGGTGGATCTGGTAATTGGTTTGTTCAGATTCTGATAGGTGCACTTGACATGGCATTTCCACGATTAAATAATATTTCATTCTGGTTGTTGCCACCAAGTCTCTTGCTCCTATTAAGCTCAGCCTTAGTAGAAGTGGGTAGCGGGACTGGGTGGACAGTCTATCCGCCCTTAAGTGGTATTACCAGCCATTCTGGAGGAGCTGTTGATTTAGCAATTTCTAGTCTTCATCTATCTGGTGTTTCATCCATTTTAGGTTCTATCAATTTTATAACAACGGCTTCGCAACCTTGTTTTTGCTACGGAACTGACAGATGAATGAAGTAGGAACCCGTGTGCTTTTGATCCAAAAAGCTCTTTCTTTCAGAACCTGTGTTTTTCGTTAGGGTCGCATTTACGCTCATAAACCGATGTAACTCACTTGACAAGAGTCCACTTTCCCCTATTGACAAAGTTTACTTTACCCGTGATAAGGGCATGCTTTCACTCTGCTCCTCCTACTTTATTGACAAAGTGCATTTCCCCCTAGCGCACTTTAGCTGTTTCACCCTACTGAGAAAGTTCATTTTATCCATTCCACCCAAAGTCCACTTTAAACAATTCACTCATATGACCCTGTGATATTTGAAAAAAAATCCACACCTTTGGTGCCTATTGAGAAAGATTGCTTTGCCTGATTGAAAGGAATGGAGTACTCCAAACTCCAAGTAAGGATTACGAAGCCTATCCCAATCAATTGGGGGAGTCGAGGTGCCCAAGGTTCTGAAGAAAGGTAGCATCACAGGAGCCAAAGATATTGTGTTCGACTGTGGCGGAGGCACCAAAGGTGTGTTGTTCTGGTAGTGGAACGGGAGCGGCTCGATTGAGGCTTTCCGTGAGGAAAGGTAAAGTATCTTTAAGGCATATGTAGTTGGCTGGTTATTTGTCTTTCCCATCCCTGCAGCTACTGCAGGTGCCCAGAATTCATGGATTCTTTGGTAGAGGGAAGTCGAGGTGGAATTATTCTTTTGTGGGCTGGCTTAAAAGAAGCTCACTATTGCAGTAGGAGTAGCTACTTCTTTCAAGGCTTTAATTTGAGCTCTTCAGATCCCGAATCTCCATAAATGGGTATGACTGGTTAAGGTGACCTGCTTTGTGCGGCAACCGCAAGTTAAGGTACTCTGGATTTGTTAGACTCTGGAACGTTATCCTGCCAAGATGACGGATCCTGCCGTGGGTGCCTCTACATGAGCTTTAGGTAACCAAATATGAACTGGTACCATAGGCACTTTGACGGCGAAAGAGGCGAAAGAAGCAATCCATAGAAAGATTTGGTGCCGCTCACTAAATTCTGTGGTTAATGATATTTGTAAATCGGTGGTTCCTGTTTGGAGAAGAATCAACAGAATAGCTAATAGCATAAAAACATATCCAAGTAAAGTATAAAGGAAAAACTGATATGCTGCCTTGATCTTTCTTTGTTTCGAACCCCATACCCCTATAATAATGGTAGAGTAGGGGATTCATAAGAATCCTTATACTAGTGGCAATTGCCGCTCGGAGTTTTCTAGAAGCACCATGATATAAGGTGACCGGCTCCGGGTTATCCACATTTGGAACCACAGGGTTGCTTGGGTTATCAAAATGTGGAAGTAAGGGGTTTATTAATTGATCGTTCTTTAAAAATGTTTGTTGTTGGGAGATCCCGTGACATAACGTTTGAATTGTATCGAGAAGAATCAATTTATTTTCCATTATGGTTATTTTATTGTGTGCCTTTTTTCTTAAAGACACACCCGAAGAAAACGAGAAAGAAGATGTTGAATATCAAGAGTCCATCGCAATAGGTATTCCTGACTCATCTACAATTCGCCTTAATAATTTTAAAGTGGGTCGTTCGGTTCGAATTCATGATGAAGAGCCAAGGTTTATTGATGTTGAGGCAGAAACCAATTCACCCATTTGTGGTGATTATGATTTTGTTGAGAATATGAACTAGCAGGTGGTTCTTTTTGAAAGCCAATATGTGGCTACATCAGTATACACCATGCATTACGATATGGTAGGTGGTAACAAGGCGGATCTTCACCCTATATCTTCTGCAAAAGTCTAGTTGAAGATTATGCTTTGTCAAGTAGCGAACATGCATGGGGTTAATCTACATACCCTACGAGCAACCTTTTTTTAGTTTTCAAGTTCGTGACATGAAACATCTTCACTTAGTACTTGGAGTTTCTCGCAAGAGAGAATCTCATACTATGAATATCAACATGTCAAGGCTTGGAGTGAAGCACCAATGGTCCCCCCTTGGTCTTGTGAAGGTTAACTAATCATGTTGAGTTTTATTCCTTACTATATCCTTTGCATTTTCGTTTCATTTAAATTCTTGCATTGAAAAATAAAAAATATAAAAAGATATCCTATGTTTTGTTGAAATGCAAGACACTGTTCTTACATGCCAAGAGGTTTGAACTACTTATTATAATTTTAGAGACCTATCACTGAGGTCCAGAATATGATAGACAATCCTGGTATCTCAAGAGTTGCTGCCATTATACAAACAAAGTTAAAACCGCAGCAGGATGGAAGACAACTTTGAAATTCAATAAATTACAACAGCAGTTTCTATACTGGAACTTCACGGATTAAACTAGGACGATCCAGAAGGAATTAGAAGACAATATGCATATGCACAGAAATCCCTAAATGTCTACTTTTCAACAAAATTTACAGTTTCTCATTCTGACATTCCAAAAGAGAGTTATGACAGTTTGAGTTCCCGTAGGTCAAAATGCACAAAAACATCATGTGTTTGTGAGTGCGCGGTTGGAATTTTCCAGCTTCTTTGACCAGTGAATGCATACTGTTTTATTCTTTATACATGTCTGCTTACTTGGGGGGGCTTGAGGCTCAATTTTTGACATCCTTCATTGGCGATTTCAGACACCATAACTAGGGGAACATATAGGCAGGTATCTCTTATAATTTCTAATTTTTGAAGTTTTATAAGTTGGTGTTGAGCTCCAGGTTAAGCTCTTTGTTACTTTATTCCCTGGTCCAATATCTGAGGTCTCTAAGTTAGAGTTTTCGAAACAATATCTGTGTTTCTTGAAGCTAGTTACAGTGGCCTACATTGGTAGTTTCAAATTGCACATGTGTTCTTCATGAGATGTAGGGGCTCCCCCCATGTGTTTGATTAATCTTGATGCTATATGCACAACAACCCGGTCATCATCAGTCTATCATTGAGCTTACATTAGCATGTTCTTTGCGCATGAAGAGTTAAAAGAGCATGTGTTATGCTATGGTATCATGCAGAGCAACTTCACAAAACTCATTTGCCTAGTCTCTGATCTGCACCATGGTGGAGTCATCTAAGTTTACACTGATGAAGTCTTTAGTTCATAGGGAGGGCATCAATACAAAACAAGACATGCATCTCATTTTCTTAGGGGGCTCATACCTCATTGGCTTTATGGTATTTTTACAGTACTAGACTTCAAAGACCAAGCTTTGCGGTCTTCAGATATTTTCAGTAAGTTCATTAAAATGTCAATTATTGTGGCATGTAATGCTAGTTACTTATGGAGTAATAAAGGTTTATGCATCTAACAAGTGAATATAAGAAGGGCTTCTGCATGATATTGGTACCATGGAATATGTCCTAGCAAGAGGAGAACTGTGCATCAAAATTGAACAGTAAGAGCATGGCAGATATCCACTCAAGTATTTATAAGAGCTTCATAGCTGTTGTACATCTAGTAGCAGCAAGTTTGTGTAGCTTTATGCCAAACAAGTCTAGACTAGAGGCTTGGGTAGTGTTCAAGATCTTGCACTAGGGGGCTTCAAAACCCTACGTTGGCAGCAAAGGTTCTTCGAGAGATCATTATGCTATTAGTGTTACTTCCAGATCATGGAGTTGGAAGGAAAACTACAACTTTCTAAATGTTTATAGCTTTGTAGTATGAAGATTTGTGATAAGTCCATAGTGTTTGCTGCTGCGTTACAGAGGATAAAAAACTATTTGAGTTTTAATTGTTAGCTTGGGCTGACAATCATGTTTTGAACCAGTACGTGGTTTTCGAAATCTCATAGTTAAGTTAAATGTCAGTTGCCAAGCATTGTGGGGTTGAAGAGAACATAATCTACAATGAAGCTAGGCTACATCCTTTCTAAGTAGTCCATCAAGAGCAAGAAGTCTATGTAGAGTCATGCATAGAGGCACCATCATTGTTTACACTGAGGGCTACTAAGTATGCACAACTATCTGCATACCACTTTGGAGTTGTGTGATTAGAAGTACGATAAGTTAGGAGTTGATACAAGGCCAATATTTTGACATTCGTCGAAAGAAATATGGAGGACACTCTGATATCTTTTGGAGGAATGAAGACAGAGGTGTCGACGGTACAAAAGATACATTGTTGGCAAGACATTCAAAGTAACAGTACAAGTCTATTTATGTTTGATCACCACAAGGAGCTTATAATTAAGCCAAAGCATGTGATGAAGTAAGCTTCAACTCTAAAACAGTCATCTCAAGTATATCAGGTGCTACAATGCATACCTGAGGCTTGCAAGATCAATTTAATCGGTTTTTGCTAATTCCAGTACTTAACCAGTTTATGGTTTACATTCACTGCACCCAATTAAACTAGGGGGTTAGACTATACATATTTGTGCCAATTCATGTGGTAAAATGCTTGAAACTTTTTTGAGTTTCAGTTTGTTTTGACTTTTGGACCAACACATGTGGTTCCATTAACAATATAAGCAGACGGATGAAAGCTAAAGCTTGAACTACATTATTCAAGTGCTAGTAACAAGTGCCAAGATGAATTGGAGGTCTTTGAAGAGGCATTCAATAAGTCTTAATATGCCTGCAAGCTGCAACAGTTGTCAAAGTTTTGTTTCTGAATGCACTTTTACCAAGAAATTCTAAAGTTTTTGGATACACAGATAAGCTACCAGGACTTCAAACATGTTATATGTATGCTAAGAAACATGTATAACTGTCTAATTACTCAGAAATCTCTAGGGAAGCACGTGGAACTCGTCAAGCAAGTCAGCCCCATAAATATAAAAATCTGAAAATTTCAGATTTGGCTTTTTGTGGCATTTAGGTGGCTCGTTCACAGCTGCTTACCAGTGCTTTCTATCAGTTACAACAACATCCCCTTGGAGCCATGACATTGGACTACAACTCTGAAAAAGAATCATGTTAACCGCTGAGGTGAAACATGATTTATAAGGTCCACAATTTGACATCTTGAAACAACATTTTTTAGAAAACTGAACTGTATTAGGTTCTTTGTGGTCTTGTTTCTTCATCTTAACGTATACTTATTACTAAGGTTGTTGTTTGTACATCAAGTTAGAATGTTGAAGAGCAGTGTAGAATCAAAAATCGTCTAGAAAGGCCACGAGAAGTTCAAGTTACAAGCTCTTCAAGTTAGCCAAATAATAAACAAATACTGAAAATTAAATAAACTGGTTTTCTTGGGGCAGTTTTGTGTTACTGTTTGCGCCATCTTCCCAGGGTTTTATTGCAACTTGCTTTATCAATACTTCAAGTCCATATGTTGAGCTACAATAGGAGATTAATATCTTATTTTCCATGCCATATGAACAAGAGGTAATTGTGTCTAAAGTAAGCCTCTCGAGCAGTAGGAGTAGATCAATTTTTTCCATGGCGATTTTATGGAGGTAGTTTCTTGGCTTTCTTGGAGGTTCTTTTATAGTAGATGGCTCGGTTTAGAAGACATGATGTCAAGGATTAACGTTCAATCACCAAGCTACCATTGTCATTAAAAGATCAATTCATGTGGTCTTCTTGTCATGTTTCTAGCCAGACAAGTGGAGCTTGACGTGAGCTTAAACATATTCTGCTAGAATTTTCTCATCATCATCATCATCATCATCATCATCAAAGTCCAGGTATTTACGTTGAGTTACATTGATTATCATATTGATGATTAATTATTCTTCTATGTGAATTATTTGACAACAGTTTACTCACTGTCATTCAAGTTTGAGGATCTACATCTGAGGTCTGCATACGTTCACTCTAACGTAGTGTTTTCCTTAGTTTGGGGTGTGTCAGTTGAACTAGTAAGTGGTTTGCGTTGCAACATTTGGGGCTCATAGGTCTTTTCAGTCAAGACATATGATTTTTTCTTAAAGACTTGGAGGGCTATGTTTGAGAGTAAATTTACCGATCTTGGAATGGTAGGGTCTAGAACCGGTTTAGCGGTTATTTTGGGAGATATCCGTGACTAGGGTCGTATTAAGCCTATCTTGGAGATTAAGCTATTTTGGTGTAAATCATGGTCGCTACCGATATATCATGGATCTGGTGATTAATGGATGGTCATATGACTACCAAGATTGAACAGATATTGAAGATTTCACAAAACGAGGGTTCTAGATGTCATGTAGTTGATAGAGTTACCTTGACAATCAAGGTACAAATGACGTACGTAATGCTATCTTAAAAAGGGTTTAGTCACCCTTGATTCCTTAATTGTCAAGAAGTCCTAAACGTACATGGATAGATGTATGATTAATTACATGAGGATTGTCTTCCTTAACTGGATTATATGACTTGACCACGAAGCCAAAGTGAAGAAGGAAGGATATATGTTACCTTGATCCGCAAGGATATGTGAACATAACTCTATATATATGAGGTTCTGACAAGCGAGAAAGGAACGACTCAACTTACAAACATAAATCTTTGCAGCACTTGCAAAACACTATGTATGTCTCTTCGGAGCGCACACACTACCAAAAGGAATCTTCTGTGTCTTTTGACAGGACTAATATGTTGGTATCCTACTGGTCCGTCAGTGAAATCTCGCCTCTATCTTAGGACCTGATTCGTCAGAGAACCTTCCGCCATTGACATTGTTAGGGTTTACTCTAACAAATATCATTTTAATTTTCGTTGTTTAAACACCCTAAGAGAAATCTTAGGTTTGGTAAAAGAATTCATCCGGTTGCTTGGAGCAGAAGTCAGGAAGAAAACGTGCATCATCAAGACAAGACAGTTACGCTGAACCCAGAAGCGTTGACACGCCAACACTCGAAAAATCACGCACAAAGATGCCACTGCTCGCATAAAATTTTACTAACATCTGGACTCATATCATGTGCATGTGTGAATGTTTTACTTTTTTATACTTATAGTCTGATGTTCCTTCCCACTTTTCTTTCTCACATCCCACATTTTAATTTTTTTTAATATTTATAATTACTAATTTATCCTTAATCTATTAGAAGACAGACTTTAAAGTTTTAATAGGTAGTTTAAAAATTTAACCGTGTGACTTTATCAAACTTCTCTTCTTACTTTATTAATAGTAGATTAAGACTAAATAAGTTGCATTTCACCCGATCAAAACAAAGCTGTCGTGTAATCTGTGTTAAAAGTGCCATTAAAGAGGAGTTAAATTTAGCCATTGAGATAAGAGGCGCTAAATTTTGCCTCTTTGTGGATGGAAGATAAGTTTGTGCTCGTGGATGGAAGATAAGTTTGTGCTTTTTCACTATTAAACACTGTATTTAGCACAGTGAGGCAGGATATTTATCAAACGCACCGTTTTGATTTCGTCCCAATCTTCTCCCACAACCGCCGCGTGGACTATATTATTGATCTCCCTGGCTGGCTTTGATCTCACTCACACTTGCACACAGAGTTACAGTAGTTGAGCTGAGTTGAGTTGCAGACCCAAAATGCATTCCAATCACTTGCTTCTCGAAGAGCCTATCAGAATGGCCTCTATTCTCGAGCCCTCTAAGCCTGTAAGTCTCTCTTTCTTGAGTAAAAAGCAACAATCAAGTCTTCCATGCTAGTAAACTCTGGGTTTCTCTGACCAATGATCTGATGCCCTGTTTGTCTTATTTGGTTAGAATAAGCTAGTGGGTTTATTGTTGTATAACTCATTTGTTGCTCTCCTATATGAACACACCATTTGCTGAACTTATGCATATTTTGATGAATGGATACACTTTGCAGACATTCTTTCCTGCTCTGACAAAGATAGTTGGAACGCTCGGTCCAACGTCCCGATCCGTTGAGACAATCTCCGCTTGCCTGGAGGCAGGAATGTCTGGTATTTCCCACCTGCTTTCTATTATTGGGTTACAAGTTCTTATTAGAGTTATCTCCTTTATTTGTTTGAAGTGAATATAACTCTTCTGCTTTTGGTTCTGATATAACTATATAAAATCAACGTTGTTTCTGCTTCAGCACCCTTACATTTTCTTATATCCATACAAATTTGGTGAAGCCTTATTTTCTATTCAGCAAGTTGTTCAATTATTTTCTTTTCCTTCATTTTTAAATACAATCCTACTGAGATACTAATTTAAGCACATAATTTCTTCCACTCCCCCCAACCAAACAATTTAGTTGCACGGTTCGACTTCTCATGGGGAGATGCTGCTTTTCACCAAGAGACATTGGAAAATCTGAGAGTTGCCATTAAGCGTACCAAGAAGCTGTGTGCAGTAAGCCTTGTTCTTATGTTCTATGCATTTTGTCTCTACATTATTTAGCTTTGAATTGACTGTTCATGTGGTTAACTTTATTTACTGCTCTAGAGTCCATCTTAATGTTCCAGTAAGCACTGTAACTTTGTGTAGATTTATAGTCATTGCCAATTTTTTTTCTGACTTTGGCTTTGCATGAATTCTATGGTTCATTTCTTGTGAAGCTTCTGAGTCGTAAGCTTACTACAATTTATTTTTTTGTAACCTACTTTTTCAGGTTATGCTGGACACAGTGGGTCCAGAGTTGCTGGTAGTGAATAAAACTCGGTGCGCCATTCCTCTTCAGGAAGAGACCCTGGTTGTCCTAACACCTGATCAAGATAAAGATGCCACTTCAAATCTCTTACCCATAAACTTTAGTGGACTGGCAAAGGTATGTATTTGAAATTGTCATTGGCTTTTGCTAGCTCTGCTGGTCTGCTTTATGTTATCTTCTATTTTCTGTTTCTCTATAGCTACAGGGGCTGTGTTTTGTTGATCTATTTGTCATAGAGATTCTGAGTAACTACTTATCAAACTTAGCAGCAACGAGCTTTGAATTTCTTGTTAACTGTGCTTGCTGTCACTAATGCAACCCAAACCGTGTTCCTTCTGCATCCAATGTATCAGTTACTATATGATATATTTATGTTTTTAACAACAAACCTCTTTGGAGGTATCTCCATTTCTAGAAAAGGACATCATTAGGGTGCACCCAAATCTCAGGTCATATGGTATGTAGGAAGTGCAGACGGTAGACCAGGTTTCCAAATTAGGTTCTCAATTAGAGGATCAGCCTGCAAAGAATAGCCAAATTAGAATCATTTAACAACTTTGTATGTCGTTGTTATTTGCTTTAGAGAAATACTGTGGTGATCAGGTTTCCAAATTAGGTTCTCAATTAGAGGATCAGCCTGCAAAGAATAGCCAACTTAGAATCATTTGACAACTTTGTATATTGTTGCTATTTGCTTTAGAGAAATACTGTGGTGATCTAATAATTTGATGACAATCAGATGATTAGACTGGTCAATTATATTTATTATTATTATTATTATGGACAATCCATGATAAGATGGAATGCTGTCATAGGCCCACATTCTCCCATGTAATATTTACTGTGGGGTCAGGAATGCTGTCATTTCAATTATCTCGTTATCTTCCTGTTTGTTCTCCTTTCTTTTTTCTTTGGTGGAAGCATGTATACCTGTTTTTAGTTCAAAACCATGTTACAGCTTGTCTCAGATTATGGATGGTACATGCCTTCCCAACAAAGGTGATACCGTTTTTATTGGTCTTTGCAGGCAGTTCATAAGGGTGACACCATTTTTATTGGTCAATACCTCTTTACAGGAAGTGAAAATACATCTGTATGGCTGGAGGTAATGCATGTTAAAAGATAAGAATTCCACTTTGAAGTTTGTTTGATAAGAATATATGTCTTCAGTACTCCAAGTTTGACTATCCAATTTGATGCTTAGTCAGATTTAGGTTTCCTCGTCACTTGGTTAAACAGGGCAACCAGGCCGGTAACTCATTCTAGTATGTATGCTTGTTTCAAAGAAAACTTATTCATGGAAGCAATACTGAACCAGATTTTTGACAAATATTATCAATATTACATCAAGTCATTATTATTGAAATTTGACATCTAGTTCGATAGTAAAAGGACTAAAAGCTTTGATAGTAGAATATAACTTTTAAATGAACAAGTATAAATTTGGTTGAATATTTGGCAGCATAATCTGTTTTTCACAAGCCACATTATTGCCTACAAGAAACTATGAAAGGCATTTATTTGATATCTTTTCTATTCTAGACAGGTCTGGTGGAAAATTGTGTTGTAGCTATTAACTGCCTAAGAAGTCCTTATTTATGTTCTCAAGTAGTCAAGCCAGACTACTAACCTGTGGGCCATATTTTTATTTTGACTGTCCTTTTTTGCTATCTGTGCTGCTGTCATATCTCTCTCTCAATGGACAACCTCTTGTAGTGTTTTGGAATTAGTGATGGAACATTTCAAAGAAAATTTAATTGAATATAATCAATATGGTCTTGTGTGAAAATGCAGGTCACGGAGGTTACTGGTGAAGATGTGGTTTGTCTCATAAAGAATTCTGCTACCTTGGAAGGGTCTCTGTATACTTTGCATGTCTCCCAAATTCGTATTGATCTGCCTACACTTACCGATATAGATAAGGAGGTCAGGTTACCTTTTGGTATCATATACTTTGCACAACATTTGATGTTAAGTTGTTAAATATCATGCTTATCAATGATGAAAGAATTTTTTAGGTATGTTTGCAGTGTATCACATGGAGGTCCTGCCCTTTTTAATGATATACTGGATTTATTGAATTGTTGATGTCGGTTTTTATACTATCATAGTTTTCCTAAATTATTCAATTTTATCATTTGCATTGTATTTTCACAAGGCACATTTAGACTTGGTAGTTAGATGTATTTGAATTATGTTTAGAGCTTTTCATCCTGGTGGGTAGCAGATGCTTGAAATGATCACCGAGTCTTAAGCTGAAAACTATCAGATTTTTCGTCCCTCCAAAAGCATTTCATTTTCTTTGGGAACGATTGAGGATTGTTTATTTGAGCTATTTATCAAAACATTTTGTACTACTGTTCATTCTCTGTGTAGGTGTACCTTGGGGGTTTGATGACTTTTGGTCAATTATTTTTCACGTCTTAAATTTTATAAACTACTTGTTCATGGATCCCAGTCCCTCTATGTCATGCATCACTTATCAAAGATTGCTTGTGTACCTCTTCCTTGTATTTGATTGTCACTAGATGCTAGTTTATGTGCTTGTAATGAAAGTCTTTTCTTTTTCCTTTTCTGAAATAAGGGCCGTGTGGCGGTCTTAAAGCAAAAAGTTATCTGATACTTGAAGATTATTGAAATTTTCTCTATATTTTTTCTCCTTGGAATCTAATTGGAGCAAACTCTGGTCTAGTTTCCTAGAAAGTAAATCTTATTCTTCCATGGCTTGCTTTATACAGCCTTTTGTTTTAACGTTTTTGATGAATATCAGGTCATAAGAACGTGGGGTGTTCGTAACAATATTGACTTCCTCTCATTGTCATATACCCGTCATGTTGAAGATATTCGCCATGTAAGGACATCCCAATAAGGTTTTGTGTTTGGTAAAGCGTTCATACGGTATTAAGTTTTGTTTCTTTAATTGTGTTAGGGGTTCATGAATTGGTTAATAATAATCTGTTTCCTTATGAAAAAGTACTTTTTGTATCATTTAACACTGAAGTTTCTTGCTGTTATGCAGGCTCGCGCATTTATTTCGAAGTTAGGGGACATGAACCAAACTCAGATTTTCGCTAAAATTGAAAATGTTGAGGTACTGATTGAAAACAGAAACTAGCAGTACCAGTTTACCACCCATTTGTTATATATCATTGTTACACCCTAGACTTATGGTTCCGACATTTATGGAGAGTTCGTACTTAGTATCTACTATCTAGAAAGTAGTGGTTGGGAACTTGGGGTGGCTTTAAGAGAAGGATGTAGTGACCAGGTTTCCAAATTTCATACTTGTGGTCTGATCTGAATGAGTTTATGGTTCTTATTTTCACTTGTAGGGATTAAATCATTTTGATGAAATCTTACAAGAAGCTGATGGAATTATCCTCGCTCGTGGAAATTTGGGGATAGATCTTCCACCTGAGAAGGTAAGCTTTCAAATGCCAAAATTAAGGAACTATTTGGTAATTATTACTGGCAGCCGCTAATGAAGACTTTAGTGGTCATATTGTTCCGTGTCTTCTGCGAAATTGCTCAAAGTTAAGCAAGTATATGAAATATCCATGTAAATTAGAAACAATTTCAGATGGTGCCAGAACTCTATGACTTGGGCAATATCCATGATACATTTATATGTGGACCTACAACATTCTGTAGGTAGCACATCTGTGATCTGCTACTGTGTGAATTGATTATGGTAGAGTTGCACAAGTTATATTCTATTTTGATGTATTTTCAAGGAAGAAAAACCGTTCTTTTCAAAATGTAGATTCCCAGTAGTGGCATGATGATATTGCAGAGGGATGAGGGTTAGTTCTTACAAAACCGAAGATGGAAATCACATGTTCCAACTGCGTAATATTGCATGCTTAGTTGGATCATGGTTTTCTGCAACTGCATATAATTTTTAGTTGGAGAGGACTTTTTGCAAAGTTGTGTGAATATCCTGTTAACACTCTTGGATCTTCCAGGTGTTCTTGTTTCAAAAGGCTGCTGTGTACAAGTGCAACATGGCTGGAAAGCCAGTAGTGGTGACTCGAGTTGTAGACAGTATGACTGACAACCTAAGACCTACTCGTGCTGAAGCAACTGATGTTGCCAATGCAGTACTAGATGGTAAATGTCTATTCTGGGTTTGTTGCTTTTTGTTACTTTGTGGGGACGTCAGTGTCTTGTTACTGATCTTGATGGCATAAGTACTCTTCTTTGCCATAAATGGGATGGTAACCCTCTGGTGTTAGTAACCATATGAAATATAACAGGTTGTACTGTTATCGCTGCTTGAGCTTTCATTACAAATATAAATAAATTCTAGCATTGATATAAATATGCCAGTCACCCATGTGGCAGTTGTGAACTTCTATATTTATTCCTGATACTACTTATGCAGGAAGTGATGCAATTCTTCTAGGTGCAGAGACCCTGCGGGGTTTGTACCCTGTTGAAACCGTTTCTATTGTTGGAAAGATATGTGCTGAGGTAACTGCATTTATGTCTATCTGGTTCTAAAGCATACCAATGCCGCTTTCTGTGGTTTAAGTTGTAATAAAATGATATATTTTCTTAATAACTTCCATTACTTTTAGGGCATTGCTTTACAATGTCATCAACGTTTTTTGATTTGTTTGTTTTCTTGGCTCTCCTAGATGTGATTCAAAACTCGCTTACGTTCGCGTAGCAACTGATGTTACAAACTTACAACAATGTGCTGTATTACTATAGAAATGAATTCTAATATAGATGGTCCCGTCTTACAGTTTGTAGTTATATGCTCTGCCTTTCATATGTTGGTTTTGGCTGATGGTAACAATTCATGTGCGGTGCCTGGTGGCCAATCTGTTAACTGTTTATAGGGTCCATCTTTGTTTGTTCTTATTAGCTTTGCATAGAGATGGTTTATTAAGAAAATTTAAAAATTAAATAAATAAATAAAATAAGATGGAGACATCAACAATGACTAAGGAAATTACTTAATTCATCTGCACATGTATTACATTAGTCAGTTATAAAGAATTATTTTCATTGAACTGCTTTCTGCAGGCTGAGAAAGTTTTCGATCAAGATCTGTATTTTAAGAGGGCTGTCAAATATATTGGAGAGCCAATGACCCACTTGGAATCTATTACTTCCACTGCGGTAAATTTGTCCTTTAAATGATTTCCAATTCTTTTTCTATTTCATTTTAATATTTACCAGAATGATAAGGAGGTTGCTACTGAAGCATGTTATGAATGAGAAGTTCTATTGCACTGCAGTAATGAAACACAGTTCTCATCTTGTAGGTACGTGCAGCCATTAAGGTGAAGGCCTCAGTGATTTTATGCTTCACTTCATCTGGAAGAGCTGCAAGGTTTGTCTTTTCTTTTTCTATATTTATTTGTATATTAAGATGCAATGCCTAGTAGGTGGTTATGATTCATGAGGATGTTTTATCCATAGTTCAATGACGTAGGTCTTAGTTATTTATGATGTTAATGCAAATTAGTTGCACTTTCTTATGCTTAATATTTTTTATGTAGGTTGATTTCAAAATACAGACCAACAATGCCTGTACTATCTGTTGTCATCCCTCGGGTTAAGACAAATCAACTCCGATGGAAATTTTCTGGTGCTTATGAGGTTTGTTTATGTGCCAGAAAATTTATTTTTCTTAGGACAAGAATGTGTCACTAATAATTATATCCTGTTGGGACATAATCCTAGAATAAATCTGTGCAGCTCGTTGCCTTAATTCAGGGCTATTGAAGTAGACATTTCAGTATTTAAAATAGGAACCTTTGCGCATATGGAAATAAAAAGAGGTCTAGTTTCTGCATTGTATTCCTTTCTGTAATCTCATTTTCTATTCCGGATGTTTTGTTCCTGCCATTGGTCTAACAGTTCTCTTTGATTAAATGGAGTCTAGAAGTCCAAATCATATTCAACAATGTTAGCTAGCTCTTTATTCTTTACATTATGGGATAATTGGGTGGTGAAGTCTCAAGGAATCGTATTTAAGGACAGAAAATACTGATTTGCAGAAATTTTTGTATTTGATTAAGCCTTATATCTCTATGGATATGTTCTTGAACTAGACTCTGCATTGTTTCTGGTGAATTTGGCAGGCAAGGCAATCACTTATTGTCAGAGGTCTTTTTCCAATGCTTGCAGATCCTCGGCATCCTGTAAGAATGTTTCTGTTTATGAGAAATTTCATTTTGCATTCTGTTGGTAAACAAAATCAATGTGTGTGTTTTTAATTGGAATTTAAATAAATAATAATTGCAATCTTAAAAATAGGATGACATGTTAATATGTGAACATACTGGCATAGAATTGATAGAAACTTAGGTTCCTACCTGGTGGTCCTTGTGATCTTATTTTTCTTAAAATTGATAGAAACTTAGGTTCCTCTATGTGGCATAGAACTACCTTTTATAAACATCATCTGAATTATAGTTGAACGAACCACTTTCTGGACTTGCAGGAGTTGCAATTTTTTTTTCTGCATTTCCAGAATTCTAAGAGTTAATCTCCGTCTTGAATAGTAGATAATGTGTCAAGATGATAATGTAACAAATGTTTCTGTCTTTGAAATGGTGAGAGAAAATGAAGGGAAGTTACTTTTAGTGGCACCAGTTGGTAGCAATCATCCAGAGACTATGCCTTAACCATAGTAATGCACATGCATACTTCACTACCTGAATTATCTTCCCTCAGAAATTGATGAGGACCGTTTTCTCCCTGTGCAGGCTGAGAAAACAGGTGAAGCAAATGAGTCAATTCTGAAGGTCGCTTTGGATTATGGCAGAGCCTCAGGTGTCATAAAGCCTCACGATCGTGTTGTAATTTGCCAGAAAGTTGGTGATGCATCTTTGGTGAAGATAATTGAGCTGGAAGACTAATGTTGGTCGTACAACCGTGCTTTACCTGAACAGTTTTTGTATGTATAAGAAACTCTACGCCTGCTGGATTTTTGACTGCCCTGTCCTGTACATTGGAATTTAACTCTGCTTTGCTTTGTTTGAGCTTGTATTTTGTATACAATGCCTCTAAAATAAATTTATGCTTAAGAAGACAAGAAGTAAGATGAGGTATTTTGTAGGGATAGAGACGGTGGAATGGTTTGATGTTGGCAGTGGCGCCAAGTTTGTCTTTGGCTAAAGAGTGCAAAACAAGCCAATATGACACGACACCACCCGACTCCAATTAACGCTGGGGTTTACACGATATTTTCCTTTTTTATTTGTTTTTACCATATAACACCATAGTGTTGGGGCAAAACAAACTTGATCGACCTGAAGCAAAACAATAGTGAAAAAAACACCTTTTTTGGTCAAGGAAAAAAACACCTTCAAACCACCAAATCCGTACTTAACGCTGGAAATAATACACCCATTATTGGAAAATACGTCATTAGTTTTTAGTGAAAAATGAAGATGAGGATCAGAGGATGTTTATCCTGATCTCGGATTTCCAACTGGCCCCATTGTGCTCAAAATTTTGGGTACTTTTGTTCAGTGTGAAAATCGTTTTTCTTCGAACAACCAGATTCAAGACGTGTCAGTACCTATGAATCAGGTACAATCTTGATCTTGATGCTTGTTCGTCTTCTGACTGTTTCTTCTCAAGCAATTGTTATACAGACGTTGGTTAGACCGTCACTTAGGTTCTTAGACTTAGCTGAGGAGCAACTAAGATTTTCCTCTTCTCGCGAAGCGGACATTTCTTACTCAGACCTGAGTGGTTGAGCAGAGCTATAAATCAAGATTGCGGGGCGTTCGCCAAAGAGATCATTGACAAACCGAGGATATTTGCTAAGGTTATTCACACAAACAATGGTTTTACGGGTATTCGCCTACAGATATAGCTTTATGAAGCGGTGGTGGACTGTTCGCTCACAGATGAGGCTTGGTGAGGTAGAAGTGGGAACTGCCGACGGATCGGGCTTTGGTGAATAGTAGCGGGGAATGCCAACGGGTAGAGCTTTGGTGAACAAAAAGAGAAAGAATCTTTTTGGTAGATGTGCTCCGAAGGAAGCTTGTTTTGTAGTGTGCAAAAGTTGTTTGTTGATTGATTGGAGATGTCCATCTTCATTCGTATGACCTCCTTATATAGTGAACACTAAGGTTTGTTCTTACTTGCAGGTCAAGGTAAATCAAATATCTTGATCTACTAGGAAAAGAACCTCCTCGACGACTAACAAATATTATGTATTCCTGCAAATCAGATAAGCATGACCTCAAAATGAAAAAAAATATGTACAATTACTTGAACAGTAAGTATCGGTCTAATGGACTCAAAGAATCAGCATTCGTTGAAAAGATATTATTTTAGCTCAAACAACTTTCATTAGTAATTTTCTTTTTGTCATTTCATAATAACTATTTATGGAAAGGAAATAAGAAAAAAGAAAGAAGGAATGATTCATCTGTTTTCTTTTCTAAAGAAAACGGTAGAAACCCGTATTTTCCTTGAAACTCACCTTTCAACTCCCAAATTATTAAAAGAAATATAAATGTCCATTAGGTGTCAAACTTTTCTTGCCTTGAAGGTGAAGACTAGGGATGGTAACGTGTAGCACACTCTTCCTTTCTCCACCTGTCACATTCAATAATTATAAAATCCATCATTTCTGATTTTCTGCTTCTAAATTTCTTCTCTTTTTTTTAACTTTTTGCACCAAATAGGACAAAAGCATCATGTTTTTGGATAACTTTGTATAAAATTTCATTTATAAAAAGGACAATATCCCAGTTGTGGATTATGGACTTTAATTACTTGGCAAACATGCAAATCCCACAGCCAGAAAATGTTGACCAACTTCCCACAACCAGTTTTTTTAAAAAAAATTTATGGAAAAACAATAATTTCTTTTTGAAATATATATATTTGTTTTTGGGTTTTAAATTTTGAATATTTTGTACAGGATTTCATGTAACTGACACAGGTTTCTATGATATTGGCAAATTGACCGGTCTGATCAGAGCAATCAGGTACTGAGTCACAGGCTTTATGACCGTATTGGGTAAAAGATTAGATAAATAAGGCAAGTTTTATTATTCGTTACCAGTTTTTTATAAATGGAATAATATTGAGCAAAATGCAATGTATAATGAACACAAAATCAGAAAGAAATTATTGCAAAATATCTGTTGTAAGTGCCCCCTTGGCACCCTGATCCAGGTTCCTTTTTCTTTCAAATCTGCGGGTGCGGGACGGGTAACATAACATGAAATGAGTATGATCTTTTTTTTGTTTGAATGACGGTTTCAAAACAAAAAAGTTTAAACTCGATGATGTCACATGTGGATTCGGTTCAAGGGTACAAAAAAAGTAAAATTATTTTTGAGAACCGAGATGGACGTATTAATTATTCATTATTATAAAGATTGATTGTCTGTTTTTTTATAATTAATTGACCATACAGTACTAATTATATGGATTGCCCCACATTCCAATAAAAACAGATTTAATTTGTTCATTCTAATTAATCTTATTGAGATTACATTTTTGTCTCTAACCTTTTATATATACTCGCTCTCTCCTTCCTCACCCTCACCCTCTCACCTCGCTCTCTCTCTCCACACCATCATTGACTCGGCCTCCTTCCACATCTTTCAAATCTATTCTCTCTCTCTCTCTTCCTGATCTCCAGCATCGCATCGTCGCTATAAAGCCATGCAATGCAACTCCGATCTCCAAGCAGCTTAACGCCACTGCTAAGTCTATACTAGTCTATGCAACTCCGATATCCAAGCAGCTTATCGACTGTCTTGGCAGATCATCTGAGCCTCGAGGATAAGATTCGATCTATAAGCATTCTGATTCTGATCTCTAAGCCGAGTTAAACTGATCTTTCTTCGATGTTGACTGCACGATCTAGATCTAGCGCCATTCTTGACTGTCCCTCCTCCCACAGCCAGCGTCGACTAGCCACGCCGACCGAGATTGAAGATCTCCGCCTTCACCTTTGGATTTCAATGATGTCGCTCGAGTTTGTTCATCTGCTCAAGTTTACTACCCTAGTACAAGTTTACTAAGGGCAGTAAACTTTATTTTTTGTATGTAAGTTGATTTTCACTGTTTTTAATGTGTATAATGGGCTTTGAAGATACTGTTTTGCAAGTTTACTATCTTTAGTAAAGTATACCACCTCTGGTACAAGTTTATTAAGGGTAGTAAACTTATGATTTACTACAAATGTATCGAGTTTGTTCATCCGCTCGAGTTTACTACCCCAGTAAAAGTTTACTAAGGGTAGTAAACTTTATTTGTTACATCTAAGTTGATTTTTCTCTGTTTTAATGTGTATAATGGGCTTTGGAGATACTGCTTTGCAAGTTTAGTACCTCTGGTACAAATTTATTAGGGGTAGTAAATTTATGATTTACTACCAATGCATTGAGTTTGTTCATCTACTGGAGTTTACTACCTTAGTAAAAGTTTACTAATGGTAGTAAACTTTATTTTTCACATCTAAGTTGATTTTTCTCTGTTTTTAATATGTATAATAGGCTTTGGAGATACTGTTTTGCAAGTTTACTAACTCTGATACAAGTTTAATAGGGATTGTAAATTTATGATTTACTACCAATGCATCGATTTTGTTCATCTGCTCGAGTTTACTACCCTAGTAAAAGTTTACTAAGAGTAGTAAACTTTATTTTTTACATCAAAGTTGATTTTTCTTTTATGATCTCCTTTCTCTCTCTAACTGTCATTCACAGATCCTTCGCCTCCACCATCTCGGACGAGCTCATCATCTCCTCCACCTAATCTTAGTCTCATTCTCGCCGATCGCTGAAACACCGAGTCCGAAGAGCAGCGTCAAATCCAGATCGAGTTATGTCGTCTACACGTCGGCGCTAGGAAACGTCTATACTAGGGTTAGTAGACTTGGATTTGATGAAATATTGGAGTTAGTAAACTTGCTTTTGAAGTATACTAGGGTTAGTAAACTTAGTTTTGATGTATACAATGTGTTATTAGACTTGGTTTGAAGTATACTGAGGTTAGTATATTTGGTTTTGTAATATACTAGGGTTATCAGACTTAAATTTGGAGAATACTGGGCTTAGTAGACTTGGATTTGATGTAGATGTATCTAGTAAACTTTATGTAAAAGTTTATTGCCCCTAGTAGAACTAGTAGAAAAAAAATCTGACAAAATTTTGGTTACCAGTAATTTTCCAGGGTCCGGTGACCGGAGATGCTTCGACAAAATATTCTTTTTTTTTCTTCAAGTGTGTATAAGGAACAAGGGTAAAATTGTCTCAAAAATATTATTTTATTATGAATTTAATAAAAATTTGTGTATTTGGACATTAGTTAGTATACCTTGTATTAGAATGAACATTTAACTTTTTAATTCATTGGTTTAAAGTTTGACTTTTCTTATTTTGTGCAAATGGTCATTCTCCCTTATCAGTAATCTTATCTTATCATGTTAATTCAAGATCGGCGGAGCTAAATTTGACAACTAATTCTTAGGGTTGAAGATTATTCGCCGGAGCCCTCTAGCAACCACTTTCAATTTTGATCGAGCAAACCTCATCAAGACTGTTCACTTCACTTCGACACTCAAACCATTGTTTGAATAGAAAAAGAAACCAATATTACACCACATTTGGAGATTCATTATTTAGACTTTTTTTTGAAATAATGCACGCAAACAACTTATGACTTATGCATCTATTCTACGAGGACACGAAACACTGAAGCAAACTTTCAGTCTAGTGAAACATATCCCATTAACACTATTACTCCATTTCCCCTAGATATTTTTCTCTCTCGCGTATTGTAGTGTAAATAGGGTAGCTAGGCACCAGTATCTTTCATCACACTCCAAACCCAACCTAAGAAAAAATGGAATAAAAATAAATTCGAAAACAGTTTCTTGTAAACTAAGGTATTCCCATCATTTCTTCGACACCAATCAAAGAAACCACTCTGTCTCCTTCACTCCACCACCCCAAAATCCCTAGAGCCGCCACCGCCATCGCCGCCGCTTCAATTTCGCTGATGGGTCACGAGCTAGTCCCGTCGACCACCACACCCCCGGTCGCAAAACCTCCCACTGCTCTAGCCCCTGGCTTCCGATTCCACCCCACCGACGAAGAGCTCGTCATTTACTACCTCAAACGCAAAGTCTGCCGCAAACCCTTCAAATTCAACGCGATCTCCGATGTCGATATCTACAAGAGCGAGCCCTGGGACCTCGCTTGTGAGTGATACCCACTTGCTCATTTCTCTGATTTTCGCTTCAAAATCTCTGCTTTTTTGTGAAATTGGGGGTTTTCAATTGTTGGGGGTCTCTGATTTCTGTGGGTTGTTGTATTTTTTGTGTTTCTGGGTTGCCTTTTCGGCCAAGATAATGCTTTATTTTTTAATGGGTTTTTTTAAGTTGTGATTTTTTTGTTTAGATTTTGATTTTTTGCTGTTGGATTGTGATGGGTTGTGGTTTCTGGGCTGGAGTTTGATTTTATGGGATTGGTTTATTTTCAGGTAAGTCAAGCTTGAAGAGCAGGGACCAGGAGTACTATTTCTTTAGTGCATTGGATAAGAAGTATGGAAATGGTGCAAGGATGAATAGGGCTACTAATCAAGGGTACTGGAAGGCCACCGGAAATGACAGGGCGGTGAAGCACAACAATAAGACTGTTGGGATGAAGAAAACTTTGGTTTTTCATAGCGGCAGAGCCCCGGATGGGAAGAGGACTAATTGGGTCATGCATGAGTATAGGCTTGTTGATACGGAAATGGAGAGACCTGGAAATGGTGTTCCCCAGGTGAGGCATTGGCCTAATTTTTGATGATTGCGTTTATGTTGTTTGGTTTATTAGAACTCCTTGTCAGGAAATGAGAGAAATGCTGTTTCTGTGCTTGTGTGCATGCTGTCTGTAGTTTATTGATCATGCAGTGACTTTGCATTTGAGTATGAAGCTGGTGAATTTGGCTAGGTTGTGTTACTGTGTGAAGTTCGGCCTATTATTGATATATTTACCTTTTTATTTCGGTTTTGCAGGATGCGTATGTGCTGTGTAGGGTCTTTCATAAAAGTAACATTGGACCACCAAATGGGCATCGGTATGCGCCTTTTGTCGAGGAGGAGTGGGATGATGAGAAGTTAACTTTTGTTCCTGGAGAAGTGGCTAGGGACGAAACATCAGCTGCTCATGAATCGGATGGAAATCATCAGGATGTAGTTATGTTAGGAAATAGTCATGACTTTGTTGGAGGAAATGGTCTTGATTCCGTTGGAGGAAATCAATACAATGTAGTTACGTTAGGAAATGGTCATAATTCAGCTGTTGGTGGAAATCATCGTGATTTCCTTATGGTAGGAAATGGTCGTCATTCTGTTGTTGAAGGAAATCATCGTGATATAATTATGGCAGGAAATGGTCATGATACAGTTGTTGGAGGTAATTGTCGTGAGGTAGTTGTGATAGGAAATGGTCATGATTCAGTTGTTGGAAGTGCTATTCCGGATGCAGTTGTTGTAGCAAATGGTTGCCATGCACTAGTTTTAGGAAATGGTCGTGATACAGTTGCAGGAAATGCTCATATTGCAGCTGTTGGAGGAAATGGTCATGCTGCTACCTTTATTGAACAAGATGTTCATGATGCTGTAGATATTGATCAAAAAGATCATATTTCTATGGTTGTTGAACAGAAAGATAATGCTTTTGCAAGTATTGAACAAAAAGATCATAATGTTTGTCTTGGAGGAAATGGTCATGGCCCTTCTGTTGATGGACATGTTCAAAATAATATGATGGAAGTAGATGGTCATGGAACTACCAAGGAAGTAGATGGTCATGGAACTACCAAGGAAGTAGATGGTCATGGAACTACCAAGGAAGGAAATGTTCATGGAAGCATCGGAGGTAATGGTCTCAAGGGGGCAAGTGCAGGGAACTATATTGTGCAGGTTTGTGATTTTCCTCTAGTGATTTGTCTTTCTAATTTATCTTCAGATAAAGTATTGGTGTTTCCTGTAGAGTCGGAAGTTTTCCCACCATGGAGATAATGATATTCCCAAGTTCTATTCTTTTTCTTTCTATTTGTAATATAATAACATGGTTAGACTCAGTGGGTAGCAATCAAAGTTCTATGAGCATAATTCAAAGTGGAGATGCAACCTTGATTTTGATTGAAGGTCCTTTCTAGATTAGACGTATAGAATACTTGATCAGTTCTATAAGATAGCACTTCATCATTCCTTCTAGAAATCGAACATTGATTAAAAGCATGGATGCATGCGATACGGATAGAATAGACGAATTTTCTATATTTTTTGGTATCTGATTTCACATTTCACATACAAAACTTTTCAGTCTTTCAGTTTGCTTCTTTTGTTCATCAGTGTTTCTTATATTGGCTTATACTACATACTTTGAAGCTAGAATTTAGCAACTAGAGTTTTAGAGCCAAATATATTAGTGAGATCTTCCTTGAGTCGAAACAAATCCTGCTTAATTTAGTTGATGAAGTGTCCGACATGGTGCACTGAGTGGAAGGATGGTGTAGCTTTTATGACCTTTTGGGTTTCAAATATGTGGTTTGTGAAACGATCCTCTAATTTATGACGCATCAGTTTCCTATATTATTTCGTATATGAACTTTCCTTGTTGAGAGAGAGAGAGCTATTCTTTGCAATGATTCAGGTTGAAATTTAATGTCCTGCTGGCATAGGAATCAGGCAAAATGGTATTGCTGTCCTTAGGATTTATTGGTAATTTCGAACTATTTTCCTAGTTAGCGGTGAACTCCTGAAGCTGCTCCCAATCTCTCTCTCTCTCTCTCCCAATATATATATATATATATATATATATATATATGAGGGCCCTTCCACTAAGGGATCCATTTTTTTGACATATATGAAGGATCAACCATTAGACCAACATTTTGATCATATATCAACATCTCCACCGTCAATACTTAGATTCATATATGCAGATCATTTCTGCAAAATTTCATCCAATCTGGTGATCGTTAAGGCTTTGAACTAACTGAAATCAATTGACGCATCAAATCTGTCAAACATGAACCGTTCATGCTTATAATTCTAATTCGTAGTTTTGAGCACCTTATCGATCACCAAATTTGATGAAATTTTGCTGAGATGATCTACATATATAAATCTATATATTGGACGGTGGAGATGTGATTTGGTGATCAAAAAGTTGATGTAATCCTTGATCCCTCATATATGTCAAGAAAAGGGATCCTCATTGGAAGGGGGCTGCGTGTATGTATATATATATATATATATATATATATATATGTATGTAGTTTTTATCAGGGAAAACTAATCTATTTGCTTCGTGGTAAAAGGTTTTGTTTATAAATTAGTGATAGCTCTTGCAAAAAACATGGACTCAGGGTGATACTATGTCCTATGGAACAATTTGAAATTGAACATGTCAAGTGATGGTACATGTTTCACTTTCTGTAACTTATGGTTTCCCTTCACTTTCGGTACTGTAATATTTCCAGTTGAATTAATCGTTAAGTTAGATGTCGAAATCTAAATTTGATAGTCTTCATTAACCCTTATAGGGAGTAGACATTAAGATGCAAATCATACTAGTTATTAATTTTAGACAGTAAATGTTCTTATTGTATAGGTTATGCCAGTACGTTGCGAGGTAAGGCTGTTTTGCCAGAGAGATGGGTCTGTTACTGACTGGCGCATTAATGATCCTGTTCTCAAGGGAATTTGGAAGTGGAGTATTTGGCATGCTAAAACACCTATAATTCGTAAAAGTTTTGCATTAGAGCAACTTAAATCATAATCATAATTTCAGTTTTTGATACGGTTACAGCAAATTGGACCTAACTGTTATGATTAGAGGATTTAGAGCAGCTACTGTAGCTTGTTCATAATGGCACTGGCAGTTTATGCAACCTTGAATGTTGTATTAGTTTTTTGGGAGTGAACCTTATATAATTGGTGGTGTTTTTATTTTTATTTTTTTATTATTTTATTTTTAAAAGTTTATCAGGAGTTGCATTTAAAATGTCAGGATAGGGTTGGTGGTTATCCTGATAAAAATCGTATTTGCAGAATTGTGATAATTGAAACACTAAATACTTCAAAAAGTAAAAAGAAAAAAGACAAACTAGCTGAGCATGTATCTTAATATTTTTTTATGCATTACTGCAAAATAAGTATTCTCTAAGTATCATGGGGCTGCGGCTTTGGTCCTGTATTGGTGGTTGTATCCTTATTCTTGGTTTGAAATCTAATCCATTGTCAGAAACTCAGAAAATAATGGCTAAACATCATTAATGCATAATTAAGTCAGAATTCGGTTGTATTTTTTCATGATTTATTCTTCGTCTTGAGATTTTACTTCAAATAAGGACTTATTTTTTATCAATCTCTTGTTCACTACCTTTAATTGTTGATAGAATGGTTATGTTCTTAACTCAATATTAATCCAGAACTTCTTATTGGTTGCACATATCAGGATACTCAGACAATCAGCAATGCTCTTCTTAGTGCTACTGAACTTCCAAAAGAAGATCAAACTGTTTTAGTGCCATGCAAGAAAGAGAAGTTGGATGATGATCCAGTGACATGTGTAATTAATCGAGAAGAAAGATTGGATGATTACCCGTCCCCGCATGCAGATGATCCACAACCCCTGCTATCACTGTTTAATCAGCAGCCTGGAATACTACGTCAATATAAGAGGAGGAGGCATAATGAATCAAATTCAAACCGTTCAAATGCCTCAGAGATTTCAAGTGGGATGACTCATGATCCTTGCTCATCTACGACAACGACAGCATCAACAGAGGCATCAGTGACGGCATCAACGAAAAGAAATTTTTTGTCTGCATTGGTGGAATTTCAACTGTTAGAGTCCCTTGAACCCAAAGATAAGACTCCAGTAGCTCCACCTGAGTTTATTGCTGCTCTGCATAATTCATCTGTGCCTTCTAGCTGCTTGAAGTTCATTGAGAGTTTGCAAAATGAGATCCACAAGATTTCAATTGAGAAGGAGACGTTGAAATTTGAGATGCTGAGTGCCCAAGCTGTGATTAACATTCTTCAATCTAGAATTGATCTTCTGAACAAGGAGAATGAAGAGCTGAAGAGGAATGCCCGAAAGGCCGAGTGATTGGTAGTCCGGATGTGTACTCCTGTTGTTCTTTGTATGAGTTGCAGGCCCCATATGGGCCTTATTAACTACAGGCGGTATGTTTTATTTATGTAGTCGGGAACTTATTTTGTCAGTTAATTGAACAATGTTGTAACTGTAGCACAGCTTGTTGCAATAGTAGCGAGTTGAACAATGTTGTATCTTTATGCACCTAGATTAGTCTCATCAAAATCAGCAGTTTATAAAACTAGATGCTGTTCAGTTCATATTGCATTTGTAGATCTGGGGAAAATGGTAGTTGAATTCTGAGTGGACTGAGCCTCCGAGCTAGTGCCTCAGTTGCCTCACAAGACTTGCCTCCTTTACTTTATGGTAATTTATGAAACTCGTATCTTCTTGTAGCACACTTGAACTCTTAAGTGGACAATAAGACGAGTAACGTTAACACCATATAAGGTGGTCGCTTTTTGCATTGAGCCAGTGAGGGAGAGGGGTCATTCGTGAATCGAAATCACCATACAGGGGAGATGCAAGTGGTAATAAAATAAGTAATTACCACTTCATACACTTCAACTAAAACTCGGATATCACTAGCTAGAGTAGCATCTTTGGGAGAAATAGGACCTAGTCTTTTTCATCTTTCTATCAGAATACTTGTTATCCATCTCTTGACCGTATTTAATGTTTGCTATCAAACATTAAAGAAACATTACAATATTAAAGAAAATGTCCATTTGTTACAAAATTTGACACCATATTTTTCATTACAATATTTTTTTTAAATGTCTATTTGATCTTTTCAAAAAAGAATTTGTGCTTATTAATTCTAAACTCTTAAGATCTTATATCCCATTCGAACATGTTTTTCTTTTCCTAGTCTTTTTGGGATTTTTTTATCAATTACTAGTTGGTTTAGGGTTTGCTAAACTATTTATACCCTCTTTTGTGGTTGTAGTCATCAGTTTTTGGATATCAATAAAATTGAGAATTTTCTCTCAACCAGCTCTATCAACTCGGTCATTCCATGGAATCAATAAGGCATAGACGACCTAAATCCTTGGCTATTCTCCCCTTGAGAATCAACAAGGTTTTAGAATTTTATCTTATTTTCATTATCTTTCGTATTGAACGTGTTCTAGGGACTAACAAGAAGTTATAGGCAAAGCTAAGAACTAAATTCCTAACAAGGGTTGCACAGTTGAAAGGTTAGGAGTTTTCCCTCTGAAAATTGTGTCATTTTTGGTTTTCCATTCTGCCAACATATAATGTACTTAATTATTATGACGTCGTTCTTCATCCAATATGTCATTACAAATTTTGTTGCATCTCTTGCGCTAGCCAACAAAAGTAGAAAAAAATAATTCAATTTGGTTTGGTATGTTTTAATATATTATTTTTCTCAAAATATGAGGTTTATATAGAGATACAATTGTGACGCTAATAGAAAAATATCTCTTACATCTATACCTACACTTGCAAGGAAAGTAAATATTTACAATTATTCTACTCTGCCTCAAGTTGGTGCATAAATATCAATCATTCTCAACTTGTCAACCGAGTTATCAAACACTTTCCTTGACTCTTTGAGTAAGAACACTGCTAATTGGTCTTCCGTATACACGAAAAGTAAACATATGATTTTCTTGTCCAAATTGTCCTTAATGAAATATTGATCAACCTCCATACGCTTTGTTCGGTCATGTTATATAGGATTATGCGTAATTTCAATGGCAGACTTACTATCACAATGTAAGTCCATGGGTTATTTGAGTTTAATTGTTTCCACACATTAAGAATCTAAAACATCTCACAAACTCCATGTGTCATATCATGAAACTTTGCTTAAACACTTGATCTTACAACGACTTTTCGTTTCTTGCTACACGAAGTCATAAGATTTCCTCCAACAAATGTAAAATACCTAGATGTAGACCGTTTGTCAGTCTTATCACCAGCCTAATCAGCATTTGTGTATCCTACAACTTCCATTCACCCTTCTTTTCAAACAATAAGTCTTTTTCAGGTGTCATCTTAAGATATTTCAGAATATGAAACACTGCATCCATATGCTCTTAACTGTGACAATGCATAAATTGACTAGCCAAACTCACAACATAAGCAATATCAGGTCTAGTATGAGAAAGAAAAAATAAGTCTTCCTACAAGACGTTGATATTTTCATTTATCAGTTGGAACTTGATTTTGATAGATGTCGAGGTTGTGATTCAACTCAATCAGTGTCTCAATAAGCTTGTAGTCAACCATTCTGGTCTCAAATAACAAATCAAGTATATACTTATGTTGGGATAAACAAATCCCTTTCTTAGACCTTGCAGCTTTAATGCCAAGAAATATTTCAATTGTCCAAGATCTTTCATCTTAAATTCCTTTGAAAGATACTTATGAAAAGCCTCTATCTCCTTTAGGTTATCTCCTATGACAATCATATCATCGTCGTACATGATTAGAGTGGTAATTGTTTATAGGTGGAACCTAATATTTCCCCTTTACCGGGTTACAATTCAAGAAATAACACCAAGTGTGGTCAATTGTTAAATGTGCATCGTTTATTATGCTTGAAGTACTGTTTACAGGGTCAAAGCCCAGTCAGATTTGAGAAGCCACTCTGGGTCCTTTGTCAGGGCCCAGTCCATTGTAAAGTTGAGGTAAAGCAAGGGAGTTCATTCCCACATTGGAAAAAGACAAAGTGCTGCCTTTAATGCTACTATAAATACCGGTGAGGACCTCCCGGTAAGACGACGGACAATTTCGTAACTACTCTTGAGTTTTCTGCTTATCTGACAGTGTCTGACTTAAGCATCGGAGTGGCTTCCCTCGGTAAACCCGGGGACGCCCTTTGACGTGTTTGTTCTTTACACAGGAAAATTCGGAGTACAAGGAAGTTCGCTATTTCTGGAACCGTGCAACCCGCTAAAGGGGCCACGAGTTTACCCGGAAACAATTACAAGGAAGTTCGCTATTTCTGGAACCGTGCAACCCGCTAAAGGGGCCACGAGTTTACCCGGAAACAATTGGTGCTCTCGTTGAGAGTCGAACTCAAGACCTCCCAATTAATATTTCGAAGGACGGTGGAAATGGCAGGAGAACAAGATCCAACTAGGAGGCTTAATTTCTCAGGGGATGATAACCCAGGGACCTCCGGGACCCAGTTTGGCCAAACAGATTTGGCAGCAGCATTCGAGCTCTTGAAAAAGGACTTTCTCGCTCAAAAGGAGCAATCTACTCGAGAACATGCCGAGTTAATGACGGTAAGGGAGCAGTTAGCGACTATCCAGGCCGAGCATGGGCTTCTTCAAGCAACCTTAACTCAAAGGGCGAATGCCATGGGGACGTCAGCCAGACTTGCTGATATCATCACCCCAGAAGGGAATCCTCCTGGTTGTGGAAACCCGCGAACTCTTGACAGTGCATACATACCACCCGCTATTCTCCCAACCACTGCCCACCCTAACCCAAATCCACAAATTATCCATCTCTCCAATCCTTTGTTTAATCACAATCTTACAGGACCTCCTCCACCCCCAGAGCCGTTGTTAAATCAACCACGTCCCCGAGCAGATGCCCAGACCCAGCTGCTGTTACAGTTGACACAAACTGTGACCCAACTTGAGCAGCGCCTTAACTCGGGAACGGGACCACAACAATACCAACCCTTTATTACCCGTGCAAGCCCATTCTCCGCACGGGTTCAAGCAGACAAAAAGCCACCGGAAGCAAAGCCATTTAAGATTAAGAGATATGCCGGAATGGGGTGCCCGTATGCACACCTTGAGTTGTTCCAGTCTCAGTTGGATTCAACCCGGTTCACAGACGCCCAAGCATGTCATGCTTTCCAGGAAACACTCAGTGAGGAGGCATTGAGTTGGTTCCTCAAGTTACCGGCTTTGTCAATAGAGACCTATGGTCAGCTGACACAGAGGTTTCCTGTCCCGGTTTATCCTGCTGTCTAGTGCCAACCGAAGCACCACTTCGTTATTCAAAGTCCAGCAAAGGGATGATGAAAGCTTGAAAATTTTTGTAACCCGTTGGCTGTCCACAACTTCCAAGTGTGGGCACTTGGACGAGTCAGTAGCATCAGAGGCGTTCTTACAGGCGCTCAAACCAACCCGCTTTGTGGTGGAGCTCAGGAAGCAGCGGTTCAGGTGCTACGACGATTTAATTAATGAAGTAACTCGGCAAGCTCAAGCCGAGTACGACACCTTCGGGGAACGCAGGACGAACACCGGGTTCACAAGCCAGCGAGCTGATGGATGGAAAAAGGAAGGGCAGCATAAGAGTGGCCAGGGATACTACGGCAAAAGTTCAAACAGACCAAGGGAGAAACCAAGAGAGGCTCCATACCCAAGACATCCAACCCGGGAGGAAAAGAACACTTACATCCCTCGATATGAAGTGTTGACCAACTTGACTGCCTCCTATGAAGAAATTTGGAACCGCCATAGGAATGAAGTTCCCCCGGCTCCAAAAAGAAAGTTTCCCAAAAGGGCAGGGCCGGACAACGGGCAACATTGTGCCTATCACAACAAGTCTGGCCACACAACCGACCGGTGCTTTTCTCTTCGGAACACCATTGAGTACATGATCCAGAACGGCAAGTTACAGCAGTATAAGTCACCCGCCACAGGTGTCAACCTGATTGAAGTATATGGGGAGATAATGACGATTCACGGGGGTGGCACCCAAGGGGTGTCCGGTCACCGGGCCAAAAGACTCTGCCCAAGAGGCCCGGAGTTTGAGATAATGCAGCTTCGTCAGGAATGCCGCAAGGAGCTGGTTCCTTGGGATACCGTGTCATTTTCTCAGTCTGAAGACACGCTCAAAGTGCATCACAATGATCCTTTCATTATCACTCTTCAGATTGACCACTGGAGAACTCGGAGGGTTCTAATAGACACGGGAGCCGCTGTCAGCGTCATGTTCAGCAGTTGCTATAAGGGGTTTAAGAGAGGAAGAGATAAGCTCTATAGAAACCACGAGCCATTGATCAGTTTTTCAGGTGAGACGACTCAACCGTTCGGGTCTGATCAGCTAACGGTTACAGTTGGAACCGGGCACCAGTCCACAAGAATTGTAGTTCCCTTCATAATTGTGGACTGCCCATCCTCCTACAATGCCATACTCGGGAGAGATGCACTCTGGGGCCTACAAAGTTTTATAGCGGGTCACATGCTGCTTATGAAGGTACCTACACCCGGGGGTTGGGTTACAATTCGCGGAGACCAAGAAGCCGCTGTCAGATGCAACACGATAGCAACTCAGTCCCAGCATGAGATGTTTTCGGCCGGTTTTTCCCTGTCCCCATTTGACAAACCCGATGACCCCAGGGATGACCCGGATTCTTTGCCCATCAGCAAGACGGCACAAAAGAAGAGCCAGAAGTATCCTGCCAAGTTCCCCCGGCCAGCCCCAATTGAAGCAACAGAATGGATTCAGATTTCAGAAGAATACCCGGAGAGGAAGATTTGCATTGGCACAGGCCTTGACCCCGAGGTCAGAACCCGAATGGTTGAGCTGCTAACCCGGAAACAGAAGGTGTTCACATGGTCATATGCAGACATGCCCGGGATTTCTCCAGACGTTATGACGCATTCCCTCAATATTATCCCGGGTGTTAAACCGGTAAGACAGAAGCGTCGTGCATTTTGCGCAGAGAAGTACAAGGCCATTCAAGCAGAAGTTAAACGTCTTAAAGACATCGGGTTCATTGAAGATGCAACATACCCGGATTGGTTGGCCAATGTGGTGATGGTCAAGAAGGCAAACGGAAAGTGGAGGATGTGCATCGACTACACAGATCTGAATAAGGCTTGCCCGAAGGATAGTTTTCCCCTTCCAAATATTGATCAACTGGTGGATTCAACCGCGGGCCACCCCCAGTTGAGCTTTATAGATGCATACTCGGGATTTAACCAAGTTTCGATGAATCCCGCGGATCAACAGCACACATCTTTTACAACAGACAAGGGGATGTATTATTACAGAGTGATGCCTTTTGGACTCCGGAATGCAGGAGCCACGTTCCAGCGCCTCGTAGTGGGCATGTTTGCAAACCAACTCGGGGATACTATGGAGGTTTATATAGATGATATGCTGGTCAAAAGCCGGGAAACAAGCAAACACCCGGATGACTTGGAGACCGTTATCGACATTGCCTTGAGCAAGGGGATGAGGTTAAACCCGGAGAAGTGTGTGTTCGGTGTTTCGGGAGGAAAGTTTCTCGGGTTTATGGTCAGCGCTCGGGGAATTGAGGCAAACCCTGACAAAATTCAAGCCGTCTTGGCCATGCAACCGCCAAAAACCAGGAATGAAGTTCAGCAACTTACTGGCAGGCTGGTAGCCTTATCCCGGTTTATATCCAGGTTAACAGATAAATGTGCCCCCTTCTTCAAAATTCTCAAGAGTCAACACCGCGAGCGGATTACATGGCAGGAAGAGCACAATCAAGCTTTTGAAAAGTTGAAGGAATACTTGGCGTCAGTTCCTTCTTTATCCAGACCAAACCCTGGGGAAATACTCTATCTGTATCTGGCGGTATCTCAAACGGCTGTCAGTTGTGCCTTGATAAGAAAGCCAGAGTCTGAAGAACTGCCGGTCTACTATACTGGAAAAGGATTCAATGATCCTGAAACTCGTTATCCAGATATTGAAAAACTGGCCCTGGCCTTGGTTGTAGCAGCAAGGAAGTTAAGACCCTATTTTCAAGCACATTCCATCCATGTACTCACCAACCAACCGCTACGGCAGGTTCTGCAAAAGCCGGCGACTTCAGGAAGACTGGTCAAATGGGCAATTGAGTTGGGGGAGCATGATTTGCACTTTAAACCGCGAACGGCAATCAAAGGGCAGGCAGCAGCAGACTTCATTGCCGAGTTAATCCCAGCAGATTCAACAGTTGCTGAAACTCTTCCTACACAAGCTGAACCGGAGAGTTGGCAGATATTTGTCGATGGATCAGTCAATCAGAGGCAATGTGGAGCAGGCATTACATTGGTAGACCCGGAGGGTAATATGTTTGACTATGCCTTACGCTTTAACTTCAAAGCATCAAACAACACGGCTGAGTACGAAGCCCTAATCAAAGGGCTCCAACTCGCTAAAGATATGGGCGCCCGGCATCTCCGCATATTAAGTGATTCACAACTGGTAGTGCAGCAGGTTAACGGCGGATTTCAGGCAAAGGAAGCACATCTTTCGTTCTATCAAAAGTTAGCGGCTTTCTTGCTGGAGAAATTTGACACCTTTGAGGTTACTCAGATACCGAGGCAGCAGAATGTGAGAGCAGATACCCTGGCTAGGATTGCAACAGGGGACGATTCCAATACCGAGTTTAAAAGCTTACTGGTCGAGACATTGGAGAAACCAAGCATCTCACTCTCCTTTTCTGAGATTTTCGCGGTAGAGGCAAACCCGCCACCGTCTTGGATGGATGAGTTCATCAACTTCATCCAACATGGAACCCTACCTGAGGACCCGGTAGCGGCCAAACGACTACGGGTTCGAGCGGCGCGGTATAGTATCCGTGATGGGAAACTCTATCGACGAGGACATACTTTTCCTGATTTGAAGTGTATTACACCCGAGGAAGGAGACCGGGTTTTGCAGTCGCTTCATAGCGGGGTATGTGGAAATCACTTTGGAGCCCGTAACCTGGCTTTCAAAACCCTATGAATGGGATATTACTGGCCTTCTTTGGAACACGATGCCAGAGTCGTCGTAGATTCCTGTCTTCAATGTCACCGATTTGCAAGCTTTCCCCGTGCCCCATCAGTCCCACTATCAGTAATAATTTCTCCATATCCATTTTGCATGTGGGGGATTGATTTCATCGGGCCTCTACCCACAGCTCCGGGGCATGCCATTGTCTCAGTGGACTATAATTCCAAGTGGATAGAAGCTCAACCCCTGGCACGGATCACGACCGCAAATGTTAAGAAATTCCTTTGGAACAATGTCTTTTGCCGGTTTGGAATCCCAGAGACGTTTATCACAGATAACGGGACGCAGTTTGACAACGATGAGTTCCGGGAATTCTTACATTCCAATGGGACAAAGGTCCTATATGCCTCCCCTGCACACCCGCAGACTAATGGACAAACTGAAGCCGTTAACAAGCTCATCAAGCAAGTTCTGAAGAAGAAGTTGGAGGACGCAAAGGGTCTATGGCTGAGAAACTTCCAGAGGTTTTGTGGGCGCTTAGGACAACTCCAACAGAAGCCAATGGGGAGAGCCCATTTCTTATGACCTTTGGCTCTGAGGCAGTGATCCCGGTAGAGATGGAAGTCCCGAGTGACCGGGTACAACTGTTTGACAGGGAAACCAACAATGAAGGCATCCGCCTTAACCTGGACCTCCTGGAGGAACGCCGGGAGCGTGCACATCTCCGAAATATCAACAAGAAGCAAAAAGTGGCTAAACACTACAATTCCCGGGTTATCAAGCGCCCACTCAAACTCGGGGATTGGGTAATGAAGGAGGTTATCCCTAAGCCAACGGGGTTCAAAGCTCCATGGGAGGGTCCATATGAAATTGTTGAAGTCGTGGGCCCGGCAACGTTTTACATCCGGGGTACAGATGGAGTTACGCTTCCACGACCATGGAACGCCCAACATCTGCATCTTTTCCCCAAATAGGTACCGAGTTATCTATGAATGTCCAAATTTATTGTTTATGATGTTGTATATAAAGCCTTTCAGGCCCACAATGCATGAAACCCCCTACCGGGTTATGTTTTATTAAACAGTTTGTTGAAGTGAATGCAGCCTTTAGCGGCCCTACTTGTATGCCTTAATCGGCATTCTCCGATAATCTCCGATAATCTCCGGTCTACATGACGTGAAATATTGCAAGCCTTAACGGCCTTATTTCACTGTCAAACTCGGCATTCTCCGATAATCTCCGATAATCTCCGGTCTACATGACGTGAAATATTGCAAGCCTTAACGGCCTTATTTCACTGTCAAACTCGGCATTCTCCGATAATCTCCGGTCTACATGACGTGAAATATTGCAAGCCTTAACGGCCTTATTTCACTGTCAAACTCGGCATTCTCCGATAATCTTCGATAATCTCCGGTCTACATGACGTGAAATATTGCAAGCCTTAACGGCCTTATTTCACTGTCAAACTCGGCATTCTCCGATAATCTCCGATAATCTCCGGTCTACATGACGTGAAATATTGCAAGCCTTGACGGCCTTATTTCACTGTCAAACTCGGCAATCTCTGACAATCTCTGGTAATCTCCATAACTTGAAATATTGCAAGCCTTTCACGGCCTTATTTCAGTCTTTGAAAGTCTTAAACGGACCCATACAGCCTTAGCGGCACTATTTTTACTTACATGCCAAACCGGCATTATATGTGCAAATTTTGTCACATTTGCATATTTTGCATCAGATTACCGTGTTATTTGGCAGGAAACCCTTGGAAGTCCTAACGGACCCGTAAAGCCTTACCGGCCCTATTTTCACTTTATAATGCTAACATGCCAACCCGGCATTGTATATGTGAATTTTGTCAACACTTGCAGGTTATGCATCGGGTTGGAAGTCCTAACGGACCCTTAAAGCCCTAGCGGTCCTTGAAAGTCCTTACGGACCCGTAAAAGCCTTAGCGGCCCTATTTTTGTTCACATGCCGAACCGGCACTATGTGTATATTTTGTTAACACTTGCAAATTATGCATCAGCTTAACGTGTTGTTTTACAAAAAAAAAAAAAACCCGTGTTATAGAAGAACATTTTCGCGCAAGGCCTTAGCGGCCCATGGAAGTCCTAACGGACAAGTAACCCTTAGCGGCACTATCTTTATTCACATTACCGTGTTCATCAGGTTACCGTGTTTTGGCACAGGAAGGATTGCGAGGAGGAAAAATTTGATTACTTCAAAAATATCAATTACAAAAAGTAGCAAACCGCTACAGGTAAACTAATCTATTACAAATGAAAAACATCCTAAGGCTCCGGTTCATGGCGCTGCCGACCCCCTACCCCCGCCAGTGCTAGACCCGCCACGTCCTCCCCGGGGCTGTATGATGAACTGACCCCTACGCAGAGGTGGCCGGTTTCTAGGACCACCCACAATCCCACCACGGGAAGTACCTCTCCCGGCTGCTGAAGAACGAACCGGGGGACTCCGAGCCGGGTTCGCAGGAGCCCTAGGGTTTGCAGCCATGGCAGGAGTCGACCGGGAGGTGCTTGCAGCCTCGTCGGGTCTGACATGACCTTGATGACCGTCATAACCAGCCTTGTCGAGCCAGCCTTGGCGAATCCCAGCGCTCACTATTTCGGCACGAGCCTCGGCCCTTGCCGACCGCAGCTTCAGGTCAAACTCGGGGCTCGCCAGAAACTCGGAGACTGCTGAGTCCTTGGCCCGGGAAACTGCCTGGAGCAAATCTCCTTTTTGTTGCTCCAGGGAAGTAACCTGTTGCTGCAGCCCCTGGTTTTGCTCGGTCAGCTGGGCTATCGCGGCGTCTTGAGCACACCGGTCCTCCCGGTGACCTTCGATAACTTTCTCCAATTCCGAGTTCTTGGCCACCAGGTCTGCTATGTGTTCTTCCTCCTTGGCCAACTTCGCACTCGACGCGATCGCTGATGCGCTTGCGAATTCCCGGACCCGAGCCAGGTTTTCTTCACTCGCCGTCACCTGGTCCCGGGCGGCCCGGAGATCATCCCTGAGGACTCTCTCTCGCTCGGGGATGCCTTCGGTTATGAGCCGGTCAGTTGCCAAGTACGACAACCTGACAGCCTACACAAATAAAATAACGGGTTAGTGCAAGGAACCAAAAACAAAAAGAGAACGAGTTAAAGGAGAAGACTAACTTACCCGCATCAGCTTCTCCTGCGCCCTCCGGGCTACAGTCAACGGGTCCTCATGCTCCAGGACGTAGGAGTCGGCGGCGCAGTTCTTCAAATCCGCTACCATTCTCTGGATGGCCACGTCCGCCATTCCCGCGCTCGCCAACTCCTCCATTATTTCTGTGGTGTCCCGGTGCTGCTTTCTCTCCCTCCTCTCTTTCCTCTCCTTCCTTCTCTTCCTCCTCTCGGACCTCCCCGAGCTGGATGCCTCACGGGTGCGTTTGCGAGAGGGAACGGGCTCCACTTCTTGCACTTCATCACTCCCGTCACTCCCCTCCGGATTCTCACTCCTTATTCCCCTTTCCAACCCTCCAACCTCTTCACCTCCGTTGTCATCCTCTTCAGTAAACTCCTCACCGGGGAGCACAGACGATGGAACCGCGCTCATCACCGGTTCTTCGGTCTCTTCGTCGGCGATGGAAGATTCCCTCCCCGGCTCTTCAAATAGCGGGTTGTAATCCGCCTTCGAGGGATTCCCTTCGACTTCCTCCCCCTCCTGGAAAACCTCTGGCCCGAGAACCTCAGCCAAGTACTCGGGGATCTCGCTGTAGTGCAGCGTGTCGACATGGAACTGCTGAACGTCCCCTTGCTCGGCGTCTGGGCGCAGGAAAGCCGCCTTTGATGTCAGGTTGATGTCGTATGCCAGCCCCTCCGTCCCTTGCGCCCGGATCCCGGCCCATACAGCTTTGTCCTCGAAGCCGTCGTATATTCCCGGGTTCTTTCGCTTCGTGAACTCCATCGGGAGAAGAGCTGCAACAAAAGACATAACCCGTTAGACCGGAGCATGTAAACAACAAAAATTGTGAAGGAAACGAGACAAACCTGGAAGCTCCATCAACCGGCACCGGCTGTACACATACAGCCTACAAAGCCGGTACGAGCTCCGGTCATCTTGACCCCTGAAGGCCCATAGCATCCTCCGGATCCTTTTCTCCATCACCGGCTCCAAAGGAATGTCGGGGACGTCTGCAACACAACATATGTAAGTACAACTCGGGACAGAGAAAAGACAAACCTTAAGGCAGAGGACTTACTCATCAGTGGCTGGAAGTCACCCGGTACTTGAAGCGCGTGTCCCGGGTCTTGAAAGTTTCTTATCAAGAAACTTTTTTCCCTCCAGGTCCGGCTCACGGAGGTCGGCAGGTCCTCGATGATCTTCTTGAAGACCCCTTTGGACTTCAGTTGGATGGTCCCACTGAAACCCGCCTTCCAGGAGTACTCGGCCCGGTATATGGCGTGTAACTCGTGGTAGGTCGGCATCTGCTGCTTCAACACCTTGTACATCACGCACAACCCTAGAAGCTGCCTCCACATATTCGGGCCAACTTGCCCGATGGCGAAGTTGCTCGCAGCCAGGAGATACTGCACCTCCACCTTTAGCGGGAGTGACAGGCCGCAGCGTAGCTGGTACTCGTGGCATAGCGTCCACCCATCCCCGGGAGCGAAGAACTGATCCTCGGGTTCTAAAGTCCGAATTTCAACAGACTCGGGAATCTTCCAATTGCTCCTTAGCTCCACAATCTCCTCCGCGGTCAGAGAGTACCCGGGAGGGTCGAGAGCGGTCCCATCAGTGAAGGTTACTGAGGCAAACTCGGGGACGTGAGCATCCATTGCGGGGTTTGTCATCTGCAAAACAAGAAACACGGGAACGTCGTCAGAAACCCAGATAACCCCGGCGACCACAACGATAAACGCACACACTAACGCAGAAACCCAGATTGGATCCCAGAAAACAGTACACAAGATCGATCCAAAACACTCAAAAACATCGGAAGAGAAAACAGTACCTTACTTGTGAGGGTTTGAAAGGATTTTGAGGTCGATTTGAGTTTGGAAATCCAACAAGCACAGCGACAACAGAGGATGAGAGCAAAAGCACGAAAAAGTTATCGGTTTCGAAGGTGCGACAAAACTGTCACCCTCAACCCCTATTTATACAGTTAGAGACGTACACTGAAGGGACGTTTCGGTTTTTCGAGAAAATCGACACGTGTCGTGCATGCCGCGTCCCAAAACCGAAAAACTTTTCAGTTTCCCCCACTTCAAAACTGAAAACTTTTCGTTTTCCCCCACTTCAAACTGAAAACTTTTCAGTTTCCCCCACTACAACCCGGAGACGTCGTTTTCAATTCCCATAGTCAACGTGTCTGCGGGGCACCCTTGCGTACGGACTTGGGGGACTGGGTACACCGGGTCTGGATGATACCTTTGTAACCCGGTAAAGAAATGATTTCAAGTCCCCACCCAAGCGTACCCCTTGACTGAGGACTTGGGGGACTTGTTTATAGGTGGAACCTAATATTTCCCCTTTACCGGGTTACAATTCAAGAAATAACACCAAGTGTGGTCAATTGTTAAATGTGCATCGTTTATTATGCTTGAAGTACTGTTTACAGGGTCAAAGCCCAGTCAGATTTGAGAAGCCACTCTGGGTCCTTTGTCAGGGCCCAGTTCATTGTAAAGTTGAGGTAAAGCAAGGGAGTTCATTCCCACATTGGAAAAAGACAAAGTGCTGCCTTTAATGCTACTATAAATACCGGTGAGGACCTCCCGGTAAGACGACGGACAATTTCTTAACTACTCTTGAGTTTTCTGCTTATCTGACAGTGTCTGACTTAAGCATCGGAGTGGCTTCCCTCGGTAAACCCGGGGACGCCCTTTGACGTGTTTGTTCTTTACACAGGAAAACTCGGAGTACAAGGAAGTTCGCTATTTCTGGAACCGTGCAACCCGCTAAAGGGGCCACGAGTTTACCCGGAAACAATTACAAGGAAGTTCGCTATTTCTGGAACCGTGCAACCCGCTAAAGGGGCCACGAGTTTACCCGGAAACAGTAATCTTACCCTGACTACGCTTGATGAATAAAGTCAGATCTGAGTTACTTTGTCTGTAACCAAACATCTTTATTGATTTAGAGAATCTCCCAAACCAAGCTCTCGGTGACTACTTTAGTTCGTCCAAGGACTTCTTCAACTTACAAACCTTGTCGGCATTCCAAGTTCTGTATTTGACTCCTGACGGCATGTCCATATACATCTCTTCTTCTAAGTTTCCATTGAGGAAAGAATTCTTCATATCAAACTGTTGTAGAGGATAATCTTTAGTTTATGAAAGTGAAATCAAGATTCGAACAGTGTTGATTTTTCCTACGGGTGTAAACGTCATCTCATAGTCGATCTCACAATGCTGGGTGTATCCTTTGGCAACCAATCTAGCTTTATGCTTGTCAATGTTTCCATCAGCTTTGAGTTTCACTAAATACCCAACAACGTCTAACAGTCATCTTTCCAACAGGTTTATGAACAACATCCCATGTCGAGTTCTTTTGTAAGACCTCTAGTTCTTCATTCATTGATTAGTCCACTTTGGATCCGTCAATGCATCCTGTAAAATACTAGAAATAGAAACATTTGATAATTAATTAATGACAAGTGCATGTGACCCAGACAACCTATGGTTAGACATGTAATTTGCTTTAGGATATTTGGCTTTGATATCTGACTCATATTGTTTCTTAGGAATACCTATGGTAACCCTTTTCGATTTTCCAGATACCTTAGATAATTGATTTGAATTTAAAGGTACCTGAGAAAAGACATTCGCAGCGGATTCTTTAGTTGATGATATAGAGAACGGAAAAACATCCGACGAATGTGATTTTTTAGTGATATGGGTCTAAAAGCCGATGAAGAATTTTTGGTCTCGGTTTGTACTTTGTCAGCATACAAGGTCTGCTTTGCAGGCAATTCAGAAACTGACGGGTGTCCTCTTTCAGTAACATATGGAGATTCAGCCGACTTGGTTGAGCGACGCGACTTCAGTTGCGTCAGACAGCTTAACATCAAGTGAAGTGTGAAACAGTTGTCTCATGTCGTTGTGCAGGTCTACACGGCACACTCATTGTCATGATCGGCTGTTCAGGTGCACGTGAGGAGTCAAACTAGTTAGGTTCGTCAGGCTCACCAGATAATTCAGTTCCAATATTTATTTTCTCAATATGTTCCACTTCTGTATTGATTCCAAATCTCGATTCCAAAACTTATAATTTTTCAAATTCTTCAAGTTCAAATAAATTTTGAGAATTCTTTTCACAACTTCTCTCCTCTTGAAGAGAAGACTTCGATACTCCTCCTGAGTAGTATGGTTCAGATTTACGAAAAGAAATATCATGGGACATACAAACGGTGTCAGTGAGTGGATCATAACATCTGTAATCTTTTTGAAAATCGGCATACCCAATAAAAGACACCGTCTTGCACGCGGATCAACTTTGATTCGTTTAGTCTTAGGAATGTGAACATAGACAACACATCCAAATACATGAGACTCCAAGGTAGACAGACAATGACAAAATTGAAAGTAGATTATGAAGTTACTGCAAAGGGTTTTGAAATTTAATTACCTAAGAATGAGTACTATTAATGAGATTGGTAGTAGACTTCACAACTTCTCCCCAATATTTAAGAGACACATTAATGCCGAATCCCGGGGAACAAAAAACTTCAAGAAATTGTCAATTTTTGCGTTCTACTGACCCATTTTTGCTGAGTATAAGCATTTGAAGTCTGATGTCGAATTTCATAAGATACATAAACTTTTGCGTATGACCATTAACATATTCTTCACCATTGTCAGATTAAAAAACTCGAATAACATACTGATATTGTGTAGACACTGTCGCGCCCCGACACGAGTTTACCTCCCTAAACCCGAGATAGGACGTGCGAGACCCATCCTAAGAGAGATTTATTCGAAATCCCCCTTAAGTTAGGCAAAACTGAATCCAACAAAACTCACTAACCAAGCATAACCCTAATCCAACAAAATCCCTACATCAACGCAGCAAAACCCATTCCAACAAAATTGAAATCAACCCAGGGAAACCCAAATCCAACAAAAAAACTAAATCAACTTACGGGGCAATAACAAAAGACCCTAAGAAGAAAATTTTGCAAAACTTATGATGATGGATGGAGGGTGAGAGATGAACTATTCATCTTTCATATCGAAATGAGAGTTGAATTTGAAGGTGGGGAGCGAGAGAATGAGTTAGGCCATTTGGGTGTTAATAAAAATATATGTATTTTTCTTATGTATTGTATCCTATATATATAAGTTTATTTTATGAATGAAATACAACGATATTCTTCCTAATTTTCTAGCTTTCTCTCAGTTTATTTCTCCTGTTACATGTTATCAACTCGTACTTTAACCTTAAGTTAATAGCCAAAAAACTAAGACAAAAAACCACCACCAACGCACAACCTGCCCTCCTCCATCTTCTTAAAAAAACTTGAAATTTGAAATCCTAATCCCTAAATTAATAGCCAAAAAACCCACTACCAACGCACAACCTGCTCTCCTCCATCTTCTTGAAGAAAAAAAACTTGAAAGTTGAAACCCTAATTTTTAATCGAGAGACGTAAGCTGCCCCCACTACATACTTAGATTCAGGAAGTAGCTATATGGGTTTCAATGGTCCAGGCCAAAATCACAAGGTTACTTGTGGCAGTGAGGGCTAAAGTGGTCTGCTGGTACAAGGGTCACTTGATACAATTGCATGTACACAAGCCTTCCTTGAGTTCCTTCACAGGCTAGGGCACGTATTTGCCTTATAATCAAATTCCTCATCACTGGCTTCATTGCATATATATATATATAGACGTGCTTGATACATATATATTCAACAGTGTATCTATCTTATTAAAGCATACGTGTAAATTATGCTTTTGGTACTAAAATCACATGTACTAATCATTTTAATTTATTTTTTAGGAGATTTGACTATTTCTATAATATTTTCTTCTTCTTCCTCCTCTATTTGTGACTACAAACCGGCCTTTGGTTGGAAATTCTTCAAATTTTTTACTTAATTTACATCATTCTGTCTAATTAGCCTAGACATTTACAAGATCCTAGATCCATCACTGACCAAAGTACAATTTATGGAGGTCAAAGTTTATTAGTTCTAGATTCCAAAACTTATCAAATAGACCCGAAGAACAATCTACATCTAATAAACTTTTCTTTTTGGAATAGAAACTGACGTCCACACCATGTAATTTATTTCGTGATTTTGTCAATACTACGTGTATTGTATTCCGTATAAATCCCATCTTTGCTACGTAGTTGTGTCTCGACCAAGTAATTGACGGAAGCAGTTACATCAGCCGTAAAAGTCCCCGAAACCAAAAACCGAACCATCTCGCCACGTGGACCCCCTAAAACACCGCCACATCAGTCAAGGTAATGTCGGTGACGCAGACATAAAGTTACCGGGCCGTGACCCACAACAAAAATCACCAGCAAGACTATAAACTCCTCCATGGGAATTGGTTTGGTCGCACACTCCCACCAACACAATGAGTCGTCAACACCTCTCCTCCTTCGTCTCCATCTCAATTTGAAAACCCTAGAAATTACCCCCAATTCAATCTCTCTCTCTCTCTCTCGATTTGAAATTTGAAACCCTAACTGTGTAAACTAGATTTCGATTGATGGGCCGTCAGTCTTCGCAATCGCTCGCTCCCGGGTTCCGATTCCACCCCACCGACGAAGAGCTCGTCTGGTACTACCTCAAGCGCAAGGTCGCCGGAAAATCCTTCCGCTTCGACGCCATCTCCGTCGTAGATATCTACAAGATCGAGCCCTGGGACCTCCCTGGTAAAATTCCTTCATCTTCCGATTTTGCCCCTGTCAAGGTATTATTCCTACTAGAAAAGTCTGTATATTTGTTGGGAATTTGATTAGTTTTGATGGGGTTTCAGGGAAGTCGAAACTGAAGAGCAGGGACACGGAGTGGTACTTCTTCAGTCTGCTGGACAGGAAGTATGGGAATTCATCCAGGACGAATCGGGCTACTGAAAAAGGCTACTGGAAAACTACTGGGAAGGATCGACCCGTTTGTCATAACTCCAGGAATGTAGGGATGAAGAAGACCCTTGTTTTCCACAGCGGTAGGGCTCCCAAAGGCGCCAGGACCAATTGGGTCATGCATGAGTACCGCCTCGATAACCAGGAGCTGAAGAAAGCTGGAATTGTTGAGGTTGAGCTTTTGTTATAACCGCCCCTATTTTTGTATTGTTAATGTATGTGTTTTTTGGTTGTTTTTGATGTTGTGATTGATTGGGAGTTCGGTTGTGTCTGGTGCAGAAAGATGCATATGTGCTATGTAGGATTTTTCAGAAGAGTGGTACCGGGCCCAAGAATGGGGAGCAGTATGGCGCTCCACTTTTTGAGGAGGAATGGGATGAAGAAGATGAGGTTTGTGGACCTGGTGAAGAGGCTTTTGTTAATGAAGTAGCAGTCAGCGGTGGGCAATATACCGAAGCAAATGAGCTCAGCGATGGTGGATATGTTGAGGCTATTGACCTTGATCAGGTTTGTTACTCATTTTGACGTTTGCAGTTGATATTGGATAGTAACTTGTGTTACATTTGGACTATTAGATTTTGATCAATTTATTGGACTAGGTAAGGCTAAGTTGTGGAAAACCTCTTTTATGTGTTATAAAAGCATAATGAAGGTATAGAGTTTGTGCGTGTCTGTTGTTAAAGTATTAATAGGGAGGTGCGAGGACTACTTTTCTTTACTTTGGGATGCTCTTTATTTAGTACAATCACAATAGTGATACAAATGCATTTTCCATATAGTATTTGCTACAGCTTTAGGGATCCTATTTGGACTTCAGAAGTTGGTGTTCCCAATTAAGGTTAAAACTTGGCTCGTTTAACTTGAAACACTATTTCTGTATGCTTGTTAATTGAAATCTTATTTGCATATACATTTTGTCTGCAAGTTAATTTCTTTCTTTCTTTTCATATCTATGTGGATTTTTTTCCTTTGTGAAATTCAATTCAATGAGCACTGAAACCTGTAATATTCGCTCATAGGTGAGATTCAACCAGAGTAATTGTTGCAACATTACAGTGGGTATAACAGTGTTTAATGCTTTGCATGACATGGTGGAGTATGCTCTATAACACTATACCCACTATTCTCAGCTTTGCACTATTTTGTATTTCTACTGTCGTCGAGCTTATCATGTCTGTTATTTCTTGCAATATTGAGGGTGAACTTATGAATGTAAGTTCTAGGTGAGGCTTGCAGAAATGTGAAATTGGTACAAGTCAGTTGCAAACTGATTGTTTAGATAATCACAAAACATATTCTGTCTCATATGTTAATAGTCTCTGAGGTTCCAACTGACATACAATCTCCATATGGTCTTTAGTCACATAACTGTGTTTTTAAAGAAAGTGATCAACAGGCTTTGTCGACTCAACTTAAGTGGAAGTTTGAGTTTCCGTTTTTTTCTCTCTTTCCAATAAAGCACAAAAGGCTGTTGAAGTGTAAATATATTCTATTATATTCTTCTGAATGATAAATTTATCATTGGAGACATTAGATCTCAGTTGTTGTATATACGTGCAAATGTCAAAGTCCTTTATGGGTCATAACCTTGAGAAATATGCAGAGTTGTTGTATAAAGGATATGATTGCTGACCACTGTAATACCTAGATAACTAATTCTGGACAGAGATGATGGCACTAGCTTTCTTTGCTGACTAATATCAGAGCTCTGGGATATTTTGAGTTTATATTTTTATCGTTAATTTTATCCAACTCTCAGTACAGTAGTTTGTTTCTACTTAAATCAGGCAAGTGTTGTCAGTTGTAGTCTTTCTCCAATCATTATGTTTGTAGTCTTCCCCTAATCATTATGTTAGTAAATGGTTATTGTCAATCAGAAGCTGAGAGTAGTCCAATGATAGAGAAGTATCCCGTTTACTGACATGGTTGATTTAAAATGATTGTTTAGGAAGCATGATGTTGGAACTGCAGTGTATTTAGGTAAAACTCAAAAGGATCTGCCACCTCTTCTCACTATCTGGTCAAGCATAGTTGTGTTATGTGGTATCTAACTTAGTTGTACTAGTAATTCAGTATGGAACATTGGGCACGTTCTATTTATCCCTGGATTCACTAGTGTATATTTGTGACGACCTCTTCCAAAAACGGAAAGTAAAACTGCGAAGGATCTGGCACGTCCACAGGCTATCTGGTTGGGTGCATCTTCTTTTTCATTGTGTTGTAGTATTACATGAGTTATCATGTAGTTGCGTTACTAATTTAGTATAGACTATAATGAGCATGCACCATCGTTGCCAGGATCTGCTACTGTAATTTTTGACAAGTTTTTTTGCTGCTTGTGATAATTATGTTTATATCTCAATTATGAGTTATGCATCTTCAATCTGTTTAACAATGATTTTTTTTCCCAGAATATTAACACAGGTGTTCATGAGAGTGTTCCTCGTCCATTGAACTTCTATCGTGGAGAGACAAGCAATTATATTGCGCAATCTGGGGACTTTGTTGGAGATGCTGCTGTGAATACGGTAGGCTCTGCAGGAGCTTTGGAATATTGCGAAGACCAGAAGTACATTGACTTACCTGAGCATAATGAGATGTTTGTGAATCCATTGAAAGTTGAATACTTAACTTCGGAATATCATGACAATCAGCAGTTCTTCAACTTACCAGAGTATAATGAGATGGAAACAAAAGTGGTCAAAGATGAACACTATGGTGAACCAAGCCATAATGTGAATCATGTGGATGCCAGCTACTTGCTCAATGATCCATACTTAAATGCTGTTGAAAACCCAACGTTTGGTGATGGGCAATTCTTAGAAACTAATGATCTTTCTATTCCAGCCAATCCAGTTGAACCAAATCCTGAAGGTTTTGATATGCTTGATGAGTACCTTACATACTTTGATGCGGATGTCGACATCTCTCAGTACATTGATTTTGATTCTTGTGACATGCTGGGAAATGAAAAAACTGTTTCTAGTGAGCCTGTGGTTGAGCAGCAGGTAAGACTAAAAGCGTTGTTTTTCCTCCGGATATTTGAACTTGAGAGTCGACATTTAACTCACTTTTCTATTGCAGTCTGTTATGGGTGAAACTGAGCCATCATCCACAGGAAGCGAACATCTTGTTGAGGCACATGATGTCAATGATGCATCTTCAAAGCGAAGGCCAGACATGAATTTTGGATCAGGTATTTGTTGCTTGAGACCAGAAGGCTAACTTATTAGCCCTTTGAGATTCTCATACATTTATAGACTTTTAATACATATATATATATATATATCCCGTCGTCATTGGACTTGCTTTCCTTACTCGTTGGGATATGTTTCTTATTTTATGGTGCAGATGGCAAGTTTCCGTTTATCACAAGGGCGAGTCACATGCTGGGCAGTATACCTGCTCCTCCTGCATTTGCTTCAGAGTTTCCTCCTAAAGATGCCATTCTTCGATTAAATTCTGAAGTAGCATCCTCGAGTTCTGTTCATGCCGGCATGATCAGAATAAGAGATATAACTTCAAGTGACAACAGGGTGGAGTGGTCTATTGGTAAGGACGGGGTTGTCAACCTTGTGTTTTCTGTTCAGCTACCGGAGAGTGGTGTTACTTCTTCCAACCTGGTCCCAATGGGTGGCTCAGTCGCAGGCAAGACCGGATCTGTGGTGATGAGGGGCTGGTTTTTATTCATGTTCTTCTGGGTCTTATTTATTTCCATCAGTTTCAAAATGAGGAGCTATATATATGCCAAGTGATGATGCTTTTTGTTAGGAGCATTAGACCTGGGCTATTGACGTGGTAGCACAGTTGCTCTAGTGCAGGATGATTCAATATCTAGTAAATCAATACTAACTTCTGAACTCTTATTTTTCTTCCTTTACTCATACTATAGATCGAGGACGGTACTGTTTTAATTTGTTTTACTTGATGTAAAACTGAATTATTGTTTTAGATGTTAAGTTCATTGTAGTCAGAGTTACAAACATATATGGTGTGTTCTACTTCTCCCTTATTTATGAACTCAATGCTGGATGATTTGTCTGCGTTTTCTCCCTTATTCATGATACCGTGATACTACTGCACCCAATGGTTGGGGTCTCTGTTAGAACTAGATCGTATGCGTTGAAAATTTTCGAGTGTACGTCGAGCTGTGGAATTGACCAAACTGGTTCACAATCTTGTAAATGTAGGAGCGGTTCTTGCAGAATTTGTACGAGGGAGTTGCCAAAATACGCAAGGTGCTGTTCTAAAGTTTACGTACAGCAGTGAAATAATAAGACGCAGTCATAAAAGTAGCATTTAGTATGAAGTAGTTCCTAAATTGAGTCACTTCCTACGCAACAAGAATTTTCCTTATAGAAAGCAATCTAGATGCAGCATCACTAGCATTCATTCGGTCTCTTGGTGATTCAGCAGAGCAAGCAATCCCAATCCCAAAGATCAGACTCAAGCACTCTTCAAGTTTTTCAGGTCGCACACATTGCTGATTGGGGGTTTTGATCATGCTTGTAGCAACAATGTCTTCTTGAAGAAGCATTGAATCTGCAATTATTGCAACGCCGTCAGAGCAAGCCATCTTGCCAAAACTATGAAGGTCGAAGCCGTCTTTGAACATGTCGTCTGTAGGTCTCTTTCCTGTGAACATCTCTAACAACAGGATGCCGAAGCTGTACACATCCCCATCTGTTGACACCTCACTTCCCATTCCGTATTCTACGATTCAAAAATCAGTGTTACTACAAATGCAAATAGTGGAATTATTATTATTATTATTATTATTATTATTTCTGATACATTTGTAGTGTGTAAGATGTGAAGTGACAGTAAACAGAACCAGCAAGATTAAGAGAACAAACGAAATAGTGGAATGATGATTACCTGGTGCGGCATAGCCAATGGACCCTCTTAGTCCAAGGGACTGTGTTTGATTAGTAGAAATGTTATCCGTGAGGAACCTTGCTAGTCCAAAATCAGAAACATGTCCAGTGAATTTCTTATCTAAAAGGACGTTGCTTGGCTTGAGATCACAATGAACTATTGGCATTTCACAATGATTATGGAGATAATCTAGTACAGAAGCAACATCAATGGCTATGTCTAGCCTCTGAAGAAAGTTCAAATTCTTGGATGCTCCTGTCACTCGTTCAGTCTCAGTAGTGTGATGCAGCCACTCGTCTAAGCTTCCATTCTCCATGAACTCATAAACCAGAGCCTTGAAATCATTTCCGAGAAAATCAGTACTTGAACATGCAGTTATAATCTTGACAAGATTTCGATGCCTGATATTTCTCAATGCTTCACACTCAGCTATGAAACTCTTGGAACCTCCCTGGTGTAAGAGGTTGAAAACTTTGACAGCAACAAGAGTTCCAACATCATTCATCACTCCTTTGTAGACCGTCCCAAAACTACCAGTACCAACCAAATTAGCTGAAGAGAACCCGTCAGTAGCTTTTACAAGAGCATTATATGACACTTGAGACAGTTTTTCCAAATTGCTTGATGCAGGTTCTTTCTTAATCGTTTTTCTTAATGGAAGCAAATATAGGAAACACAGCACCACAAAGATGACCACCACAAGTCCAGGGACTATGAACATTACCAATTTGGAGCTCTTTTTCTTGGAACCTTTGAAAGGGTAGTTGCATTTGGGAAGCTGGAGTTGAGCAACACCGCCGCATAACTTGCTGTTTCCAACAATGGAAATTGCACTGGCATTTTTGAAGACCCCTCCAACTGGCAGCTCACCCTGGAAGTCATTGAAAGAGAGATTCAAGTTTAGCAATTGAAACCTCTCCAAGTATTGTGGAATCTCCCCTGAGAGGTTGTTTCGAGAGAGATCCAAGAACTGAAGCCCTCTCAATGGTTCCAAAGATGAAATGGTCCCTTGGAAGGAGTTGCCTTGCAACTGGAGGACTTCTAAACTTTGACACTGGCCAATACTGGTTGGAATTTCTCCGGATAACATGTTATGAGAAAGGTCCAAAGAACTCAGACCTTTCAGATTTCCAACTTCCATGGGAAGAGAACCAGTCAAGTGGTTGTGAGACAGGTTCAAACCCGATGCTAATGATGAGAGACTCCAAACTTGTCGAGTTAATACACCACTGAGATTGTTTTGAGAAAGTTGCAACTGAAGCAGCTTCTGACATCTCCCCAAACTTGGAGGGATGATGCCCTGAAGAGCATTTCCTTGCAAGTCAAGTACGAATAACTCTGTTAGATTCCCAAGGGAAGAAGGGATATCCCCTGATAATTTATTGTTGTTAAGAACCAATCTCCCTAGACTCCCAAGCTTCCCAATATCAGCAGGAATGCTTCCACTAAATTCATTGTCGCTCATATACAGAAGCTCCATGTTGACAAGTTTGCCTATCCCATTTGGGATGCTTCCATGTATCTGATTACTCATGACAGAAAACGCAGACAGACTTGTTGAGAAGTTCCATAATGTCGGGGGAAGCATCCCTCCTAAATTGTTGGCGGTTAAATCAAGAGTCCCCAGTTGTGTGGAGTTGGTCACATCCGAGAGAAAGCTCAAGTCACCGGCTTTACCACTTCCAAGATAATTGTCTGCAATGACAAATTCCCAGAGTCCATAAAGCTTCTGTAAAGAGGGAACTTGTCCAGTTAAGCCATTTCCTACAACAACAAATTGGCTGAGATTGGAGGCATTGGATATGGACATGGGAATGGGTCCTGTGATTTGGTTGAAAGAAGCATCTATGACTCGGAGATTAGGAAGAGTGGTGCCCATGTCTGAGGGAAGCCTGCCATGGAATTGGTTTCCCAACAAGTCCAACGTAGTGAGAGAAGACATGTTGAAAATGAAAGCAGGAACAGCACCTGACAACATATTCTCTCCCACGGCAAAGACTTCTAAGCTTGTAAGTTTCCCTATGGAAATAGGAATACTTCCCTCCAAGGAGTTGCCAATAGCCAAAAGCACGGTCAGGGATGTAAGGTTGCCAAATGAAGGTGGGATCGATCCTGATAGATTGTTATAGTAGAAACCAAACCTCTGGAGCATTGACAAGGACCCGACTGTGGCAGGAAGTTTCCCAACCAGCTTGTTGTACCCTAAATCAAGTAAAATGAGGTTGGAGCAACTGGATATGTTGGCAGGGATTTCACCACCGATGGAGTTATTGTTCAGTCTTAGAGTCTGCAACCTCCTCAACTGACCAATATGAGGTGGTATTTCGCCTGTGAAGCTATTGTTTTGTAGATATAGCTCCTTGAGGAAGCTTAGATTCCCTACGTGGGGCGGTATGGATCCAGCCAATTGCTGGGACTGTAGGTCTAACACTGTCACCCTTTGATGCCGGCGACCGCAACCAACTCCTTGCCACTGGCAGAAGTGGCTGGATTCATTCCAGGAGCTCAGGACCGAGCCATGTTCATGCTTTATTTGAGCCTTGATGGCTAGAAGTGTAACTCGGTCAGTCTCTTCCCCTCTCAACCTTGTGGGGTTTGTGGCACTACTGGCTAGAGAAGAACCTGCTAGCAAGAAACACAAACAAAATAACACAACCTTGATGGGAAGATAATATAAAACAAGGCCTGATTTCATGCGGAAAAGCTTCATTTCAAATCACTGCTAGCAAGCAAGAAGCAGAACCTCAATTATAAGACCTGAATTGTACAAGAAGAGAAAAACCTTTATAAAGTGATGGATCACGGTTTTTCCAGGCCAAAAGTCTCTCTTTTTGGTCAAGGTAAAGATGACGACCCCCCAAGTCAAGCACACCTCAAGTCATCCATTTCAAATTTCCATGTCTTTTAGAGTTGACTTGACCAGCGAACTTTTACGGGAATTCAATAGGACGCTGACACATGGATTACCCCACTAAGACTAACAGAGTTATAACCATGAAAGAGAGAAATAAATTTAATAATAATAAAACTGATATTTTCTTATTGAATTAATTACTTAGTTCTTCCCAATTCTCTGCAACAAACGATCTTCAATTACCTTCCGATCCTACCATCCTTCAATAACAATATATATATATATATATATATATATATATATAAAGCAAATTACATGTTACGAAGAGCAATGCAAGACTGATGAGTTGTAGAAGCTCTATGAATTGTGGGTAACCAATTTCAGTATGAATTTTGTTGGCAAAAGCTGGGGAATGATTTAGTATGAAAACTTTTTCTAACATAAGAAATTGATGATGAAATTAAAAAGGCTGTACAATTCGATCAAACCCCATATCTGGGTTTTGTATCTGTGGAGGATTATCTTGGCCTTGAGTGCAACTTGATCCATCTCTTTCCCTCACAAGTCACAACATTGTCGGATACTATGACAAAGTCAGGATTTTATAATAGGCTGAATTAGAATTTTTTGTACCGAAACGTGGATTAGGGATTGGAAATAAGTTTCAATCCTCAACGAACAGATAAAAAGTTTGAAGTAAAAACATTAGAATTTTGACTTTGTGTAAAAACATCAAATTATAGCAAAAAACACAGTGGGTCACACCCAGAAAATCGAACTTTACTAGATGAAGTTGAATAGAGTTTACAAACCATGATTGTAACCGACAACCATTACAAATTTCTAACAATCTAGTTCTTCAATATTCTCTTTGGTTTTTAAGGAACTGGTCGCGTTCTTAAGTCTTCTTAATCACTTTTTACTGGTCTCGAGAGAATGATAACCATACGAAACATAAATTCACTTTGACAAGGATCAAGTGAATTTCGACCTATCAATGAGTTTTGATAGGTGCTGTCACCAACTGTTATATGTCTCTTATATATATTGTTTCAACTTCTTTGTTTCTTTGTGCACCAATTTTTCTAGTTGTATGTGAAAACCTAATTGTAATCCAAATAGAAAAATAGTTAAGTATCTAATCATAGAATAAAGAGACATATTATAATTGAAATATCCTATATATAATATGAATCTCTTTCCTCAGTGATAACAACCTTCCTATCTAGAATTTCAATGCAATCATACAATGATTTTCTAAATAGATTAGAACTTTCTTGCTCATACTTCTTTGGTTTTGTATAAGGATGACAATATATCATATACCAACATAAACGTGTACTAATTTATATTGGGTGCATCCATTGACACCTCACAAACTATTTTTCTCATCCAACATCCTCTTCACACCCCATTTATAAATTTTTAATTGTAAATCTACTTTGTTCACCCATTTACAATAACAAAAATACTATTTTCTCAATTTCAGATTTGCAGGCTTTGAATGTTTAATTGATTTCAGTTAGTGTGTAATTGATTTGCAGGCTCAACTTCGCTAAACTTGAGATTGAAATCCTTCAAATGACCGTTGTTTATGCCCAAATTTACACTTTAGATAGAACAGTAAATGTCTTGAGTGAATACGAGTCAAGTCCGTGATCCATGTCATGTGCTACCGGTTAACCAAATAATATTAGGTTACTGACGGTTCATTTGCCTACAAAACCCTACACGTGTTGCTTGCATGAGAAGATGTTGGCATTTGATAATGATTTTACTCTCTTAATTATGAGCACATGCACATGCACATGCACATGCACATGCACATGCAAGACACAATTAAGGAGTCTCATTCTTGGGTTATGATTGGCTTTACGGGGGAATACAAATCAATTAAGGACATATACCCATTAGACTTCCTAAGTCTTTGGTGAAAGACATGTGTGATTAACTCTTCAACACTAGTACACATGCATACTTATCCTGTGTCGAGTTTGATTCGCTAGCATCATCTTAGCTAGCAGGGTTATACCGCGAGGCAACTGATGTCACGCTTCGGTCCTAGTTTATCTTCCTAAACCCGGGATAGGACTTGCGGAACTCATCTCAAGAGAGATTTACTCGTAATCCCGCTTGAGAAGGGATAACCTTTTTTCCCAAACCATTTTCAAGAATCCAAACGATACTAGAATAGACCTCACAACCGGAGGTTATCCCGATTTCCGTATTTGGATTTCACACTGATTACTTTAGAGGACATAGGGTCTAAATATTATTTGTGACTGCACCCGAATCCCGGTCAGGCTGCCTATGTACCTTGTACTCAGGGATCAAGCCATACGTAGCTCTTATTTACTTTAATTGTCAAACCGGGTTATTCTCAATCTTCTATTTAGCGGTCCTTTTAGTAAACCCGCTAGAAGTGTTCATATCGTAACACAGAGTCCAACCCCTCAGTTGGGGTAACAATAAACATTTATTTATCCAGATGAATTCATGACTAATTCCAAACCGGAAAACAAACTCCAAGCATATAATAATCACATAAATAAATAAAAAGGAAAAACACGTAACTATCAAAGCCCACCAAGGGTATATGGGTAAAAACCACCTAAGGGGCACCCTTGTAGTTAACTTAGCCTGTTAGGGGCATTTTAGGAATTTTGGCTTTAGTGGCAGCCTTGTAAATATACAAAACCGCCAGGGGTATTTTTGAGATTTCAGACTCAATGGAATTTACTCACCTCGAAATCCCGCTGCGTCGTCTACCGCCACACTGTAAGTCCTAAACACTTACAATTATATAATCGACCTTAGTTGTCACACGAACGTACTAATGACTCGATTTGACTGAACGTCACACTAAACGATAACTAAAACTGGTAAATTATATATCCACGCTCTTGTATCGATGAGTACATGAACCTGTGACAACTCACTGCCCCTGAAGATGTCAGACACGCCTCCACAGGAGGCTGTGTGTGGGCCCCACTCGCCACCACCCTTAAACCAATCAACTTCACCCAAAAATAACCTACATGCAACCACAACAACCTTAGAAGGCCTATAGGAGCAACCAGAACTCCCAGAACTGCCGGAAGCGCCTACACGCGCAGCCACAGCCAGCGGTGCGTGGGCGTCACGCGCCTCCACCAAAACGCTGAATTTCAAAACATGAAAGTTGAAGATCAAAGCAAGGGCAACAACTTTCATACCTTGGATTTTGATCAATTCAGACAGGAAGTGGCTCAAAACTGCCCCGAAAGATTGAAACCTCGATTCGCACCCCTACGCTCCAAATTGATCTTCAAGGGTGGCATGGTTGCGCTCAGAAGAAGGAGACGAGGCTGTTAGGATTGTTTGCAGCCCTTACTGTAAGTTATTCCTCCAAGGTGACACTGGTGACCTACATTTGTTTGATTCGAAGCATAGGTCGTGCACAACCCTTCTTACTCAGACTTTTATATTCCGCACCCGTGCGGTGGCACGTTCGCATATTCTTTTAATTGTCATGCAATTTACTTTATGCACTTATATTTAAGTATTTGTACTATTTTCCTCTAGCTGGAAGCGAGGCCAAAACAATCGTTACTTGGTAAAAGCTCTGGCACTAATGAAAAATAAAATAAAATCGAATATAAGTGAGCTAATAGACATAGAATTTTACAAATAAATTTGACATGAGAAATAATGAGTAAAATGATAAATGAAACATCAACAAAGAAAAACAAGAGTAAAAAATATGAATAGTTTACCTCATCTCCAAGTTGAATGGTAGCGTCTTTAGACTCCATATAACGATTGAATATGATAAATTTTGGATTAAGGTTTTATGAAGTACACAAGTTTATCTAAAACAAAATATATAAAAACAAAAAACAAAATAAAAACAACTGTAATTTGTAACAATTTATTGTCCCTTACATTAATTTTCATCAGAATATTTTGGTATTTCAATATACAGTATAACCTCGATAAATGAATATTCGATATATTATTAATCTCACTTAAGTAATAATTTTTTTCGGTCCCGACTCGGGACCAATTCATATTATTAGGTTTCTCGCTAAATACATAAGATGATAATTTTTTTATTCCCTTTAGGTCCTACTGAATTTATAAAGTAATAATTAATAAATAAATTAATTAAAAATACTATAAAATATAATAATAGATAAAATACATAAAAATAAGTGTAAATAATGTTCTTCATACAAAATAAGTAAACTTATAATAATCTTTACTTTCTCAATTTAGTTACTCTTAAAGTATCTATCTATGTTTCTTTGTTTTTTTTGTATCTAAACTAAATTGAACCTCATCCTTAATTTTTTTGTAATGCATGCACTAGATTAGCTACGTCTTTCTCATTTTGTAGCAAGTAATTATTCAAAGTTAACGCTGCTGAAATGCCTCTTTGGAAGAAACTTATGGTAGTGAACAACTATCATCTGGATCCTGTTCATCTTCAGTAGTCGGGTTCATGATTCCATCAATGATTTCTTCTGTCCAAAAAATGATTTTTTCATCAGTAGGTGATTCTATCACCGTCTCATTTTCACTAGGATAATTTAGAATATCCTTAACTTCCAGCTCATTTCTATAACGAAGACTAGAAATTGTTTCACGTAACTTGTGAATGCCTTCATTTACACTAACTTGTGGTTCATAAGCCGTATCCTCATTTGGTCGGATCTTGCAATGTCGAAAACAATTTGCAATGGTAGTTGTCTTCACATCAACATGAAATAATCTCGAAATAATCCTAACAAGCTTATATGTAGTTTTTTTTTCTTCTCCATCTAATTAGAGTCATTTATAGACATTACATTGCCTCAAGCTTAGAAAGTATATAAATGTAATACGACTAGGAATCAAGTTAGAAATAGATAAGATAGTCAAACTAGACTAAGTTATTTAATTCAATTAGGAATAACAACAAAACCCTCGATAAATGAATAATTTATTCATTTATCGATAATATAATAACTCCGTTTAAGTAATAATTTTTTTGGTCCCTATTTTATTCATTTATAGAGGTTTTACTGTATCACCAAACACGTGGGGTGACCAAATTAGTTTGTGAGGTGGCAATTGACTCATCTTTTATATCAGATAGGACTAAATTTAATTACATAAATGCTAAATTTAGAAATTTGAGGTGCACAAGATTTAAAATTTTAGTTTTTTAACTAAAATTTAACTACAAATGAATGGTTTTTTAAAATTTAAGATGAATTGTAGGTAAGCCCATCAGAACCGTGTGTTGCTATGTTAAGGAAATATCTGATTAGTTGGTTACAGGGAAGGAATTGACAACAAATATAACACTACCTCGAAACAAGCATGATTTCACAGTAGTTAATTTAGATTTTCAACAAGTTTAACTTCCTACCTGCACGAAAATCTTCTGGTTCCTTCAGTAAATATAGGGGAGACATTTCACTCCAAAAGATGATTGAGCAAGCTCCAGAGCAAGTTCCTATTTCAAAAAGAAAACGAAAAGAGACGAAAGCGAGTCGAGTTACACCTCTTTGAGATCAAAAGAACTGTTCCGAGTGACATGAATTTTCTGTTCTTATACTTGTGTGCAGCTAGTGTTTGAAAAATTGTTCAGTGATGTTGGCTGCACCGTCGAAGGTTCCAGCCTAGACTACAGCACGGAAATCAGAACAGCATTGTACCACTGAGCAAGCCACTTGGCTGACATGATATCTTCTATATAAATAGGGGCAGTCAACACTAACCATCATGTTTTTCTCAAGTTGAAGAATGGATCTTGAATATTGTATATCATCATTTCTGAATTCAATAGTCGTTCGCAGCTACTTACATTTAGGCCACAAGCAACTAAACAATCATACAATTACAGATATGTATATGCCAATGTTAAGCTCAATCCTGCACAATGTACAGAAAACTTATTAATTATAACAATCTCAAAATTTGACAAATGACTCGATGTTATTGCCTCTAATTTATTTTCAATCTTATGCTACATAAATAAATACTGTATGATTTGATCCATCTTCTCTTTGTCATAGCTTTCGTGTTCGTGGATGTTTTCGGGATATACAATTATCTGGTTGCAATTACATCTCTCCTGGAAGCATAGTATCCTCGGGCAGATCACAAAAAGCAATACCCTGGAAAGCAATAAGCATCAAAGTTGAGAACTTAAGTCAAGGGCGAGTATCAATATACGATAAAAATACTGTAGCAATAATATATGTACCTGCCCAATTAGGTGACCAACACATCTTTTCTCAGCTAGTAACTCAGCTTCACTCTGCAAAATTATAATGCCAAATGAGGACATTTATTCAAAGAACGAAAACAGAGAAGTAGCCAATTGAATGAAGATGCGAACTCTCTCTCTCTCTCTCTCTGTGGGTGAGAATGTAGGAAAGAAAACGAAACAATTTTGATTTTTGCACTGGTCATGCTCTCTTATAGAATTTCTATCTTTCATCATAATTAAACAAGAGTTACATTGGTTCATAACTTCATATCTTATTTAAAATTGATGTCAGCTATTTGCATAATGTATTCCTCACTTGTTCATTGAACCCCATCAATATATCATTTCTTATTGCATTGCATACAGGCCATAAAAGGATGAGAAAAGGGAATACCTTTGTTATTCTCTTGAGAAGATAATCGTCAAATTTTATGTCCTTCACAAGTTCATAATCCCCATCCCCCTGGAGAATACAATCGAATTATTGAAAGTGCCCACGTTTTCATAATTAACAGCAGGTAAGGAAAGTTCCCAACATCAACTTACTTTAGATCTGCATGGCATACTGAATACTATATCCTCTGCTATACCATAGGGATTCCCGCTGGTGTAAACCTACAATAGAATGACAACAAAAACTGCAGATTCAAAGCAACCCAAAGTAATTGAAAATCATAACTTTGTTTGTATCTAATATCAATCAACTTCATTGGCTATGCAGCTGTATCTACAATAGACTTCATTGGTTTTACAATAGACTTCTTATGCAGCTGCAGCATTTCATATTTTGACTGTGCATGAGAGACCTTTATCTCACAGCTGCTAATGTTAAAGAAGGAAGAAGTCATCTTCTTTTTCTTTCGATTACTTTCCTCGCATATGTATAAGACCAAACCCATTCAATTTAAATAAAACTAGGGATAAAAGCAAAATGAATTGTGAAAAAAAAATCATTTTTAAATTTTCGCTGTCACTTCAGAAATAGAAGTGCTAATATGGTGACGAAAAACAAAATGATTAGCAATAAAAATTTCATTATTAAGGTTTTCTGTCACCTTCAGAAACAGAAGTGATCATTTAGATGAACAAGAAAGGTCCAGGTTTTACCATAAAAAAATCAGTATACAATGTGCAGTCTTATGAAACAAACAGGAACTTACACCAGAAGAAAACCAATCACCCTCAGGGGTAGGATTAACCAAGGACTTTATGGCATCTACAATTGACACGGAAGTTGATGCAGCTGAAGATCTTCCCCACTTTTTTATGAGAGCACCTCCTCTCTGCAAATTGAATTTATTATTAGTTCTTGATGATGAGGGACATAAATCACAGCAGAAGGATGTTGTAAGACATATTTGACATCCTTACCGTCTGGACCTTGTGTGTAAACTCCTCCTCTAACCACTTGTGATCCTTGATAACCTCTTTGACAGGCAAGCCATCAATTTTAGCATTTAAGAAATCTGGGACCTGTTATGAGATACAGAATTCAGTCTTCAAACAAGAGTCCTATTGCAACAGAATGTTTTCAAATACCTGAGTGGTAGAATGATTTCCCCAGATGGTTACGTTTGACACTTTATCATAGAAGACACCAGCTTTGAGGGCCAGCTGAATAAAACAACAATACACTTTCATATAGCTTTCTTTTTCCTTTTTTCAAAGAGATAACAAATTTCATATATATGTAATTAATGTTTGCCAGCTAAGTTTTACCTGACATTTTGCTCTATTTTCATCCAGCCGTGTCAAAGCATGAAAATTTTTAGCAGGAATATTCGGAGCATTTTTCAAACAAATTAGTACACTACATAATAGAAAAAACATAGTCATCAGTAACAGGCGTAGTATAATAATCCAGTAAAATGCATCCTTTCACCTGATATGAACTGAAATTAAAAGGATGATAATGACATACTTTGTGTTACAAGGGTTGCCAACCACTATCACCTTGACATTACGAGATGCAACAGCATTCAGAGCCTTTCCCTGTTTGTTGAAATTAATAATATATTAGCAAAAATCATTGAGCAATTTGCATATCAAAGAGAAGCATTTGTGATATCGTAATGGCACCTGCTCTGCAAAGATCTGACCATTTTTGTCCAACAAATCAGCCCGTTCCATTCCAGGACCTCTAGGCTTTGCTCCTATCAGTAGAGCCCAGTCAACATCTTGGAACACCTCATATGGATCAATACCTATGCTCACCTCCCTCAACAAAGGAAATAGGGAATCCTCCAATTCCATAGCAACTCCTGTAAAATATAACTGTCCCTTCAATAAGCAAGGGAATATGCCATTCATAATTTAGAAGACTTCACTTTTAGTAGTGATAGTAAATCCTCAGTTTTAACTCATGCAAGTTACTGTAACTCTAGGTTCTTGCTAAATCTTCTTCCACTGTAATTCTAGCCAAAATTCTTTCTAAGATCAGTATATATATTTAACTTGTGTTACTCTAAAACACAAAAAAATCCTCAAGCACAGGTATATCCCACTCTGACAGCGTGGCTACATATAAACAACATTGGACTCAATCCTGAGACTCCAGACACATGACACATTGACATTTTGATTCTAATTTTAAACATAGGATTGGTAATACTCCTTCAAACGCTAATATACATTTAAGCATGTAATCAATATTCAATAGGGCTATATGCACTTTTCCTCAATGCATGCTGGTATGTTATGGTTTTGGTGTGGAAATGCCGAGGATGCCTGAGCTAGAATATAAAGGTTACTTTCAATGCTGGAGATTTGTCCTTGAATGGCAGTGTAGATGCTGATTGAACTAGTAATCCATCAGAGAGGTATGGTACTCATTTTCTATTATTTTCACTTTGGTCTTATAAGTGCAAAACAGGTTACAGTGGCAGACTGATCCACTAAGCCGAGTACAGGGGTCTTGAGAACAAGTTATAGTTACATGAATTTTCATGGAGCACAAGACCAGGAGACTGGTAGATGAATTAAGCATGTCTCTAACTTATGCAGTCAGATCGATGAATGAAATTACAAGTATTTATTCTGAACTCTACCTCCCTACTTCGTCTGGTCTCTAAGTTAATACCTTGATTACTTGGGTCATATCAAAAACTTACTCAGATAGCACAAAATGCCAGTATCACTTTCCCTCACAATTATTAGGGCCATGATCAATTATAAGTAGCACAACAATCTAATTTTACATAGTCCATCATTTTATTAAACTTCATATAGGTCTGATAGGACAATGCAGAAAAATTTTGACTGCAAGAACCTACCTTCAAGAGCTTCGAATGATCTTTCAGATCCCAGTAGTTTCAATGCAATAGGTTGGTCTGCCCCAAAAACCTCGCCCGATGCAAGCTGGATTATAAGCAAGTCATATGTAAAATGTTGTATACAGATTCTAATAAAATTATAATAAGAGGTTCTATTTAAAATATGAACTTTTCTCTAATATACGCTGGCATAACTTTTACTGTTTATTCTATTGTTTTCTTTTTGACATTCTAGAATATGACACCGAAACACTATAAATTTAATGGATGAGATAATCCAATATCTCACAAACAAAAGATAATTATTTGGTGATTGAATTACATCCAACGCTCATGACCTCTGGAATCTCTATTATAAAGTTAATGAGGTAGGAAAAGCCACTAAGCCAGGAACAATCATCAGTAAAAATGACCGCATCTGTCATTTCATAAATTTTAGCTGTTCATATGCCAAGACTCCACGCTGCAAGATGGCATTACTTATTACCTACTAATAATTGAGAGCCAACTGAAGATACATCATATGTCAAATATGCCCTGTTAATGAATAAAAGTATCATTCGACTCCTGTCAGTTTAAATCGACACATGATCCATGCTAAGCATGCTTTACAGTCTCTCCACGTTCATTTTTCCAGTAATAAACCCCAGATAAGTCACTAATCAGGATCCCTAAGAGCAAAAAAGTTTAGTAAAAGAGTCTGAAGTTTAGTTGCAAGTTGCAACAGATACTTTGAAACTAGATGCTACATGCTACTGATGCTTGGAATGTCTATATCATCTACATTTTCTATTTTCCAGTCAATAACTTTCAGAATTGCCATTTATCAGGACACCAAGAATAAAAAACAGAGTCTGAAGTTTAGTTGCAACAAACACTTACTTTGAATAGTAGATGATTAGAAATCATCCCAGCTGCACCTGAGACCGCAATGTTAATCATTTTCTTCCACGATTTTGTCTCTTCTTCCTGCAATCATTGAAACACATAAATAGAGAAAAGAACAATCTTGATAGTCATGCATATCAACAACAGTTCACAGTTCGGATATTTCAAAGTAAATGGGTTTTACCTTCAGCAAAAGGCAGTACTAAGTAGCATATAAGCATTCAATTGGTGTCACTGACAGTGAAACAGTACAATACTAAATTTGATATACAGAGAAACTAGCTCATAGAATAACAAACAAAATGAAACAGAGCAAGTTGTACTAATATGTAAAACAAAAGTCAATACATTTGGGTAACTCAAATTGGAATAGGCATAATGACAAACACCACCAGTGCACATTCATGTACAAAAAAGAAGCAATAACCCAGATCAGAAAACGAAGAAAGCTTACAGCTTTGAGATCATAGGTGAGGCAAAACACGCCATAACACTCGGGCTTGTTCTTGGGGTCTTCAGTTTGCGTAGAAGCAGGAGCTTGGACTTGACTGAGATCAAGAAAACAACAGAATTACCACAACCATAGATTAAACCAAAACAAGTAAAAAAGAAAGAGTAAGAAAAAGGTTGTTACTTGGGTGCAAGAGAGCAGCAGACTCGAGCATTTTGGGTGCGAGAGAGAGGTGGGAAAGCAACACGGCGGAGATGGGTGGTTGAGAAGGAGAGTTTGGATGGGTGGATATGGCGGGTGGTGGTGTATGAAGGCGTTGAGAGCTCTGCTACAGCCATGGCAGCAGAGAAAGACGGAAGCTTTGATAAGAAAGAGAGGAACTTTGAGAAGACAAAGAGACTGATTTGGAGGGAGAGAAGGTTGGGAGATGAATTGAGGAAACTTAGAGAAGAAAAAAGATGTGAATATCTAGTATAAGGCCATGCAAATGACACTTGTCATCAACACTGTCACTTCCTCATATCCATAAATCTCCAGCAATTTTCTTTTAGGTTGGGGGCTTTCATTCAGCTTTGTAATTTTGGTGGCCAAAGAGTGACTGACTTTCAGTTGGTAATATATTCATAGAATAAGAAACAAACAAAATTATTTGATACTATTACTAAACGATACTATGATAAGAACGTAAACATTGTTTTCCGAAGGGAAAGAATGTCAGTATAAACTCTAAATAATTGATTATAGGGGACCAAAGGGGAAGAATGTCAGTATAAACTTTAAATAATTGATTATAGGGTTTAGGGAAGTAGAGTGACACCACTAGAAGGAGAATCTATTTAGCCAATAAAATAAAAAAACAGGTCGATAAATTATTTCGTCAGCTAAGTTATATTTTTGTCGGTTAAACTAATTTTTATGTCGGCTATAGTCTGTGAACTTTAACCGACAAAATTTAAAAAGTTTAGCCGACGAAATACCCTAATTTCGTCAGCTAAAGTACTTTTTACTTACAAAATTGCACTACGGTTATTTCGGTGTCCGAATGACTATTGTGATACTAATCTGAAAGAGGAACGGCCGTGCGAGGCAAACTCATGGCTATGCCATGATATATGGGCTTTTTTGGCCATCACAGTTCGTTTACGGCTTTAAAATACAGTTTTTCTAAACACTTAACACACGAAAACGCCTCTATCTGCATCTATATGAGGTATTTTGGTTGAACTTTTAACACAACAAACTTTCACCATAATGAGACGCAACTGTCCATCTAAAAATTTTGAGACATTTACCCCTCGATGATAGGGCTCCTCATAGAGATAAATAATGGTAAATAGTAAGCATGTTGTGATTCTGATGACCAAACGTCACAACCAAAAATCAGACCATCTGATATGATCATTATATCGAAATATGTCTATGGTAAAAAAATTCAACTTGATCCGATAAATTAAGGGCTTGATCCAGACGGTCAATCCCGTAAGTCAAACCCCTACTTTAATGCAACTATCGGCACCAATACTTTACCGGAATTACGTGATTTTTTTCAACCGTAGATGTATTTCACCATTCCGGTCATATCTTATTTCACGACTTTTTTGCGTTTGAAGTTTCTACGTAGAGTTTGTTTTTGAAACGGAACATTTACTTAAAACTTAGTAAACAAGTTTACAACATTAGTAGGCATGCTGTGATTCAGATGATTAAACTTGAGAAACGAAAATCCGACTGTCTGATATGATCATTATGTCGAAATATGTCTATAGGAAAAAATTCAATTTGATCCGACAACGTTAAGGGCTCGATCCTTACGGTCAATCTCGTAAGTCAAACCCCTTAACGCACGAAAATGGTCATTTGATAGACTAAATTACGTATTTTGCCCGGACCTTGAACTGAAAATAGTTTCAGATCGATGAGACGCAACCAGTGGTATAAAAATTTTATGAAAAATAACCACCAGAGATAGGGCTACCTCTAGGGAGAAAGAATAAAAAATTGCATTGACCGCAACTATCGGCATCGAGACTTTACCGGAATTACGTGATTTTTCAACTGTAAACGTATTTCACCATTCCGGTCATATCTTATTTCACGACTTTTTTTTCGTTTGAAGCTTCTACGTATAAGGTTTAGGGTTTTAGTCGACGAAATTAGGGTTTTAGCTGACGAAATTAGGGTAATTCGTCGGCTAAAGTTAAATAAATAAATAAATAAATAAATAACTATTGTCGACGAAATTAGTGTAATTTATTGGCTAAAGTTAAATAAATAAATAACTATAGCCGATAAAATTTATTAAAATTCATCGGCTAAATTTAATTCAAAATTTTCGCGCAGGGATTTTGAAAATTTTGAACTTTAGCAGACGAAATACCCTAATTTCGTCGGCTAAAGTACCCTTAAATTTTCAAAATCTCCGACTAAAATTTTGAATTTTAGCCGACAAAATTAAGGTATTTCGTTGGCTAAGGTTCAAAACTTTCAAAATTCCTACCGAAAATTTTGAATTTTTTCTATATACTTCATTCTTCTCCTCCTCCTCATCTCTCTTCCTCCTCCTTCTCTTCTTCTCCTTCTCCTTCTCCTCCTCTCCTTCTCCTTCTCACTCTCCCTCTCCTAGCCTTCTCCTTCTCGGCCTCCTTCTCCTCTTCTCCTCCTCCTCTTCTGCTCCTCCTTCTTCTCCTTCACCACCGACAGAAAAACAAAACAAAAAAGAAGAAAGAAAAAAATTAATCAAAAATACAAGAAATAAAAAAGAAAATAAATAAAAAGAAATAAAATAAATAACTATAGCCGACAAAATTTATTAAAATTCGTCAGCTAAAGTTAAATAAAAAAAGAAAAAGAAATAAATAAAATAACTAACTATAGTCGACGGAATTTATTAAAATTCGTTGGCTAAATTTAAATAAATAAAATAAATAACTATAGCCGACGAAATTAGTGTAATTCGTCATCTAAAGTTAAATAAATAAATAACTATAGCTGACGAAATTTATTAAAATTCGTCGGCTAAAGTTAAATAGATAAAAATAAATTAAATAATTCACTATAGCCGACGAAATTTAATAAAATTTTGTCGGCTAAGGTCCAAAAATTCGTCGCCTAAAGTCCAGACTTTAAGCGACGAAAAATTTCTTTATCGGTTAAATAAATGACTTTAGCCAATGATGAATAATAATTTCGTTGGTTAAAGTCTTAGCCGACTGCTTTTTCTCAACGACTTCTTAGCCGACGAAATAATTTCGTCGGCTAAAGTAGCTGTGCTGATAGTGCTATATTATTAGTTTTTTATATTATTGACCTATGTTGTTTGTTGTTAATTACTTGTTTACCACTTATAAAAGGCTACTTGGATGCCTAAAGTTGAAGTGTGGAAGAGGCTTTAATCGACACATTTTAGTGTTACTCTTAAGATATGATTGGTATTAATCTTAAGTATCTCTCTCATTCAATTTTTTATGATCTAGGAGCTTTCTTTTGATAGTTGTTTACTAATTGGCATAATTTCTCATGTCCTCTATATTTTAAGTAGCAAATGATCGATGTAATCCAAGAGCCATATATGGCAGCAATATATATATATATATATATATATATATATATATATATATATATATATATATATGCAACAGAAAAACATGTGATGAGGTTGTTTATTATCAAAAATTAAAGATTGTTCATATCTGTATTTCTTTTGGCAAGACTGCTGTATGGAATTTCCGGTGCTAATTATATACACATTTGATCAGCTGCTCCAGCCTACCTGCACTTCAAGCTCACCTCTGTCGTGTGTGGATCGAGCTTTAATTCAATTAATTTGTTCGATTCAAATATATACACAGGTTGTTGGAGTGCATTTGATTTGCTCTTACTGCTTATCCGGTTTTGTTGCAACAAAATGCAGCCAAGATTCAGTTTCACTTGGTTGTACTTAACTATTAACTATTTATTTCAAATCATGTATAATAGTGAAATATATAAGAAGAATAAGAATACTGCAGTGCTAAGTCCAAGACTTGATATGGACACCACTCACAACAGTGTAGACAAAATTTCATGAATATAAACCAAGGGAATAACCCCAAATTAAGGGTGTCTATCTCCATTTAGCACCACTACTTGTTGCTCGCGTATTCAACATCCGCCGGACCAAGACAAGACTATAACATAGTACTTTGTAAGCTTTCTCTCTATACCAACGTATCGTAAATAAGTTTTTGGTCTTGTTTCCTGGGCATAGATGATTAATAAAGTAATTTAAGAACGGGCTTTAGATGTTAGGTGAGGCCTCCATGTTTCGAGGAGCGACCTCACTAGGCGAAACCTACGGTTCCATGGAGTGGCCGAGTTGGCTTTGTGTTACCTGGCTAGACCATGCAACAACGGCCGGGCAACGTAGACGATGCGTCTTTGAGGTGTCCTCCTTCAACGGTGTCGGCGATCATAGAGTTAGGCTCCTGTCGTGACTGTGCGAAGCAATGTCAGTTGAGGTTTTGCTTTAAGTCGGCGATCGGTGGAGTTTTGTTATCTAGAGGCTCTGGGGCTTAATCAGTTCATGGTTGGGTTTTGTTCGTGCTTTTTTTTGTTTGGTTATATTCCAAATTGCAACGAATTGAGAGAACTGAGGCTCGGTAAAAGTAGGAGGTGAAAAGTTAGGGTTTAGTGGCTAGGGCTTGTCTCGCGGCGTCTCCACTCTGGCAGTGGCTTTCTGCCTCGTCGGTGTGGTTTTTCAGCCACCTCCGGACGGGTGCTGATGATCATTGGGTGGTGTTGTTGAAGAGGTGTTAGTTGGATGAAATTAGGTTTTTTGAGTCTTGTTTACTTAGTCATGTTTATGTTTGAATAATCCCTAGCCACTCAATAGGGTTAGTTGTTGTATTTGAATTAAACATGTTAGCATATCTACTGCTAAACGTGGAGTTGTTTCTAGCTATTCTGTTAAGGTTTGTAAGGCTATATAAGTCAAGCTTGTTTAATAAGAATGTAAGTCATTCATCTAGAATATTGTTAAGCTTTGTATGATGAGCTTTTGTTATCATATTGCTTTATTCATCAGAGTTCTTAACATTCTCGTATCAAGGCTCCACAAAAGGACTTGATTGGTAGAGGTTAGAAACCACAGTATCCTAACAAGTGAGAAAGAGTGAGTGAAACACTTTGTGAGATGGCTTCCTAAGGAAGCACTTTTGCTCAGCCATGTATTCTTAAGTTTGACAGAGACTATGATCATTGGTGTATGTTGATGGAAAATTTTCTTTGATCGAAGGAATATTGGAGCCTTATCGAAGTTGGATATTCTGAGCCTGCTGTTGGAGAGGTGACGACGACTCCGCAAAGAAAGGCATTAGAGGAGCTGAAGCTGAAAGACTTAAAGGTGAAGAATTATCTCTTTCAGTCAATCTTGAAGACTATTCTTCAGAAGGATACATCCAAACAGCTGTGGGATTCAATGAAAAGAAAATTTCAAGGGAATAAGAGAGTTAAGCGTGCTCAACTTCAGAGACTTCACCGAGATTTTGAGGTCTTGGAGATGAAGGTTGGTGAATCAGTTACAAACTACTTCTCAAGAGTGATAATGGTGGCAAATGACATGCGCCACCATGGACATCATATGGAGGATGCATAGATTGTGGAGAAAATCTTACGCACTCTCATAGAGAAATTTGACTGCATTGTGTGTTCTATAAAAGAGTCAAAAGATACCGACTCCCTCTCTGTGGATGAGTTGCAAAGTTCTTTAATTGTGCATGAGTAGAAGTTTCAGAGGCGTAAATGAGAGGAACAAGCCTTGAAGGTTACATACGAAGGAGGAAAAGGAAGAGGTCAAGGCCGAGGAGTCTATAAGGGAAGAGGTTGAAGCAGAGCTACAACAATTTCAATAAGGCTATAGTTGAGTGCTATCGTTGCGATAAGTTGGGCCATTTCTAGAATGAGTGTCCGTTTTGGAACAAGGAGGAAGCCAACTATACCTAACTAAATGAGGAGGATGAGATGTTGTTAATGTCTTACGTTGAGTTGAATGATGCTAGACAAAAGATGTGTGGTTCCTTGATTCCTGATGTTCTAATCATATGTGTGGAGATAGAGCCATGTTTAATAAGATTGATGAAGGGTTTCAGCACTTGGTGAAGCTTAGTAACAATACCAAGATGAATGTAGTAGGCAAAGGAAGTGTAAAACTACTCTTAAAGGGGATCAATCACGTTGTGTCTGAGGTATACTATATTCCAGAACACAAAAATAATCTCTTCAGTATAGGGAAGCTGCAGGAAGAGGTCTAGCCATTTTGATTATTAAGGGAAGGCTCTGCAAAATCTACCATCTAGATAAGTGGCTGATTACACAAACTAGCATGAGTGCTAACAAGATGTTTATCTTGTTTGCTCAGTCCCAGACTTCTCTCTGTGCACAACAAGACAATTGTCTTCACACTAGTATATATGATGCTAACCTCTCTCTTCTTTGGCATCAGAGATATGGGCATTTGAGTTATAAGGGTTTGAGAACATTGCAGTACAAGAAGATGGTGCATGGACTCCCAAAGCTTTCTATCTCGACTACAAACTATACACACTGCATTAAGGGAAAGCAACTTTGGGATCCTATACCATAGAAGAGCACTTGGAGGGCAACACAAAAATTGGAACTCATTCATGCTGACATTTGCGGTCTGATCACTCCTGTTTCAAATAATAGGAAGATATATATCTTGTGCTTTATTGATGATTTTAGTAGAAAAACTTGGAGTTATTATTTGGTTGTAAAGTCAGAGGCTTTGAACTATTACAAATGTTTCAAGAGAATGGTTGAGAAAAAGACAGGTTTGGAGGTTAAGTGACTACGTACAGATAGGGGAGGAGAATTCACCTCAGGGGAGTTTTGATGAGTTTTGTAAGTACCATGACATCAAAAGGCAATTAACCACTGCCTATACACCACAACACAACAGTGTGGCCGAGAGAAAAAACAAAACCATGATGAATATGGTTGGTTCTATGCTTTCCGACAAGAATATTCCCAAAACTTTCTGGCTAGAGGCCATGAACTGGACCATCTATGTCTTGAATAGATGTCCTACATTGCATGTCAAAGATGTCACCTCTGAAGAGGCTTGGAGCGGTGTGAAACCCACAGTGGAACACTTTCGTATCTTTGGTTGCATGACACATGTTCATGTACCATCTGTAAGAAGAACTAAACTTGATGATAAGAGTTTCACTTATGTGTTGTTAGGGGTTAGTGAGAAGTCTAAAGGTTATAGGTTGTACGATCCTATAACTAAGAAGATTGTTGTGAGTAGGGATGTCATATTTGAAGAAGAGAAGTAGTGGGATTGGGATGTGAGCTATAGGGATCAAATTCTTGTAGATTTGGAGTAGGGTGAAGGTAGTGAGACAGAGAGTGAAGCAGAAGAAACAGAAAATGAAAATGTCAGAGTGACAGATATAAGTGACTCCGGTAGGCAATAGGAAATCTGTGAAGGTACTTCGGTATTTCCTGTTGAGGGATAGGCTGGAGTGGTTGTACATGTCATCACACACGGCCAAAGCTATGAGATGACATGCTGATAGGGAATTGCATGACGAAGATACCCTTATACACCTAACTCACAGGGAAGCTTGGAAGCATATAGACCGTGAGTTTCCTCATTTTGCGTCAGTGGTCCGAAATGTGAGGCTCGGACTCTCATCCGACGAGTTCAATCCTTTTGGCAACATGAGTCTTCAATACAGTATATGGCTGGTGATTTTGGTACCATACAACCTTCCTCCATGGACGTGCATGAAGAAGGAATACAATATGTTGAGTTTGTTGATTCCGGGGCCCGGTTATCCAGGGAAGTGTCTCGATGTGTATTTCAGACCATTGATTGAAGAGCTTAAGTTTTTTTGGGATGTTGGTTATCCCACTTATGACAAGTACATGCACGAGATGTTCCAGATGCATGCCATGATTGTTGGTACCATCAGTGATTTTCCTGCCCGTGGGTTGTTGTCGGGCAACATTGTTAGGGGATACAAGGCTTGTCCAGAGTACCTTAGTGATGAGGGGAGCAGTAGTCATTGCAACAAGATATGCAGATTGGGTCACCGTACTCTCATTCCGTATGATCACGAATGGCGGTTCGATGACAAGGCATTTGATAAGATTGTAGAAAACGGTGTGTCTCCTAAAAGATGGACGGGGAAAAATTTAAGCAATGCTTGATGAGTACGATTTTGGGCAGCTCAGCAATCATCCTAATATTGTGGCGGCAATACCTGACAGACCCGACAGGTATAAATTTTGGACACATAAGAGCATATTCTGGGAACTCCCATACTGGAGTAAGTTGTTGATTAAACACTACCTAGATGTGATACATATAGAAAAGAATGTGTGCGACAGTGTGGTGAGCAGTGCTGAACTTGGAGGGGAAGACGAAAGACGGTACGAAGGCACGCATTGATCTTAAAAAATGGATATACGAAGACATATGTGGTTGAAAGAAGGGAAGAAAAAAATGTCTCAAGCTCCTTACACCGTGAAGCCTGACCAGAAGAACGTAATTTTGAGGTGGATGAGTTATGTGAAGTATCCTTCAGGCTATGCAAGAAATATAGCCCAGTGTGTAAACTTTCAGGACAATCAAATGTACGGGTTAAAGAGTAATGATTGTCATATTCTGCTACAACGTCTCTTTCCTATTTTCATTCGACCGTTCCTTTTCCGTCAGGTGGTGGAGCCGTTAGTAGCGTTGTCAAGATTCTTCCAGAAGTTATACACACGGGAAGTGACAAAATCTGACCTACAGGAAATGTAAGAGGACATTATTTATATTATGTGTAAAATTGAGAGAATATTTCCTCCAAATTTTTTTGACATCATGCCGCACCTGATGATCCACCTTCCCGAGCAATTGTTGCTTACCGGTCCAGTACACTATACTTGGATATATCCCATGGAAAGGTATGTTTTTTACACCTAAATTCATAATTTACATGTTCAATATATAATCATAACACATTACAACAATTTATTCATAGACAACTTGGAGACTACAAAGCTTATGTGGCTAATAAATCCGCACATGAAGGATGTATAGTTGAAGCATATATTGCGCACGAGTGCGTCACCTATATGAAGTTGTATTTATAAGCGTTGAAGGAAACTCCACAAAACATACTGGTAGATGTATCAAAGTTCAACCTTTCCATAGTCTCTAATGATGTTGAAGTTTATGAAATTTTGTCAGACTCCTACAAGTTGCAACCACATAAGCTAGTCATAGCCCATTGGTGGGTTTTGATTAACTGTCCAGAAGTTGAATACTGGAAAGACATCCATTTATACTGTCTAGACATTCAAGGTGATCTCGACTACCACAACAAGGAGTTCGCGAACTATTTTGGCGGCTGGGTATGTAATTCTTTATTTTTGTTCATGACTCTTTTATTGCATAATTATTCATATTTACAATACATTGAATATTTGGTTACAGATGAACCATACAATTCGATGGTCACCCAAATTGGTCGCACGAACTAAGACTTCTAGCGATGAAGCCATAATGTCAAGAGTTTATCCGATGTGCGAGGTGAATGACGTGCAATTTATATGTGAACAGAGAGACAACAGACGGAGAACACAAAATTCTCGGGTGATGGCACATGGTGGGCGGAATGAAGTTGACTATTACAGTGTTCTTGTTTCAGTGGTGGAACTCGTTTATGGGCAAGGCATGACAATGCACCTCTTCAAATGTAGATGGTTTGATACTAGCAGCCCGCAGAGCATGAAGATCGATTAGTACATGATTTTATCGGTGAACACTGCTGCAAGCTATTACGAAGATGACCTGCTCGTTTTTGCCACATCGGTAAAACAAGTGTTTTATCTTGATGACCTTGTTAAGGGTGACGAGTGGAAAGTAGTCAACCTTGTGCACCCTCTAAACATTTACCGGGCGGCTACACTTGGAGAGGCCAAAGACGAGGAAGAAGATGTTGCGTATCAAGAGCCCAGCGCAATAGGTATTCCTGACTCCTCTACAATTCGCCTTAATAATTTTAAAGCGGGTCGTTCGGTTCGAATTCGTGATTTAGACGCAAGGCTTATTGATGTTGATCCAAATCAAGAAACAGACGAAGACTCTTGTGATAAGGAAATGCATAGATTGCCAGAAATTAATTCTGACACCGAAGAAGACTCATCGGATGATTCCGATTACGAGCCTTCTTAGTTTGAATTTGTAATACAAATTGATGTGTGCTTTATATGCTACAAGCTGTTGAATTCATAATTTTGTTTAATTTTGGTGATATATGAACATGAAATTGGTATGGTTTACATTAAAAGCTTGTTGTTTTATGTATTTTTTAGTTTTAGCTGACGAAATAGGCCATATTTCGTCGGCTAAAACTATCTTAGCCGATGAAATAAAATGTATTTCATCGGCTAAAACTATTTTGGCCGACGAATACCCTAATATCTCGTCGGCTAAACCATAAACCCTATAATATAGCCGACGAATACCTTAATTTGTCATCGGCTATAGTTAAATAAATAATAATTTTTATACCACTAGTTGCGTATCATCGATTTGAAACTATTTACAGTTGAAGGTCCGGACAAAATACGTAATTTAGACGGACGAATTACCGTTTCTTTACATTTTGGGGTTTGACTCACATGATTGACTATCCAGATCGAGTCGTTAACCTTGTCAGATCAAGCTGAAAATTTACCCAAACACATTTTTCAACATAATGATGATATCTGATTGTCGGATTTTTGTTTCACAAGATTGATCATCACAATCACAACATGCCTACTAATGTTGTATAACTTGTTTACCAAGTGTTAAGTAAATGTTTCGTTTCAAAAACAAACTATAAGTAGAAGCTTCAAACGAAAAAAGTCGTGAAATAAGATATGCCCGGAACGATGAAATATGTCTACGGTTGAAAAATCACGTAATTCCGATAAAGTTTCGGTGCCGATAGTTGCAGTCAATGCATTTTTTCATTCTTTCTCCCTAGAGGTAGCCCTATCTCCGATGGTTATTTTACACAAAATTTTTATACCACTGGTTGCGTCTCATCGATTTGAAACTATTTGCAGTTGAAGGTCCGGGCAAAATACGTAATTTAGACGGTCAAATTACCATTTATTTGCGTTTAGGGGTTTGAATCACGGGGTTGATGGTCCGGATCGAGTCCTTAACCTTGTCGGATCAAGCTGAAACTTTACCTATACACATTTTTCAACATAATGATGATATCTGACGGTCGGATTTTTGTTTCACAAGATTAAACATATAAATTGGAAATAAATTTAATAAATTAGTATAAAAAGTATTATAACTGACGAATTTCTTGAATATAGCCGACGATTTTTTTTATTTCGTCTGCTATACTTCTGCATATATAGGCAGAACCCAGCAAGCCCGAGAACAAAAACCCTATTTTCATTTTTTCTCCCCTCCGCCTCCACTATCTCCTCCACTTCCACTGCCCTCGGCTCCTCCACCGCCTCCTCCACTCCTCTCCTCCGCCTCCACATCATTTCTCTCTCTTTCGAATTCTCAAGCAATTAAGGTAAGAAATTTGAATTTTTGTATATATTGTATATATTTTGAATTATTAATAATTATTACTGCAAATTTATGTATATATTGCTGCAAATTAAATTAAATGATAAAAAAATTAAATAAATTGATTAATAGTTTATATTGTTTGCATATAATAGTTTAATTAATATATTGATAAAGATTGTTAATATATTGATAACAGGTTTTAATTAAAATATTTAAAATTCCAATTAAAATTAAAAATTCTATTAATTTAATAAATAGATATTTTAAATAGGATGAAAGACTTGTTCAGTAAAACAAAAGGTTTAAAGGGCCAAAGGTCTGAATCGTCTGAGGAAACGTCTAGCAACCCTCAAACGTCATTTCAGGGCCCTATGACAGCACGACGTGAGTTGTCATATCCTGATCCTAGAGATATTTTACGGTTGGTTACTTTAGCCTTTAACCATTTAAAATAACTTTTTGACCGTATAATGATCGTAGAATTGACTTTTCGTAAAGTCGAGAATTTGGAAAAACTTTCTTCATGGAAGTTATAGAGGGCGTTGTTACGAGTTCGTGGACATATTGCACGATCAAATCGGAGTTCGTATGAGAAAGTTATAAACAAAAATGTAAAGTTACTGTGCGGTAAAAATGACTATATATAGTAGTTACCGGGGTGAAAAATCAGATTTTTCACCCGGCCTTTTCTTTCTCTCTCCTCGACATTTTCTTTTTTTCCCGACCGAAATCACTGCCGGAACTTCCAGCCGCCACCGCACCGCCTTCGCTCCACCTCAAGCTGCCGCACCGGTCCCAAAAGGAGCGCCTCTGAGTCTACTTCAATTCTAGGTAAGCCTTTCGACCTATCTTGCCTTGGATTGAGAGAATTTCCTTGTTGAATGCATAGTGTACAGTGTTGAATCTAGATCGGATTTCTCCCTTCTTAGACTACCAATTTGGGAGTTCTTTATATGATTATAATGAGTTTTAGGAGTACTACTCACCCCTAAAGTTTGGTGGATTGATTTTGAGTGTGGAGGGAGAATCAAAGATTTGTAGTTTAAAATTTCGGGTTCCACTGTTCATCACGTAATTGACCTAGTTAGAGACCGAATTGGCCTTCGAGTTGAACTAGAAAATTGTTCCAAATGATGAGACGAAGCTACTGTTAAAATTTGGTGGGGATTAGAGGTCGCCAGAATTTTGGCCAGAATTTCTGCCGACGGCCGAGCTGGCGTCTGTGCCGCCACTTTTTGGACAGTTTTTCATGTCCATTAAATAGTATAAATTATAAGGATTCTATGGTTTAAATTTTGTAATTGTTGGAGGAGTTTTGGTTAGGTTTTGGAATTTTTCAAGTTTAGTAATATTGGCGGATAATAAAATATTATTCTGACCATTGATTATTACCGGTTAAGGTTTAAGAATTATTTTAAGGACTTCTAAGTTATTGGTGAATGTCGGGGATTTATAGTTGACAATTTAAGGAATGTGGAGACGATGAACGAGTTGTACGCTCACAAATGTGAACGCATATATTATTTAGTTATCATTCTAGCGCCCGTAAAATTAATATTAATTGTGGAACATGACGCGAAGAGGCTCTTGTTGTGGAGACTTCGTTTTAGTGGAATTCAGGTTTTCGTCAGGCTAAGGCCTCAATCTGTGAGTGGACTTTTATTTTTAAATACATTGCATGCAACAAGGTTTTTATTAAGTTTCTTTTTTATTTATGCATTTTCTCCATGTTGAGTTTTATGGTGATTTTTGCGAAATTTTGGGAAGTTTAATATATTTCAAAGATAAGTGAGCCGGGAAAGAGGTTCTTACCTTTCCCGTGAGTTTTGAATGATTTTGCTGGAAAATGGGTTTTGGTTGTTATCACCATTTTGGGTTATGGAGAGAGATTATTTTTAAAAGGGAAATTTGACTCTTGGATTTTAATGATTTAAAGTAAAGTCAGGAAACCGGTTTCGGATGTCTGGGAAAGTTTTAAATCTATGTATTTAGGAAAAAGTCATGGGTGTTTTGAGCTTGATTTTGATTTAATCACCACGAGATTTTCAAGGATTTTTCAAGTATATATGTTTATAGGTCAAACTGTCGCCATAACATTTACGGTTATTCATTGACAGTGCATTCTCCCAAATGTGACCAACATTTTATTCACTGGACATTACAGTAAAATAAAATGAATAAACTATTTACCCAACATAAATGATTTTCGATGCATAATGAAACTCTTATCTACTTTCTGTTTGCATATATAGGCTGAAAAAAGATGATCCAAGGTATGTGCCTGGACGTTGCTGCAGTATATATCAACAATTATTGACTACTTTTGGTTTGAATGATTGGTGTTTATAGGTGGAACCTAATATTTCACCTTTACCGGGTTACAATCCAAGAAATAACCCGTAAGTATGGTCGATTATTAAATGTGTTTCGTTTATTATGCTTGAAGTACTGTTTACAGGGTAAAAGCCCAGTCAGGTTTGAGAAGCCACTCTGGGTCCTTTGTCAGGGCCCAGTTCATTGTAAAGTTAAGGGAAAGCAAGGGAGGTTATTCCCACATTGGAAAAGGACAAAATATGCTGCCTTTAATGCTACTATAAATACCAACACATGCCTCCCGGTAAAAGGACACGGACATTTTCTTAACTACTCTTGAGTTCTTCTGCTTATCTGACAGTGTCTGACTTAAGCATCGGAGTGGCTTCCCTCGGTAAACCCGGGGACGCCCTCTGACGTGTTTGTTCTTTACACAGGAAAACTCGGAGCACAAGGAAGTTCGCTATTTCTGGAACCGTGCAACCCGCTAAAGGGGTCACGAGTTTACCCGGAAACAATTGGTGCTCTCGTTGAGAGACGAACTCAAGACCTCCCAACTAATATTTTGAAGAGCGGTGGAAATGGCAGGAGAACAAGATCCAACTAGGAGGCTTAATTTCTCAGGGGATGATAACCCAGGGACCTCCGGGACCCAGTTTGGCCAAACAGATTTGGCAGCAGCATTCGAGCTCTTGAAAAAGGACTTTCTCGCTCAAAAGGAGCAATCTACTCGAGAACATGCCGAGTTAATGACGGTAAGGGAGAAGTTAGCAACTATCCAGGCCGAGCATGGGCTTCTTCAAGCAACCTTAACTCAAAGGGCAAATGCCATGGGGACGTCAGCCAGACTAGCTGATATCATCACCCCAGAAGGGAATCCTCCGGGTTATGGAAACCCGCGAACTCTTGACAGTGCATACATACAACCCGCTATTCTCCCAACCACTGCCCACCTTGACCCAAATCCACAAATTATCCATCTCCCCAATCCTTTGGTTAATCACAATCTTACAGGACCTCCTCCACCTCCAGAGCCGTTGATAAATCAACCACTTCCCCCAGCAGATGCCCAGACCCAGCTGCTTTTACAGTTGACACAAACTGTGACCCAACTTGAGCAGCGTCTCAACTCGGGAACGGGACCACAACAATACCAACCCTTTATTACCCGTGCAAGCCCATTCTCCACACGGGTTCAAGCAGACAAAAAGCCACCGGAAGCAAAGCCATTTAAGATTAAGAGATATGCCGGAACGGGGTGCCCGTATGCACACCTTGAGTTGTTCCAGTCTCAGTTGGATTCAACCCGGTTCACAGATGCCCAAGCATGCCATGCTTTCCAGGAAACACTCAGTGAGGAGGCATTGAGTTGGTTCCTCAAGTTACCGGCTTTGTCAATAGAAACCTATGGTCAGCTGACACAGAGGTTCCTGTCCCGGTTTATCCTGCTGTCTAGTGCCAACCGAAGCACCACTTCGTTATTCAAAGTCCAGCAAAGGGACGATGAGAGCTTGAAAATTTTTGTAACCCGTTGGCTGTCCACGACTTCCAAGTGTGGGCACCTGGACGAGTCAGTAGTATCGGAGGCGTTCTTACAGGCGCTCAAACCAACCCGCTTTGTGGTGGAGCTCAGGAAGCAGCGGTTCAGGTGCTACGACGATTTAATTAATGAAGTAACTCGGCAAGCTCAAGCCGAGTACGATACCTTCGGGGAACGCCGGACGAATACCGGGTTCACAAGCCAGCGAGCAGATGGATGGAAAAAGGAAGGGCAGAATAAGAGTGGCCAGGGATACTACGGCAAGAGTTCAAACAGACCAAGGGAGAAACCGAGAGAGGCTCCATACCCAAGACATCCAGCCCGGGATGAAAAAAACACTTACATCCCTCGATATGAAGTGTTGACCAACTTGACTGCCTCCTATGAAGAAATTTGGAACCGCCATAGGAATGAAGTTCCCCCGGCTCCAAAAAGAAAGTTTCCCAAAAGAGCAGGGCCGGACAACGGGCAACATTGTGCCTATCACAACGAGTCTGGCCACACAACCGACCGGTGCTTTTCCCTTCGAAACACCATTGAGTACATGATCCAGAACGGCAAGTTACAGCAGTATAAGTCACCCGCCACAGGTGTCAACCTGATTGAAGTATATGGGGAGATAATGACGATTCACGGGGGTGGCACCCAAGGAGTGTCCGGTCACCGGGCCAAAAGACTCTGCCCAAGAGGCCCAGAGTTAGAGATAATGCAGCTTCGTCAGGAATGTCGCAAGGAGCTGGTCCCTTGGGATACCGTGTCATTTTCTCAGTCTGAAGACACGTTGAAAATGCATCACAATGATCCTTTCATTATCACTCTTCAGATTGACCATTGGAGAACTCGAAGGGTTCTAATAGACATGGGAGCCGCTGTCAGCGTCATGTTCAGCAGTTGCTATAAGGGATTTAAAAGAGGAAGAGATAAACTCTATAGAAACCATGAGCCCTTGATCAGTTTTTCAGGTGAGACAACTCAACCGTTGGGGTCTGATCAGCTAACGGTCACAGTTGGAACCGGGCACCGGTCCACAAGAATTGTAGTTCCCTTCATAATTGTGGACTGCCCATCATCCTACAATGCCATACTCGGGAGAGATGCACTCTGGGGCCTACAAAGTTTTATAGCGGGTCACATGTTGCTTATGAAGGTACCTACACCCGGGGGTTGGGTTACAATTCACGGAGACCAAGAAGCCGCTGTCAAATGCAACGCCATAGCAACTCAGTCCCAGCATGAGATGTTTTCGGCCGGTTTTTCCTTGTCCCCATTTGACAAACCCGATGACCCCAGGGATGACCCGGATTCTTTGCCCATCAGCAAGACGGCACAAAAGAAGAGCCAGAAGTATCCTGCCAAGTTCCCCCGGCCAGCCCCAATCGAAGCAACAGAATGGATTCAGATTTCAGAAGAATACCCGGAGAGGAAGATTTGCATTGGCACAGGCCTTGACCCCGAGGTCAGAACCCGAATGATTGAGCTGCTAACCCGGAAACAGAAGGTGTTTGCATGGTCATATGCAGACATACCCGGGATTTCTCCGGAAGTTATGACGCATTCCCTCAATATTATCCCGGGTGTTAAACCGGTAAGACAGAAGCGTCGTGCATTTTGCGCAGAGAAGTACAAGGCCATTCAAGCTGAAGTTAAACGTCTCAAAGACATCTGCTTCATTGAAGAGGCAACATACCCGGATTGGTTGGCCAATGTGGTGATGGTCAAGAAAGCAAACGGAAAGTGGAGGATGTGCGTCGACTACACAGATCTGAATAAGGCTTGCCCGAAGGATAGTTTTCCCCTCCCAAAGATTGATCAACTGGTGGATTCAACCGCGGGCCACCCCCAGTTGAGCTTTATAGATGCATACTCGGGATTTAACCAAGTCCCGATGAATCCCGCGGATCAACAGCACATATCTTTCACAACAGACAAGGGGATGTATTATTACAGAGTAATGCCCTTTGGACTCCGGAATGCAGGAGCCACGTTCCAGCGCCTCGTAGTGGGCATGTTTGCAAACCAACTCGGGGATACTATGGAGGTTTATATAGATGATATGCTGGTCAAAAGCCGGGAAACAAGCAAACACCCGGATGACTTGGAGACCGTTATCGACATTGCCTTGAGCAAGGGGATGAGGTTAAACCCGGAGAAGTGTGTCTTCGGTGTTTCGGGAGGAAAGTTTCTCGGGTTTATGGTCAGCGCTCGGGGAATTGAGGCAAACCCCGACAAAATTCAAGCCGTCTTGGCCATGCAACCGCCAAAAACCAGGAATGAAGTTCAGCAACTTACTGGCAGGCTGGTAGCCTTATCCCGGTTTATATCCAGGTTAACAGATAAATGTGCCCCCTTCTTCAAAATTCTCAAGAGTCAACACCGCGAGCGGATTACATGGCAGGAAGAGCACAACCAAGCTTTTGAAAAGTTGAAGGAGTACTTGGCGTCAGTTCCTTCTTTATCCAGACCTAACCCGGGGGAAATACTCTATCTATACCTAGCGGTATCTCAAACGGCTGTCAGTTGTGCCTTGATAAGAAAGCCAGAGTCTGAAGAGCTGCCGGTCTATTACACTGGAAAGGGATTCAATGATCCTGAAACTCGTTATCCAGATATTGAAAAACTGGCCCTGGCCTTGGTTGTAGCAGCAAGGAAGTTAAGACCCTATTTTCAAGCACATTCTATCCATGTGCTCACCAACCAACCGCTAAGGCAGGTTCTGCAAAAGCCGGCGACTTCAGGAAGACTGGTCAAATGGGCAATTGAGTTGGGGGAGCATGATTTGCACTTTAAACCGCGAACGGCAATCAAAGGGCAGACAGCAGCAGACTTCATTGCCGAGTTAATCCCAGCAGATTCATCAGTTGCTGAAACTATTCCTACACATGCTAAACCGGAAAGTTGGCAGATATTTGTAGATGGGTCAGTCAATCAGAGGCAATGTGGAGCAGGCATTACATTGGTAGACCCGGAGGGTAACATGTTTGATTATGCTCTACGCTTTAACTTCAAAGCATCAAACAACACGGCTGAGTACGAAGCTTTAATCAAAGGGCTTCAACTTGCTAAAGATATGGGCGCCCGGCATCTCCGCATACAGAGTGATTCACAACTGGTAGTGCAGCAGGTTAACGGCGGATTTCAGGCAAAGGAAGCACATCTTTCGTCCAATCAAAAGTTAGCGGCTTTCTTGCTGGAAAAATTTGACACCTTTGAGGTTACTCAGATACCGAGGCAGCAGAATGTGAGAGCAGATACTCTGGCTAGGATTGCAACAGGGGATGATTCCAATACCAAGTTTAAAGGCTTACTGGTTGAGACATTGGAAAAACCAAGCATCTCACTCTCCTTTTCTGAGATTTTCGCAGTAGAAGCAAACCCGCCACCATCTTGGATGGATGAATTCATCAACTTCATCCAACACGGAACCTTACCTGAGGACCCGGTAGCGGCCAAACGACTACGGGTTAGAGCGGCGCAGTATAGTATCCATGATGGGAAGCTGTATCGACGGGGGCATACTTTTCCTGATTTGAAGTGTATTACACCCGAGGAAGGAGACCGGGTTTTGCAGTCGCTTCATAGCGGAGTATGTGGAAATCACTTTGGAGCCCGTAACCTGGCTTTCAAAACCCTAAGAATGGGATATTACTGGCCTACTTTGGAACACGATGCCAGAGTCGTCGTAGATTCCTGTCTCCAATGTCACCGATTTGCAAGCTTTCCCCGTGCCCCATCGGTCCCGCTATCAGTAATCATTTCTCCATATCCATTTTGCATGTGGGGGATTGATTTCATCGGGCCTCTACCCACAGCTCCTGGACAGCTCAAACACGCCATTGTCTCAGTGGACTACAACTCCAAGTGGATAGAAGCTCAACCCCTGGCCCGGATCACAACCGCGAGTGTTAAGAAATTCCTTTGGAACAATGTCTTTTGCCGGTTTGGAATCCCAGAGATGTTTATCACAGATAACGGGACGCAGTTTGACAATGATGAGTTCCGGGAATTCTTACATTCCAATGGGACAAAGGTGCTATATGCCTCCCCTGCACACCCGCAGACTAATGGACAAACTGAAGCTGTTAACAAGCTCATTAAGCAAATTCTGAAGAAAAAGCTGGAGGACGCAAAGGGTTTATGGGCTGAAAAACTTCCAGAGGTTTTGTGGGCACTTAGGACAACACCAACAGAAGCCAATGGGGAGAGCCCATTTCTTATGACCTTTGGCTCTGAGGCAGTGATCCCGGTAGAGATGGAAGTCCCGAGTGACCGGGTACAACTGTTTGACAGGGAAACCAACAACAAAGGCATCCGCCTTAACTTGGACCTCCTGGAGGAACGCCGGGAGCGTGCACATCTCCGAAATATCAACAAAAAGCAAAAGGTGGCTAAACACTACAATTCCCGTGTTATCAAGCGCCCACTCAAACTCGGGGATTGGGTAATGAAGGAGGTTATCCCTAAGCCAACGGGATTCAAAGCTCCATGGGAGGGTCCATATGAAATTGTTGAAGTCGTGGGCCCGGCAACGTTCTACATCCGGGGTACAGATGGAGTTACGCTTCCACGCCCATGGAACGCCCAACATCTGCATCTTTTTCCCAAATAGGTACCGAGTTATCTATGAATGTCCACATTTATTGTTTATGATGTTGTATATAAAGCCTTTCAGGCCCACAATGCATGAAACCCCCTGCCGGGTTATGTTTTATTAGACAGTTTGTTGAAGTGAAATATTGCAAGCTCCGATAAATCTCCGGTAATCTCCATTTGACATGAAATATTGCAAGCCTTTCACGGCCTTATTTCATGGTCAAAACTCGGCAAGCTCCGATAAATCTCCGATAATCTCCGGTAATCTCCATTTGACATGAAATATTGCAAGCCTTTCACGGCCTTATTTCATGGTCAAAACTCGGCAAGCTCCGATAAATCTCCGATAATCTCCGGTAATCTCCATTTGACATGAAATATTGCAAGCCCTTCACGGCCTTATTTCAGTCTGTGAAAGTCTTAACGGACCCATACAGCCTTAGCGGCACTATTTTTACTTACATGCCAAACCGGCATCATATGCGCAAAATTGTCACATTTGCATACTTTGCATCAGATTACCATGTTATTTGGCAGGAAACCCTTGAAAGTCCTTACGGACCCGTAAAGCCTTAGCGGCCCTATTTTTATTCACATGCCGAACCGGCACTATGTGTATATTTTGTTAACACTTGCAAATTATGCATCAGTTTAACGTGTTGTAGAAGGACATTTTCGCGCAAGGCCTTAGCGGCCCATGGAAGTCCTAACGGACAAGTAACCCTTAGCGGCACTATCTTTATTCACATGGCAAACCGGGGTTATATGTAAATTTTTGAACTGTTCATCAGGTTACCGTGTTTGGGCACAGGAAGGATTGCGAGAAGGTAAAATTTGATTACTTCAAAAAAAAAAATATCAATTACAAAAAGTAGCAAACCGCTACAGGTAAACTAATCTATTACAGAAGTGAAAAACATCCTAAGGCTCCGGTTCATGGTGCTGCCGACCCCCTACCCCCGCCAGTACTAGACCCGCCACGTCCTCCCCGGGGCTGTATGATGAACTGACCCCTACGCAGAGGTGGCCGGTTTCTAGGACCACCCACAATCCCACCACGGGAAGTACCTCTCCCGGCTGCTGAAGAACGAACCGGGGGACTCCGAGCCGGGTTCGTAGGAGCCCTAGGGTTTGCAGCCATGGCAGGAGTCGACCGGGAGGTGCCTGCAGCCTCGTCGGGTCTGACATGACCTTGATGACCGTCATAACCAGCCTTGTCGAGCCAGCCTTGGCGAATCCCAGCGCTCACTATTTCGGCACGAGCCTCGGCCCTTGCCGACCGCAGCTTCAGGTCAAACTCTGGGCTCGCTAGAAACTGGGAGACTGCTGAGTCCTTGGCCCGGGAAACTGCCTGGAGCAAATCTTCTTTTTGTTGCTCCAGGGAAGTAACCTGTTGCTGCAACCCCTGGTTTTGCTCGGTCAGCTGGGCTATCGCGGCGTCTTGAGCACACCGGTCCTCCCGGTGACCTTCAATAACTTTCTCCAACTCCGAGTTCTTGGCCACCAGGTCTGCTATGTGTTCTTCCGCCTTGGCCAACTTCGCACTCGACGCGATCGCTGATTCGCTTGCGAATTCCCGGACCCGAGCCAGGTTTTCTTCACTCGCCGTCACCTGGTCCCGGGAGGCCCGGAGATCATCCCTGAGGACTCTCTCTCGCTCGGGGATGCCTTCGGTTATGAGCCGGTCAGTTGCCAAGTACGACAACCTGACAGCCTACACAAATAAAATAACGGGTTAGTGCAAGGAACCAAAAACAAAAAAATGAACGAGTTAAAGGAGAAGACTAACTTACCCGCATCAGCTTCTCCTGCGCCCTCCGGGCTACAGTCACCGGGTCCTCATGCTCCAGGACATAGGAGTCAGCGGCGCAATTCTTCAAATCCGCTACCATCCTTTGGATGGCCGCGTCCGCCATTCCTGCGCTCGCCAACTCCTTCATTATTTCAGTAGTGTCCCGCTGCTGTTTTCTCTCCCTCCTCTCCTTCCTCTCCTTCCTTCTTTTCCTCCTCTCGGACCTCCCCGAGCTGGATGCCTCCCGGGTACGCTTACGAGAAGGCAGGGGCTCCACTTCAAGAACCTCGTCACTCCCCTCACTCCCCTCCGGGTTCTCACTACCTATTTCCCTTTCTAACCCTCCAACCTCTTCACCGTCGTCATCCTCCTCGGAGATTTCCTCCTCGCCCGGGAGCACAGACGAGGGAACCGCGCTCACCACCGGTTCTTCAGACTCGTCGGCAAACGTGAATTGAGTTCCCGGTTCTTCAGATACCGGGTTATCGTCCGCCTCCGAGGGATTCCCTTCAACCTCCTCTCCCTCCGGGTAGACTTCTGGCCCGAGAATCTCAGCCAAGTACTCGGGGACCTCGTTGTAGTGAGAGACGTCAACGTGGAACTGCCGAGTTTCCCCTTGCTCAGTGTCTGGGCGCAGGAAAGCCGCTTTGCTCGTCAAGTCGATATCGTAGGCTAGGCCATCCGTCCCTTGCGTCCGGATCCCGGCCCATACAGCTTTGTCCTCGAAGCCGTCATATATTCCCGGGTTCTTGCGCTTCGTGAACTCCATCGGGAGAAGAGCTGCAACAAAAAGACATAACTCGTTAGACAAGGTTAAACGAGCATTGGACCAACATTTTTAAAGGACACGAGACAAACCTGGGAGCTCCATCAACCGGCACCTGCTGTACACGTACAGCCTACAAAGCCGGTACGAACTCCGGTCATCCTGACCCCGGAAGGCCCATAGCATCCGCCGGATCCTCTTCTCCATCACCGGCTCCAAAGGAATGTCTGGGACATCTGCAACACAAATAACATAATTATAACCCGGGACAGACAAAAGAAAGATACCCTGAGGTGGAGAACTTACTCATCAGTGGTTGGAAGTCACCCGGCACTTGAAGCGCACGTCCCGGGTCTTGAAAGTTTCTTACCAAGAAACTCTTGTCCCTCCAGGTCCGGCTCACGGAGGTTGGCAGGTCCTCGACGATCTTCTTGAAAACCGCCTTGGACTTCAGTTGGATGGTCCCGCTGAAACCCGCCTTCCGGGAGTACTCGGCCCGATACATGGCGTGTAACTCGTGATAAGTGGGCATCTGCTGCTTCAGCACCTTGTACATAACGCACAACCCTAGTAGCTGCCTCCACATGTTCGGGCCAACTTGCCCGATTGCAAAGTTGCTCGCAGCCAAGAGGTATTGCACTTCTACCTTCAGCGGGAGTGACAGGCCGCAGCGTAGCTGGTACTCGTGGCATAGCGTCCACCCATCCCCGGGAGCGAAGAACTGATCCTCGGGTTCTAAAGGCCGAATTTCCACAGACTCGGGGATCCTCCAGTTGCTCCTTAGCTCCACAATCTCCTCCGCGGTCAGTGAGTACCCGGGAGGGTCGAGAGCGGTCCCATCAGTGAAAGTGACAGAGGCAAACTCGGGGACGTGAGTGTCCATTGCGGGGTTTGTCATCTGCAGAAACAAAAACACGGGGGCGTCGTCAGAACCCCAGATAACCCGGCGACCACAAGGACAAAATCACACAGTACGCAGAAAACCCAATTTGGAACCCAGAGACAGTACACAAAATCGATCCAAAAAACTCAAAAACAACGCAAGAAGAAACAGTACCTTACTTGTGAGAGTTTGAAGGGCTTTTGCGATCGATTTGAGTTTGGGAATCCAACAAGAACAGCGACAACAGAAAACGAGAGCAAAAAGCACGAAAAAGTTATCGGTTTGCAAGGTGAGACAAAACTGTCACCCTCAACCCCTATTTATACAGTTAAAGGCGAGCACTGAAGGGACGTTTCGGTTTTTCGAGAAAATCGCCACGTGTCGTGCATGCCGCGTCCTAGAACCAAAAAACTTTTCAGTTTCCCCCACTACAACCCGGAGACGTCGTTTCCCATTCTCAAAATGAACGTGTCTGCGGGGTACCCTTGCGTACGGACTTGGGGGACTGGGTACACCGGGTTTGGTTACTAACATTGTAACCCGGTAAAGAAATGATTTCAAGTCCCCACCCAAGCGTACCCCTTGACTGAGGACTTGGGGGACTTGTTTATAGGTGGAACCTAATATTTCACCTTTACCGGGTTACAATCCAAGAAATAACCCGTAAGTATGGTCGATTATTAAATGTGTTTCGTTTATTATGCTTGAAGTACTGTTTACAGGGTAAAAGCCCAGTCAGGTTTGAGAAGCCACTCTGGGTCCTTTGTCAGGGCCCAGTTCATTGTAAAGTTAAGGGAAAGCAAGGGAGGTTATTCCCACATTGGAAAAGGACAAAATATGCTGCCTTTAATGCTACTATAAATACCAACACATGCCTCCCGGTAAAAGGACACGGACATTTTCTTAACTACTCTTGAGTTCTTCTGCTTATCTGACAGTGTCTGACTTAAGCATCGGAGTGGCTTCCCTCGGTAAACCCGGGGACGCCCTCTGACGTGTTTGTTCTTTACACAGGAAAACTCGGAGCACAAGGAAGTTCGCTATTTCTGGAACCGTGCAACCCGCTAAAGGGGCCACGAGTTTACCCGGAAACAGGTACACATTACATGCTGCAGCTAATGCTACTATCCATTAGTGCAATCAAAACAATACTTCAAAATCACACACAAAAGAGGTCCAAACTGAAACCAAGTTGCAGTAGCATTGATCTCTAAACTCACATTTGGCATTGGACCGGTGTGAGACTCCTTTTTTATTGATTAATCAATTCATGTGAATTCTTGATGCAGTATACACTTGCATTGTTTGTTGTTTAAACTCATACGATGCACTAATAATGAACCTTTGTCCTTATTTTTGTACCATCCTCGTCGACATAGAACAAACAGAAAATATCGAAAGTTCAAAACAAACCCCCAAACCAAAAACAAAACTAAAAAAGACCACATAAAAAAGCTTTACCTTTCCTTGAGGGAAAGAATATTAAAATTATATCCAGAGAAGACATTATCACTCCAACCAAGCTGATGCAGAAGCTTTTATCCAATTGCCAGAATCCCCAAATAACCTGCATGAAATGGAAACAGCACTCATATCAGTATCCAGTTTGCAAAAAAGTCACATAGTAAATTGTTTCAAACCCAGTAAGTTCAATAAATAGGAAAATCCGCAAAAGTTGGCACATGACTAAATAAGATTAGATCAAATCAAGGAGCGACGTAATTATATTTACTTGCAGACATCAGCTAGACTGATTGATCTCAATCTTTGTGTTTGTGTTCAGGAACGAGATGTCTCAGTTTCAGGAAGAAGCAGATTTTGAGCTGGATCTCAAGGCTGTTTTGTAGGCGAGATTTTTATATTTGTGTATGCTCTAGCAGTTGCCTCATCTGCATAATAATTTTGTTTATTATGTAATGCTTATATATCAGCATTCTGAATGAATAGAATCTTGGACACCGACTCTTGCATCCTTAGTGACCATGGTTGGTTAGCCAGTATTATTTGAATTTTTATTGCTGATGCTGAAGGGTTACAATTGATGACAGTTTTTTCGCCCATTATATAATTTTTTGGTCTGCAGGAAAGAATGGAGAAACGTAGGCCAGAGCTGTGAGAAGATACCAATGAATGTATTTGAGAGATCCATCAAGGATCATGTTGGACGGGACAGTGGTGGTGGGGGTGTTTGGAGGGTTGAGGAGTCCGGAGGACACAAGGTCTAAATCAAAGTTGTGAAGCGTGTTAACAACTAACAAACAGCAGTCCGGACATTTAACCTTGACCTTTTTTGTCCATAGGAGCCCAGATAAATTAACCAGAAAGGTATGTTTGATCTTTACATCAGTTTAATACATGATGAGTAAACTTCTTGGATTATAAGTAATATATTAATATATACCTCCTCTTGGATTCCATCAAGTTCGTTTTCGGGGAATATCCATCGGATTGGTCTGCCGGCCACCAATATAAGTACATTTATAAATATGATTGTCACTTCCAACTTCCAAGGGCGTCTCTAACAATGCTATAAACCTTGAACTTTTCATGCTCAGCCAAAAAATTGGCCTATTAATCATCATATCTTGCTCTAAACTTGTGTGTACCTGATTTGCAACCATTTCAGCAATGTCTATGGAAGAATTATCCGGCGAGCATAGTGGTGGTTTCGATCCCCAAACTGGAGTATACCATTCCATTTTTAACCTTAGTGACCGTCACAAAATCCCAACAACGCCTAACCTTGATACTGCCACATTTGTGTTGTCACAGTTCCCACAACCTCACCTGGCCGAGTCACGAGTTGCGCTCATTGACTCGGCCACAAACCAACGAGTCACTTATGCACAACTTCATCGATCGATTCAGTCTCTAGCTTCAGGCTTGCACCAAGCACTTGGAGTTCAGAAAGGTGATGTGGTGTTTGTGTTGTCTCCAAACTCACTTCTATACCCAACAATATGTTTGGCAGTTTTTTCAGTTGGTGCAATACTAACTACTGCCAACCCCCTCAACACCGGGTCAGAAATCGGCAAACAAGTCCGTGACTCAGGTGCCAAACTCGCTATTGCATCACCTGAGGAGGTTCACAAGTTGGTCCCAACTGGTGTGCCAACAATTGTAACATCAAGGCCATCAAATGGTACTGACAACTCACTCTCCATTGAAGAGTTGATTGAATCCTGTGATCCTATTCCAACCGAATTGGCACTAGCACGTCCAACTCAGTCGGACACTGCAGCCATATTGTACTCTTCTGGTACAACTGGGATAAGCAAAGGAGTAGTTTTGACACATGCAAACTTCATAGCCATTATGACACTGCTCAAATGGTCTGTGGATGAAACATCCGCTCAAGATGATGTGTTTTTATGCTTCATTCCTATGTTTCACATCTACGGACTTGCTTTCTTTGCTCTTGGAATGTTTTGCTCAGGATCCACCACTGTCCTGATGCAACGGTTTGAGTTCAAGGCCATGTTGGATGCTATACAAACTCATAAAGTGAGTAACATGCCGGCTGTGCCCCCTGTTATTCTTAGTCTAGTGAAATATGCAAGCCAAGCCAAGGGTAACTTGTCATCATTGAGAAGGATCAGTTCAGGAGCTGCACCATTGAGCAAAGAAGTAGTTGATGAGTTCAGACAAAAGTTCCCCTGGGTGGAGCTGAGGCCAGGTTATGGCCTAACTGAAAGTTGCGGTGCAACGACTTTCTTTATTTCAGATGAACAAGCTAAGAAACACACTGGCTCATGTGGGCATCTGGTTCCAAAATTTTCTGCTAAGGTTGTGGATATTGAAACTGGACAAGCTTTGGGACCTTATAAGGAAGGAGAGCTATGGCTGAAAAGTCCAACTATCATGAAAGAGTATTTGGGGAATGTGGAAGCAACAATTGCTACTATTGATGAAGAAGGGTGGTTGAAAACTGGTGATCTTTGTTATTTTGATGAGGATGGACTGCTTTACATTGTTGATCGTATCAAGGAGCTCATCAAGCATAATGGCTATCAGGTACAAAATTCATTTCTTAGCACAAATAATGAAATGCTTTCCAAATCACACCTTTAGTTTTAACTCTATAATCCCTATTCCCCTTACAGGTTGCTCCTGCAGAATTGGAAGCAATACTCTTGAGTCATCCTCAAATTCTTGATGCCGCTGTCATACCGTGAGTTTCCTTGGGATCTCCAATTCTTTTTCTTATTGCTTGTTATTTTGGGGATTGTTGATCTTTCTCATTGAATTTAACTAATAAAAAATATATGCAGGGTTGAAGATGAAGAAGCAGGACAAATACCAATGGCATATGTGGTGAGAGCAACTAGTACTGAACTGATCACTGAAGACCAAGTCATTCAATTTGTTGCCGGCCAGGTATGTCTTACACTTATTGCCTCTGTCTGGAAGCAACACTAACCTATGACAGAACTCCTTTAACTTGTCTCTTTGGATATTTCAGGTAGCTCCATACAAAAAAGTCAGAAAAGTTGGGTTTATATCTGCCATTCCAAGATCAGCCGCAAGCAAAATTTTGAGGAAGGAACTTGTTAGTTTGCAAAGCAAACAACAAATCATCTCCAGACTGTAATGCATTTTCCTGCAAGCCAACTTCTTTCATAGAAGATAGAGAGCTAGAGCCTAGAGGCATTATAATTTTAGAAAGGAAAATGGCTGATGGATCGTCTAATGTTCCATTTATGGGAGAGTGAAAGACTACCATGTATACATATGTCAAGTAAAAAAGTAATAATTTTAAGGTGGAAACAATACTATGTCATTGTCATTTGAATTTTAGTTGAACTAGTTTATCCATTCTAAGTTTCTGACTGACTAATTTCTCCATTCTTGATAAGCAATAAATCTTCAATCCCCAGAATTCCTTCGTGCATTATTTTCTTGATAAGCTTCATAATTGCAGTTGTTCATCAGCATCAATAATTCATATATTGATACAGAAAAAGTTGGAAGCTTCATAAAAAGTTGGATTTTACATATAAGTTTTGATTATTCTAAGCAAAAAGAAAGAAAAAACTCGGACCGTGTCAAAGAAGAATTGAAACTCGGCCACAAACTCGGCCGCACTCTTCTCTTGAGACTTACGTACCTCAGTTTGAATGGCAAGTTTATCCAAGAAGGCCATGGTATCTGCAGGCAACAAGTTTGTAAGATTGTTCGATTGGTTTGGAGTGCTGGGTTGAAAGACAGTAGTGTTGGTGTGCGTACGCTGTATTTGGATGGTGCTTTCATGTTCATTCGGTTCCTGATGATCGTAGTTTGGAGCTGAACAGGGAAAGCTATCGGACGAGGTGTAGCTTGCATTCTCGTCGTCAGAGCTTTTGCACTCTGCACTCTGAATCCTCGCCAAATGTAGTGCAATCATCATTTCCGGACAACTCCATAGTGTTGTCGCTCCTGTTGTTCGAGCATGCAGGAGCAATTTCTTCAATTTGTGGGGAGTCCTGATGTCAAAGAATGGTTTGATTTAGGAGATCTCCATCACCTTTGAGGATTTGGGCTGTGAACATGTCTTTGAACTCAGGATTCACAAAACTCTTGGAGTAGTCGGCCCACTCTCGGGTTTGAGCGGTTGAGCAGTTATAAACAGTGATGTAAGTCACGCAGGATCACAAAGCTGCCCCAAGATGCTCAACATTCCTCGATCGACACGTTAGGATCCGACCGTGTGTTGGCTGCAAGAAAATCAAGTCTCCACCTAAGATAACAATGGCGCAGGTCTCTAAAGTTTTTACACGAGTAGAACATGGAAAAACACTTATCCACGGGAATATGAGTCGACGGCATGGCCATAATTTGCCGTCCATAAAGCACGTCATGTTCAAGTTCGAGTTCATGTGAAGTCGATGTCTGAGGGAAGTATGCGTGCAGCCATAGTTGGAACATCCATAAAGGGTTGCCGACGTGGATATCCATGTGGTTCATCACAATGTTGTGTAAGGTTTTGTACAAGTGAGCAAGTACGAATGGGTCAAGAGCTAGCTGTGAGCCCGCAGCCAGCGCTTCAGCCAACGGGGCATAGTCAAGAGGACATTCATGAGCTTTGCAGCAAAAGATGTATTTACAAAGCCAATAGCATAGGAACGCGGTGTGCTCGTCCTGCTTGACGGGTCATCTATTAGTAGGATAAGAATCAACAATGGCATGGTTCTTATACAAGGAGCTATATATGGAGTGCTCTTTTAGATGCTTTACGAGCTTCGGCTTTTTTCTCCTCGGCAAGGTGTTTAGCTTGTTTGTTTTAGTTTTGGGGCCATTTACCTGCGAGCAATGTTCTAAAAATCCCTACCTAGACAGATTAATCCTCCACCTAGGCGCTAGACGGTATTTCACCGTTTTGGTTGAAACCGATTAATCTTTGACATACAACCGATTAATCCCCGCCTAAAAGTGATTAATCGATTAATCCCCGCCTAAAAGTGATTAATCGATTAATCGTCCGACTAGCACTGTTGTCCGCCCGACTAGCACCTAGAGTTTTTAGAACATTTCCTGTGAGCTTAGGTGGAAGTAGGGAGTCTCTAATGGTGGTTGGGAATCTGTGACCTAGTTTGATTTCGGCCCTGATTGGCCGCAATCCTATGAGGGTACACATGTCTATGATGGTAGGACTCATGGGCCCCATGGGCAAGTTCATCGTGTTCGTAGCCGAGGATCAAAAATAGAGTGTCGCAGCTAGTAGCGGTTTTTCCATTACTATGTCTTGTTCTGTGAGTTTGATGGTGTCATAAATGCCCACTGTTTTCCAATGGTCAGCATAAAAGTGTTCCATTCTTAGAACCCATGCTTTCCACTCGTCTGTAAGTCTCGGCCACCCTTCAGGTTTGGAGCAAGACCATGATAACCATGCATGCTGAATAAAGTGACATGATTTGTCCAATTGGTCTTTGCGGAGGACTTTTATGATCTTTCGTGGCATGCCCTCAAGAAAGTCAAGGCCTAAGGAGCAAACAGGGGGATCGTTTGGCCCCTGCGGAATTAGTGTTTGGAGTACCTCTGTCTGAACTTTGTCCTGCACTATTTTTAAGGCCGCATCGTATTTATTAGCAAACTTCAAAGCTTCTTTTTCTGTTGAGAAATTCATGTCCATGGTAGTCGTACTTGATTATAGGCGTTATAGGGAAAGGGTTTTGTTGGTTTGATGAACTGAGGCCTGGCACGTTTATTTATAGTCTTACCGATTGCTTTAAATCCTTGTCAAACGAGGACTAGAATGCTGAAAATCCTAATCAAACGTGGATTGGAATATGGGCAACCACTCCTAAACATAATGGGAAAGAAAGGGATGTCTAAACGTTTGTCTAGACATTTTTCTAGATCCTTAACCATTCGGTTTTTTTGCCGAATCATAAGGAACTAGGGGGCTCTGTTTGAACCCATATTTGGAATACTGATTTTATAGGCCACGTGGGAGTGGGGTCACCATCGGTCATGAATAGAGTTAGGCCACGCTATGGTCATGAATAAAGTTAGACCACGCTATGGTCATGAATTCAATTAAATAAGTTGCCATGAATAAACTTGGGTCGCGCTACGACCATGAATAGAGCTAGGCCACGTTTTGGCCATGAATAGAGTTGGGTCACGCTATAGCCATGATTAAAGTTGGGCCACGCTACGACCATAGATAGAGTTGGGCTACGCTACAACCATGAATAGAGTTGGGCCATGCTATGGCCATGAATAAAGTAAGGTCACGCACATGTTCAATTACATAAGTTGTTTGTGGTCATGGTTAAAGTTAGGTCATGAATAAAGTTAGATCACGCACGTGTTCAATTGCATAAGTTGTTCGTGGCCATGGTTAAAGTTGAGCCACGATAGAGCCAAGAATAAAGTGGGGCCACACGCATTCATTATATAAGTTGTTCGTGGCCTTGAATAGAGTTAGGCCATGTGGTTAATTACATAAGTTGTCTGCGGCCATGGGGAGAGTTGGGCCGCATGCGGTCAATTATATAAATTGTCTACGGCTATGAGTAGACTTGGGTCACTTGGTCAATCATATAAGTTATATGTGGCCACGAATGGTGTTGGGCCGCACGGTTATAGATTGTATGCGGCCATGAATAAAGTCGAGCCGTCGTGATTTTGAGCCTACGGCTAAAATGGAGAGATATGTTTGTACGCGGAGAAATATGTTTGCACACGGCCACCATTATTACAAACGACATTACAGCTAGTTGATTGAAGATTTCTTGATGTAGTTACAACAACCTTTATTTATGATTACGATACTCATGATGTGATTAGCGTAATATGTTCTTTTAAAATAAGGAGATTTGGTTTTCTTTATTTTGTATTAGTATAAAAGGACCATAGAGATTATTTGTTAGAGGTCCTCGACAAAACGCTCTATGCGATTCAACTTTTCAATACAATCAGTCAAATTTAAATTCAGCTTCTCAGTATCATAGTTTATCAATCTCTCTTGTTTTACGTGTTTCTGTTACTTGTTCATCCTTATTGTTTATTTTCATTCATGTGATCTATCCATATTTGTTGTTCCTGCATTTGCTTATTTTCATTTCTGCGGTCTATCTACATTTGTTGTTCCTACGGTCTATAATATTTGTCAGTGCACTTGTTATTCCTGCACTCTTTAGTATTTGTTCCTGCATTTGTTTTATTTACTTTCCTACACTTCACCATCACAATCACAATCATAACATTCACTTAGTTATAAAGCACCAAGATCGGCTTAATAGTCGATCCGTGTTAAAGTCCTTGCACACACAAGGCAAAGAGAACCTCGTGTGAATCAGAAGTCAGCAGCACAACCCCTACATCTACATATCAAGACCTCGCTTGGCCTCTCAGCCATGAGTTGGCACGCCTATGCACACATCACTAAGCCAGAAGGACACGTGTATCCCAACAAGACCTCGGCCCATCGACCACGTGGCCTGGACGATTTTTGAGCCAACAGCCTCACCATTAATGGTGACGATCCCATGACCTCCAAGGGAAACCCCCGGCCGAGTTCATAGTCCCCATAGCGTGATTTAGCTCCTGATGTGTCATTAGCTTTTTCAGAAGCTCATCGCTCGATTCGCAAAGCTTGCACTTTAACCAAGTTGGTGTCGAAGCCTTCCTTTGCTAAAGCAAATACAGAGAACATTTGATTCCTCCAGCGTATCCAAGGTGATATATGTGGACTCATCCACCTTGAGTGTGGACCATTTCAATACTTTATGTTCCTGGTGGATACATCGACCCTCTGGTCACACGTCGTTGTGTTATCCACACATAATGCTGCATTTTCGAAGCTCCTAGCACATATCATTAAGCTATGGGCTAACCACCCTGACCATCCAATTAAAACAATTCAGATGGACAATGCTGGAGAGTTCTCATCAAAGACTTTTGATGATTATTGCATGTATCTCAGAATTGAAATTGGGTATTTTGTACCCCATGTGCACATGTAAAATGGTCTTGCTGAAGCTATGATAAAGCAGCTTCAAATGATAGTTAGGCATTGGTCATGCATACCAATATCCCAATTGCTTCTTGAGGCTATGCAATATTGCATGCGGCAGTACTTGTTTGTTTCTGACCCGCCTCCAACCAATTGTTAAGCGCATACCTTTGTATCGTATGCCGTGGAGGGTACCTTGGGAGGTACCTGGGACTCACGGATACGTGTTGAGTTCCTAGTTGTGTCAGTTACTCGTGTGCATTTAACCCTAGTACATCTTTAATGTTGAAATGCTCTAATTTGATTATTGATTTACTCATACGAGCTTTTGAGCTTACCGGGTTTGTTGCTTCTTACAACCCGGTGCACCAATTCATGGTGTAGACGTTGGACCTGCAGGTATTGACCCACAGGCTTGACTTGGATGTTGCGACTTTTGTTGATTTTTGTTTACCGGACTATGTATTATATTGGGTCAGACCTTATTTAGCACTTGTGAGCATCTTGTTACTCGACTGTTCGAGTGAATGTAAATCTTAGTTGTAATATTCAAATTAACTTGTTAAGTTGATATTGAACTTATGCTTCTAGCTAGTTGGTGTTTGTGAGAACTTTTACAGGTTGAGGTTATGGTTTTTTTAGGGGCTATCATGTCCAATTTTTGAAAAACATTACTATTCAAAATTGGGGTGTGACATGCTCAGACGATTTAATGTGGACAAAATGCATCATGTTGGCACCCCCATGGTTGTTCGGAGTCTGGATATCAAGAAAGATGCATTCCGTTCTAAGGAGGATGAGGAAGAAACACTTAGGGTAGAGGTACCGTACCTTAGTGCAATCGGTGCACTATTTTACTTGGCTCAATTCACTTCACCCGACATTGCCCCTTATCTGTGAACTTGTTAGCTAGATATAGCTCTGCGCTCAAGCAACGTCATTAGATCGGTGTCAAGAATATCTTTCGATACCTTAAAGGGATCATCGACATGGGTTTTTTCTTTACATCTAAAGATTCGAGTGCATTGTCCTTCAGAGTCTTGGTTGCACACCAGCTGCCAGGCGATGCACACAGCTGCCCAGCACTGCATGTCAGCTGTCGGGCGCTATGCAACAGCTGACAAGGACTGCATGCCTGCTGCCCAGCGTTGTTTGCACACCTGTCGTGTGCTATGCACAACTACCGCCACTACTACCGAGGAGCACAACTCCCCATCTGCTCTCGGTACCGCCTCCTTGTGTTGGTTGGTTTCGCAGATGCAAGATATTTATCAGATCAGCATATGGGACGTTCTCAAACAGGTTATGTATTTACTATTAGGAATACTACTATTTCATGGAGGTCTATTAAACAAACTCTTGTGGATGCATCTTCAAATCATGCAGAGATCATTGCCCTACATGAAGTTGTTCGTGAATGTGTATGGCTAAGGTCTGTCATTGGACACATCAGAGGAACAAGCGGTTTGAAATCCACTACAAACAAGCCTATATGCATTCATGAAGACAATGAAGCCTGCATCGAGCAAATGAAGCTGAGCTACATCAAGGGTGGCAATACTAAGCATATCTCACCGAAGTTCTTCTACAATCAACGACATCAAGCCTTCCTCAAACATTCAAGTGAGTTCATAAGCATATGTAGCGGATCTATTCACCAAATCACCGCGTAAGTCTACTTTCGAGAAGAATGTGAAGAGCATTGGAATGCGAAGATTATCAAGTCTCTCCGACTGAATTACTCATCAGGGAGAGCCTCACATGGAGGACTCTCGGTCAAATAGCATGGTGTGTTACTCTTTTGTCCTTACTCCAAAGTTTACTTTTTCTCCCACATGGTTTTTTACTTGGCAAGATTTTAATAAGGCAACATCGTATGCATCATGCGGTATGACGACACCCGACACAAGAGGGGTATTCTAGAATAATTGGATCCGAGCCTATGGGTTTTATGTAATATGATATCTATGTGGGCTTCCTTGTATGACTCAATATGTACTATGTAAGTCTCAATATAAATGGCTCATATTGATGAATAACATAACAGAATTCTATTCTATTTAAACAGCTACATCACAATTTTTTTTGCCCAAATTTAAGCAGAATTGGACAGAAGCGTAGAATTTTTCTCTATCACTATTTAGCTAATCAGCTCATAAGAACCCATGATCAATGAAACCCAAAACTTATTCACCAATCACCATTGAATCTAAAGTTTAATAAAATTGAAAAGCATTTTTTTATCAAAAAAACAAAGGCAAATTTCGTCACGCTATTACTTCACTTTTTAAGACAAACGTCTTTTAAAGGGTGTATAGGTTCAAAAAGGACTACTAAGTTGAGGACTAATTGAAAACTTTTCGTCTTATTCTACTTTTCGATCTTATATCCACAACTCGACTGTATAACTTGTAGATACATATGAATAGATTATCCCTATAAATTTTCATCTAAATTGAAAATCGTTAAGGCATTCATAAATGTGATTCACTGATTATAAACTTGGACGGCTCTTATTTGATATATTTGGATCATTCATTGATTTAATCTATTTCGATTCTTTAACGATCATCAATTTGTCTGAAAATTTGTAGAAATGATTATATAGACATAATAACTAAACGGTTTCGATGAAAAAAATATGATTGAAAAGTGAGTGTAATAAACCATTGAAGAAAAAAGTCTTCAATTAATCATTAACAAAAAGGTCTTCAATAAATCATCTCCCTTAATATGAAATGACCACACCTTACAATAGCATACACTACCAGAACAACCATTTTAGCCGACGAAATTTTTTCGTCGGCTAAACCCTAAATTTCGTCGGCTAAAGTCTTAACCGACGAAACGTCATTGGCTAAGAAGCAGTCGGGAAAAAGCCGTCGGCCAAGACTTTAGCCGACGAAATTACTGTTCATCGTCAGCTAAAGTCAGTTATTTAGCCAACGAAGAAATTTTTCGTCGCTTAATTTCTGGACTTTAGCCTACGAATTTTTGGACCTTAGCCGACGAAAATTAATAAAATTTCGTCGTCTATAGCTATTATTTTTTTTTCTTTTTTAAACTTTAGCCGAAAAATTACCCTAAAATTCGTCGGCTAAAGTTATTATTTTTTTATGTTATTATTTTTTTTCTTTTTTAAACTTTAGCCTACGAATTTTATTAAAATTCATCGGCTATAGTTATTTTATTTTTTTTATATTTTTTTCTTTTTTAATTTCTTGTATTTTTGATTAAAATTTTTTTACTTCTTTTTCGTTTTTACACCGGTTGTGGAGAAGAACAAGAGGAGGAGGAGAAGAGGATAGGAGGAGGAGAAGATTAGGAGAGAGAGGAGGAGAATTTAGAGGAGGATCGGAGGAAGGAGAAGAAGAAGAATTTAGAGAAGGAAGAGGAGAAGAATTTAGAGAAGGAGGAGGAGAAGAATTTAGAGGAGAAGGATTTAGAGAAGGAGGAGGAGAAGAATTTAGAGAAGAATTTAGAGAATGAGGAGGAGGAAGGAGGAGGAGGAAGGAGGAGGAGGAAGGAGGAGGAGAGGAGGTAGGATGAGGAGTGCGTTGTTGTCGCCGGAGTAGGAGGAGGATGAAGGAAGATGAAGAGGAGGATGAAGGAAAAAATGAAAGATATAGAAAATTTTGAACTTTAGCCGACGAAATTAATTTAAAAATTTTAAAAATCCCCGCCAAAAAATTTGAATTTTTAATTAACTTTAGCCGACGAATTTCGTCGGCTATAGTTATTTATTTATTTAAATTTAGCCGACGAAATTACCCTAATTCGTCGGCTATAGTTATTTTTTGTTTTTGTTTATTTATTTAACTTTAGCCGACAAATTACCCTAATTTCGTTGGCTATAGTTATTTATTTTATTTATTTAACTTTAGCCGACGAATTACCCTAATTTCGTCGGCTAAAACCCTAAACCATATACGTAGAAGCTTCAAACGAAAAAAAGTCGTGAAATAAGATATGACCGGAATGGTGAAATACGTCTATGGTTGAAAAATCATGTAATTTTGGTAAAGTCTCGGTACCGATAATTGCGGTTAACTCAAGTTTCCATTCTTTCTCCATAGAGGTAGCCCTATCTATGGTAGTTATTTTTCATAAAATATTTATACCACTGGTCGCTTCTCATCGATTTGAAACTATTTTCAGTTGAAGGTCCGGGCAAAATACGTAATTTAGACGGTCAAATAACCGTTTCCGTGCGTTAAGGGGTTTGACTTACGAGATTAACCGTAAGGATCGAGCCCTTAACGTTGTCAGATTAAGTTGAATTTTTTCCTATAGACATATTTCAACATAATGATCATATCAGACGGTCGGAATTTTGTTTCTCAACTTTGATCATCGGAACCACAACATGCGTACTAATGTTGTATAACTTGTTTACTAAGCTTTAAGTAAATGTTTCGTTTCTAAAACAAACTCTACGTAGAAACTTCAAATGCAAAAAAGTCGTGAAATAAGATATGATCGGAATGGTGAAATACGTCCACGGTTGAAAAATCACGTAATTTTGGTAAAGTCTCGATGCCGATAGTTGCAGTTAATACAATTTAGGGGTTTGACTTACGAGATTGACCGTCTAGATGAAGTCCTTAAATTTATCGCATAAAGTTGAATTTTTTACCAGAGATATATTTCAACATAATGATGATATCTGACGGTCGTATTTTTGTTTGTGAATTTTGATGACCGGAATCACAACATGCCTACTATTTACCATTATTTATCTATATGGGGAGCCCTATCATAGAGGGTAAATGTCTCAAAATTTTAAGATGGACAGTTGCGTATCATTATGGTGAGTGTTTGTTGTGTTGAAGGTTCGACCAAAATACCTCATATAGGTGTAGACATGGGCATTTTCGTGTGTTAAGCGTTTAGAAAAACTTCATTTTGAAGCCTTAAACGAACTCAGATGTCCAAAAAAACCTGTATGTCATGGCATTAGCGATGAGTTTGACTCGTAAGGCCGTTCTGCTTCCAGATTGGTATCACAATAGTCAACTTCGCAACCAGCAACACAGTGGACTTTAGCCGACAAAAAAAATTTCGTCGGCCTGTTTTTAGATATTTCGTCAGCTAAAGTCTTTTTTCTGGTAGTGATACTTAAATGGCTACTTTGATCCGATCAATGAAGCTTAAACAACTTCGCAACCAGCAACACAGTCATCGTAACCAACAGTGCCGGTCCACCACCCTCTAGATCGCTTGGAACGCTACCTTACATACCCTAAGTTTTCTAACAACCGCATTTCACCCCCGTATAGTAAAATTTCTATAAATGAATAAGATCGGGACCGTAGAAAAATATTACTTTAGAGAAGTTATTATATTTTCGATAAATGAATAAATTATTCATTTATCGATAAATAAATAATATATTCATTTATCGAGGGTTTGTTGTAACTAGTTTCCTTATTTTGCTATAATTTCATTAATTTTTCATAATATAGGGAAAAAAAACATAGGAATATATAAGGATAATTCGAGAATAATTAAATTGAGAAATTAAAATTGTTAACAGTTTCCTTAATTTACATTATGAACATTATTTACTCTCTTTTTTATGTATTTTATCAATTATTAATAATTTGAATGATACTTTATATATTCGTTAGGACTAAAGAAAGTCTAAAAAAATATTATCTTATGCATTTAATGAGGTACCTAGTAATATGAACTTGTTTCGAGTCGGAACTGAAGAAAATTATTACTTCAACGAGGTTATTAATTTATCGAGGTTATATTATATATCAGACAAAAAAATATGTATAATGAGATAATTTCCATCCTTCTATTAACCTGTATTTTAATCAACTGTCACAATCCATAGAGCATCATTCTTCATAATTTGACACTAATCTACTGCCTGATCTTGGTATTTTACCTTTTTAAGCTTAGGCTCCAAGGTTTGACCCAAACATATATAGGATTCTTGCCAATTATATACATATGCATCTAATGTTTCTGGTGCATCGTCATTTCAAAATAGCTATCCTAGAAAAAAAATCCCTTTTAAAATGATTCGAATCAAAATTTTACGATCAAGGGTAGAGATCGATTAGATCGAACTAGAACCCTGAATCCTTGATGTCAGTATTATTTATATGCGTCGAAAGTGCACCTGCATAAATGTAGATCTAGGACATTGAGGTACTTGCGGTAACCGTCTTCGATCGATGAAAGGATGACATGATGGAAGAGGATATGGAAGAGGACATTGAGGTACAATAACAAGGCGAAGGCATCGTCGGCGGCGCTACGGCTAATCTGCATATACGATAGTTAACATTTTGTTGTTGTTTGTTTGTTAATTACTATTTGATTCTACACCCTAGAGAGATAACCTAAAATGAAAAAGAAATCTATCTCTCTGTACCAAAAACAGAAATAAGAGAATAGAAGGAACCCATTTTAGGTCAAATATTGGAGTGTTGGACAATCATTTTAACGTAAGTTCGAGTAAATAGTACAGAACAAATCATTACAATGATGAATTTTTCTTTAGCTGCTGTTTGAGTTATAGGTGGTTCTAGATCCCATTGACAGACATAGACATATATATGTGGTTCTGCTACCAGTATACTAGCTTACTTGTACACATTTTAAGCAACCCGGCCGGCATGGCTTACAACAGTCACAATAATTAAACACTCAATTGCTTCGATCTCTCCACGTTTGGCTACACAACTCAAAACAATAAGTTGTCCTCCAGCCACCATGCATGTGTTTTCTTTTTTTTTTTCTGGGTGAGAAGGTTAGGCCAATTCCAACCATAAACCATATTATGATTAGCTTGAAAGATTTGGTAAGCCTCGCTAGCTTCTCTTCAAAATAAAAGGCCTTTAAAAAGACTAATAAATTTCAATTGAAAAATTGTACATTTGCCATATATATCTCCGCAGGGATGGATGGAATTATGAGATTTACGAGCATAAATAATTCCGTTGAACCAAATGAATCTCTAGGTACATCACCTTCTTCGTGAAACTTTTTGACTAAGAACGAAATTAAAAAGAAAAATTGAGCAATTTTTAGAGCCAATAAATCAAACTGAAATCCATCCATTTCAAACTTTCACTGGCCTACCTAGAAAATGAAATCCAAACTAGAAAATTACAGTTAATGAACATTTAATATTCTTGACCAACTATATGTCACCTGTTTCAGATCCAGTGTCTTTATCATTTTGGCAAGCCATTTTCAATTTTCTCAGATTAATATTTGAAGTTCTACATGTTGTGACATTAATCTTATATGTACGTGGTATTATTACCTATCAGCCTCATCACCTATCTTATGTAGCATATCAAATGTTGCAAAACAAACATTTGATATTTTCACATAAATTTCAAACAAATCTGAGCGCGCAGAAGAAAAACAATGAATAACTTAAACACTAATTAAAATCTTAAATCAATCAAACTAATTAAAATATAATCTAACTTAAGTTTGATTGATCGAAGCCATGCATGAATCTTAAAATGATCCAGTAGTTCATATTAGGGTTGTCATTTGGTTTGGTAAATACTAAACTGACCGATAACCGACCGAATATTTTCGATTTAATAAACCTAAACTTGGTAATCGAAATAACCGAAACCGAAAAATACTGAAAAAGTTGGTTTGATTTTTGGTAAATACCGAATTTACCGAAATATTAGTTATTTAAACACTTATATTTGCAAATAAAGTTAACCACTTTGATCTGAGTACACACGTTACTCAAAATATGTAGTTTTTCTGCCTTAGTTGTATTTCACTATACTCATCATATCTTATTTCATATGAGTATCAAAAATTTTGCTTCCACCATTACATTGGTTCACAAAGATCTACACTTGCAAATAACCTACTAAACAAGTTATACCATATTAGTAGATATGTTATGGTTTCTAACACTGAAATTTATAAAATCAAAATTTGTCCGTTCGATTTGGTCAGTATACTTAAATACGACTATGAAACAAATTTCACATATTTTCGACAATGTTTAGAACTTGATCAATGCGCTCAACCTTAATATGATATAATTTATTACACGAAAACGTTATTATTTATCCTATGTCTTATTTTGATCGATACTTTCGCTCATAGCCTCTCGTAGGAATGAGAAATAATGCTTCGGTGTAAAAATATTGAGAAATTTACATTCCAATGATATGGCTCCCTATGAGGAATCATAAGAATAAATAATGTTGACTGATTTGATCAAGACTCAAACGTTACAGGCAATATGTGATTTTTCTACCATAGTTATTTTTCACCATATTGAACATATCCTATATAATAATAATATTTTCAGAAATTTTGCATACTCTATACGGTTGGTTCACAAAGATGTATACTTGTATATAATTAACCTACTAAACAAGTTACACCATATTAGTAGGCACGTGATGATGTCAATGACTATATTTTCAAAAAAATTGCTTCCTCTATTGTTTCGTTATATTCAGAAAATATATTTGTTGTAAAGTTTGGTAATACCGAAAGCCGAAATACCGAATTTGGTAAGATTTATCTCATACCGAAAAAGTTGGTTGGTTTTTTGTAGTCATATTTTATTACCGAAAGCTTTGGTTTTGAAGTTGATAACACCTATTACCGATTCAAACCGACCAAATGACATGCCTAGTTCATATTATTAAATTTATGAAAGTTGAATTCTATGCATGCATGTATCGTTATTAAATTTCCCCTCTCAATTTATAATATATAACATATTTGGTGGCAATAAAAACAAAGAAGAGTTCATCTATCAGTTCTAGCAGTCATGTGAGATCGACGGTTAATGACATTTTTCATATAAAATGATGGTATGGCATATATGCCAACTTAAATTATATTATTAAGTCCTACGTTAATTAATTGAGGTGAACACTCATTTTCCTTAATATATAGATGCATACTATATAGACACTCATCATTTCCACACTATATATATTTGAATCCTCGCTCAAACACTTGGCTTATTCCTCAATCTAGCTCGAGATAAGTAGCCATTAGTGAGGAGAAAAAGAAACCCAGAACACAGTTTTGTGTATTTAGTATGTCATATACTCTCTAAAACAGCTTCAAAGAAAGAAATTATTAAGGCCGGGCGTATGTAAGTCTCTGTTGCATCGATCTGCCTAGCTTGTGATAGGGTTTTCGATCGATCTTGTTCATCACTGACATTCCAGCTCTCCCGCATTAGTTAGCTAGCTTGAAGTAATTCAGAAGCAAAAAGCTAGCTGAAAGTTAGATCCAAAATGCTGTGACATTCAACAAAAAGAACAAACCGTGTTCTTTTCGCAAAGCCTGCAGCAGTGAACCCTTCTTATATAACCAACAAACCCAAAGCAGCAACCACTTAGAGCACTACTCCTAGTTCTCACACTTCTCTCCTCCTCCAACTCTGCTTCCATTCATTGCCTCGATCCCTCTTTTCTCTCTGCACCACTTAATAACAAGTTACAACAAGTAATGGAGGCGGTCCAAGGAGCTGGCCAACTCGGGCTGGTTCTGCAACAGGCGAAAGCACCGCTGATGGTGCCGCTGTTGCGATTTTTGGTGGCGGTGTGCTTGGGGATGTCTGTGTTGCTCTTTTTGGAGAAGGTGTACATGGGCATTGTCATAATGTTGGTCAAGGTTTTCAGAAGAAGACCTGAGAAGCTTTGGAAATGGGAGGTCATTAAGAATGATGTGGAGGTTGGCAACACTGCTTACCCTATGGTTCTTGTGCAAATTCCAATGTACAATGAAAAAGAGGTACGTACTTATGCATGAAACATTGTTTTCTGATCTTATTCTTTATTTCTTTTGGACTACTTGAATTGTATTGTTTCAGTGTATTTTGACTATGTATTGTGGTGGTGAATGCAGGTTTATCAGCTTTCTATTGGAGCTGCATGTGGGCTTTCATGGCCTTCTAATAGGATCATAGTTCAAGTTCTTGATGATTCGACTGACCCTCTCATTAAGGTTCAAATTTCAAACTGATCTATCGATATCGCTTACTACATTATATCCAGATTCCGTGGTGAAAACTAACCATGGTGGTACGGTACAGCCCAACTTTAGGAAAAATTCTGCGATGTATTATTTATAGCAGCATGCTTGATTCCTAGGCATTTCCAAAATCAAGTTAAACATTTCCGGAACGAGAGTAGACACATCCGAGAGAAACTTTACTATTAAACCCAAAAGTAGAAGTGAAGTCCTAGTCAGTCATCCAGTTGTACTTGTTGCCGAGCATTTTCACTTTCTGGGTAAAAGTCCAACGAGACCATTAGTTACCTAACCAGAACCCACAACAGCCAACCTGAAGTTTGTCCCTTTTTACCCAAACCAGTGCTTGATATTCTGATATTGGTTTTGTCCTATATTTGAACAAAAACAACAGGATTTGGTGGAAGTAGAAGTGCAGAGATGGGCGAGCAAAGGAATAAACATAAAGTACGAGATCAGAGACAATCGACATGGTTACAAAGCAGGGGCTCTCAAAGAGGGAATGAAGCACTCTTACGTCAAACAGTGTGACTACGTTGCCATCTTTGATGCCGACTTCCAACCTGAGCCCGACTTTCTCTGGCGCACAATCCCGTTTCTCCTCCACAACCCTGACATTGCTCTTGTCCAAGCTCGCTGGAAATTTGGTAAATCTTCTTGATACTTCATACAAAAAGGTTGATATTTTGTATTTTGGATCGAAATTTGCAGTGCCATCTATTGTTGATCGATATAAGAACAGTGTAGTGTAGACGCCTCACAATCTATGATTGGTTAGATATAATGGCTTTTACTCTTTTAGATTGACTGGGAAATTTGTGTCTGATGTGTGACAATAAATCTTTACAGTGCAAATGTGCAATGACAATTTATAGTTCAAAACTCACAAGGGCATGGACTGATAATGTTATCTCGCGGTTGTGTCACAGTAAATGCTGATGACTGCTTAATGACCAGAATGCAAGAGATGTCTCTAGATTATCATTTCACAGTGGAGCAAGAAGTTGGGTCTGCAACTCATGCCTTCTTTGGTTTTAATGGTAAATAAATTTTAACTATACTGAAGCTTGGTTAACTGTTCCTAAGCATGTGAACAGTGCGTGGACTTTTTTACACCGCTAGTGGTTGTGTAATTCCGTATTTACCTTTCGTTCAAACTCTAGGTATAATTTTTTGAATTCTTTCTTTTTTTATCACCGCTTCTCGCTCTCTCTTGCACGACATTTCTATCACATTATCTAGACTCTTCTCAAAATTGCTCCAACATTTCTCACATAGCAGAAGAAGAGTAGAGATATTAATTTATATTACTGCGATAATTTATTACCCCGCTGTTTTACTGAACTATTTCGGTCAATTTCTCTTCTCTTTTGTGTATGTATAAATAAAAACAATTAGAGAATTTATATTTTAGGTAGAACATAAGACTAAATGTTTTATTGTATAAGGTTGTTTTGTGATAGCTCTTAAGCATATGTGTGGAATATGCAAAAGGTAGATACTACGCTGCGCCATGGCGCAGGTATCAAGTATAGTCATATACATGAAAAAGTCGTAACATCAATATGAGTACAGTACTCATGATATAACATCGGAAAATGTTATGCAGGCACAGCTGGAGTTTGGAGAATCGCAGCCCTCAATGAGGCTGGAGGCTGGAAGGACCGCACAACTGTGGAGGATATGGATTTAGCTGTCCGAGCTAGTCTTAGAGGCTGGAAGTTCGTCTATATTTCTGACCTCAAGGTAATCAAGTACGTAAAAATGGTCACAGTTTTGTGAAACTATCTGCAAAATTTAGCTTCTGAAGCTTTAAAGTGAGAATTACTACCTTAAGTTCACAAATCACCTTGTAGACATGAAACTATACAGTTTTTACTTGACCTGCCAGATCCTATATACATGATCCTTTTTGTTTATGGGGAGAGAAGCTATGAATGTTTGCAGTGCTGCTCAAGCGCGGGATACGCGTGCGGGATGAAACGAGACTAAACGGCGACTACCGTCTGATCTTTAATGAATTGATCATGTCTGTTTGATCAATTCATTAAAGACCAGACGGTTGTTCCCGTATTGTCCCGCATGCGTATCCCGCTCCTAAGCAAACCTGTGAATGTTTGTGCATTTTACTGTGGATGATAAAACGAAGATGATAGTTAGGAATGAGAATATAAACATCTTACCAACCTACCAAAGTTGAGGGACTGACAGACATAATGGACTTCGCTGCTCTGTGATATCTAATATTAAGTCCTTGTAAATTTCAGGTGAAAAATGAATTGCCTAGCACTTTCAAAGCCTATCGTTATCAGCAGCACCGATGGTCTTGCGGCCCAGCTAATCTCTTCCGGAAGATGATAATGGAGATTTTAAGAAACAAGGTATTGCTCAAACATATCTGTTAAAGTTCACCACAACTAAGCGAGAAGGCAAATACTAGTACACCTCCATATATACCTCTCTTCTGATTATTACCTTGTTGCATATTGCAGAAAGTGTCCCCATTGAAGAAGTTTCATGTGATCTACAGCTTTTTCTTTGTTCGCAAAATTGTAGCACATATTGTCACTTTTGTCTTCTACTGTGTTATTTTGCCAGCAACGGTTTTGGTTCCTGAAGTTAAAGTTCCCGTATGGGGTGCTGTTTATATTCCTTCTACTATTACTCTCCTCAATGCAGTGGGAACTCCTAGGTATCTTGCAGTCCCCTTAATCATGTTGCATTTTTAGCTACCAAATTTGTTTCTTTATACAACTATTTACTCAATTCATTAATTTACACTTACAAAGTTTGTACAATCTTACAGATCACTTCACCTATTGATTTTCTGGATTCTTTTTGACAATGTAATGTCCCTACACCGGACTAAAGCAACATTTATAGGCCTGTTTGAAGCAGGGAGAGTAAATGAATGGGTCGTCACTGAGAAATTGGGAGATGCCCTCAAGACAAAATCTGCTCACAGGAAGCCTCGAGCGAGGATCGGAGAACGGTACAATTTCTTTCCCAGTCATTCATGTCCTGACTACTGCAAAATCAATCCCTTAAACACTGACAAGTATTTGATGCTACAACATCTTGTCCAAATGTTGGACTCTATTTGCTATGTACAGACTCCATTTGCTTGAGCTCAGTGTTGGACTCTACCTCTTCTTCTGTGGGTGCTATGATCTTGCTTACGGAATGAACCGCTTCTTCATCTACCTTTTCCTCCAATCCATTGCATTCTTCGTAGCCGGGGTTGGTTATGTTGGTACCTTCGTCCCTAGCTCTTAGCTGAAATCGTTGCGAAAAACAGTTTCAAGAGTGCCAAAGTATCAGGGTATGGAATCATTTATAGGCTGGTCATTCTTTTGTGGGTTCAAATCAAGTCATTTCATTGCGGATAGTACTGAAGGAAAATGCAGGGATGATATGTTTATACACCAGTAGTCTACTGTGCAAAGAAGCAACAAGAATAAATATGGATTATTGGATTTTATGTATTTTGAAGATATGAGATGAGTTATAGTCAAATCCTTCTAACTCTGTTCTCAAGCTTTGAAGTTAACTGCTCTTAACTGGTGGAGTGTCACGAGTGAGCTCCACAAAACTCCAAGATACAAAATCAAAATATAGGATAGATCACGTAGAGGAAATCATTCCAAGTGAAGGGGAGGAGAACCACCACTTCACTTCACACTTCACAGTATGTTCATCTCTGAGCTGTTGCAAAACAGACCTGCCACAGTATACAGATACACAGGACACCTATATAGTCTTCGTAAGGCTTCAAAAGTAACTGACCACCATTCCCTTTGTCCCTGTCAATTACATAAGCTTAAAGAAAAAAAACCTTTCCTTCAAAAAAAAAGCATAAAGAAAAAAATAAAAAAGTATTTTCACCTAGACAGTGCAACTGGATGAAAAGAAGAAAAAAATCCATTATAAAGTGATAACAGTTTAGTCTGAAAAGGGGATTCCATTTTCCTGAACATTATGAGATAAAGAAACATTGCTAACCATTTGCAGAATGTGTGAGCCAACTAAACACCACAAAACTAAAAGTATAGAGTAAATGTTGGTGTATGAATTGAAACATAGATCAGTAACCTACAAAATTGATCCCAGAATATGAAGAAACTGGCCTTATTCAAATTTTTATCTCTAAAGAAATCGGTCATGCTAATGAACTTCTTATCTGCAGCCAGCAGTTGCTGGACTAGCCTTTGCTGCCTTCGGCCTATCTACCTTGACAAGTGTTCCTGAATGGTCGAACTGTTTGCATCACAAAAATTGTGAACTCTTTCTACAATAGTGTGATGTGATTTATTCTATAAACCATATCCATCTACATGTTTACTTTCTGCAGACTCTGTTCTGAGAAAGACTCCAAGATGTCATAGTGACCGTAACCATGAAAGAGAACATTGATTGGTTTCTCTTCTTCTTTCCCATACTCTTCACCGTATTTTGCTATGTTTACCAAACCACCCGAGCTTCTATCTACCATGTAGACTGAAATTGGTGTCCTGAGTAAAAGTTTGTGTCAAATAGAGATTAGATAGATGACCAAAAAATTAAAGGGTACAGCATAGATCCCTAGCAAGCAAATGAGCCTCACTGTAACAACAACTGTGTCAAGAAATACTGTTGCAGGCAATTCCAAGAAATGTGTTTGATGTAGAACCACAGATGAGTATATTTGAAAGTCGACAAGAGCTAAAGGAGAGTAACTGAACTTAAAACTTAAACTGCCCATCGACTTTCAAGTTTCAATGCTTATCTTATCTCTTTTTATAGAAATCTTTCAGTGCTTAAGATAGTCCAAATAAAACAATGACAATGAGGTCTATGAGGCAACAAGTTCAGATCAGGAAACCCAAATATATAATTACAATTAACTTAGTATGATTGATCATATACCTACTCACAATTAACAGTACAGAAGGTAGATACAAAACTGATCTTCATCTTCCACACATGAAAGTGCTGACTTACATCTAATATCCATTAGTTACATCTACTGGCATAAAATTACATCTAATGCTGAACTCTGATAAAAAGTTGCATCTAAAGGAGTGGAAGTACAAGAATGCAACTGGGCACATGAAGTTAACATGATTCTACCAGGATGTTTAAAGAGAAACAATCATGGTACAGTATAGTAATAAAAAGTGTGAACTAACTTTTTAACATGAGAAGCCATGAGCAATTCAGGTTCTCCTCCCCAAACATAAGGCTGTTGAATTCTCTTCACATATGTATCGAAATCGCCTTCAATGAACCTAACCACATCATATAAGATATTAAAAACCATGTAAATTCATAACGAAATTCCAAAAAACGATGATGAAAACTCACACAGAGCTAGAGCTTACCACTCAGTTTCCTCCCGCCTCTTTAAAAGCTCATCGACAACCTACACAAAATCACTCAAATAAGAATCATAGAATATACACAAACAATTAGGAATCACTCTTGCCTGAGATGAAATGAGAATTACTTGAGCTCTTAATTCATCAGCGAGCTCTCTTTGACGGTCTTCATCAGGCGGTTGCTCCCCATTTCTCAAGCAAGCCACATGTGCTATCGCTCTGAAGAGACACCGACCATCGGCTAGCACTCCTGTGTATTATCTCAGTGTTAAGCCCTAAATTTTATTCAGATATTGTCTCAAACAGAATCAATCCAAAATTCATGTATAGTCTGACAGTTTTCCATTAAAACAAGGAACCTTTTGTATGTACCCACAACGGAATAAAGAGAACAGAACCTCTTCTTTTTTCCAAGAAACACATGGAATCATCAAACCCAAAAAGAAAAGCAGAGCAACTTCAATTTTCATTGGACCGATTTCACAAGTAAAAAAGAGTACAGATAATCATTTCACAGAAAAAAGAAATATTTCAATCAAACCGATCCTCCTTAACAGTAAAGAGATAAGTCGATCAAGTAACCTGTAACTCTGTAATCAGGGGTATTTAACTGCACATCAGAAGTAACTGAGCCTTTAGAATCGTAAGCTTCAGTTTTGTTAAGCGACTCCTCATCCCAGTCTATGGGCGCCAGGCAGTTGCAAACCCCGAAAAGAAGCCAAGCCGAGTCGGGCCGGTGGAGCCAGCGAGCCGGGCGAGTATCAAGAGCAGCGTTCCAAGAGCCCTCGCCCTTAAGCACGTAATGGATCGCCGGACGACGGAGACCGGAGGAGGGGAGGATAGCGTGCCATATAGACGCTGGGGCGCCGCCGCCGCATGCTGATCCTAACTGGCAGGAGCTGCTGTGGTGGTGTCGCCCTCTGGAAAAGTGAGTGAAGTGGCGCGGAATAAGCTGGCTGTGGACGATCCGGCTCACCGACGGGCCGTGAGCGAGGGAGCTGACAATCCAAGTTTTCCGGCGCGCGCAGAGAAATCCAAGCATCACCGGATTGAGACCAACCCTGAAAACAAACTAGCGGTGAGAGAGAGACCTACGCGTGGTGATTTGGAGGGACGAAAATGAGGAGAAATGGTGGTGTGGCTGCGGGAAGGCCATGTTTGGTTGTTGTTTTATGAGTGTGAAGGCCTCATTGTTAACTTTTTCTTTTTCATTATTAATATTTTGTTTTCCCTCGAAATTTGGGGTTTGCCTTTTTTATTTTATCGAAATAAAATTATGGAGTATCTATTTGCCATGTATGGCATATGCTTGTGGGAGATTCCGGATTTTTTTTCTTTCTTTCTTGTGTGCTGTTCCACAATTTTGGGAGCATTTTTTTCAAGTGATATGTCTAATTTAATGAAATGAAGATTTAAGAGCTTGTTGATTTATTTATGACTAATTAGAAATTATTGGGGTTCAAATCATATATTAGATTGAATTAATAAACAATTCATAACATCATTTAATACATAATACAAAATCAAACGGTTATAACAAATGATGTGTAGAACAAACACAAAAACGATATTAGTTTGTCTTTCATTATTGGAAAAATGCGAGCTATAAAATGGTGTGCGCATGTGAATACCAATAAGTTAGAAAACAAACTTATATTTTATGAACTTTGTGAGCATCATGCAATTTCATGTCTAACTGTCCAATAACAAATTGGTTTTGTTGGTGTGACCGTGTGAAATTCAGTCGGCTTGACAATACGATAATCTTTGAGAGAAAATGGTATGTAGCTTTTTTTTGTTTGCTAGATATGGAATTGATACGACATCTTACTTATGTCTATTTGTTTTGTCAAGTAGACACATTTAGAGTTTGTGATGTTATTATAGACTTCAAGATGTTCTAGTTTCACCTCCTTACAAAACCTAATATTTTTTCACCCAATTGAGGATTTGGTATGGGAAAATTTTATTCTCACATCCCAATATAATACACACCGCTTATCTTTTTTCTATCTAATTTTTTCCCCAAAGTTCCTCTTCTGCCCTCATCATTTTACTTAATACACACTTCTTTTTGGAAATACAATTTTAAGCAAATTTCTAATCTATTACTCCCACCTCTATGATTAAACTACTAACTATTCAACTAAAATAATATCTTATCGGTAAGCACATAAAAATTAACAAACTATCAAGGTAGACAAAGTAATTGAAGATTTTGTATTTTCTCATTCAAATTAGTCCAATATTCTTAATGAATCACTTTAAAAAAGAAAATCAATCAAACGAAATATGAATATTCGATCTCATTCAACCAAAATGGGATCGTCATCAACTCCAATTTTAGGTGAAAATTTTTAATTTTATTTTATTTTTGTTTTGTTTAGATTTTGTTCTTTAATATCAAAAAGCGTAAAATGGTATTATAATAATACGATTTTTGTTTCCTTTTCTTAGCAAAACCAAATAATAGAAAGATCCGGATCCTCTCCTAACCTCCAAAATCACGTAACTTGTTTAAGCTTTTGATAAGATGATGACACATGGCCCGAACTAATTCAATGGCGTACGATCTCTCCTCTTACTTTACTTCTGTTTTTCTTCCCTTTGGTCTCTCTGTTTATTGTATTAAATTTTCATTAATAAGTCAGAAATGGTTAGTAGCAAAATAGGTAAATTAAGTGCTTTGCTTTACGTTCCGCTCATGTCGTTGTCCTTTCTTATGAGTTGGTGTTCATTTTGTCCATCTCTCTCCATCATCTGGTGGGAGAAACTGATACTTGATAATAATAAATTCTTCCTTGTGATCGAATCAACGGCTCCTAGCAATTTGGAATTGAGTTGCTATATATATATATATATATATATATATATATATATATATCATTATGATTTCAATTTCAACCGTGGGAATAATACGAATACATACATTATCATCCTAATGATAAGTTATAGAATTTAGTGTACTAGTAATATCTATGTACATAAACTCACTTATTCAAAATAATAAGCCTACAACGAAATACTAGCATAGTACTTTAGGCATGGCTTAAAACTAACTATGATTTGCTGGAGCAATCTCTTTAATAGATTGTTATGCAAGTACCTCCAATATATGTTGCACTGACACGGTGATATGACACAGCACGACACGCCAATAAGATAAAATTCAAAAACTGAATATCTGATAAGGTTTGGACACGACAAATAAAATTATATATTTATGTATTAACAAATAAAAAATATATTTAAATATGAAATAAATACATTACGTTACAAAAATAATGTTCTAAATTCAATCAATTACCTAACCATAAGAAATAACATTAGAAAGAGAGTCAAATGCAAATGATAAAAGTACATACATAATTAACAACATTAGAACATAAGATTAAAGAAAAACAAAATGAGTGGTAGGTTGCTTTCAAATAAATCGATTACTTTATGTTTTCAGTGTGAATGCAACTACCGTCTATTTAGGTTTGGTTTCTATTTCTTATTTTTTATTTTGAATTAAAAAATTGATAAATAATGACATGGCGTGTCTGAAATGATGTGGCGAGTCGGTCAACTTGTCTGAAAAAGTGTCGAGAAAGTCAACATTTTCGTGTGGGGCGCGTGTTGGCGTGTTTGACACTGATACTTCGAGGTTGGAAGTGTCCGTGCAACATAGCCTCCAATCAACATGAATCTAAACAGAGAAGACAAAACTTTTTTTTCAAAACTTTATGTATTCAGTTATAAATGAAGTTTTGTTATAAAGAAGATGATATTTTACACAACTGGAGCAATCACTTTTTGTATTTAGCTTTGTTGGAATGAGCTGTATAGATTTGATTGTATTCCGTTAAGATATTGCTTCTTATTGTAATTAGATAACTTATAGGAGACGGATATCACCTTAATGACTAACTCTATTGCAGCGGTATGATTATATATTCCTCCTCATGTAGAAGAATAAGATAACGAATTCAAAGTATCTGTTTTAACATGGTTTCAGAGTTGTTTGATCCTGAATCATAGGGCAGCACTCTCCTGCCGATCCAAACCTGAATCCCGAATACCGATCGAATCTCGTACTCCCATCCCGTTCTGCTGCGAACCGAAACACAAAAAAACCCATAAATCGAATTCCATTGAAACCCAATCATTCAGCCATGTCTACCGATGGAGACCCAATTATTCAACAACAATCAGAAACTCTACCATCTGCATCATCCTCTACAGTTCCACCCCCACCAATTGTTCATGTTCAATACCACAGTGACAATTACCGGAGTCATCCTAGATGAAACTAATTATTCTCTTTGGTCTCAACTTATGGAGATGCCTATTGGTGCACGCAACAAAGGAGGCTATCTTACCGGCACAGCAATCAAGCCTACACTTGAAGATCCCGACTATGATGCATGGGTCACTGACAAACATAGAGTCAAAAGGTGGCTTATTGATTCAATGACTCCATCACTGATGAAGAGGTTTATTCGTCTTGGAACCGCTTGGGAGATTTGAGAAGCTGCTTCCAAGACTTTTTATGATGAGACTCTGATCTTTGAATTGAACCGAAAATCATTCACTACTCTGCAAAGTGGTTGAGCACTCTCTACGTATTATAATGAATTGATTGCTATTTTCAAGAGATTGATCATAGAAGCACAACTCAAGAAGATACAGTAGAAGGAGTTACTCAGCACCTCTATGAAGCGGCTTTGGGTTCATATCTTCTTGAGTCGACTTGATTCAGACTTTGACCAGGTTCGTGGAGAAATTTTACGGAATGAACCAAAGCTAGATCTTGAGAGTAGTTATGCCTACGTGCGTATGGTGGAACAACAGAAGAAGGATATGGGGAATTTTCCGATGAGCACAAAAAAGTACAGTTATGTCTGTCAATCGCCTTAACCTGGAGCGTTCCACCGCAACTGCAAATCGTTCAAGACAAAGCTCACCCCCTGGATTCTCACAGGGAAAACCCAGAGCTCCTCAACAAAATTTCCAGCCTCAGAATAATTCATCTATCCAACCCGGTGGGTTGGTGTGTCATCATTGTGGGGAGGCTGGTCACTCTAAGTGGAGGTGTTATGAAATTGTGGGTTATTCAGATTGGTGGGACTTCACCAAGAAGCCTCGGAAGAATATTTAAGGCAAAGTTACAGTTGCAACAACAGATTCATCTCAGGCAGCTGATACCCGCCCACCACCACAAGCAAATGTGACCCAAACAGGTAACTTTGGTAAGTCTCTCAATGTTAATTCCAGTGCTAGTAATACTACATGAATTATTGATACAGGTGCATCAGACCACATGACCAATAACCCAAATCTACTCCAATCCATCCAACCTTCTAAGCAAGCCATTATATCTACTGCAGATGGTAGTCCTTCTCCAGTTACTGGAGAGGGTTCTGTCATGTTATCGTCTTCTCTATCCTTGGATACTGTTCTTATTGTCCCATCTTTAGCTTACAGTTTACTATCTGTCAGCTAAATCACTGCTTCCCTATCATGTCTAGTAATTTTTTGGCCTTCATTTTGTATATTTCAGGACATCCTAACCCGAAAGATTCTTGGCTTTGGTGTTAGAAGGGGCAATTTGTACTACCTTGACTTGACAGACAATGAAAATCAGAAATTAGGACAAGCACATAAGGTTAGGGGAGTAGAAGAAGCAAAAGAAGTAGTATGGTTATGGCATCGACGCTTGGGACATTTGTCTTTTGGTTATCTTAAGAAGTTGAAGCCTCATTTGTTTTCAGTTGTTAGTGATTCGGATTTTAAGTGTGATGTTTGTGAACTCACTAAAAGTCACCGTATTTCATATTCACCAAGTTTTAATAAAAGTTTTGATTCCATTCATGACTATTCATTTTGATGTTTGAGGTCCGGCAAAGTTTTCTACTATGTTAGGAGCTCGATACTTTGTTACTTTTATTGATGAGTGCACACGGATGACATGGGTTGTATTGATGACACATAGGTGGGAATTATGTCAGGCATTTCAAGCGTTTCATAAGATGGTTTCTGCTCAGTATCAAAGAAATATTCAAGTCCTTCAGTCAGATAATGGGGGTGAGTACACAAGCAATGCCATGGGGGAGTTTTGCCACTCTGAAGGCATTCGTCATCAAACTTCTTGTGCTTATACCCCACAACAAAATGGTCTAGCAGAACGAAAGAATCGTCAGTTGTTAGAGGTTCTTCGTCCCTCTCTTTTTGTAATGAATGTGCCACGTGAATATTGGGGCGAAGCTTTGAAGTCTGCAGCCTATCTCATTAACCGAACTCCTTCAAGTGTAATTGATTTTGAGACTCCTCAGCATAAGTTATGTCGGTTAGTCTCTGCTCCAACTTTGTCAAATTTGAAACCTAGAGTCTTTGGGTGTGTAGCATATGTACACATTCCCATCTACAAAGCAAACTTGACCCATGTGCTAAGAAGTGTATCTTTATTGGTTATGCGAAGTTTAAAAAAGGGTACCGATGTTATGATCCCGATACGAAGACTCTCCATGTGTTCTTTGGATGTATCTTTCTATGAATGTGAGGCGTACTTTAAAGGCAAAGACCATGAGACTTCTCTTCAAGGGGAGAAGAGGTATATGGAAGAGAATTATCATGATATCTTCTCTGAAATTGAAGAAGTAGAAGAAAGATTGTTGCAGCAGGTGATTTCTAAAACGTCGAAAATGTCCCAAAGCATTGACTCGTCCAATTCCACTCCAGTCCGTCCTGACAATTATGAAGAGTTTTTTCACCCACCGAATACTCACGATCAGTTTGACATGCCATTAGAACAAACGAATGAAGAAGTTGTTTTGCCCCCTTCTACACCAACGCCTGAGGATACTTTTCGGGAGACTCACCCACAGGTAAACCCATGTCAAGAAATAGTTGTGTATAATCCCATTGAGTCTACTCATTCACCAGTTTCTGATTTTAAGACTCCTCAGCATAAGTTATGTCGGTTAGTCTCTGCTCCAACTTTGCCAAATTTGAAACCTAGAGTCTTTGGGTGTGTAGCATATGTACACATTCCCAAACCTCTACGAATCAAACTTGACCCATGTGCTAAGAAGTGTATCTTTATTGGTTATGCGGAGTTTAAAAAAGGATACCGATGTTATGATCCCGATATAAAGACTCTCCATGTGTTCTTTGGGTGTATTTTTTTATGAAGGTGAGGCGTACTTTAAAGGCAAAGACCATGAGACTTCTCTTCAGGGGGAGAAGAGGTATATGGAAGAGAATTATCATGATATCTTCTCTGAAATTGAAGAAGTAGAAAGATTGTTGCAGCATGTGATTTCTGAAATGTCGAAAATGTCCTAAAGCATTGACTCGTCCAGTTCCACTCTAGTCCTTCCTGACAATTATGAAGAGTTTTTTCACCCACCGAATACTCACGATCAGTTTGACATTCCATTAGAACAAACGAATGAAGAAGTTGTTTTGCCCCCTTCTACACCAACGCTTGAGGATACTTTTCGGGAGACTCACTCACAGGTAAACTCATGTCAAGAAATAGTTGTGTATAATCCCATTGAGTCTACTCATTCACCCGTTTCTATAAATCATGTTGAACCTAGATATCCTCATAGGTTAAACAAGGAAAATCCAAGGAAACAGTATGAGCCTGATCTCAAGGCAAAATCCAAATATCCAATAGCTAATCATGTGTCTACCCATAGATTGTCTAGGTCATATGCATTAACTATCAATCAATTATCTACGGTGGCTATTCCTAGAACTGTGTAGGAAGCATTGGATGATCCAAAATGGAGGACGACGATGAATGAAGAAAAGGAAGCACTTCAAAAGAATGCTACTTGGGAGATCGTACCATTACCTCAAGGGAAGAAGACTTTTGGGTGTAAATAGATATATACAGTAAAGTTGAAAGCAGATGGGAGCATAGAGAGGTACAAAGAAAGGCTTGTGGCAAAAGGCTATACTCAGGAGTATGGAGTGGATTATCAGGAGACCTTTGCTCCAGTGAAAAAAATTAATACCATTAGAGTACTTATGTCTTTGGCTGCCACTTATGATTGGCCATTACAACAATTTGATGTGAATAATGCATTCTTACACGGAGATCTAGAAGAAGTAGTCTATATGGAGGTGCCACTAGGAAGTCAATGCAAGCCATCAGACGTCGGTAAGGTATGCAACTTAAGGAAGTCATTGTTTGGCTTGAAGCAATCACACAGAGCATGGTTTGGAAGATTCACAAAGGCTATGAAAGTGTTTGGCTATTGTCAAAGTAATTTTGATCATACCCTCTTTATCAAGCGTAAAGCTGGTAAGTTAACAATGTTCATAGTCTATGTTGATGATATGGTAGTAACCGGAGATGATCCAAGAGAGAGAGAGAGAGAGGAAAAAGCATTACTGGATTACTTGGCTACTGAATTCGAGATGAAAGATCTGGGACATCTGAAGTATTTCTTGGGTATTGAAGTGGCTAAATCAAAGAAAGGGATCTCATTGTCCCAAAGAAAATATGTTCTTGATTTATTGGCCGAAACTGGAATACTTGACTGTCAACCAGCAGAGACACCTATGGAGATGAATCACGGACTATCTGAATATAAAGATCAAGTTCCCACAAATAAGTCCAGGTATCAACGTCTCGTTGGTAGATTAATTTATTTGTCTCATAATAGACCAGACATTGCATATACAGTTAGTATAGTTAGTCAGTTTATGCATGCTCCCAGTGAAGACCACATGAATGCAGTTTATCGAATTTTGAGGTATTTGAAGGCTGCTCCAGGAAAAGGATTGTTATTTACCAAGAATGAAGAATTGACAATTGAGGGGTATACTGATGCAGATTGGGCAGGTTCAAAGGTAGATAGAAGGCCTACTTTAGGATATTTTACATTTATTGGAGGTAATCTTGTGACATGACGAAGCAAGAAACATAAAGTTGTTGCAAGGTCTAGTGCTGAAGCTGAGTTCAGAGGCATGACACATGGAGTTTGTGAGTTGTTGTGGATTAGACATCTGTTGAAGGATTTGGGCTTCAAGAGTAGGAAGTCGATGGATTTACATTGTGATAACAAAGCTGCGATCGAAATAACGTATAATCTAGTTCAGCATGACCAAACAAAACATGTGGAGGTTGATCGACACTTTATTAAGGAGAACTTAAACCGGAAAATTATTCGTTTTCCGTTTGTCCAATCAGAAGAGCAATTAGCAGATGTTCTTACCAAAGCAGTGTCTGGAAAGGTATTCAACAGCTCAATTGACAAGTTGGGCATGATTGATATCTATGCACCAACTTGAGGAGGAGTGTTGGAATGAGTTGTATAGATTTGATTGTATTCCGTTAGGATATTGCTTCCTATTGTAATTAGATAACTTATAGGAGGTGGATATCACCTTAATGACTAACTCTATTGCAGCAGTATGATTATATATATTCCTAATAGAGAAGAATAAGATAACAAATTCAAAGTATTTGTTTTAACAAACTTAATATCATTTGGTCTAGTGACATTAGTCTTATCTTAATAAAGTGATAGATCGTGAATTTAACTCACAATAAACTTGTAGGATTTCATAATTTGGCGAAGTTAGTACATCGAAAGGCTGGTAGGCTGCTCTCAAATTTTTATTAATGAAACTGTTAAATGCAATAGACATGAAATCTTCCTTGATTACAATAAACATATAATAATCCTTAAATAAAATCTAGAAATTCAACAAAATACATGTGTTCTATATATAATAACGAGAAATTCTACCCATTGAAAAATTGTCGAACAACTTGATGCATGACCCTCCCTGTTCGAACGATTACGAACAGACCACTCTTTTTTGTTGAGAACGATCAGACAAAACTCATTGAGTTTTTTCGTACTTTCGTTTAGTTTTTTTGTTTCATACATGTTTCGTTTAGTATTTCAAAAAGGTTCTCCATTAACACCTCCCCGTACGAAAGAGACTTCCCCAGAAATGTCTGTCCTCGACAATTCCCCCTTTGAAATGATAAACCCATCTGCTTTCACCACCTTCACTTTCCCCCGCCTCTCTCCTCCGAGTCGTCTTCCATGAATCCTGTCTCCAACCCGCCGTCGACCCACCCCGAGTCGCCACAATGCTCGTCCGCCACTCTGACTGGATATTCTAAGAATCTCACAGTTTGGACGAATGCAAAGAAAAAGAAAAATGAAACGAGGAGAAAAGAGATACAGGAGTGAGAAAAATGTTTTTATAAAATCTTTTAATGGTCATGATTCGTCGAACGAATTTAACGGTCATGATCTTCTTTGACTTTTAAAATAATAAAAAACCCGAAAACATTTTCTGTAATTCACATACTGAAAATAATTTGTCAAATCACGTCCGTAAAACAGGACAAATACGTAGAGTGTTGGAAAAACATTCCGTAAGTACTCATACTCAAGTGGCGACGTTCGTTCTAATATTAAAATATTAGAGTGAATTCTCGACGTACCGAAAAGAAGTCGTAAATAAACCCTAGATGTGTCAAAAAATTAATAAAATAAGTCAGGGTCTCACAGCCAACATTTGACATTAAATTCTTTTACTGCATATGAGTTGTTTTTCCCTATCTGTTAACATCTTATGTAAGAACTTAATAAATTAACGGTTAGGTGTGTCATATGTTTCTACTAATATGGTGAGTGGATGACAACTCCAAAGTAAGCCATCAAGAAGACTTGTATAGTCAATCAAAGGTGGAACATCTGCCAGAACCAATTGCTTGACTTTTGGCACAGGAGAAAGTTTTTCTTCTTGTAATTCCTCAAAAGAAAAATGGACTATTTCACATGGTCGTCGTCTGATATATTTTGAAACGAAGACGATCACAAGCGGTAAACTTCCCTGGATATTCTCTAAGTTTAATAAACGATGCAGTGTTGAGATGAGTTACTCCACATATGATAAAGTTAGCAAAGTCCAACTTCTCAGATATTTGATCCATGATCTTACGGTACTTGATGATCAGGTGCGGCTCCTTCTCAATGATTATAGTTTGGAATCATATCTCCCATGATTTGCAGATTTCAGATATCAAGTTTTTAGATTTCGGGTGCAGCGGAAACGATTTCAGTGGTGGTGGTGGTAGATTTCTGGGTTTTAATTCAATTCAGAGTTTTCGGCTTTGATACCAAGAAGAACGGTATTCAGGAGAACTTCACATTCTTATTCAACCCAATTATGGGTTAATATATAACTTTACAAGAGGTGTCCTTATAGGAATAGATATATACAAAAGATCTTCTATACAAACAAAGATTCTAAAAGATCTTCTATACAAACAAGGATTCTGTAATTCAACACTTTCACCACCTTCACTTTCCCCCGCCGCCTATCTCCTCCGTGTCGCCTTCCTTGAATCTCTTCTCCATCCCGCCGCCAACCCACCCCGAGTCGCCGCGATGCTCGTCCGCCACTCCGACTGGATATTCTCCACCTCTTCCTCTTGGCTGCTAGATCAATTCTTTCTGATCATGGAATCCTAGTTGTAAATGTCATTCCTCCAAATACATCATTTTATGAAATAAATCAATATAACTATCCATTTTCTTTTATGCTGAAAAGAAAAATTTACCCAAAATATAAACAAACCCTACACTATCGCAACCTCTCCCTTTCTTAGTTTCTCTCACAAATCCCCTTAGTCTCTCTCTTTCATTAATAAGTACATCTTGTATTGAAACGGATATTTGGTTTTTTAATTCGTTGATTTGAGGTTTAATTTTTCTTATTTTATGTAAATGGTCATTCTCCCTGTTTTGGTCGTATTGTGTAATCATGGGTTGGATAAGAGATTCAGGTGATGGGTGGATATCTGATTTATGGAATTCTAGGGATAGTAGGCTGTTGGAAAATTTGATGAAGATTTCAGTGGTTATGAGGCTGCAACAATGATTTGGGCAGAGTTGTATGCATTCTAAGAATCTCACAGTTTGGACTGACCCCTTAGCAATTATAATACACATACACAGGGTCATGTTTCTTCGTCCCCCTATATAACCTGCAATGTCCGGATTCATATACACTTTTATTCTGATTGAAATTGATTGTCAAACAATCCTAATATTCTGTCCTCACTTTCAACCAATATACGGTAAATCACAAATTAACTTGAATCATGTCACATTCCAAATTTTTGTGCTCTGGAATAAAACATCAAAAGCCTATAAATTTGGTTGTGAATCGGAAGATTGTCCAATGCAAAGGAATAATTTAATTATCCTCAATACTCTTCAAAAAGCAAAACTAAGCTCCACAAATGATCGGCTCAAGATAGTTCCGGAACAACAATAATATAGGGGATGAGCTTCAGATGCTCAGTAAGTACGGCAAACAAGGAATGAAACACATGAAAATAATGGCGATAAGGATCAGATCATCTCAACCCTGTAGTTAAGATCAAGTCGAAAGGCATGATCATAAACTTGAGAAAGCGTCATAAGAAGTGAATGGACTTCAGCTTATTCAAAACTGACCGAGGAAATCAACAATTTAAATTTAAAATGGACAATGGAACCTATGGAAGTACTCAATATATATACAAGTACTCAAAAGTAAGGCACTTAAACAAGTAAAAAGACTAAAAACTGTGCTCTCAACTTGTTCCAAACAGAATAAAGACATGAGTATTTTCAAGTGAGATTTAACAAGAAAGCTAAGTTATATGTATTCAGGTCGATACAGTAATCATAGTTCAGAGACAAGAACACAAATTTCTCAACACTTGCTGTGTAAGGGATATGTTCATTGTAGGGAAAGGTCAAGACAAAGAAGATTCACCTATTCAAAACTTCACAAGGAAGAGATATCAAGTGCAAATAGGATGATGGGATTATTTAGAGCAAAATAGCTAAGGAAGAGTAGTGAAGGATCAGACTTTAATAGTCAATTGAAAGTGATCTCAGACTTTGTATTCAAAACTCATTACAAATAAAAAGGTTTAACTTTCTTTTAGTCAAATTGATAGGAGGATTTGATGCAAGACGAATTCTTGTAAAAGAGGACAATAACTATTGCACTAGAAGGAAACCAAATTCAAACAGCAACTAAACACGAAATTATATATCAAATATTGATAGGCACAGGTTGTTCCAGATGTACTTGAATATGACTCAAAGACAAGATTCAAGTCAAGTTAAGTGAACATGAATGATCAATCTGAATAATAAAAAAGGCATAGACCATGCTTGAGTACTTACTGGAGAGCTAAACCAGATTTCCAGACTCCAAATAAAACATCTTTACCAAACAGACCTTAATCAAGACTCAAGCATGACAAACATAGCCCAAACATAGTTGATATTTGCAAATTCTTTCCAAGCATAGACCAAAATAGAATCAAAGCTATAAAGAAAGGTTGCTTTCCCTACCTCAGATTCCTACGAATCAGATGCCAAAACCTCCTCACCCAAATACCCAATCCATCCTAATGATCCAGCCACCTAACTTAATAGCTCTGAAGCACAGACACTTCTATTGAAGAAGTGCCAGACACTCCCCGACACGGCCCGACACAGCCCGACACGGTGTCCGACATGCCACGTGACGTGTCCAGAAAATTTGACTTTTTCAACACTTCTCTGACACGTCACGTCGTCGATTTGAGAATTTTCATCAAAAAAATCAAAACCTAAATCGCAAAGGGCAGTAAGCCACTAAGCCGCACCTCACCTAAAACACAAATAGAGAAACACAAAGAGGGAGGCGAGTTCCGACGCCCAGCTTCGACCTCCGCGCTCTGACGCCCAGCTCCGACGACCAACCTTCGAGTTGGGACGGCCAGGCGAGACCTTCAACAGTAAGTCACTACGTCGCACCTCACCTAAAACTGAAATAGAGAAACGCAAAGAGGGAGGAGAGTTCTGACGCCCAGCTTCGACCTCCGCACTCTGACGCCCAGCTCCGGCGGCCAACCTTAAAGTTCCGACGGCCAGGCAAGACCTTCGACCTCCGCGCTCTGATGCTCAGCCTCGGCGGCCAATCTCCAACCTCTGAGCTCTGTCCCTAAAACTTCTTTGATCTGTGAAAACTCTTCCCGTAAGTTCATCACTTGATTCACTTCATCTCATCCTCTTTCATAATTATTGTTCCAGAATCTAGAATCTTTGGGGAATGTTTGATTGTGTGAATTGTGAAGTCATGATTTTGTTAAAGTATATGTTATGCACATTTGGACTTAATTAAACTAGTTTCTGCCCAACTTTGGGAACATTTGTTAATTCTCTTTGATGTTATTTGTTATGATTATGCAATGGAATGGATTCAGAACATTATTTTGATAATATAATTGATTTATTTCATATTTTAGTATATTTTGATGTATTAAAAATATATAAATATATTATTCTATTTGCCGTGTCGAATATGCAGTTTTTAGGTTTTGTCGTGTCGCGCCGTATCGTGTCGCCGTGTCCATGTCCGTGTCCGTGCAACGTATCCTAATAGTGAAATTTTAGAGATGAATCAAATTAATATATCGCTTTTTATGCATTGACGGATTATTCATTATTTGGTAGAATTGAAACTTGCTGAGGTGAGTATATGCCAGAATTACCTAATGAACAATAAGTTGGTCTGTATTCTGTAACTAGCTTTCTACAGTTATGTCTTTTTTTTAAACAAAAAAAGAGGATCAAAGGATTTCACTCTTACTCTCATGGTGACTCAAACCTATAACTTCGTCAATCGATAATGGATACGTTTACTACTGTGTTATAACCACTTCATCAGCTTTCTACAGTTCTGTCAGTTCATCAATTAGTTTATATCATCCCAAGAGTAATAGATGCAACGTTAACTACATACATATAAAAGAAAATTAAACTCACTCTTTTTGCAAATTGTACATATTATGCTTTCATTTGCATAGTGATTGATACTAAGTTCTTCAAACAAACGATGACCTATATCATTACATTTTGTGGTGAAACTTTACAGGTGACCGCATTACCAGGACTCATTGGTTGATGCCACCACCAACTACAAACAATGACAAAGCAAGAAGAAAAAGGATTGGTGCACCGAAGAAGTTGATCTAGTACTCTGATGATCAGATTTCTTTCTTTGTTTAAATCTTTTACATGTATGAATTAGAAGGGATAGAGTTCCAAATCAATAACCATTCTTATAATTAGTATGAAAGTTTGGATAAGGTAACTAGCTTGTAACTCAATTTTGAAATAAAGGCGCAGTTAAACAGAAAGCTGGAATTTGTTCAGAGAGCGGTTATGTTTGTAATCACCTCCCATCAACACCTTAAACTGAAGAACATAGGGAATTTAAAAATACACAACTAAATCTTGGATCATGATTCTACACTATTAATCCATACAAATATTACTTGACAAAACGACAGCCATGGTGCAGGTCAACAACACAAGTAGAATTTTTATCCAAAAAAACTTGTAGAATTTGACCGAAAGATTCCACTGAACAAAGATGCATGAACTTCAAACCTGTGCTTTTGATTGAAGTACAGGGTAGCAAGTAAAATCTGAACCAGGTGAATTATTTGATCAAAACAAATTCCATGATTGCCATGTCAAACAACAGTTTATAATCTAAAACCCTAGGTTACCCACAATCTCAGTAGGTAACAACGTGCTGCCGATCTGGCTTGCTGAATTGACCTGCTTTGCAACACACCAAACTGCAACATTATAACTTGTTCTTCAAAATTTGATGTCTGTCCTCCATGTACCTTGCACACTTGGATGTTTGGTTACATGTCTAGTCCTCAGTTTCACCACTTTTCTTCCCAGTGAATTCCTTAGCCTGGTTGCACATTGAAGAACTTCTTCAGGATCCATATTCTTCACACACACCACCCTTTCATTTTGATTATCTGTCCATTGACGAGAGAAACTCTCAGAAAATGTTTAACGCCATATGCAGCAACTCACATATATGCTAATGGGCATGGGTGTGAGAGATCTTACTGTATAAGCCCTTCAAATGAGGATGCTGTCCACGAATGTGTTCAATAACCACCTCTAGCTGAGGATTCATTTCCTTAAAGGCCGGTAGATGCGACTCCATAAATGACCTACCAACAGAATAGTTGAGTTATAGGTAATCAAACTTCAATAAAGTTTACTGCTACATATTAAAGTTATCATACTCCATGAACAGAACAGAACGGGATAGATTCTTTTTCTCCCCTTGAGAACCAGGAAAGAAACAGACTCCTAATGTAGTGTAGCAGACTAATTTGGTGGACAGCACATAAAAATAGTAGTGTTGCGTGGAATCCAGGCCAGAATTTTTCTCTTTTACTGTGTTATAGACTTATAGTATTTTAAGGGAACTTGTCTGTTGGATAGGAATCATAGGGTAACAGAAAATGGAAAAGGTACTGTTCAACTTCAAATAATGATAATCACTTCTACACACCAAATTATGATAATTACTTCTACACACAAAGAAACTACTTATAATATAGTTGTATAACACCAGCTATTAAATTCCAACTAATTTGTGACCAAAAACAAAAAAAACGTAATGCAACAAAGCATTGCAATTACTCCCAACCCACTACCCAGCATGGTTTCTTAAGAGTTTAACTACGTCAATAGTATGAAACAATAAAGAACAGAAGTTAAATAACCTGCTAAAGATAACTTCAAAACTCAATAAACTTGTGATACCATATTGCATCTGACAAACAAAAGTTGATTTTCAATGAACATGAGCTCTTCTTTGGTTTTTTTTGTCTTTTGCAATTATTTTATTGATATTCAGAAAATATTATAACAGAATCCATTCATGCATAACAGAAGAAAAAAAGGTTCCTTTTGTAAGAGATGATATGAAACATCATACTAGACGGTACAGGGGATGGTCGCATTAGTCAGTTTTGGAAGAAATGGAAGACTACTTGGTGGCCATTCTTACAGTTCAGAAAATGCTAAGCTGTACTTGCAAAATACTTTTCCAATGCATGGGTCTGCAGCTAGTGATGATCTAAAGAACATACCTGATTCCCCTACTGCTTCCTCCCCAATCAGAATAGCTCACAACCAGTTTTTTCAGCTGCCACACGCCTCTCAAAGCCATCTGACATCACCAACATCGTACGTTAGCCAAGAAACTCCAAAAAAAAAAGAAATTGTGTGCCAAAACTTGTTAAAGCTATAAAACATTTAGAGCAGTTCATGTGGCATATAAATTGCATACAACCACATGCATCCTTGTCCTCTGTTAACATTGTTGCTAACTACAAATCTTGTGTAATTAATACATTTGCATACTGTAGTTGAGATTAAAAAAGCATACGTAATCCCTAATAAAACCAAAGGCATGGCATGGTAGAATCACGGTGCAAAGAGATTTCAACATGAACTGAGAACCCAGCAATCCGAAAAGCCAATTCAACCAAAGATTAGAGAAAGAAACCGACAAGAAGACCGAATTAAAAGGATAACCCTAGAAATTGAAGAGTTGAAGGCTTCAATGAATTCTATAGTTTTGATTCAATTCGCCATACCTGAGCGGATCAAGAGCTGAAGACGGCTATTTGAGCGTGGCTGTCCTGCGCGGCGTTTCTTTTAGTTTTACCCGCAACAAAAATAAATAAAAACTAACGTTTTCAATTGTAGACCTTCGTTTTAAACTTATAATAAAGGAAAAGAAAAATTGACATGAAGAGATACAAGATTCCACGGCTACAAATTTAAGGATTCAGTTTTCTGAATTCTTCTTGTTTGAATTTATTTTGATGATTTAAAACAATTAGATTGTAACAAAATTACATTGTACTTAATCTAATGGTTTTAAACCGTCCGAGTAACAAAAATTCAAATAAATAAATCAAACTCAAAATTTAGACATGGAGGAAGCAATCTGAGCCGACTTTTAATGGAAAATGTGTTATTACGTATCTAAGGAACTTGACTACAAGTGAAACAAGCAAAAGGAAAAAAACCTAAAAATAATAGCCCACACTGGCCCAAATAATCCTCAGGCCCTAGGCCCTGATGACATAGCCTAAGTATGTTTCTCCCCTTGTGTTGATCACTATGTAGGCAACCACCACATCGCATCCCTTGTATCGTCGCCGCCCCACCTCCACCAGGATAACACCGTCACCATCGACTTGGAACCCTGATGCGCCATGGTTCCTCCACCACATATCAAGTCCTCGTCGTGGTATCTCCACCGCTCCATGAGACAAAACATTGATAGCCAAGAAGAAGAAACCAAAGAGTAGATCCCATAGTCAAGCCAAAGAGCACCTCAGATCTTAGAGGCTAGAGAGACAGAGAGCCATCGAACACACGTCCGACAACCTCACAATGACGACAAGGCAAACTCATCACGCTATGGAGAGCCGTCGGACAAGAGTAGTATTGTTGTTGCACACCCGCTCTGGTAGAGAGATATTTTTTTCTTTGTAAAGGTCTATCTTTTAGTAACTATAATTTATGAAACATATATGGATAAATTAAAGGCTTCCTTTAGTGTCATATTCTCCGCCAACAACACCAAATTATTACCAATATGCCTAAATGACAAAAGCATTTAGGCATAAGATAATAAAATTTTCAACAAGTCTATGAGAGATTTTCAACATGTCTATGAGAGATTGATCAGATTGCGGTCTAACGTTAAAAGAGAACAATTCCCACATACTTAGAGCAAAATTACAATGAATAAACATATGATCCATTCTGACATTAGAGAAAGAGAGTTTGGCAAGTTTTCATAGAAGCCAGGAAAAAATATTGACATTAGGGGATATCTTTTTTGACATTAGAGTTTGCCCTTCTAATGAGGATCTCTAAGTTGAAGACTTTTGAATTAATTGATTATCAGACTAACTTTTTGATTATATTTTGATATCTTAACCGTTTAAGTTGTAGATTTATATAAGTAAATCAATCCTATAAAACTTCAGCCAAAGTGGTGGTCGTTAAGACCTAGAACTAGATCAAATCAATGGACGAACCATATGTCAAACATGAACCGTTCAAATTCATAATTGGTTAATCACACTTATGAATGACTTAACGATTTTCAATTTAGTTAAAAATTTACAGAAAATGACATACTCATAAAAATTTGATTGATTCCTCCTTCATGTCCACCCTCAACCCGTTTTATAGAGTTAGGGTTAAGTGCTTCCCTTTTCCTTCAACTCTAAGGTAGGGAGATTTTTCTTCCTTAACCGAGAAAAGAGAGATCTTCACCAATATCTTGAGGTGGGTATCAAAACTGGAAATATATATTACGTCCTAAACATTTGGTTAGGTGAACCACCAGACATTCTACGTGATGTATTCTATGAGGATGGTGGTTTGAACTCTAATGGGCATCTCCAACAATGAAAGAAAAACTCATACCCAAACCCAAAACTCAAAAAATCAGCTCTCCAACAATCCAAACCCATACTCAAATTTAGGGTCGACTTCACAGTCGACCCATTTTGGGTCGAGTTGCAGGGAGGAAACCCATTTCTATCGTGGGCCTAAACTCGTGCAACAACACGTGAAGAAGCGCAGAGCGCTAGAGGAACAACACGCCAAGCACTGGGGAGGGAGAAGGACGCCCGCTAGATGCCAAAATAGTGTCGCTTCCTCTGCTTTACGCGCTCCGCATACACGCGGTCTCCTTTGACTGCGCACACTGGCGGCTGGGCTAGACCACGTGTGTTGTTACCTTTGTGTGAATCCAACGGTAACAAAATGGGACGGGTGGCGATTTTTTAGGCCAAAAAATTATCAAATTAACTGAAAAAAAATTAGAAAAATATAAAATATTTTTTTGCCCATTACATTAGAACAGTAAATTTTCACAATTTCTATAAATACCTTCCACCTTCTTCTTAATTCTTCACTCCAAAACTTCTCTCTTCCTTCCATAGTCTTTGTATTCATAATTGTTCTTCAACAAGCTAGTTTGAAAAAATTCTCAAAATGTCTAACCCCAAACTTAGAGGAGAAGCTTGGAAACAACCCGAAAATGTAGCATTGTGCGTGGCGGTGGTTACAATTGGTGAAGATGGTGACAAGGCTACTAGTCAAGAGAAGAAATATATTATGGGATCGTATATCGAAAATATATGAGACTCGCAAGCCACCCGGTTCCGTTATTAGATTGGAAGGAGGGTGTGAAACTCATTGGAGAAAGATTAAACCGGGTTGCACAAGGTGGACTGAAGCTCTTACCCAAGCGGAGGCCGCTCACGCAAGTGGTCAAAATGCCACGGACTTGGTAATATACCTAATTTATATATATATTTAGTAATTTATTTATTAAATTTATGTCAATGAGTATCAATTATATGCATCCATCATCATTAAATTGCTTCATATGACAGTTAATATTAGTTTATACTTGTTTATAACCATTAATATTAGTTTATCTTTATGACAATTAATATCTACTTGTTTATAACCATTAATACAAATTCATATATATGATCACCAATATATATGTTACATGAATATATAGGAATTGCAAGCTAAGTCGGTATATCGCTCATTGGCTTCGGGAGAGGAGTTTAAATTTACGCATTGTTGGCCAATATTGAAGGATAAGGAAAATTTTAGCAAACCTCCATCTTTCGATGATATTTCCCCTAGTGCTGTCACACCCCGAATCTTATAATTTCACTGTGAGTTACCTTCCCTCCTTTATCCGTGAATTTACGGTGTCGATAATGAGGTTTGAACAATAAAAAATTAACTGTCGGGATTGTTGTCGGTAATTTAAAAATTATCGGGGATTTTTAGTGGGGTTCCCCGCGTTTTAGGAAGTTTCCTTATTTGGAAACTTCTTTTATTTTCCCTCACTTTCCCTTTTCGGTCACTTTCTCTTTTCTTCTTTCTTCTTTCTCTCTTTCCTCGCGTTCGACTCTCTCCCTGGGTTCTGGCACTGTGCACGCCGAGATCCGCCACCACCGGCTGCTGTGGGGCGCGTGATCGGTCTTCCTCGACTCGGCGGAGGTCCGGCAACCCAGCTGGCTATTGTTAAGGGGCAGCGCCGCCGTGTGGAGAGAGAGAGAACTCTCGAAATCCGACTGTACACTCGGGTTCCGATCGGGTCGGGCCTCCGTGCCGTCTCCAGCCGTTCGCAGCCGGTCCACAGTCAACCTCCGAGCCTTCCAAAGTCAGAGAAGTGGACGATTTCGAGCTAGGACGTGAGGATTTACGTTCCGGGGAGGCACAGGATCGCTCCCAGGGCTAGTCCCGTCACTGTGAGTGGACAGTTTATTTTATTTAAATGAATGCATGCCCTAATTGTTGATATAATTGCATGGTTTTTATGATTGTTTCGAGTACGATATGTTCCTCGGGTGCTCGGATATTATATTTGGATTTATGCTTATATGTCGTGAAATAGATTTAATTATTTGTTTGGGAAGAGTATTCGAGAAAAGTATTGTTAGGAATTTCCTTTATGGGTTGTCCAATGATTATGCTAGCTAGAGTAGCGTGAGGGCGCTACTAGAGCTCTTAGCTCCGACCCTAGCCTGAGAGGTCAGGCAAATTACGTAGTGCACTATGAGGGTTGTCCATCACCACCTACCTAGAGCTCTTAGCTCCGACCCTGGTCTGAGAGGACAGACACGCCTGAGATGTCAGGTGGATATTCTAAGGGTTGTCCATCACCACCTACCTAGAGCTCTTAGCTCCGACCCTGGTCTGAGAGGACAGACACGCCTGAGATGTCAGGTGGATATATTAAGGGTTGTCCATTACCGTTTTATATAGCTAGCATAGCGTGAAGGCGCAACCAGAGCTCTTAGCTCCGACCCTAGTCTGAGAGGCCAAATTTATTGTGTTTGTGAATAATACTCTTCCCATAATCTTTATTGGTTTATATTATCATGCATTTGTGGAGATTTAGAATTTGGGCATGCATAAATGTTATTTAAATCCATAAATCTTTGGGAGAGCATGAGGCATTGGTTTGAATTATTGTGGCGATTTTCTTTGTGGTTCATGGTTTATTTTTCGTCCACTCACTCTAACATTTTCCATGTTTCTCCCCTGGGCCTTTGTTTTTCTTAAAATGCCCAGACTGCAGAGTTCGGCCAGCAAATTAGGAGGCGCATAGTGGTTACCTCTCCACACAGTTTTCACTAGTAGGTTTCTGAAAACCTACAAGTGTATTTTCTTTCTTTATATTAGAGCTCTAATAACCTGGGTGTATTTTACTATGTTTCGGGGTAGAGCACGGAACTTATTCGGTATTATTTTAGAAATTGTTGATTATTATTTATGTTGAAGATTTTTAATGCGGTTGTATTTGTGGAGATGTTGTGTGTTGATGTGAGCCGGATGGTTCTTTATAGGAAGGGGGATGGAATTAGAAGTGTGTTTACTTTGCTTTTAGGTGAAGGGTTACCTACTATTAGGGGACATTATGCCGAAATTTCGGTAACTACCCTTCTAGGTGGGTCCCGCAGGAGTCATTTCGGGATTTACTGGGAAATCTCGGGATGGGTCCTGTCATTGGTATCAGAGCACTAGGTTATTCGATTCCTTTTCTAATTGTTACTGCTTATGCCTTGTGTGAAACTAGTATCTATAGAGTGATGGACCGACCGCGGCGGATCCATCAGCATTTATGCTTAAGATACGAAGTGATCATCGAGTATTTGCAGTAGCTACTATAGTATTATGTGTGCTACATGGTACTAAACATCTTGGTTTCAGGTTTAATTATGCGCCGAGCACGTGGCCGAGCTCGTAGGGAGAATCTTTCCCCTCCACCGGAAGGAGAAAACCCTCTTCCTCCTCCTTCTAGAAGAGGAAGTGAAGAGTCAGCTACTTTGGGAGCGGGTTTGTTAGAGCGGTTGGTGCAGGGTATCCGTTCTGGTATGAGTTCTGAGCTGAATTATGAGAAGGCCCGCAAGCATGGTGCTAGAGTGTTTACCCATGCTAGTGAACCCATGGAAGCACTCAGTTGGTTGGAGGAGACCGAAAAGATGTTTCGAATAGTAAATTGTCCAGAGGAAAGGAAGGTGGCGATAGCTACACAGTTCCTGGAGAGGGAAGCTTGGCATTGGTGGCTTGATGTAAGCCGCAGTGACAGGACCCACCCCGGATTAAACCCCTTTAACCCGAAGTAAATCCTGCGGGGACCACCTCAAGGGAACTTCTTACCGAAACCCCCTTGAAATGGCCAACCCTTCCTACTAAACTAACTAAACCGGGTTAGTCAGAGCAGTCTACAGAGATGATTACCCCAAAGAATTTCAAGCAGCAACGGAATTATCGACTATGCCTCGACTCGCGTACGCGCTCGACCTCCTCTCAAGAACCCTGCATCACTGGGCATTTAAAAACGAAAGGCCCAGGGGAGAAACATTTAAAAACTGTTAGAGTGAGTGGACGAAAATGAAATATAAAAACTCTATTTCCTTTAATGCTCTCCCAAAACTTTAATGATTCAAATATCATTTATGCATGCCCACAATTACCAAATTTCCACAAACGCATGACAAGGTAAACAATTAAAGAATATGGGAAGAGAAATGTGCACCAAACATAATAAGTCTGACCTCTCAGACTAGGGTCGGAGCTAAGAGCTCTAGTAGCGCCCTCACGCTACGCTATGCTAGCTAGATAAAATAATACGGTCAACCCTTATAATATCAACCTGACCTCTCAGGCTTGTCTGACCTCTCAGACCAGGGTCGGAGCTAAGAGCTCTAGAATATGTGATAACGGTCAACCCTTATAATATCAACCTGACCTCTCAGGCTTGTCTGACCTCTCAGACCAGGGTCGGAGCTAAGAGCTCTAGATAAAGTGGAAATGGTCAACCCTCATAGTGCACTACGTAGTTTGCCTGGCCTCTCAGGCTAGGGTCGGAGCTAAGAGCTCTAGTAGCGCCCTCACGCTACTCTAACTAGCATATTTATTGGTCAACCCTTAAAATAAAAATTCATAACAATACATTAATCAAATTCTCTTCCCAAAACAATTAATTAAAGCAATTCCTTGTCATATATGCATAAAACCAATTTCCAACGAAGTCTCGGGTTCAATTCCATTCGAAGGACGGCCCTCACCGTCTATACCCATTTTCGGAAGAAATAGTAAATCGAGTAATAATGTAAATACGTTCAAGAACCCGAGAGAGATATAATTCTCGAAAACAATCATAAACATCATGCAATTAACTCAATAATTAAGGCATGCATTTATTTAAAATAATATGTCCACTCACAGTACTATTGCGACCTTTCCGCTCGGAAAGCTCCTCGAGCGACACCCTCGAACTACCCGCGTAGTCGAGTCCGTCTCACGTCCGACCAGAGACTGTACAACAAATCATCAAATTAGTCAATCACGGTTGACTTGATCTTTTCCTAGTTTGACCAGGAAATTCTTATTTGACCACATGTTGACCAAGTTCCGTTTTATGGCACTTTAACCTTTTTAACTTTCTTTCCCGGTCATCGACTCCTTTTCAATTTACCGAAAGTCCGACTCAGCTTCCGAACTTTCCTTTATTACTTTTAACTTGACGTTAGGGTGTCACGTATTAATTCGTTGAATTACTATGGACACCTAACGTGTCATATTAACCAAAATATTTAACCTCGAGTCGATTTACCGATTTATCATTTTCTCATAAATTCCAGTTATCTATTTCCGATAACAATTTAACATTTTACCGAATTAACCAACTAGTGTCCAACTTCATTGAACTTCAACCCTTTAACCATCTTTCTGAAAATACAACTTCCCCAAAGTGAAAGCTTTCCTTTAATGGAAACTTTCCCAAAATGGAAAGTTTCCCAAATTAACAGGTTTCCAAACTTAGAAGGTTTCCCAAAATGGCAACTTCCTAATTACGTCCAATTTCTCCGTAAATGTCTCAATTACGAAATAACCGTACTTTTTGACTAAAAGCTTAATAAGGATTCGATTTCTACCTCTTCGGCATTCTGCCGGTTTACGGCATCACCGGAATCTTCGCCGGATTCCGGTAACTTGCCGGAATTTCGCCAGAGTTTCCCCGTTTTCTGCGTCACCAAGTTACGACAACAAGACAACAACAAAAACAACACAATTTAGCATCACTTCAACAACACAAACAACACAAATAGCACAACTCAGTAGCTCCAAAATCAGCTCACCTACACATCGATCCGAGGCAGAACACCAGTCCTCTGCCTCTGCCTCTGCCTCTGCCCAAGCACCAGCAGCTGCCCTGCAGCTCGCCTGAGCTTGAGAAGCTCACCAAAAAGGTCACCGGAGGAAGAAGAGGAGAAACCAGGGGGGACCCGAAACATTGGAACAGTGAGATGCAAATCTCTCGATTAGAAGTTCAAATCAAGGATTAGGTACAAGGAAATGAAGAAGAGGAAAGGAGAAACAAGAAACTCACCTCCGATCGTTGATTCACAACCTGAGTCGCCGGAAAACGGCGAACACAGTCTCCCTCCTCCCCCTCCGATCTCCTCCCTGCCGCACTAATCGGAGAAATTCCGAGAGGGGTTTTGTCAAGGGAAGGAAACTGAGTGATGTGGTGGTGGTGCGCCGGCGAGGAGACAGCTGGATGTGGCTGGGTCGAGCTGAGAACGCCGGAGACGAAGCGGAGTCGAGAGAGAGAGGAGGAGACTCGGTTGACCCGAGTCTGGTCTCTTTGACCGGGTTGACCGGTCTCTTCCTTAAATACCAAAATGAACGGCCCAGATTTGATCTTAATAAAGATCAACGGTCCAGATTTAAAGTAGGTGAAAAGTAAAAAGGTAAAATGGTGAAACTGATTTACCGGATTGATAATTAAAAATTACCGGAAACTTCGAAAATTCATAGAAAATAAACCGAAACTCCGAAAAATATTCCGAAAATACCAGGAGACTCGTGTCGACACGTACTACCACATCGAGTCATCAATTCAGGTATTTGGAGTACTTTTAAAAACTCGAAAATTAACTCGAGCGATAACTTATCGAATTACCGATCGCAATTAAAAGTCCTCGGTAACTCGTGAATCTCTGTGAAAGATAACTTTTATTAACTTGACAAGATTCGGGGTGTGACAATTCTCCCCACCTTATAAAAATTTCGTCCTCGAAATTTCTATACTCGAAGTCCAATACTGTGGGGGATAGTACCACTTAAAATAATAATATTGTTCTCCAATATCACTTCCTTCTGAGAACTCATCTGAGACGCCTCACGAATAGCATTGTCAAAACTCTAAACACATGCCCTTTACAATCAACATAACAACTTCGACCAGTAACCAACCTCCTATCCCTTCTGGTTTAGCCAACTAAACACAACCCAATATTCTTACTAACCACAAGTGACGTCGTCACAATACTACTAATACTCATCTGATCCAATAACACCTCGCTTGCCGCGAGTAAAATTTCTTCAAGAACACTCGTATTCTTTCGTTGAATTTAGATATCAACTCAACACATTCCCTCTGCAGGAAATGACTACCACGCCCGAGGAGTAGGGTCCGATGTCACTAATGGATTTAAATCCTCTGGTAACACAATACAACGTGGGGTCAACACCCATGACAACAAGCCCGTGAGAAAACCATGACGACTTGTGTTACACGAACCATCACCTCATTTGAACCAAGCTTCCTGATTTGGTTTACGCTTTCTAGAAACTATTCTGTCATGTTGTAGAGTAATTGTCTTCCCTTACTCTATCATTACTCAAACCATAGTACACCCAGGACACGAGTTGCCATGAATTTTAGCGTAAATCCAAAATCATAGCCTTTTAATCAGGGAGATACAAGTCTCCAGACATCGAGATCCCACAATACTTACTCCTCGCATGAAGACAATGGTCAGACTACGTACTACTCACGTAACTATTCTGACCACACAAATCCGGACCTTTTTACTCACAAGCCAACCATGAAATCGCTTGCTCAATTGTCACCTCGTGGAACTACAACGTACTTTACCACGGTAATACCTCACCGTACAACTCATAGGTGAGGTACCACTGACCTCCCCATCTCTTACTTTAACCTGGGATGACGCATAGTGCAGAACTTGCACTTCAACCATAACTGTGCGTCTATTAAACAATACCGCATCACAATCTGGGATAAACTTACCATTAGATGACTCCCAAAGCCTTACCCGCTCAACAGGGTTATTCCATTCCCAGATGCCTCCATTACCACATCGTCCGGTAATAACCAGCAACTTTGGACATTTAACTAGATCAGACATCTACATGAAATTTAGTGTCACTGGTGCACACCCAAAGGAACCCTTGATCAAAGCATCGGGAAATTAATTCCGCCTGAACTTAGCCACATTGATCACCAAGTATCCAGTTATCACCGCACTGGGTGAGTACACACCACAGAGTCAACTCGTACAACTGGTCAGTTTCTAACAAAACTGTCCCCCAGGCTCTGCCAGTTTACCATCCACCGCAACCTCTATTCGGTAAGATTCAAAATTCTCAATCGCTTACCACTCTAGATCTTAATTCACAAGATCCACTGCCACACGTTAACATCCTCTCAGATCATAACTTAATCTGAACGTAGCTTAATCACTCCACGGTTTCCGATGGAGTGTTGCCAACTTAGCAACATACTTTACTACCCTTGTAACAATTTGGTTTCCAAAACCTTGACTCGTAACACCTTTGAGTCATCAAAGAAACTCTTTCCTCAGTTTCACCGCTTTCACACTCACCGAAAATGTTGACCATTTCGAGAGTCACCTCCAATGACCTTTCTTGCTACCACTCTACACTCGTGGCGCCAAGAACTGCCGCTAGATCAAGAATTCTTAACAAGTAGGGTCACTACTCAAATGACCAATGACCATAGCAACGCCAATAAAACTTTAATCCTCTCAGGATTTCCTTAAATTAACCTCAATAATTGATCTCCCAGATCTTAATCCTCATTTCACAGATCGAATTGAGAATATTTCCTGTCACTGCAGGAGATATGACTTATGATTCCCGAACACGTCTAAGTACACCTTCGGTTACAATACTTGATTAGACCACAGCCAGTGGGTGCACAAATTTCCATGCCATCAAGCTTAGTTAATCACCCTCGAGGAACTAAGTGTCATAACGGACAACTTTGGTTGCAGGTCGAAGCTTGACCATCTACAAACATTCTCACTCAAATTCAATGATCCAGTAAACCTTGCCCCACTGCTGTCACTTCACCACTTCCGTGTACTTATCTCGGAAAACATCCGACCACCAACTAACGATATTAATGATCTCGCTAACCATCATAAAAGTCGGAGCGACTAACAATAACCCACTTCCGACATATACTTAAATGGTTAGGCCATCTTCTGGACGTTTTGTACCGAAACTTCCCACCAAACGTCTCTAATCTCCGTTCTCACTAAATGGAACTCTCATGAGAAAGTCTTAAGATAATGTCATCACCAGCCTTAGTCACTTACCTGGTGTCCTTTTTGACCACACAGCTATACAAAATAATTATGCCTTGCCCGCGTGTGCTACCCAAATTTCACTTTACCACTTCCCTACACAAGAAGGTACACGTGTTCATGTGGGGTATACCCTTGTACATCTTCAGCCGTCGAAACCGTGTCGTTTACACAACAACCGGTTCCAACGCCACAATTAATATAAAGTCAATCAAGACTCGTATCACTGTCTCCGGTACCCCAAGCACTCTTGGTCCGAGACCCGGTGGCTTGTTGCCACTTTCAACATGTTCCTTAAAATTCCAGAACCACTTAACTTTAATTACCCCAAGTAACGCTTTCTCGATCTGAAAATCGATCTCTAATACAGCCAACCTGGAGACTCCTCCACTGGTGTACTAATTACAACACTTTGACCGCAGGTGGATAACTCACCTTATGGTTGACATGAGCCCCAAGATCTGGTGACACGATTTTTTTTTTTTTTTTTTTTTTTACCTTCACGATAACTGGCCCAATGACCATTGTCACCAACAATCCAATTCACGCTTGGACTCACTAACAATTCAAATCTTTCTAGTACCCTAAACATGGGTGGCTGGAACGAAGAGGATCTCGTCGCAACTGACGACAACAATGTCAGCACCAAAGCTGACCCAAACCATTATTTTCAGTGGCTGTCCCATAAAGCATCAAGTGACCAAAACAGTCTTTACTTCCTTAACATTCTTCAATAGTGTCACATCATGGACTCGTCACTAGAAAAAGTCCATTGATCACAAATAATAACACTCAATTCCCTTGAGTCTTTCCTCTTCATACGTCAGTTGGTTTTTCTGAAACCACACTCATGACGAACCTCAACAAAATCGTGGCAATCGTCAAATCTTATTATTCATCCTTTCTGAACAATCGCGTTAGGCGACTTCATCTCTTACATTAACTCGTACGACTCTCCACTGTTAAGAGTCTCATAACTCGTACACCAAAGCCTTGTCTTAGGCTTCTACAGCATCCCTGTCAACAACCATGACAGCCCCTCAGGTGTGAATTAGCTGTTTCACCACCGAATATTCACACAAATGTTCAAGCTCGTTAAATAGCGGGAGTTTACAGCTCGATCCCCAACTCAAATCTCGTAAATCAATGGGGGATACCAAAAACATAAACACGTAACGAGCTTACCTTGTTCCTTACAGGAACTCTCTATGAGGTCGCGCGTACTGAGGCATAGTCTTGAAAATTCGATCGTTTATAGGACCACTCGGTCCATATCTCAATCAGGAAGTACTAACTCATATCCTTAATAAACACTAAGCGTCCAAGCATAAAATGCCGATGGATCCGCCGCGGTCGGACCATCACTCTATAGACACTAAGTGATACCAAGTATATGAGGTAGTAACAGGAACGATAACCTAATGCTCTGATACCATTGACAGGACCCACCCCGGATTAAACCCCTTTAACCCGAAGTAAATCCTGCGGGGACCACCTCAAGGGAACTTCTTACCGAAACCCCCTTGAAATGGCCAACCCTTCCTACTAAACTAACTAAACCGGGTTAGTCAGAGCAGTCTACAGAGATGATTACCCCAAAGAATTTCAAGCAGCAACGGAATTATCGACTATGCCTCGACTCGCGTACGCGCTCGACCTCCTCTCAAGAACCCTGCATCACTGGGCATTTAAAAACGAAAGGCCCAGGGGAGAAACATTTAAAAACTGTTAGAGTGAGTGGACGAAAATGAAATATAAAAACTCTATTTCCTTTAATGCTCTCCCAAAACTTTAATGATTCAAATATCATTTATGCATGCCCACAATTACCAAATTTCCACAAACGCATGACAAGGTAAACAATTAAAGAATATGGGAAGAGAAATGTGCACCAAACATAATAAGTCTGACCTCTCAGACTAGGGTCGGAGCTAAGAGCTCTAGTAGCGCCCTCACGCTACGCTATGCTAGCTAGATAAAATAATACGGTCAACCCTTATAATATCAACCTGACCTCTCAGGCTTGTCTGACCTCTCAGACCAGGGTCGGAGCTAAGAGCTCTAGAATATGTGATAACGGTCAACCCTTATAATATCAACCTGACCTCTCAGGCTTGTCTGACCTCTCAGACCAGGGTCGGAGCTAAGAGCTCTAGATAAAGTGGAAATGGTCAACCCTCATAGTGCACTACGTAGTTTGCCTGACCTCTCAGGCTAGGGTCGGAGCTAAGAGCTCTAGTAGCGCCCTCACGCTACTCTAACTAGCATATTTATTGGTCAACCCTTAAAATAAAAATTCATAACAATACATTAATCAAATTCTCTTCCCAAAACAATTAATTAAAGCAATTCCTTGTCATATATGCATAAAACCAATTTCCAACGAAGTCTCGGGTTCAATTCCATTCGAAGGACGGCCCTCACCGTCTATACCCATTTTCGGAAGAAATAGTAAATCGAGTAATAATGTAAATACGTTCAAGAACCCGAGAGAGATATAATTCTCGAAAACAATCATAAACATCATGCAATTAACTCAATAATTAAGGCATGCATTTATTTAAAATAATATGTCCACTCACAGTACTATTGCGACCTTTCCGCTCGGAAAGCTCCTCGAGCGACACCCTCGAACTACCCGCGTAGTCGAGTCCGTCTCACGTCCGACCAGAGACTGTACAACAAATCATCAAATTAGTCAATCACGGTTGACTTGATCTTTTCCTAGTTTGACCAGGAAATTCTTATTTGACCACATGTTGACCAAGTTCCGTTTTATGGCACTTTAACCTTTTTAACTTTCTTTCCCGGTCATCGACTCCTTTTCAATTTACCGAAAGTCCGACTCAGCTTCCGAACTTTCCTTTATTACTTTTAACTTGACGTTAGGGTGTCACGTATTAATTCGTTGAATTACTATGGACACCTAACGTGTCATATTAACCAAAATATTTAACCTCGAGTCGATTTACCGATTTATCATTTTCTCATAAATTCCAGTTATCTATTTCCGATAACAATTTAACATTTTACCGAATTAACCAACTAGTGTCCAACTTCATTGAACTTCAACCCTTTAACCATCTTTCTGAAAATACAACTTCCCCAAAGTGAAAGCTTTCCTTTAATGGAAACTTTCCCAAAATGGAAAGTTTCCCAAATTAACAGGTTTCCAAACTTAGAAGGTTTCCCAAAATGGCAACTTCCTAATTACGTCCAATTTCTCCGTAAATGTCTCAATTACGAAATAACCGTACTTTTTGACTAAAAGCTTAATAAGGATTCGATTTCTACCTCTTCGGCATTCTGCCGGTTTACGGCATCACCGGAATCTTCGCCGGATTCCGGTAACTTGCCGGAATTTCGCCAGAGTTTCCCCGTTTTCTGCGTCACCAAGTTACGACAACAAGACAACAACAAAAACAACACAATTTAGCATCACTTCAACAACACAAACAACACAAATAGCACAACTCAGTAGCTCCAAAATCAGCTCACCTACACATCGATCCGAGGCAGAACACCAGTCCTCTGCCTCTGCCTCTGCCTCTGCCCAAGCACCAGCAGCTGCCCTGCAGCTCGCCTGAGCTTGAGAAGCTCACCAAAAAGGTCACCGGAGAAAGAAGAGGAGAAACCAGGGGGGACCCGAAACATTGGAACAGTGAGATGCAAATCTCTCGATTAGAAGTTCAAATCAAGGATTAGGTACAAGGAAATGAAGAAGAGGAAAGGAGAAACAAGAAACTCACCTCCGATCGTTGATTCACAACCTGAGTCGCCGGAAAACGGCGAACACAGTCTCCCTCCTCCCCCTCCGATCTCCTCCCTGCCGCACTAATCGGAGAAATTCCGAGAGGGGTTTTGTCAAGGGAAGGAAACTGAGTGATGTGGTGGTGGTGCGCCGGCGAGGAGACAGCTGGATGTGGCTGGGTCGAGCTGAGAACGCCGGAGACGAAGCGGAGTCAAGAGAGAGAGGAGGAGACTCGGTTGACCCGAGTCTGGTCTCTTTGACCGGGTTGACCGGTCTCTTCCTTAAATACCAAAATGAACGGCCCAGATTTGATCTTAATAAAGATCAACGGTCCAGATTTAAAGTAGGTGAAAAGTAAAAAGGTAAAATGGTGAAACTGATTTACCGGATTGATAATTAAAAATTACCGGAAACTTCGAAAATTCATAGAAAATAAACCGAAACTCCGAAAAATATTCCGAAAATACCAGGAGACTCGTGTCGACACGTACTACCACATCGAGTCATCAATTCAGGTATTTGGAGTACTTTTAAAAACTCGAAAATTAACTCGAGCGATAACTTATCGAATTACCGATCGCAATTAAAAGTCCTCGGTAACTCGTGAATCTCTGTGAAAGATAACTTTTATTAACTTGACAAGATTCGGGGTGTGACACGCAGAGTGGGTGATGCAGCTCCGCAGATGTCCTGGGAGCAGTTTTCCGCCCATTTTAAGGAGCGTTATGTCAGTCGAGCACACATGAACCGCATGAGGGAAGAATTTCTAAATTTGAGGAAGAGTGATGACATGTCGGTTTCGGCGTTTGAGCAGCGTTTTAGGGAGCTGGCCTATTACGTTCCTGAGTTGGTAAAGACAGAGCAGGATAAGGTCTATCAGTTTGTTAGGGGCCTTGGTGGTATATACACTACTCAGATGACGGCTGTACCATATGCATCATTCATGGAGGCAGTGATGGCTGCACTTAATGTTGAGGCCCAGCAGTTTTCTTATGGCCGGCTTTCAGATGTTGGGGTTGCCCGTCGGCTTTCAGATGTTGGAGCTGCGGGTTCTGGCTCAGCTAGAAGATCGTTGACGAGGTCTAGTTCAGTATCCTCTGCTGGGAGTGGCTTTGGTAGCAGCACAGGATCCAGGTCAGGGTTCCGAGGGAAGCTTAAGAGTTTCTTCAAGAGGTCCTCTAGGGGGTTTAGAGGAGGATCTAGCTCTCAGAGTGGGTCATCTGGAGGTCAGAGTGCGCAGCAGAGTCAGAGACCGCCCCAGAGTTTTCAGCAGAGTCAGGGGTTGCATAGTCAGTGCTATCAGTGTGGGCAGACAGGTCATTTCAGGAGAGATTGTCCTCTTTTGAGCCAGGGAGCAGCATTGGCACCTACCCAGACTATGGGGCAGACGCATTCCGGTACTGTTGGTAGTGGTACCCCCTCTGTGACACAGACTAGAGGCGGCTCACAGCAGAGCAGAGGTAGTAGAGGCCGTCCTACCACACATGCGAGACTGCATGCCATGACTCAGCAGGAGGGCCGCTCTTCTCCAGATGTTATTATTGGTACGTTATTAATTTTTGGCCGACCCGCTTTTACATTAATAGACCCTGGAGCGTCGCATTCCTTTATGTCCAGTAGATTTTCCTTACATGCCAATGTGCCGTCATTATCACTTCCTGGGGAGTGGCACGTGTCCTTGCCTTCCAGGGATGTGATGAAGATAGATTGGGTATTTAAGAGCTGTGAAGTGCTGATAGAGAGTTGCGGTTTTGAGGTTGATCTAATACCTCTTGATATTGTGGAGTTCGATGTGATCTTGGGGATGGACTTCTTGGAAACTCATAGAGCGATGGTGGATTGTTTCCGAAAAGAGGTAGTGTTAAGGAGTCCAGGGAAGCCTGAGGTCACCATTCAAGGGGAAAGAAATGTTCTTCCAAACTGTGTGATTTCCGCTGTCACAGCTAGGAAATTATTGAACAAGGGTTGTCAAGCCTACCTGGCACATGTAGTAGATACCAGGAAGGGTGAGGTGAACCTGGAAGACATTCCTGTGGTAAAGGAGTTTCCAGATGTATTTCCAGACGAATTGCCTGGATTACCGCCAGCAAGAGAGATCGATTTCACCATCGAGATGCTTCCTGGAACCGCTCCTATCTCTCAAGCTCCCTATAGAATGGCACCTGCGGAATTGAAGGAGTTAAAAACTCAATTGCAGGAGTTGGTGAATAAGGGTTTTATTCAACCTAGCACATCTCCTTGGGGTGCTCCTGTACTTTTTGTTAAGAAGAAAGATGGCACCATGAGACTTTGTGTGGACTATCGGAAGCTGAATCAAGTGACGGTGAAGAATAAATACCCTTTGCCACGAATTGATGATTTATTCGACCAGTTGAGGGGTGCCTCTGTTTTCTCGAAGATTGATTTGAGATCGGGTTATCATCAGTTGCGGATTCGGGAAAGTGATATTTCCAAGACTGCATTCCGGTCACGGTATGGACACTATGAGTTCGTAGTGATGCCATTTGGACTTACTAATGCACCCGCCGCCTTCATGGATTTGATGAATAGGGTGTTTAGTCCATTTCTCGATCGTTTTGTGATCGTGTTTATTGATGATATTTTGGTTTACTCCAAAAGTTTAAAGGAGCATGCCAGACATTTAAGGACGATTCTGCGAGTTCTCAGAGAAGCTCAGCTGTATGCAAAGCTTAGCAAATGTGAGTTTTGGTTGGATAGAGTGGGATTTTTGGGCCACATTGTGTCGGAAGAAGGTGTTAGTGTGGACCCTCAAAAAGTAGCTGCAGTGGCTAATTGGGGTAGACCCACCAATGTGACAGAGATTCGGAGCTTCTTGGGATTAGCAGGCTATTATCGTCGCTTCGTTCAAGATTTCTCCAAGATTGCTGCTCCTCTTACAAGATTGACCAGGAAGGGAATTAAGTTTGAATGGTCTGAGAAGTGCGAGCAAAGTTTTCAGGAACTCAAAGAGCGTCTGACTAGTGCACCAGTTTTGGCACTTCCAGATGATAGTGGGGAATACGAAGTATATTGTGATGCCTCTAAACACGGATTGGGGGGTGTGTTGATGCAGCATGGGAGAGTGATCGCCTATGCTTCTAGGCAATTGAAAACGCATGAGGTAAATTATCCCACCCATGATTTGGAGCTTGCTGCTGTGGTGTTTGCTCTTAAAATTTGGAGGCATTACCTTTATGGAGCCAAGTGCCAAATTTTCACGGATCACAAGAGCTTGCAATATGTGTTCACTCAAAGGGATTTAAATATGCGTCAAAGGAGATGAATGGAATTGATTAAAGATTATGATTGCTCGATTGAGTACCATCCAGGGAGAGCTAATGTAGTAACTGATGCTCTTAGTCGCAATCCCTCTTTGTCTTTGGCATATTTGAAAATGATTCGGGTCCCACTTCTTTATGAGCTTCGAGCTACCGGTGTTGATTTAGCCTTGAATGAAATGGGTGTTTTGGTGGCTAGTTTTCGAGTGAGGCCAGTACTAGTTGATAAAGTTCGGGATGCGCAATATAATGACCCCTCCATTGTACAGTTGGTTGAGAGGGCTCAGGAGGGCTCAGCAGAGGACTTTGCGGTTAGGTAAGATGGAACCCTTTTATTTAAGGGTAGGTTATGTGTACCGAAGAGGAATGAAGAGCTTAAACGGGAGATCATGGAGGAAGCTCATACTTCAATTTATGCCGCTCATCCAGGTAGTACAAAGATGTATAGAACTTTGAAGAATTATTATTGGTGGCCGAATATGAAGAGGGAAATAGCAGCTTTTGTTAGCAGGTGTTTGGTTTGTCAACAAGTGAAAGCTGAGAGACAAAAACCCTCGGGTTTGATGGAGCCATTGCCTATTCCGGTGTGGAAATGGGATCATATCACCATGGATTTTGTCTTCGGCCTGCCTCGTACTCGTAATGGGTATGATGGAGTTTGGGTGATTGTGGATCGTTTGACGAAATCTGCTCATTTTCTCCCGGTTAATAAAAAGTTTTCCCTTGATCGGTTGTCTTTGATTTATGTGAATGAGATAGTGAGACTACATGGGGTTCCAGAATCCATTGTGTCAGATAGAGATCCACGGTTTGTTTCCCAATTTTGGGGAGCTTTGCAGGCAGCATTGGGCACACAACTTCATTTTAGTACTGCTTTTCATCCTCAGACCGATGGGCAGTCTGAGAGGACCATTCAGACCTTGGAAGACATGTTGAGGTCATGTGTTCTACAGTTTCGGGGGAGTTGGGATAAAAATTTGATGTTAATGGAGTTTGCTTATAACAATAGCTACCACTCTAGCATTGGCATGTCACCATTTGAGGCATTATATGGAAGGCAATGCCGTACTCCCTTATGTTGGAATGAAGTTGGGGAGAGAGAATTTTGTGGTCCGGATATCATCTTTGAGACCAATGAGAAAATCAAGGTGGTAAGAGATCGACTCAAGGTGGCTCAAGATAGGCAAAAGACTTATGCGGATAACCGCAGGAAGGACCTGGAATTTCAAGTTGGTGATTGGGTGTTCTTGAAATTATCTCCTTGGAAGGGAGTGGTGCGTTTTGGGAAGAAGGGCAAGCTTAGCCCTAGATACATTGGTCCTTATGAGATCCTTGAAAGAATTGGTCCACTTGCCTACCGATTGGATTTACCTCAGGAGTGGTCAAAGATTCATAATGTCTTCCACGTATCCATGCTTCGGAAGTACATTGCTGATCCCTCTCATGTGTTGCATGCGCCACCTGTTAGTCTGAATAAAGACTGGACCTACGTAGAGGAACCGGTGCAAATTATTGATCAAAAAGAGCAGGTGCTTCGGAACAAGACCATTCCTCTTGTTAAAGTGTTGTGGAGGAGTCATGAGGTGGAGGAAGCTACATGGGAGCCCGAAGCTCAGATGCGACATCAGTATCCGCACCTATTTGAATAACAGGTATGTAAATTTCGAGGACGAAATTTTTATAAGGGGGGGAGAATTGTCACACCCCGAATCTTATAATTTCACTGTGAGTTACCTTCCCTCCTTTATCCGTGAATTTACGGTGTCGATAATGAGGTTTGAACAATAAAAAATTAACTGTCGGGATTGTTGTCGGTAATTTAAAAATTATCGGGGATTTTTAGTGGGGTTCCCCGCGTTTTAGGAAGTTTCCTTATTTGGAAACTTCTTTTATTTTCCCTCACTTTCCCTTTTCGGTCACTTTCCTTTTTCTCTTTTCTTCTTTCTTCTTTCTCTCTTTCCTCGCGTTCGACTCTCTCCCTGGGTTCTGGCACTGTGCACGCCGAGATCCGCCACCACCGGCTGCTGTGGGGCGCGTGATCGGTCTTCCTCGACTCGGCAGAGGTCCGGCAACCCAGCTGGCTATTGTTAAGGGGCAGCGCCGTCGTGTGGAGAGAGAGAGAACTCTCGAAATCCGACTGTACACTCGGGTTCCGATCGGGTCGGGCCTCCGTGCCGTCTCCAGCCGTTCGCAGCCGGTCCACAGTCAACCTCCGAGCCTTCCAAAGTCAGAGAAGTGGACGATTTCGAGCTAGGACGTGAGGATTTACGTTCCGGGGAGGCACAGGATCGCTCCCAGGGCTAGTCCCGTCACTGTGAGTGGACAGTTTATTTTATTTAAATGAATGCATGCCCTAATTGTTGATATAATTGCATGGTTTTTATGATTGTTTCGAGTACGATATGTTCCTCGGGTGCTCGGATATTATATTTGGATTTATGCTTATATGTCGTGAAATAGATTTAATTATTTGTTTGGGAAGAGTATTCGAGAAAAGTATTGTTAGGAATTTCCTTTATGGGTTGTCCAATGATTATGCTAGCTAGAGTAGCGTGAGGGCGCTACTAGAGCTCTTAGCTCCGACCCTAGCCTGAGAGGTCAGGCAAATTACGTAGTGCACTATGAGGGTTGTCCATCACCACCTACCTAGAGCTCTTAGCTCCGACCCTGGTCTGAGAGGACAGACACGCCTGAGATGTCAGGTGGATATTCTAAGGGTTGTCCATCACCACCTACCTAGAGCTCTTAGCTCCGACCCTGGTCTGAGAGGACAGACACGCCTGAGATGTCAGGTGGATATTCTAAGGGTTGTCCATCACCACCTACCTAGAGCTCTTAGCTCTGACCCTGGTCTGAGAGGACAGACACGCCTGAGATGTCAGGTGGATATATTAAGGGTTGTCCATTACCGTTTTATATAGCTAGCATAGCGTGAAGGCGCAACCAGAGCTCTTAGCTCCGACCCTAGTCTGAGAGGCCAAATTTATTGTGTTTGTGAATAATACTCTTCCCATAATCTTTATTGGTTTATATTATCATGCATTTGTGGAGATTTAGAATTTGGGCATGCATAAATGTTATTTAAATCCATAAATCTTTGGGAGAGCATGAGGCATTGGTTTGAATTATTGTGGCGATTTTCTTTGTGGTTCATGGTTTATTTTTCGTCCACTCACTCTAACATTTTCCATGTTTCTCCCCTGGGCCTTTGTTTTTCTTAAAATGCCCAGACTGCAGAGTTCGGCCAGCAAATTAGGAGGCGCATAGTGGTTACCTCTCCACACAGTTTTCACTAGTAGGTTTCTGAAAACCTACAAGTGTATTTTCTTTCTTTATATTAGAGCTCTGATAACCTGGGTGTATTTTACTATGTTTCGGGGTAGAGCACGGAACTTATTCGGTATTATTTTAGAAATTGTTGATTATTATTTATGTTGAAGATTTTTAATGCGGTTGTATTTGTGGAGATGTTGTGTGTTGATGTGAGCCGGATGGTTCTTTATAGGAAGGGGGATGGAATTAGAAGTGTGTTTACTTTGCTTTTAGGTGAAGGGTTACCCACTATTAGGGGACATTATGCCGAAATTTCGGTAACTACCCTTCTAGGTGGGTCCCGCAGGAGTCATTTCGGGATTTACTGGGAAATCTCGGGATGGGTCCTGTCAAGTGCCCTGTCACCTATTCACTTGGACGAAGAAGGTACACCCGATGAGGCCACCCCAAGCCCTTCAAATGTGCATGCATGTCCTCTAGGTCAAAAAGCTCAAAGGGCCGCTAAGAAAAAATGCAGGCAAGATGACACATCTGCTCTCTTGACTCAAATGAAATGAATTACGGACCAAGGAGATCGCGATCTCTAATACAGGCAGCAATTTAGGGAGGAGACTAGATTTGCACAAGAACTTGCTGATGATGCAACTACAATGACGGTTGATCTATTAAAATTTGAAGTGAATTGGTGAGATATGATGGAGTGAAAGGCCTTATATTTATAGACGGACCAAAAATGATTGATCAAGATAGGGTATGAAAACGTGGTAATGTCACGTCAATGAGCGATATACCGACTTAGCTTGCAATTGACAATCTCACCATCCTATAAACATTTGAAACGTGGTAATGTCACGTCAAATTTGACTCTCGATGTACAAATAACAAGTTCCTAATTTGAAAAAAAATAATAATAATTTTAACTAGGACAACATATTATATTAAATTATTATGCATGATATATAATTTAATTTTTTTATTAAAATAATTATATGAAATTATTTATATTTGGGTATGAGTATGAGTTTTGATGTATTGTTAGAGATGAGATATGAGTTTTGAATAGTAATGGGTTTGGTGACTCAAAAATGGGTTTGGTGACTCAAAAATGGGTTTGGGTATGAGTTTTTCTTTCATTGTTGGAGATGTCCTAACGTAATCCAGTGTAAAATTGTAATGTTTCAATTCGTAGCTAGACTAGGGTATGAGTTTTTCTTCCATTGTTGGAGATGTCCTAACGTAACCCAGTGTAAAATTGTAATGTTTCAATTCGTAGCTAGACTAGGTGCTGTGTCATTCAAAACAGGAACATCCCAATCGATATTAGTCCTAGGCTGGGTTTGGTGCAGCTGGGCTTATAAGATATAAGCTGACTTTTAGCTTATAAGCAGAAGGTGGGTGTTTGCAGCTTCTCCTTTTCCCTCAAAACCCTTTATACTTTTTTAAGAAGTAGCTTATTTTTGGACTTACCAAACATCAAAACCTTTGGTGCTTAAAAGCAAAGGAACTTATAAGTTCTCTCAAACCCAGCCCTAGTATGGCAGGAATACTAACCAAAGTCGATGTGGTTAGCAGGTGTCGTTTAGCATCACACTAATTTGGATGAATTTTCGGTCATACTTATTATACCTATCGCCTAACTCATGTTAACAGACACAAACTATGCATTGAGACTCAAATGCTCAATGCAATATAGAGTATCAACACAGTATGAAGCAGTGAAACGCACAGGACATAATCAGTGTAATTAAGATGACAAAGATGAAAGAAACCCTCTTTTCCAAAACTAAAGGTTTGCTTCTTGTTCATCCTCTAGCTCCATTGATAATGGGGTTTATGGTCTTAGCTGACGCAAAGTTGAACGAGGTTTCAAGTTTCCCAAATTGCAGAAATGGGTCTGCAGCATTCTATGTATTGGGGGATTCTTCTGTCGATTGCGGAGATAACACACTGTTTTACCCACTCATCCATAGTTATTTGTCCTTATATTCGTGTAATGGTTCCGATGGCTCAACTCTTATTCCTCATCTTCTTGGTAACAATCACTTTCTCGTCTCCTTGCTTTAATGTCTTTTATCATTTTACAATGACTTGTTATATCCACAGCTGAGAAGATGGGCATGCAGAACATCTTACCATTCTACAGTCAAAATGGATCCATTAATGGAATACAGAGAGGCCTTAACTTTGGTTCAGCACACGCAACAATCATGAATCACGGCAGCCAGAGTTATCAGTCTGTAAACCAGCAGCTCCGCCAAGTATTTGATTCTCTGCAACTCTTACAACTGCAGCTTGGCGAGGACAGAGCTCTCAGTTTCATCAAATCTTCCATTTTCTACCTCTCCTTTGGCAAAGATGACTTCATAGAACTCCTCCTACAAAATGCCTCGGGTACTGCAAAACAGAATAGTACTGATCACGAATTTGCACACATTTTAGCAGATCAGATGATACATGTTATACGGAACCTTTATGCCATGAATGTGAGGAGGATCATATGCATGGGAATATTACCTTTGGGATGCACTCCGAGGGTGTTATTGAACCAATCCAAATCCACAGCCCAACCACAAAATGACAATGATGATGTTGTAAAGGGATGTGTAGAGGAGATCAATACGCATGTCTTGGAGTACAACAGAGAGCTGCGTGAGCAGATCTCCCAGCTTCATGTAGAGTTGCCTGATGCACAGCTACTGTTTTGTGATGTTTACCATGGACTTATAGAGATCATAAACAATCCACAACAATATGGTACACAAACACAACACTTCCTTCTGTTTTCGACAAATTTTAGTTTCAATCTATGGTTGAAATGCAAAATGTGAAATGCAGGATTCGAGGATGTAAAGAGTGCTTGCTGTGGGCTAGGTATGTATGGAGCAGAAATTGGATGTCTTTCTAAAGATATGGCGTGTGACAAAGAAGCAAGTCATGTGTGGTGGGATTTATATAATCCCACAAAGGCAGTGAACTTATTGCTGGCTGATTCAGCCTGGTCGAGCAGTCCTCTTCCAATTTGTCGTCCTATGAACATCCAGGAATTTTTTACTGCTACAGTTTGACAGTTTCAGTGTCAAATCTGAACCGAGTCATCACTGTTGTTGTGTTTTAGGTGATGCATGCATTGGTTTAAAAATTAGTTCAATGTCTTGATGTGCGAGGCTATTCAGATTCCCTTGTTCAAACCCCAAACTGAAATACAATATAAGCTACAAAAGTTCAGAACATTGATATTACCAACATCATATAATTCATGTTGTCGAGGTTAAAGCCAAAACAAAAAAAACAAAAGAATAGTAATGTTCAAAACAAAAGGCATCTCTCAAAGTTGATTTTATAATGAATTGGTGTAGAATATGATATGTTATTTGTGCAGAGGGAAAAATGAAAATAACAGAAATTACCCTAGAGAAAACAGTAGTTACCTAAGAAGATGAGTGTCAAAACTCAAAGGGTAACTATCCCTCATTCCAGCCTCTCGAGCCCTCCAAAAGTTGATAGGCATATATTGATAAGCAGGTGAATCTCTGGAATAGAGTCCGACATCTAATCTGGTTTGCAGGATTACAGTCGCAGGTTGATGGAAGAACTTCTAAAAACCAAATTTTCTCGGTTTTTGATGTCAACAGACTAACTTTAAATATATTTCATGAACACATATTTTCACCCTCTGAAAATATGGTATCCAGCAATTGAAATGATTGATACACAGTATTCTTACCTTTTATCTACTCCATAAGGCACTGAAATGTCTTGTCCCCTCAGTATCTTCAATACAATGTAGCTTGCTGCCTTGGTTGCAGAGCAGCAATCACAAGAACGTCAGAAACCACATCAACAATAACAACTGATAATTGCATATATGCATCCCATTACCCTTTTCTATTAACAAAGTCGATGCTTAATGCTGCCATGAGCTGACAACAATGCAGTAGACCAACATCAAAATAGTATGAGACAATGAATCCTTTTCCATTAATCACAATTATCTCAATTCCACTGTAATTAATTCTAGTACAGTCTTCAATATCATCTATATCACCTCTTATTAACAAAAATGAAACCATCATAATTATACGCAGACGTCTAATTGCAGGATGCATGTCACATCACAGTTCTAAAAATTATATTAAGGTCGGTTATTTTTGTTATTTTTGTCTTTTACTGTTGTAGTAACCGTTTTATTGTAGAGAGAGTCATAAAGTTGACTTTATCTTAGGATCGTTATTATGAGAAAATTTCTTCATGAAAGTTGTAGATGACGTTAATACGAATCCGTAGACATGCTATGCGTCTTAATCGTAGATCATATGAGGAAGTATGGTCTAGAAACGGGAAGTTACTATTTTAAGAAAGTGTATAAAAAAGGAAAACTTACCAAAGGTAGAAAGTAAAAAATCAGAATTTACCAAAAATTTTCTCTCCTATTTCCCGATCAGTTTCGGTCGAGAGTTTCCAACTGGTCTAGCGCCACCGTCAGGCCACCGGAGACCGCCGCACCGGTCCCAAAATGAGCGTCTCCATCTCTACTTCATTTTTAGGTAAGTTTTTCGACCTGTCTTGCCGTATTTCGGTCAAAATTCCAATTTGTTTACCGAGTGTAGAGTAGGGAGTTTTGATCAAATTTCTCCCTCCTTAGGCCACTATCCTGTGAGTTTTATATATGGATATGATGGGCTTGAAGAGTACTACACCCCTAGAATTTGGTAGATCGATTTAGAGTGTAGAGGGAGCATCAAAGATTTGAAGTGTTTAGGGTTTGAAAATTGAGATTTTTGCATTTTTGTTCGATTGACCTAGTTAGGTCAGGAATTGACCTTGGAGCTGAAGTAGAAAATTAGGAGATAAAGCTTATGTTGATCACAAATTTAGCTTATTACATAACTTATCTGCCCAATGTATAAGATTAAGCATCCAGTGGTCAGGTTATTGGAAATTTTAAACTATAATTTCATGAGCAAGTACTCTTGACTATTATATAATAAGGTAACAAACTAGCTAATACCCATGCAACTGCATCTTTTACGGCCTCTGCAAGTATTTCCATGTTCATACATTATTAGTACACATAAGAATGTAAATTGTTTAAAACGACAGACACTTGGTAAATGAAAGAACCCGCAAAGACCAAGTTCAACATGTATGGTTCTTGGGCTAGCACACACCATCAAGAAAGAAATCAAACAGCTAGATTACAACACAACTGAACTACTAGCTGCCCCCAACCACAACTCATCTAAACAAAACCACAGACTTAATGAATCAAATCTTCAAAGCCTCCATCTTCCTCCCCAAAACATTACACCTCATCAAACTCCCAACCGTATTCAAAACCATCTTAGCATCATCCCACCTATTTCCATCAGCTAACTTCTTGTACAAGTAACTCTCGAAAGTCATCCGCTGCACATACTCATCCCCACACAGCTCCACCAAAGCTTCCCTCGCCGCATCGCTGCCGTAAAACACCTTCTGCAACAAGTCCAGGAACCTAAACGTCGTAATGTACTTAGCATCCCACTCTTTCAGATACTCCCTCTTCAAATCCTCCTCAGTTATCATCCTCTCCCCTCCCTCCGACGCCTTTATGATTGCCTCGCCGCACATCCTCCCTGATTTCGCCGCGAAATAGATCCCCTCGCCGGAGCATTTCGTCACGTAGCCGGCGGCGTCGCCAATGAGGGCCACGCGCCCCCTCACGCGCGTGGGGCGGGGGTGCTCCGGGATTGGGTGGGCCTCCACTTTAATGACCTTCCCGCCGCCGATCTTGGCGCTGGCTCTGGCTCTGATGGCTCTCTGGAAGAGCTTGATGTCCTGCTTGGAGCACACAGTGCCAGTGCCCACTGCCACGTGGTCGCATTTGGGGAATACCCACGCGTAAAAGTCGGGCGACACGTCGTTTCCCACGTACATTTCGGCGAGGTCTTGGTAGTAAGCCATTTTGTCGTCCGTGAGTTTGATTCGCTCCTGGAAAGCGATGGCGCAGGCGTAGCTTCCGGCCTTGATGGCTTTAGCGACTCGGCTGTTGGCGCCGTCGGCGCCGACCACGACGTCCACGGAGAGCGCGTGTCGCGCGTTGTCCTTCGTGTAGTGGACGACGTAGGGCGCGTGGGGGGAGGCGGGGATCTCGAGGCGGGTGACGAGGCCGGAGATGAGGGAGGCGCCGCGGGACCGGGCTCGGTCGCGGAGGAAGGAGTCGAGGACTTCGCGGCGGAGCATGGCGATGAACTCGTCGGGGCGGAGGGTCTTGCCGAAGTCGACGGCGAGGTTGGAGGGGGAGAAGATCCTCATGCGGGTGACGTGGCGGTCGATGAGGCGGGCCGGGATTTCGAACTCGTCGAGCATGCAGATTGGGATGGCTCCGCCGCAGGGCTTGGCCTCCGACGGTGCTCGCTCGAAGAGGAAGCACTCAGCTCCGCCGGCGGCTAAGGCCTCTGCGGCTGAGGACCCAGCGGGACCGGCGCCGATGACGGCGGCGCGGAGCTTCCTGCCGACTATGGGTGGGTTGGAGGACTTTGAGGCGGTTATTCTGAAGGTGACGGAGCGTGGCTTTGTGTGGAGATGAGCGGCGAAGAGAGAGCCGGAGATCGCTGCTGCTTGGGTCGCTGAAGCCATTGAAGGGAAAATGGTGTGATAGTGAGGTGGTCAACTGGTCAGAGTGTGTGTCATGTGTTTGGGGGCAGTCGTGGTTTTAAGGAAAGTTGGTTCATCAGAACATTTGAACCGCTGGGTCGCATGTGCACCTCACGTGACCGTAAGCCGGGTTCTGTTTCCTGTACACTGCATACTTGTATGTTCATTTTATATGCTTCAGTGTCCATGCCGCGACTCCGATCCACTTTGAGTGTGATGCCCATATGGAATGTACATTATGTGGTGCGATCTTAGAGAAATCGTGAGAGTGACATTGAGAGGTGTCAGAGATATGGAGTTGTGACATTGTTGCTGATCATTTTCTTTTATTTGTGACATGAAGACTCCTTGCGCGAGGAGAACCGCTACAAGCTCTCGAAGCTCCTTCACTCGAATCAGGAACCGCTGCATCTTCTCGCGCCGTCCACGAGTATGTCTCGTCTCGTCTTCCGCGCTCTCGCCTCCAAGGGCATGTACATTATGTGGTGCGTTGAGGATTAGTGTGACTGGCCAATTTACTGAATGTGTGTGTGCATTGAAATTTTGATTTTTCTCTGAATTTTTATTTTCCGGAGCTATTGCTAAGAGTGAAATTGAATTTGCAGCTAATTGTTAGGTCGATTCGGATATAGTTCTAAGCTGCCCCAATTTTTTTGGTTGTTTTGAAGAGTCTGTCTCATTGTATCATGATAATTAGATTGGGTTTTTTTAGAACCCTGTCCGGTCCTAAAACTGTGTGGAGATAATTGCCGCGAGTGATCAGGATTGATGATATCCTCGAGTTTTCATGAGAGGCAGTTTCTGATAATATAGTTAAGAGTGTGTGCAAGGATCTGATTCTCTGTAGATTAAGATGTTACCTAATCACACACTTCACTGTTCCTATAGTATTGAGGTCTTGTAAACTTCTCAAAATTATAATTAAAAATGGTTCAAAATTATAATTAAAAATGGTTCATGGATCTGCATATTGTATGTATTATTTCTCTCTTTGTCCTCAAGTTTGATATGGTTCCAGTTTTTAGGCTATATTTCTCTGCTTGTGCAACAGGTTCTTATATTCTCTTTCTGACTTGGGATTGTGGCATTTTCTGTCCCTCTTCCTTATTCTGTTTCGTAGAAGGGTTTTGGCCAAGAACAACAATCTATATTGGGGTAGGATTAGACAAAAATTTTGTTTTGGTTTTAGTCGGGTTGGCACTTGAGGGGTTTGACTTTGCTTTTATTGAGTTCTCTTTTCATTTCAGGCTTGTCAATTATCATTTGCTTCACTTGTTTGATAAGCTTAATTATATACATGTCAAGTATTTGATACAATTAACCAAAAAATAAGTGATTTGTTTTTTTTTCATTTAAATTTGGAATTAGGTTCTGTTAACCCCATAGACTCTGGATTATAGGATCCTTCATCCACATAGTACCAGTGGCGGATCCAGGATTCGAAGATTGGGAGGGCTACATATTAGGCTGTGTCCTTATTTTGTATGTTGGGCGAAGCCCAAAATTTTTTAGTTTACAACTATACTAAAATGTAAGACTAAAAAAGTTGAATTAATACCACGGAAACAGACATAGCAAATTAATATCATATTTTTGCTACTGTGCAAAGAAATAGCTAGAAAATGAGAACCAAACACTTCAAAACTTTAATCCTCCGAAACACGGGTGGGCTTAAAGAAGTCAAACATGCACACTTATAAGAACAAATAAAGCTTATATATAGGTTTTTTTATCATCCCAAATTCTGAGTAGGGCTTCAGCCCTACCAAGCATGCGCTTGGCTCCGCCCCTGCATATTACTGTTTCTATCATGTGCCACAAGTGGCCCCTTGTAATATGATATATGAATTCACTATGGTAATAGCACCTTGACCCTTTTGCATCATTTTTCTTTGCTCTATGAATTCACTATCATTGTTCCTGTGCCTTAACCACAGGCTATCGATTACATGATATTCATCAACATAGTACTGTTTCTATCGTTTGCCATGAGTGGCCCTTTCTATAAGATATATGAACTCAATAAGATAAAAGAACATTGACTCTTTTGCATCATTTTCTCACTGCACTGTTATTTTATGGTTATAAAATTTGATCGGTAATCTGAGATCTCATCAAGTGTTATGTGCTTAATTGTTCATCAACAATTCAAGCACCGGAATATGTGTAGCGCTCCGGGAGGGGAAACTACAGTAGCCACGAATTTAAGCAATAAGAAGCCAACACGTCCGAAGGACGTACCAACAACTTATTAACCTAAAGTCGTAGGCTTTTTAGTAAGTAAAATAAAATTAAACTTTAACTAGAGTGACACCAAATAATTTCTTAAAACATTCATCAGAGGTTTTCCAATTTCGCGGAAGGTGGACAAATTAAATGGTCAATTAAAAACTTTAGCGACAACAATAAAAATATAAAACATGGTTAATAATTCAGGGTGACACTTTTACTGTATATGTCAAATGCTCTGGTAAATGAATCGAATGGTAAAACAAGAAAAATGAGTACAATTTGGACCAAACATCAAGGAAGGAATAAGGCTCCACACACACAGCTTTCTCTATCTATCCCGTCACAGTACGCAGTATCTGCAAACAATCTGTTGTAGGGGTGAGCGTCGTCCTCGCGTGCTCACATATAGGCCCACCAATTATAGATTTGAAAACCATAAAACCATATAGATATACATATAGATTTGAGCTCTTAATAAAACCATTTAGAAAATCCTTGGCACACAAAAACATCATTTCATATCTTTCGGAAAAACAGTGCAGTATGCTAAAACAGGGGCCAGAGCGCTCAATGAACAATACAGCCTATAGGGCTTCACGAATCTCTGTGACCGAATCCCGGGTTTGTCTATACAGCAAACCGGGGCCAACAACCTCTGAAGACGAATAGTAGCGAGAGGGTCCATTTACTGCTAATGCCTAACAAATCTCTCGTAACAGCACACCGCACTTACGTCTCGCTTAACTCTGTACGAGAAGAGCGTAAGTGGGATAATTAAAATAAACAGGGCATTGCCCTCCGGAGGTTCACTGTCATCCACACCGTGGGAGTGCTATATACTAGGTCCCGCTATTCTCAAGTCATGCACCGGAAATCAGGACAACGGTGCTCAACATATCACATCATCATATAGAAATCATTTACGTCTAGCCTCGGGTTTTCTTGGCCCAATCATAAATCATTTATCACATATATAAAGAAAACTTTCCGAGACATCGACCATGAGCATACAAAATCATGCACTTTCATATATATATATATATATATATATATATATATATATATATATATATATAAAACCACTACCAAAGGGGGTTCAGATTCCCTATCTGGAATAGTTGTTCCTTACGTACGCTCTAGGCATCCAGGAACTGCCTCGGTGAACTGAGGTCACCGCGTAAGTTACCTCGTCCAATAATCACTGCAGAATAGAGTAGCTTAGAAACCAAGATACACTAACAGTCAACAAACCTCAGCATTCCTAGTTTGACCAGGAATGTCCACATTGACTAAGTTGACCAACCAATTTTCTTTTTATGACACTTTAACATTTTTGACTTTCTTTTCCAGTTATCGACTCTTTGCTTATTTATCGGAAGCCCGACTTAACTTCTGAACTTCCCTTTACCATTTTAATTTGACGCTAGGGTGTCACATAATAATTCATTGAATTACTATGGACACCCAACGTGTCACTTTAACCAATTCATTAGTCTTGAGTCGATTTACCGATTTACGTGAATCACCAATTTTACTTGAAACGGTCAACTTGACACTTTCAGAATTTCCAGTTATCATTTTTCCGATAACAATTCAACACTTTACCAATTCAACCAAATTGTGTCAAATTTCAAATCTTTACTAAACCGTTTTTTTCGAAAATAGAACATTCCTGAAATGGAAACTTTCTCTTAATGGAAACTTTCCTAAAATGGAAAGTTTCCAAACTTCGAAAGTTTCCTAAAATGGAAAGTTCTCCAAATTAGGGTTAGTTTCCGTTTTTAGTAAGTTTCCTTAAAACGTAACTTTTCGATTTACGGCCATTAACTCGATTAACGGAAACAATACATTTCTTAAGGAGTCGAAGACTACCTCTCGGCATTTCTGCCGGTTTCATTGCATCGCCGAGCCCGTCCCCGGATTCCGGCAACTTGACAGAATTTCGCCGGAGTTTCCCCGTTATCCGGTGACGGAATTCCGGCAAGTTGTCGGCGAAATTCCGACGAAATTTCGCCGTTTCCAAGTGAAGAAATAACAACTTGCCGGAATTTCGCCGTTTTCGTCGTCTCCAAGTTATCAACATGTGCAACAAAATAACAACATATCAACCACAAATTCAACACTGTAATTACACAGTTGATCAAGAACAAACACAAGAGCTCCAGAACTCCAACCCACCTTCTGCATGTGCTCCCCAAATCGAGATTCCAGCAGCAGCCTCCCTGCTGCCTGCCTTCATGCTGCCTCGGTCACCACCTCCACCACGTCAGCTCCACCAGCTCCTCCACCTCTGCTCGTCATTGACTCGAGCATAGTAGCTCCTCACTGCCCAAACTCATCCACCAGGACCCCTCTGCCTCCTACAACCCTGCCTTAGTCCCACTTCTCGACTTTTAGCCTCGCCTGAGCTTGAGAAGCTCACCAGAAAAGGTCACCGGAGCAAAAACCCGAAACCCAGAAAATCAAGGAAAACAGTGAATTGAGGCTTTTTGATTAGGGCCTCGAATCGAGCATCCAAGGCTATGAAGATGAAGAAGAGGGTGAGAGGAGAAGAACCATACCAGTCGGAGGTTGAGTCACCGCCTGGAACGCCAGAATCCGGCCAACACAGTCGCTCCTCCTCCTCCGATCTCTCTCGATTGTGGATGAAAATGGAAACTAAGGGCTGGGCTTTGCAGAGGAGAAAGAGAGAGGTACGTCGTCTAGCGGTGGCCGGAGGCGGCCAGAAACCGTCGAGCATGGCGGAAGCAGAGAGAGCGAGAGGAGAGTGTCGAGAGGGAGAGAGTTGACCTGAAGTGGGATCTTTGACTTCGGTCAAAGGTCTCATCTCTATTTATAGAAAAATGGACGGCTGAGATTGAATCTGGAAAAGATCCAATGACCCAGATTTAAAGAAGATGAAAAGTAAAAGGTAAAATGGTAAAACTCTTTTTACCAGATTGATAATTAAAAGTTACCAGAAACTTCGGAAATTCATAGAAAATAAACGGAAGCTCCGAAAAATATTCCGAAAATACCGGGAGACTCGTGTCAACACGTACTATGACATCGTGTCATTAATTGAGGAATTTGAAGAACTTTTAAAAACTCGAAAATGAACGTGGTCGTTTACTTATGAAGTTACCGAATGCGACTTAATCCTCAGTAACTCATCGTTAACCACGGTAAAAACGTGCGGGGTCTCACAATATGCAAATTATGGCTTGTGCTCTGTTTGGTTCTTGACTTCTTGGTAACTTATGAATATGGAAGCTAGAGTGCTTGTCATTGTCTGACAGATTTTCTCCTCTCCTTACTGTTGCCCTTTTTTTTCACTTAGACCATTCTATTGTTTACCAGTAGTAACAAGAAACAGGGTATGATATAATATTGGAAAACTCGACAGTGTCCTTAGGGATGATATTTGGCAATTTATATCTCATTTCAAACTTCCTTCTGATGATGCATCTTAGTATAGCAACAATAAGTTCATTTTATTTTACTTTTATATACTGATAGGTTACAGGATTAAATTCAATTTGATGGCTTTTAGGATGCTATTTGTTATAACCATAACGTTTGTTACAAGACTTGGGTCTATTTGAGTGGGATGAGAGAAGCCTCTCCAAAGCAAATTTATAGGGATTAATGTTACACATAAGACCAGGCATAATTTTGGAAGTAAAGAATTCGAAAAGAATAGAAGTGTTAACATGGATTTATTTCACTAATGCATTCTTTTTACAATCTAGATAGCTTTAGGAGGAAGAACATCAGTGTTAATGGTATTGTTATTGTATAGAATCCATGTTATCAAAGACAGCAAGTCAGCAGCAAAGTGAGCTAGAGATCGGCCTGCTAGATTTGATATGCACTGTTGTGATTTGTTAGTCTATATCTCAGTCTTCACTTCCTCTGCTTAGCTCTAACAGTTGGTCCGAAAAGTATGAACTCGTCTACTAGGAGTTATGCTTTCATCTAAAGTTTTAAACCCCTTTTTAGAGACATAAAACTGTCATCAGTTTAGAATTGTTGCCTTCTTTCTTTTGTTAGTCCCGACCGCTGAGGGCTTTGTCAGTAAATAAGTTGAACAGAGCTAATAAGGACACAATTGAAATGAGCGAAAATTCTACGGTGCACCAGGTGCATATGTACAGACCAATTTTTTTTGTTCTAGGATATTTGATATATATATGTGTCTTGGTTCATGCCTTGTATACGAGTTTTATGTAATAATCTATATTGTAATAGGGTTTTACACATATCCATGTAATAGGCTCATTGGTCCATGTAATAGCCCAAGAGACTCATGTATTCCTCTATATAAAGGGTTTCATTCTATTAATAAGATAAGGAGAATTCATTCCCTTAATATTATTCTACAACATGTTATCACCACTTAGCTCTAACTCAAAAAGAGCAAGTAGGCTGCCACCCAAAACAAAAACAAAAAAAATTTCTGCCGCGCGCATCCGTTGCGCACCAATGTGCACCGCTGCGCACCCCCTAGGCATCACTGAGCACCAAAAAACCCTAAATTCTGCCCCAGGGTTCACAAGTCAATAACGAAAAACACCGCCGTCATTACTCCAAAAACCGGCCTGGAAGGCACCTAGCCGGTCGCCGGAATCGCCAGACCAGTCGAACTGTTCAAGTAACCAGTTCGGTTACTTGCCAAAGTCCGATTTCCTTGAAATTTGGAGAGGTTATGCACAAGGATTTCAAGATTATTCAATCAAAATGGCACCCTTAGAACCAGAGTAAAAGTGGGTGAACCGGTCCTCCCAATGACTGTAACGAGCATATGAATCACTTTTCCTTGAGAAAAACGGGTTGTATTCCTAGTTTCTCTTTGAATCCTTCATATGGTTGCTTTTTTTTCAATATTTTGCTACTGTTTTATGGCAAGTTTAACTAACCATATGATTTTTATGTTTTTCATAGTCTCCCCGTGCGACAATTCACAATGGAATTACGCGAACGATCACCGAACGCGCATGAATTTGAGCATGGAAACATGGAGCAGCTTATATAAATGCAGTCTATATGGCAGACTAGCAAGTTAGCTTTACATTTTGAGTAATTTCAAAGTTCAATAACCTCGTGGAGGATAAAATCTGTTCCTCCATTCTTCATTCACATTCTATGCTTGGGACGTTTGTCTTTGCAAGTTATTATGAAAACACTAAAACATATATACACCTAGCTACCAGCACCGCTAGCCCAACTGCTGCTCGGTGTGCGCTGCTGCCGAGCACAGTGCTCTGACAGGTGCGTAGCTACCGAGCGCTGTGCTCTGACGCGCGCACCTACCGACCGCTGTGCTGGCACTTGCACCTGCCTAGGCGTTCCGCGCGCTGCTGCCAGGAATTTCCCCTGTGCATGTGTACGCTACTGCCAGGCACTGTATGTGCACCTGCCTAGGCGTTGCTGCTAGGGCTTGCCCCTGTGCACGCGTGCGCTGCTGCCAGGCACCGTATGTGCACCTGCCTAGGCGCTGTCGCACGCTGCTACCAGGCACTGAATGTGCACGCGTGCGTTGCTGCCAGGCACTATACGTGCACGTGGCTACCAGCTGCCGAAGCTCTGCCCATCAAATGCTATGTTATATCGAGCGCTGGCTGCCGATTGCTACTAGGCACTGCCTAGGGCAGCTGCCAAGAGCTGGCGAGCACCAGCTGCCTAGTGACAAGCACTAGTTGCCGGCACCAAGATGTTTTAGGTCCGCGTTGTGAGGAATCTCACATTGGTGTATGTTATGCTATAAAAGAGAGTTCAGAATTGGAGATTCATCTCATTCCTTGAACCCATGTTGTGTTTGATCAACGTTAGCAAATTTCTCCGGGTTAAAATCTCGTTGAGAACAAGGTAGGAGAATCTAGCTGCCGAGCACCACCACCTAGATGTCGAGTGCAGGTTGCCCAACTGCCTCGCACCAGCACCCAGCTGTCGAGCATCGGCTGCTCAGCTGCCGAGAACCCAGCGCCCAGCTGCCGAGAACCCAGCGCCCAGCTGCCGAGAGCCTAGTGCCCAGCTACCGAGGATTAGTGCTGCATAGCTGCCGTGTGCTAGTTACCAACCACTGAGCACCTAGCTGCCGAGCATGACACAAATTTTGCTCTTGATTTAGCCACTGCTTCCTACGCTGAAACTCCAACCAATAAAGCGAGATATAACTCTCGAGTCTCAATAGTTTGGTATTGTATGCATGAGCAAAGAAATTTTCCGCTCACTTACATATTGACCCTTGAATGTCGCTCTAAGTCTCAAACAGAGATTAGAAGTTGAGCAACACTGTTTTATGATAAAGACATGCAGCTATTGAGCTCTGCCGAGCGCTACAGCAAGCTTCCGGCATGGCTGTCGAGCAGTCGTGCACCTTTGTCGAGCTGTCATGCACCTGGCTGCCAGCTGTTGATAGTCACATGCTTGCTGCCGACCCAACGTGCCTCTTGCTAATCCTGTATGCTAGTTGCTGCCCCTTGATTGTTTTTTTGTCAATATTGTGTGTCAGTTGCCGCCCATGTATGCCATCTGCTGCATGTTGTGTGTGGAATGCTAACACATATATGACACTGTGCATTAGATGCCAAACACCAAGAACCCGATGCCTAGTACTGAACACAAGGAAATGTGCACTCATCACCAATTGTTGTGCACTTGCATCAGAGGCCAAGCACTATATTAGCTACATAGCACAGAACACTCGTGGTTGTACACAGGACACCTACTGTCGAGCACTGTGCACCAGGGCTGAGCTTTGTGCAACAGCTGCCAATGCTCTATGCACCTTATGCTATGCACTTGACACAAGATGTCGAGCCCCTGTTGCCTCATACCGTGGGCTATGTGCGCTAGAGGTTGTGCAGCCACCGAACGTTGCCGAGTGCTCGATACACCGATATATGTGTGGCTCCTAATGCACTGCCGAATGTTGCCAAGTGCATAGTGCAATGACATATATGTAGGTAAATACGTGCAAGATGTAAATACGAGCAACCAAAAACAAAAACAGTGAATCTGCCACTTTCTGTACAATAACTTCCGATGAGCTTTGTGATCAGCTCCGGATGAACCAGAATGCAAACCATATATCACTGGATAGCTACTTCTGTCTAGTTTTCAACGTTTTTTACGGTTTGTTCATATCCATTCTAACGAAAGAGTTATGATTGTTTTAGTGAGCGAGTTTCATGCTACCAGGAATTCTGCAATGCACACGGTTGCATTCGATTGTTGCCTTATGTTTTTATATGTCTTTTTCTCACGTATCTACCTTGTTTCGATAGGTATGTTACGTGAAGAAATTAAGTGCCTTGTAGACATTGGGACTACCCACACAATCCTGAGCAAAGGTCATGCTGTTAGGAAATTTGTTGCACACAGGTTTGCATTTGTGCACCTTGTCATGTGTCTATTTCCTCACGATAGCTCAAGACATCCCGGTTTTAGATCCTTAGATCACCGGTTAACGATTGTTGAGCTCACTTGTAAGAATGAATTCATACAACAAACGTACAAAGAGAGTACGAAACATCAAATTGATGTCACTGACATTTGATGTCATGAATGACTCTTTGATATTCTCCAAGCTAAATGAGACCTTAATGAAATCGTTGGTTCGATAAGTGTATTCATACTATGACAGGATCATGCACAGCCTCATGAAGGTGTGTCAATGTTCGTGGTTTAGTTTTCACTACAACAGATTTTCCAGCATCGGAAGATGTGGTTAACCTCGGCAAAGGTTACCTACTCTCTTGATTTTGGATCCCCACATGATGCTGTTACCAAATTCCGTCCTTCATGGATGTTAAAGACTTGTAATGCCATATTAACACTTTACTTTTGGCTGAGGAGAAATCCGGCGATGCTACTTTAAAGTTGAAAGTTTCATCATGTCAAAATCTGCGAACACATTAAGTTGAACCTACTGTATCGTAACTTCGTCAGAGCTTTCTAAACGGCTCCAGATGAACCAGAACCCTAATTTTATAACATTGGAAAGCTACGTGAGCCTAATTTCTAATGGTTTAAGCAGTTCGTTCATACCTGTCCCGACGAAAGAGTTATGACAGTTTAAGTGCATACAAGTCATAATGCCAAGAAACAATAGCAGACTGTAACCTACTGTCCCCTAACTTCGTCAGAGCCCCCAGATCAACTCTGGATGAACTAGAAGACTACTTTATATCATTTGAAATCTATATGAATCTAGTTTCCAATGGTTCAAGCAGTTCATTCATATCCATCCAGACGAGAGAGTTATTTCTGTTTTAGTGAGTATACGTCATACTGTACGAAAACTGCATACTCTTTGCAGATTGTGTCCTTTTTGTGACTAATTTGATCGGATCTTTACCATCATTTATGATATGGTTGAATCGATTCTTGATGCATTTTGGCTCGATGATCCAAGTCACAAATTCCCTCCTTATGTTAAGAGAGGCAATCGAACATTGAAGTGTGTTATGAACATACACACCAACGATTACCATGATGAGAATGATAGAGACTTTTGTGTATACTTCTCATGAGTACCGATTGAAAGCATCATGGAGAAGAGCATTAGTCTTAAGTTGTCTCCAATAAGTAGATTTGGGACAATTGACTCATACAATCTATGACATTTTGGTCATATCAGGAGAGGCATGCGAGACAGAATTGTTTGATATTTTTGGACGTCCATTCCCCCGCTAATAACAAAACTATACCATGGTTGTATATTGTGCTTGTGCGCCGACATGAAGTCCTCTGTAGCCGCACGGTATCAGTACTAGCTGTGCTCACAGCTGAGTGTGCACTACTTGGTCGTTGACATTGTCCGACACTCATGGTTTCGTTTTGTAAGACTCGTTCTATAGCTAAGTAAGGTGAACGATCCTTTTATACTATACCACAAAATATATCATTCTTATTGAAAATCCAAAGAATGATTATGTAGACCGATGCAACCAACGTATGGATACTGTATAAGCTTTTATGGTGTTGGTTGAAGGGCTAACACACTGGTCATGTGTTGCACCATCGTCTACCACATGCTGCTTATGTATCTATGAGCTCACTACTCATCCCAAAAAGGGATATGCAGGCATGTATTACTTCATCCACGACTTACCATCATTGAATTAATGTACGACAGCTCGTAAATGTGTGCTAGGATTGACATGAAGTTATAATTCTTGAACTCGGTGGGATAGTAACGGATCTCCAAGCCTTGAGTTCCACAATGTACCAAATTGCACTGCCACAGTGCTCAATGATGATGTGTCACGTGAGATGAATATGTTCTAAGGATGGATAAGAGTCACTTTCGTGCTCTCCACCTAAAGCTCCTTGACATACGATCTCCTTAACCGCTATACTGCGGATTGTCACTTTGAGACGGTATTTCCCCTTTAGGGGGAGATACGAACACCGGTGTTCAAGTGAGAACGACATGAATTTCGTGGTTGGTCACCACTAAGTCTCAACATGTTTTCAAAAGAACTATAGTGACGAGATCAATGCTGCTTATGTCTGTAAGGAATGATGTCCTACCAAGAGGACATGGCTCGACCAGATTGAGGTGGTATTGATGTCATGGGTCGAACATATTGAGGTGGTCTTGATGCTATCACTTTGTGTGGTGATACGAGAGCGCCATAATGTGGCAACATGGTTTTCTAGGCGTTGTGGGTCCACGAAGGTTAGGGATGAGGCCCTTGGGTTCGATATACACTCGCACTGAGAGAGAAAGCGAGTTTGGCACTACTGGTCCATTGATCAGTGATACTCATTCCGTCTCATGGAAGTCTGAATTGTGACTATCGTTAGGGGACGCCTCAACGTCAAAATCCAATTCATAGAAAGAGATCTCTACAATGACTACACTAGTGTACATGAGGACGTGGGATGATGAGGATATCGAACCACACTTTGTTGATACATCGACAAAGTGTATTGACCTAAATGGGAAGATGCGACCCAAACAAAGGGATAGGTCCTTGGGTAGGTATTGCCAACACCACAAGCATAAACCCTATCAAGTAAACCTTTATGAGTTAACGTAGTGAGAACAAGAGTCTTAGACTCCCTTATGGTGCAAGGTTTCTCACAAACACGTATTGGGATCGACTACGATGAGAAGTACTCTCAAAATGGATGTTATTGCACTCCACTACCTTGTTAGTTTGGTAGTTCCCCAAGAACTGTACATGCAGCCCTATGAATATGATCATAGTGACGTCTCTATGGGATCTGAGATATGCATGAAGATCTTAAATAGACTTCATAAGCCCAAATCAAGTGGAGCTTGCGTTGGCCAAGTGTTTTGGACTCATATTACATGACTCCTTGATTTTGGATGGGATATGATGAATAATACCATTATGTATTGATTCCAGATGATCGCAGTATATGCTGAACATTTGATGTTGGAATGAAAAATATCTTGGGAAAGACACAATCTCGTATTGAAGTCGATGGATTGTGTATTGATGATGTATTTCCATCAATCGACTTAGGTCCTCTAAAGTAGAGTTGAACTTTCATATTGTCTCATGATTATTCAAGGTGTTTACTCCAAGAGAGAGTGATCCGTTTAATCAAAAGAAATACTTGACATCTCTTTCATTCATTGAAAATCTAAATAGTTTTGTGCTCACACAATGCCAATGATATGGCAAAGGACATCACTTCAATACTCTAAGAGTATCTGACATATTCAATCCCTATGACATAAGAGAACGGTTGTTGCCTATGTTATCGCTAGCCATGCATGAATTAAGATGCATAAGAAGCGAAATCATGATCTAGGCACCGATCGGTTTAGTGGCTGAGTTGCTTGACATATAGCAGGCTGCATGTGCACGCTGCATGTGCGTTGGCCTGTGCACGCTGCTTGTTCACTTCCTGTGCATGTGTGCACTACTGCCAGACACTATACGTGCACCTGTGCACTAGCTGCCGAGCGTTGTGCACCAGCTGCGGAGCACTGTGCACCTGCCGAGCGCTGTGCAACCAGCTGCCGAGCGCTGTGCATTAGTTGTCGAGCGTTGTGCATGCCATATGCCGAGCGTTGTGCACACAGATGCTAGGCACCGTGCACATAGCGGCTGAGTACTGAGCAATGCCACATTTGAGACATGTTAAAAGAGCATACATTTGTTAGGTTGTCGAAATAGCTCCGTGGTCACTAAGGATCCGGAAGCGCCTCATGATTGATCTTAAGATTAGGGGGAGATGTAGATTTGAAAGAAAGTCTAGCGTCAAATGTGAAGGGTGTGGTTGTTTGTGTCAACCATGTTGCACTCATTTTTCCTTAGTCTAAGTTTTTTGTCCCACTAGGTTTTTGCTTGATAAGATTTTTTTAACGAGGCAACATTGCATGCACCGCTAAGACCATTGATCCCCATTTGTGGTTGATCATGACAGACTTGTTCAAGTCTTGACTCACATCTACTCTTGAGAAACATGTTGGAATGCACCATTCATTTGGAAAATTCGATTGAAGCACACATCAGGGGGAGCATCACATGACAAGTTCTCAATGGAGTAGTTGGTGCGTTGTACTCTTTTCCCTTCGACCAAGGTTTAGTTTTCCCACAGGGTTTTGTTACTTGGCAAAGTTTTGCTGAGGCAACACCATAAGCACCATTCCGGCATAAAGACACGCCACACAAGGGAGAGTGTTCTAGGATATTTGATATATGTGTGTCTTAGTCCATGCCTTGTATACGGGTTTTATGTAGTAATTCATGTTGTAATAGGGTTTTACACATATCCATGTAATAGACCCATTGACCCATATAATAGCCCAAGAGACTCATGTATTCCCTTATATAAAAGGCTTCATTCTATCAATAAGATAAGAAAAATTTATTCCATCAATATTATTCTACAACAGTTTTTTATTTTTTATTTTTTTTTTTCATTTAGTTTGGTTTTGTTACTGCCGATCCGAACTCGCCTTCTCTTCTCTGTCTCTTTCCAAAACTTGTAAACCTGTTAAAAGAACGGTGGATGACCCGGTGCATATGCACTAGATGCACCCTAGTCGCTCTGATGAAATGAGTTGCTTTTCTTTGTTTGTTAGTCTTCCGCAAAATAGGTTAATAGATTAACTGTACTGGGTATGATTGGAGTACCTCATTAGAATTCCACTACCGTTGACAGTGTTAAGTATTTGGTGTTAGTAATTTTTTCCCCATTTTTCTGGGGTAACATGATGTGCTTTTAAGGTACAATTGTTATCATTTAAGGTACATTACTAACATAGTTATCATGTCGTTTGCGTTATGCCTCTGTTGGGACTAGTAGCTCCAAGGTAATCCTAAACTAATTCACCGACGTATGAAACTATGAACTCAACTTGCTAGATTATGTATCACACAAACTTTTGCAAAACCCTAGGAGATAATGTAATGTTTATTCTCTCAACCCTAGCGCACTGTGCGATCCTAGCTTTTTACTTTCAGCCTTTCACTCCACTACATGGCTTCCCTTGATGCCTTAACTGCAAGGTTCAATACTGAGCTTGCTTTGGCTGATGGAGGCAAGGCACCGGACCTGGGGAAAATTGGAGGAGAGGCCCTGACAAGTTTTTGAACATGCACCAAATAGGTTATGAGCCAGCCTACTCTTTGAGTGATAGTTAGAAAGAGAGGAGATCAGAAGAGAAAAATCAACTTGGATGCAAAAACTAAAGTTTACTACCCTTAGTAAACTTTTACTAGAGTAGTAAACTCAAGTAGATGAACAAGCTCGAGGCATTGATAGTAAATTATAAGTTTACTACTCCTAATAAACTTGTACCAGAGATAGTAAATCTTTACCAGAGGTAGAAACTTACAAAACAGAATTTCTAAAACCCATTATACACATGAAAAACAGTGAAAAATCAACTTAGATGCAAAAAACTAAACTCGAGCAGATGAACAAACTCGAGGCATTGGTAGTAAATCACAAGTTTACTACCCCTAATAAACTTGTACCAGACGTAGTAAACTTTACTAAAGGTAGTAAGCTTGCAAAACAATATCTCCAATGCCCATTATCACATTAAAAACAGTGAAAAATCAACTTACATGCAAAAAATAAAGTTTACTACCCTTAGTAAACTTTTACTGGAGTAGTAAACTCTAGCAGATGAACAAATTCGAGCGACGGTGTCGGAATCCAAAGGCCTGGAGATCTTCATGGTTGAGCCGATACCGTTGTGGTCGTCGTCCAGATCTCCATGGTCACTGTCCATCGTCTAGATTTCCATGATCCTCGTCCAGATCTCTATGGAGAACATGAACCAGTGAAACAACATGGTCACCGGCGTCGAGCTTTGATCTGGAGTTGGCTCAGACTCCGATCTAGAGGACAGAGAGAGAGACGAGAGAGAAAATAAATAGACGGGAGAGAGAGAATATCGATTTGAAATTGGTGATAGAGAAGAGAGGAGCAGATTTAATAGATCAGAGCTAAAAAGATAATCTCAATAAGATTAATTAAAGTGGACATGTCAATTCTGTTTTCATTGAAATAGGCAATTAATCCTAATAACTAATACCATATAATCCATTATTGATAAAAAATTTAAAAAACTATATGTTAAATCTTATTGATCAATCCACGTGCAAAAAAGAAAAAGAAAAAAAAGAAATGGACTATATGTTAAGTCTTGCTGCCCGCTGCTAATATCTCAATTCTTTATCAATCTGAATTTCAAGGTGGTCTTCTTCTTCCATCGACCCACTGGATACTAAAAGGTGAGAACTCCATCTCATTTTCTGATATTTAAAGCCCCTAATTCGATCAAATCCACTCGTTTAGTTGCAGATGCTAAATTACGTTCAAGTGGCTAGTCTCTTTCATTTGTGAAGTTTGATCTTAGTTGTGTATATGATTCCTGTTTTTGATTTTTATTATGTAATGCCATGAATTGATCAGGTTCTTTCCTTCAGATTACTGTTAGGAAGATTACCAGCTCTGGGTTAATGTTCTGCTTTCCTTTTCTTTTGGTCTAATCTGGGTTTTCAATGTTATATTTGGTTGATTTCTAATTCTGTAGGCTCTGTTGCTTTGCAGCGTTTGGTGGCCTTCCCAATTTGATTTTGTTAATTAAACAAAGTACAGGACTTCGATATGCCATTTGTTGGATCACTTAAGTTTGATTAAGTGTTTAATTCATTTTTATTGCTTGCAAGGTGAATCGGCACGACACAATTACAAAACATAATAATCTTTAAAAGAAAATAGAGTTTTTTAATAGAAAGTTCAAGGGAATTAGTATAATTTCCTTATGATTTCAATATACAGTAGGTTATTTATTAGTGTTTTCTTGAATTATTGGACAGGGCGCTAGAGTCTTAGACAGGTTTTCTCTCTGAGTCTTGTGTTCAATGTTCACACTTGCTTGAAAATGAAGCGCAAGAAATGGTCAGAGCTCGAAGAACAGACCCTGCTCACAAAGTATTCTGAGCTTCTCAGCTCTGGAGCTCTAGCCAAGCTCAAAAACCGTGAGAAAAAATTCAAGCCCATAGCTGAGCATGTGAACTTAATGCACAACCTTGATGACCCTGTAACCTTCCCTTTCAAATGGTCCTGGCGTGATGTGTCAATCAAGGTCCAAAACATGCGTCACCAGTATCTGGGAGTCAAGCAGAAGATCCGGATCTCCAAAGACGAGTTCAACTGGAAGGATGGCGAAAATCACTGGGAGAATTTTTTGAAGTACAAGGAAGTGTTTGGTGATGTGGAGCTTGATGCTAAGGGCAAGAGGTTGTGTGAAAATGACAACTTTGATGTTTTTGGGGATTGTGGGGACTTAGGGTTTGGTATTGACTGCGAGGATTTAGAGGTAGAAGAAGATGAAGAAGAAGATGAAAATTTGGAAGATGAAGAAGATGGTACTGGTGATGATGACGATAATTGTGGGGAGGAATTGGGTAAAAGTGAAGTTGGTGAGTTTCGAGGTGAAAGAGAAATTGGGGACATGGGAATGGCTCAAAAAAGTAAACTAAGTAAGGTTGGATTGGATAGGAGGTTGGGGATGATGAGTGCTCAGGTGTTGGACTTGCAGAATATGGTTGTGAAGAGGGAAGAGGGGAGGAGAGAGAGGGAGTATAGGGGAGAGAAAGGTGAGGCTGAGAGAGAGGATAGGAGGAAAGAAGTTGAATTTCTGAGAGAGAAGAGGAGAAATGAGTATGATGACTTGTTAGAAGATAGAGAATTGGAGTTGCATGAGAGAGAGGTCATGTGGACAAGAAGGGAGTTTGAGAAAAGGTCGAGGTTACATGGGGAGTTTGATGAGGAGCGTCAAAGGAGAATGAGGATGGAGGAGAAGAGAGAGGAGGAGGAGTTGGAGTGGCGGGAGAGGATGGTAGCTTTGCAAATTCAGCATGAGAAGCAAATGATGCAAATGCATGCTGAGGCAAGCCAGAACCAAATGCAGATTCTTGGGGTCATGGCTAGGTTTGTTTGTCAATTTTTTGGGTCGATGAATGATGGCCTTGGAGGTGGTTTAGGGACCCTGCCACCTCAAATTTTGCAGAATTTGCAGCATCCAGGTGGACTGGGTGACAATGGGAAGCCAGATTCCAATTCCCCTTCTGAGTTCCTCTAGACTGTAACTTAAACTCCTTGCATAGTGTATATACTTCAGAACTACTTTTTATAGTATTGAATATGTTTGTACTATTATGATTGAGAACAATAACTTTTCAAAGCTATCCTATCAGTGACTACTCTAAGTCTGGAGTGATGGTTAAGTGCTTGTCACTCAGAATATCATATTCATACAACTTTTAAAGAAGCTATTTCTATCTGTGTATTTTGTTTTGTTACTTCGTGTGTTTCTGTATGATGTTAGTTTGGCTAGAACAATGCTTAGCAAATGCATTGTTAGTCCATAGACTTTTGTTCTAGAAGGAATCAAGTCTCCTTATGAGTGACATTCTCTTTGGCTGTTTCATCCATTCAGTTAACCATACACTGTAATTTCTCTACTACCCAATCTAGAGAAGGTTTTATTTGTTACTTGTAGCTTGTACATTTTGGTTATTAGAAATGTGTATCCAATTTTACTATGCCACTAAACTGTTTTTTAGTATGTCCAATTTTTTATTTATTACTTGTAGCCTGTACATTTTGGTTATTAGAAATGTGTATCCAATTTTACTATGCCACTAAACTGTTTTTTTCTTTTGTTTTTATTTTTCTCCCATAATTTTGGATGCTTATTCTGGATGGGGTTTGAAGTTAGGAAATGATTCCAGTAGGGATATAGATAGAAATCATTCAGATGAGGAAGTATTACCAAGAGCACTAAAGTTTCTAACTATCGTTATCCTTGTACATTCAACTTATTTTATAAATTATGCTATGTATTTTTTTTAAATGTCTTTTCACCTTTTCTACTAGTATCTTCTTTGGGTTCTCATCATTCAGTACTGAGGATACACAAACATTTGGTAAGTCGACAATCTTTCTCTTTAATTCTTTTTTTTGATTATCTGTTCCAGCTCCCATAGTTTCCTGCCTGGAATTCCCTACTATAAAGTGTATTTTAGTGTTTGTCACTTGATGTATAGATTGAGAGTACTGTGCGATATAAAGATTTCTTTCAATTTGAATATTCTTTTCTCTTTGTTTTCAGTTTTATTTTCTAATAATTTGTTTAAGTTTTAGTAATATGTATGTTAGAGTTATATTTGTCTTCCGTTTCAAGGTGTGGTTGCTTAAGTATCAGTTACCTTCACTTCTAGACATAATTAATATGGTCTCAATAGCTTTGGGGGTCTGTCTTTGCCTTCCACAACTGATCACTTAAAGGTTATGCCCATAGTTTATATTTGTTGAATAGGCTTGACTTTTTTATTTCAAAAGGCTGTTGAATGCTTTCTTATAAGGTTCTTCTGATGAAAAATATAAGTGAAGCCTCTAGGGGTTTATCCAAACTCCACAGCCTCATAAGAAAGGTTCCAAATCTGCAGAGCTGATTTCGGAGTCTGTAGATGGTAATGAATGTTAGGTGCTGGTTCTAGCATTGGGTGACATTTCTAGGAATTCTTCTTTATGCAGAATCGTTGGATGTTATTAGGATTATTTTATTCCAGTTAGGCTGAATCATCTTAGCCTCTTATATAGAGGCCTTATGATCTTTGCAGTTGAGATTTGAATATTATTACAATTAAAAGCATTTACTTCTCTCAAGATTTGTGATGTAACATAATCTAGGTGTGATGCCTAGAACCTGTCTGGTGTAATGTTACATAATGAAAAATTTGGCATAACTTGCTTCATGATTGATGCCCATGATCCTTTTTGACTGAATTTGATCATGATCCAAAAGTTTTGCCTCCTTGTTTTTTGGTCATGATTTTTGTGTTTTGCTCTAGCCCCTTGTGTTTATATGCTCTTATTGAGTGTAGCGATTTTGAACAATTAAGAAATTAGTAATTATCTGGGATTAATCAAACACATGAATTTTTTCTTATTCATATTCATTGATGTTTCTGAATAGAGTCAATAGACCATAAGAAGAATGAGGATAGTGGGACTAACAGGTGGGATTTCATCTGGGAAGAATACTGTCTCAAATCTCTTCAAGGGCCATGACATTCCTGTTATTGACGCATCTTGTGGCTCGTGTAAGTGATGAGCAAAGTTGTAGCATATGAACTAAAAAAATTATGAAAAATATGTGAATCAGTTCGTCTAAGCTCTTTCATGGACAGAGTATCTTTTGGTTTCAGGATATATTGAAGAAAGGAACTGGTGGATGGAAAAAGGTTGTTTCAGAATTTGGACGGGGTATTTAGCTACCCGATGGAGTTGATGGACCTAAACTAAGACAAATTGTATTCTCTAATCCTGAACAACTTTTGAATCTGTAAGTACTTTCTCGCTTGCATAATTTTATTACGTGATCACAAGTTTTAGAATACTCAAGTTTTAGGTGCTGAAATTGTAACACTCAAGTTTTAGAATACTGACCCCAGTTTGTAGCTAGGGAAAATAAGCAGATTCCCTCTAGTCAAATTGATTTGGATTGCCAGAATTTCTTGAACGAAATTATGTGTTGGTGATGTCTTGTAATTAAAGTTACATTCCCTGTTGACTTCAATGTTTTATCCCTTGTAGACTACTGGTTGCTTACATATCATCTGGAATCTTTTGGGAAGTTTTGAAGCTATGGTTGAAGGGGTTCAAGGTTATTGTTCTTGATGTCCTATTGTTCGAGGCCAAGATGGACAGATGGACCAAACCCATTATTATTGTATGTGTTGATCCTGAAACACAGCTTCAGACTCATGTTGAGGGACAAAAGTGCAAATGATGCTTGAAACCGGATAAATGCTCAGATGTCACTCGATTTAAAGAGGATCAAGGCAGACAGTGAGTGAGAACACTGGATCACATGAGGATTTAAAAGACAAGTTCAAAAGTGTGCTATTTGGGGTCACAAAGGCATTGTCGTGGACTGAAGAAAAGTTTGTATTAATGAATAATGATACTGAAGTATAGCAACCTTTAAGTATAGAGATCAACTTAAGTGTGTTCTTACCAATAATGAAGAGTAGTTGTATGCTTTCACAATTTAACATTGCAGAACATCATCAGTCTCCCATGTTTGTACAAGTCTTCAATTTGAAGGAATTACTGTGTAAGAGTAGGATGTGTAGTTACATATCAATGTGCACGCAGACTGAATTTGAAATGGAGAATGAAAAATCGGTATATTGGTGCAACAATCTTGGTTAAGAAACACATTCATTTATGGTAATGCAAAGATAAAGACTACCTATACAAATGAGCTTTGTGCTTGGTTGCTTGAAACTGTAGAAGCAAAAATAAATCAAAGGGTCTTATTTACCCCACAATTGTGAAAGTTAAGCAGGAACAGTCTAATTTAGCTGCTACTAGTTACCAATAGAACCCACTATGAAACCGGAAGCATCTATAGTGAGATAAACTGGATATATTGAGGTTGTTGTTTTGACTTCTTTTACAATTGTTAAGTTTAAATCGTTTTATTTGTATAAAATTTTCAACTTTATCTCAGAGGTTTGGGCAAACAGTTGATACTGGTGGTTTCAAGCTCAAACTTTTACAAGCATTAAGGGATTGCAACTGAACTCTCCCTTCCGTCTGGAATGTATGGAACATAGGCATATGTTGGTTAAGGTATATGTGTTGCACACTCCATGGTTACAGAACCCAGCAAAAACTATTACTAGTTTAACTTACATGGCCTCTGCACTCCAACTAAACAATTACTTGTAGTTTAAGTTACAAGGCTTCTATACAGAAACCATGAGGCAGCAATGTAATGGGTAAATACATTATTTGAACTTTGTTTGCAGTTCATTTTTGTCACTACAGCAATCTGCAGTCGAACAAAATCTGAAATTTCGTAAGTTAGTCAAATTGAAGTGAGGTGGCTAGAAAGCTCATCACCTACCTGAAAGAGTACATGTCAGATCCACATGTGAACTTACTGAAATCCGATTGCTTACAGGCGTTAGTTGTGGCCATAGAAAAGGCTTTGGAGGCATTTCTAGGTGTTCAACATCTCTTACGAGCATCTGCGTGACTCTCTTCATTGAAGGTCGATCACTTGGCTTCATTTGAATACACCACAAGGCAGTTACAATCATTTTCTTAATTAATGCATTTTCCTCTTCTGTTGCATCTCCAATCACCAAGTCCTTCCCATCATTATATTGATCATGCACCTGTTCGGCGTGAAAATGGATTTTCTCGAACAACCAAGCTTGAGTGCGTGCCCGTACCTATGGGTCAGGTATAACCTTGATATTCGACGCTTGTTCGCCTTCTGAATTCTCTTCAAACGACTGTTGTACAAACGTTCGTCAGGCCTGCACTTAGGTTCTACAGACCTAGCTAAAGAACAACTAAGATTTTTCTCCTCCTCTCGCGAAGCGGACGTATCTTACTTAGACCGGTGTGGCTAAGCAGAGCTATAATCAAGGACTGCAGGTCGTTCGCCAAAGGATCATCTGACAAACCGGAGATATTTGCTAAGGTTATTCACCCTAATAATGGTTTTGTGGATATTCGTCAACGAATTGGTCTTTATGAAGTGGTGGTAGACTGTTTGCTCACGGATGAAGCTTGATAAGTAGAACTGGGAACTGCTGACTGGTCGGGCTTTGGTGGATAGCAGTGGGGAATGCCTACGGATAGGGCTTTGGTGGACAAAAAAACTCGAGAAATCTTTCTGATAGAAGTGTTCCGGGGAGGCTTGTTTTGCAGTGTGCAAAAGTTGTATTGAGATGTCGATGTGTTGATTGATAGATATCCCTCTTCATATGTCTTGACTCCTTTATATAGTGAACACTAGGATTTGTTCTTTCTTGCAGGCCAAGGTAAATCAAATTGCTTGATCTACTAGGAAAAGAATCCTCCTAGCCGACTAACAAATCTTCTGTATTACTGCAAATCTTCGCCAACCATGACCTCAAATGGAAAGAAAATATTTACAATTACTTAGACCATAAGAATCGGTCCAATGGGCTCGAGGAGTCAGCATTCGCCAAAAAATATTATTTTAGCCCAAACATAGCCCTCCAGGTCTTGAAGGAGAAGCCATGCGTCTTGACTGAAAAGACTTATAGTTCTCATGCATCGTTCACACCGGCGAAAACCACTCACTAGCTCAATTGACAAACACCAAACTCAGGTGTAGGTATTGACTCTTGAAGCTTCAATGACAAAGAGCAGTAGCTAGGCAACCCATATAGCAGCACAATTAATCTCCAGCATGATAATCATGTAATCAACTTGAATACCTGGACTGATCTGATAAGAAAATAGTCTTAAGCCCCCGCTGAACACTTCGACGTAGAGAAGCCCCCATGCTTAATTAATCATGGTAACAAGATCACAAGCACTGGTCTTGATGATAATTGATAGCAATGAACCAAGAAAATTTAAGCCTCAATGTAGTCACACTTGTACTTCACTCTAGATGAATAAGAAGAACTTGAACCAACCACTTACTGGTTGTTTAATAATTGGACGTTGTTCTCCAATACCACAGCCTCCAAGATGAACCAACTCTCTCAAAAAGAACTTTCAAGAAGACTAAGAAACCAGCCCCAAAATAAACTTCATCAAAAAAACTGATGACATTTTGCTGCTCATGATGCCTACTTGGAGACCTCATAACTCACTCCTCAATGCAGCGAATGACATGATTCTTTTTCCTACTTGTAGTCCAATATATTGGCTACAAGGTAATGTATGGCGGACAAGATTTTAACCATTGCAAGGATGCGCGAATGAGCCATAAAAAGTGCCAAAAATAAGTCAAATCTAAAATTTCCAGATTTTCTCTTTGTAGGGGTTGACTTGGTTGGTGATTTTCATAGGCTTCTCTTGTAACTTCTGGATAATGGAGCAGCCAAACATGTTACTTAGCATCAGTAGTACATGTCCAAAGTCTTGGATGCTTGATGTGAACCTCCCAAAAGCTTGGAACTACTCGACAAAGTAGCTTGAGATACCAAGTTTTCTTGAGTCTTTGACAACTTTTTGCTGCTGCTGCTGCTAATACTTTTAAAATAATAGGTCACAGGTGTTGGCTTTGAATTATAATAATCAACCTCAATAATAGATTGACTAAATAAAGTGCAAAACCACAAATTGGTTTTGGAGAACCACAGGGATTGGTTCAAGAAATAAGCGAATAATATTGAAACTCTAAAGGTTTCAAAATTTTCAAAATTTTGCCATATGAATTGACAGAATATGTATATTGTAGCCCTCAGTTTAATTGGATGCAGCTCCCATGAGGGGAAGTATTCTTGGCTTGAGTTATATGCAGCTGCTTTTAGATTTTTCCTTCTGCTTGCCATTTCCATCAACAACATTCCAAAACTATAGACGTCAGCTTTGTATGAAACACCACCAATGTTTTTATAAAACAACTCGGGAGCAATGTATCCCATGGTGCCTCTTGCTGCCATTGTTGAGACAATGCTATTGTTGGCTGGATATAGTTTCACGAGCCCAAAGTCAGAAATCTTTGGGACAAAATTCTCATCAAGTAGGATATTATGAGGCTTGATATCGAAATGTAGAATTTGCATTTCACAACCTTGATGCAAATAATCAATACCTTGAGCAACACCAACTGCAATCTCATACATTTTCTTGTAACTTAAAGTGATGGATCCTTCTTCAGGGTAAATGTATCTATCAAGAGACCCATTTGGCATGAAATCATATACTAAAGCGTGATGTGAACTGTTAGAGATGAAATATCCCACATCAGAAAAGAGACAAATAAAATATAACTTATAAGTGGATGAATTGTATCCAATTGTACCGAGGCCTTTTGTGATTAAAACCCAACACCTTAAAGGTGGTTAAGTTGGGACAATATCGGTACAATGGTGATCCACGGGTCACACTTGTCCCAGTTCAAGTTGGTATCAGAGCGGGTCTCTCTTCAATTACTTCTCCCAATGTAACGGGGGAAAGTCTCCCATCATAATGAGCTCAAATTTGGGTTCATCGAATCAAATTGCAGTCAGAAAAATTCTGATTGGCCCATACCATACCAAGTGCCTACAGTGAGTCTTGGATCGCATACCCCAATTTCCAAAATGGGAATTGGATTGCATGAATGTACCGATTTCCGATGTGAGAATTGGACTGAATGAATTTAACGTATCAACCTAAAAAGTTAGGTTGCACGTGAGGGGGAGTGTTGGAGAGGAAAGATCTCACATTAGAAAAGGGACAAATAAAATATAACTTATAAGTGGATGAATTGTATCTAATTTTACCGAGACCTTTTGTGATTAAAACCCAACACCTTAAAGGTGGTTACGTTAGGACAATATCAGTACAATGATGATCTATGAGCCACGCTTGTCTCAGTTCAAGCTGAACTCTCGACACAGTAGTCAACTAGCTGCACCACATTAACATGATGTGTCCTTCCAATAGTAGCTACTTCACTCCTAAACGTAAGCTAAACACATTCCGACAGATCCATGTCGGAGATTCCATGCACATATAGCGAGTCCCCACCACAATTGCTCTCCAAAGTAATTGGGATGGCGTGAAAATAGTTGGTTGACAGTTGAGTTACATAGTTCATCACAGAAAAACAAATGAAAATCCGTAAACATATGGACTTATTCTGCACAAAAGAAGCCAAGAGGAATTTGATAGAGAATTTCTTCAAGAATCTTAAATAGTAGCAGTACCAAGACTTTTGAAACTTTACAGGACAGAGCTCGGAAACACAAGCATTTAACAATGTTGAAAATAGTCCAAAACCATAAACGAAAAGCAACAAATCAAATATCAGTCGGTTCCTCTGCATCAATCAGTCGTGTCAATGCATCTGGGAAATTTCTGACAAGAACGGGAGGCTCCAGCAGGCACAAGTTATCAGCAGTACGAGAGACATACCTGGCCACTTTATTGGCCAGGAAATTCACAGTCGACCACTGAATGGCCTCTATATTATCAATAATCTCTCCATCCTTCTTAATCTTTTCCATCTCATCCTTAACGATCTTATACTCCCTATCATCCACCATATCAACACTAACTGTCCTGCTAGTAGTCTCCAGTATACAATTAGCAAACCTAACCCGAAGGGCTATTGCAAGTCGAATTCCAAGGAATGCCGCCTTCAATTTGCATCCACATATAGATGCATCCACATAGAGAGAAGAGTCCACTGGACTTGCACACTTCAAGAAAGTCAGAGGCGTACTTAATTCCTGGTCGAACGCAAGTGTGGAAAGAGAACTGAAGTTTGATTTGGACAAAGGAAAACGAGGAAGGGAAGAGCAGTTGTTCTTGTCAATGCCGGGATCCACCACTTGGATTCTGTTGTTGTCGTAGTCAATGGCCTTGACGTAGTAGTCGTGAGAAAAAAGGCGCAGCACTGTCATGTTGTGGTCACATTCCAAACTGTAGCTCGACTCGCCACAGTACTTTGGATCATGTAGGAGTCGAAAAGGGTAGCTGATGTTGTGGATGTCGCTGCAGGAAGAAGGGACACACTTGTAGTCATTGCCTACAACACTTGTGCTGTGAACAGAGAAACCAAGAACAATCAAGGCTGCAATTGACACCCCCAACTTATTCCCATGGACAAATGTATGTATGCTTTCGAAAATTAGAGGAGCAAAGATTCAGGCATGTAGTTGGTGGAGGTCCAGCCGGATGACTCATCAAGTCGTTGGTCAATGACGGATCTGTAAGCCAACGGCTGGCTAGCTGTGGTACATTATTAATTTTTGGAAATTTTTTTACGTGATTACTAAGTTTCTGAACGTAACAAATTTATACATGAACCAACAAGTATATGTTATTAAAAAGATCACAAAGAAAAACTTAACAACATCCGATATTGTATAAAACCAAAAATCCAGAAATAATATTTATGAAGAACAATAAACACAGTAAAAATACACAAAGACATGGAGAAATCCATACCAAATCCTACCTAAAAGGTTCGGCTAAGGTAAGGATGGTTGGCGGCAAGGGATGATTGATGCGGCTGCAAGGGGTGTTCGGCGGCAGCTTTGTGTTTCGGCTGTGTGAGGGTTTTTGGGTAGAGTTTGGCTATACTATGTTTTTGAGCAATTGAAAGACACTAAAATTGATGTACATAGGTACTATTTATACAGAAAATTTCGAAGAGAAACCCTAGAGAATTTTGGAGCTTCAAGGAGACACCTTCCTTGTTGAACTTGTAATCCTTTTTGGACTTGGTTTCTTCTTTCTTCTTTGTTAAGGATTTCGACTTGGACTTTGGATTTCTGATTTCTTGGACTCCTCTACATGTTATTGGATCCATGTAGGCCTTATACACAAGTTCTTGGGCTCATAGGCAGCCGAAATCATGGACAAACTCGGCAAGGACAGACTTTCGCCGGTTTGACCAGAAAAGCTCCATACTAGGTTGTTTCGGCTGCCATGATGCATTCTTCGAATCTTCATCTTCAATGCAGCTTCCCATGACTTCATTAAGCTCCCTTTTAAGTTCTTTGACATGCTTGGGAAGAATTTTGGTGAAGAAACATCCTCCCAAACTCGTGTGACAACTTAGGCAGAAACTGCCCAGTTTTTGCAGCTTGACCTCCGTCAATTGTTTTGATCATAACTCCTTTCATCTGAACTCCAAATTCTGCAATTCAAGATGATCTGAAAACTAGACTTCCGTAGCTTTCCAATGATATATGACTCGTCCTCAGATTCCTTCTCGATATTTAGATATGATTTTCCGAAGTTGATGTAGGATTTCTGTAAAATTCAGCTCGCGGGAGAGATTTCACTCGCGAGACTGACCTCCGGCCATTGTTTCTGGCATAACTCCTCCCTCAGAACTTGGATTGCTGCGATTCCAAAAGATTTAGAAACTAGACATCCACAGATTTCCATCCATATATGACACGTTCCCTGGTTCCTCCTGGATCGTCCTAAGGAAATCTTTGAAGTTGAGTTATGGTTTCTGGAAATTTCTGTTCGGATCAAAGTCTTATGTTTCGGAGTTTCTTCTTTTCCATGGCCTCTCTTGTTGTCCTCCATGAGTCCAATCTTCATGATTCTTGTTCTCATATGCTCATTTACATGTCATCTACACATTAAACCAAATTCATCAAAAATGACAATGTAAAGGTACGGTGAATCATAAGAGAAATAACCAAGTCTTGACAGGACCCATCCCGAGATTTCCCAGTAAATCCCAGAATGACTCCTGCGGGACCCACCTAAAAGGGTAGTTACCGAAATTTCGGCATAATATCCCCTAATAGTGAGTAACCCTTCACCTAAAATCCAAGTAAACACATGCAGTATACACTTCTAATTCCATCCCCCTCCTTATAAAAATCCAACCTGTTCACAACCACACACAACCACCTCCACAAATACAACCACAATAACATAACACAATCACAAACATCTTTCAACTTAATAGATATCCGAAATTCCTGGAATAATAATGAATAAGTTCCGTACTCTACCCCGAAACATAGTAGTAATATACCCAGGTTATCAGAGCTCTAATACAAAGGAGGAAAAGAGCACTTGTAGGTTTTCAGAAACCTACTAGTGAAAACTGCGTGGAGAGGTATCCACTATGCGCCTCCTAATTTGCTGGCCGAACTCTGCAGTCTGGGCATTTTAAGAAAAACAAAGGCCCAGGGGAGAAACATGTAAAATGTTAGAGTGAGTGGACGAAAATAATCCATGAAACACTAAAAAAATTCACCACAATAATTTAAAACCAATGTTTCATGCTCTCCCAAAGATTTATTAATTTAAATAACATTTATGCATGCCCACAATTAATAACAATTCCACAAATGCAAGATAAAATAACCAAGTGAGGATTATGGGAAGAGAAATATGCACAAACATAATAAGTCTGACCTCTCAGACTAGGGTCGGAGCTAAGAGCTCTAGTAGCGCCCTCACGCTACTCTATGCTAGCTATATAAAATAATACGGTCAACCCTTGAAATATCAACCTGACCTCTCAGGCTTGTCTGTCCTCTCAGACCAGGGTCGGAGCTAAGAGCTCTAGATAATGTGATAACGGTCAACCCTTATAATATCAACCTGACCTCTCAGGTTTGTCTGTCCTCTCAGACCAGGGTCGGAGCTAAGAGCTCTAAATAAAGTGGAAATGGTCAACCCTCATAGTGCACTACGTAATTTGCCTGACCTCTCAGGCTAGGGTCGGAGCTAAGAGCTCTAGTAGCGCCCTCACGCTACTCTAGCTAGCATATTCATTGGTCAACCCTTATAATATAATTTCATAATAGTACTTTACTCAATTCTCTTCCCAAAACAAATAAGTGAAACTAATCCTCAACATATATGCATCCAGCCAAATACACAATCAAGAACCCGAGGAAATTATAATGCTCGAAACAATTGTATAAATCTTGCAAATAAATCAATAATTAGGGCATGCATTCATTTAAAAAAAATAAACTGTCCACTCACAGTAAAGGGACTAGCCCTGAGAACGATCCTGTGCCTCCCCGGAACGTAAATCCTCACGTCCTGTTTAATAAAATAAATATGTTAATTATCCCGAATCGTAAAGTCGGGTCTCCGGAGACATTAGTATAAACTCCGTATTAAACTAGCTTAATTCTTGTATACTCTTAGTAATCTTCGATCAATCCCGACCAACGATAACATGTAATTCTTTTTCCGAACCAAAACGACAATTTGAATAATAATCGAAACTTAATCGACTCGGCCGTTAATCCACCTCCACAAAGTTTTATAAACAAAACTTCCCTTAATCCTTTTTACTTCCAATTCTCCAAAATTAACTTAGGATTATTTTTACCTTTACCCCTAACTCATTTACCAAACTGTTAAAAGTTATTTCTCATGGAAAGGACAGAAATGCCCCTGTGAACAGTAAAATCCGGTCGCCGGCCAATTGGCCTCCGACCGGCGATCTCCGGCCATCTTCCTGCTCCTCTCCACCTCCCCTACAACTTCCCTTTACATCACAACAACCAAAACCAACCCTAACACCAACAAATCACAATGAACAGTAGAGAAAACCCAAAATTTGGAATTCTTGATTGAATCCCTCACCTAGGCTGTAATCGACCGGCGCTCCGACTTTGGAAGGCTCGGAGGTGGCCTGTGGACCGGCTAAGAACGGCAGGCGACGGCACAGAGGCCTGACCCGACCGGAACCCGAAAACACAGCAGCTTTTCGGAGGGTTTTCTCTCCCTCCACGCGGCGGCGCTGCCCCGATCCGAAGGCTTGCTGGGTTGCCGGACCTCCACCGAGTCTAGGGAGGCCAGTCACGCGCCCCACGGCGGCCGGTGGTGGCGGAGCACAGTGAGAGTGCAACACTGACCAGGGAAGAGGACGACGCGAGGAAGGAAAGAGAAGGAAGAAAGAAGAAAAAGAGAAAGAGGAAAGTGACGCCGAAAAAGGTAAGTGAAGGAATAAAAAGTAAGTTTCCAAATAAGGAAACTTCCTAGAACACGGGAACCCCAATAAAATCCCCGATAATTTTTAAATTACCGACAACAATCCCAACAGTTAATTTTATTGTTCAAACCTTATTATCGACACCGTAAATTCACGGATAACGGAGGGAAGGTAACTCACAGTGAAATTATAAGATTCGGGGTGTGACAATTCTCCCCCCCTTATAAAAATTTCATCCTCGAAATTTACATACCTGTTACTCAAATAGGTGAGGATACTGATGTCGCATCTGAGCTTCGGGCTCCCAGGTAGCTTCCTCCACCTCATGACTCCTCCACAACACTTTAACAAGAGGAATGGTTTTGTTCCGAAGCACTTGCTCTTTTTGATCAATAATTTGCACCGGTTCCTCTACGTAGGTCCAGTCTTTATTCAGACTAACAGGTGGCGCATGCAACACATGGGAAGGATCAGCAATGTACTTCCGAAGCATGGATACGTGAAAGACATTATGGATCTTGGACCACTCAAGAGGTAGATCCAATCGATAGGCAAGTGGGCCAATTCTTTCGAGGATCTCATAAGGACCAATATATCTAGGACTAAGCTTGCCCTTCTTTCCAAAACGTACCACTCCCTTCCAAGGAGATAATTTCAAGAACACCCAATCACCAACTTGGAATTCCAAGTCCTTCCTGCGGTTATCCGCATAAGTCTTTTGCCTATCCTGAGCCACCTTGAGTCGATCTCTTACCACCTTGATTTTCTCATTAGTCTCAAAGATGATATCCGGGCCACAAAACTCTTTTTCCCCAACTTCATTCCAACATAGGGGAGTACGGCATTGCCTCCCATATAATGCCTCAAATGGTGACATGCCAATGCTAGAGTGGTAGCTATTATTATAAGCAAACTCCATTAACATCAAATTTTTATCCCAACTCCCCCGAAACTGTAGAACACATGACCTCAACATGTCTTCCAAGGTCTGAATGGTCCTCTTTGACTGCCCATCGGTCTGAGGATGAAAAGCAGTACTAAAATGAAGTTGCGTGCCCAATGCTGCCTGCAAAGCTCCCCAAAATTGGGAAACAAACCGTGGATCTCTATCTGACACAATGGATTCTGGAACCCCATGTAGTCTCACTATCTCGTTCACATAAATCACCGACAACCGATCAAGAGAAAACTTTTTATTAACCGGGAGAAAGTGAGCAGATTTCGTCAAACGATCCACAATCACCCAAACTCCATCATACCCATTACGGGTACGAGGCAGGCCGAAGACAAAATCCATAGTAATATGGTCCCACTTCCACACCGGAATAGGCAATGGCTCCAACAAACCCGAGGGTTTTTGTCTCTCAGCTTTCACTTGTTGACAAACCAAACACCTGCTAACAAAAGCTGCTATTTCCCTCTTCATATTCGGCCACCAGTAATAATTCTTCAAAGTTCTATACATCTTTGTACTACCTGGATGGGCGGCATAAATGGAACTATGAGCTTCCTCCATGATCTCCCGTTTAAGCTCTTCATTCCTTTTCGGTACACACAACCTACCCTTAAATAAAAGGGTTCCATCTTTCTTAACCGCAAAGTCCTCTGCTGAGCCCTCCTGAGCCCTCTCAACCAACTGTACAATGGAAGGGTCATTATATTGCGCCTCCCGAACTCTATCAATTAGTACTGGCCTCACACGAAAACTGGCCACCAAAACACCCATTTCATCCACTGTTAAATCAACACCGGTAGCTCTAAGCTCATAAAGAAGTGGAACCCGAATCATTCTCAAATATGCCAAGGATAAAGAGGGATTGCGACTAAGAGCATCAGCCACCACATTAGCTCTTCCTGGATGGTACTCAATCGAGCAATCATAATCTTTAATTAATTCCATCCATCTCCTTTGACGCATATTTAAATCCCTTTGAGTGAACACATATTGCAAGCTCTTGTGATCAGTGAAAATTTGGCACTTGGCTCCATAAAGGTAATGTCTCCAAATTTTAAGAGCAAACACTACAGCAGCAAGCTCCAAATCATGGGTGGGATAATTCACCTCATGCGTTTTCAATTGTCTAGAAGCATAGGCGATCACTCTCCCATGCTGCATCAACACACCACCCAATCCGTGTTTAGAGGCATCACAATAGACTTCATATTCCCCACTATCATCTGGTAGTGCCAAAACTGGTGCACTAGTCAGACGCTCTTTGAGTTCCTGAAAACTTTGCTCGCACTTGTCAGACCATTCAAACTTAATTCCCTTCCTGGTCAATCTTGTAAGTGGAGCAGCAATCTTGGAGAAATCTTGAACGAAGCGACGATAATAACCTGCTAATCCCAAGAAACTCCGAATTTCTAACACATTGGTGGGTCTACCCCAATTAGCCACCGCAGCTACTTTTTGAGGGTCCACACTAACACCTTCTTCCGACACAATGTGACCCAAGAATCCCACTCTATCCAACCAAAACTCACATTTGCTAAGTTTTGCATACAGCTGAGCTTCTCTGAGAACTCGCAGAACCGTCCTTAAATGCCTGGCATGCTCCTTCAAGCTTTTGGAGTAAACCAAAATATCATCAATAAACACGATCACAAAATGATCAAGAAATGGACTAAACACCCTATTCATCAAATCCATGAAGGCGGCGGGTGCATTAGTAAGTCCAAATGGCATCACTACGAACTCATAGTGTCCATACCGTGACCGGAATGCAGTCTTGGGAATATCACTTTCCCGAATCCGCAACTGATGATAACCCGATCTCAAATCAATCTTCGAGAAAACAGAGGCACCCCTCAACTGGTCGAATAAATCATCAATTCGTGGCAAAGGGTATTTATTCTTCACCGTCACTTGATTCAACTTCCGGTAATCCACACAAAGTCTCATAGTGCCATCTTTCTTCTTAACAAAAAGTACAGGAGCACCCCAAGGGGACGTGCTAGGTTGAATAAAGCCCTTGTTCACCAACTCCTGCAATTGAGTTTTTAACTCCTTTAATTCCGCAGGTGCCATTCTATAGGGAGCTTGAGAGATAGGAACGGTTCCAGGAAGCATCTCGATGGTGAAATCGATCTCTCTTGCTGGCGGTAATCCAGGCAATTCGTCTGGAAATACATCTGGAAACTCCTTTACCACAGGAATGTCTTCCAGGTTCACTTCACCCTTCCTGGTATCTACTACATGTGCCAGGTAGGCTTGGCAACCCTTGTTCAACAATTTCCTAGCTGTAACAGCGGAAATCACACAGTTTGGGAGAACATTTCTTTCCCCTTGAATGGTGACCTCAGGCTTTCCTGGACTCCTTAACACTACCTCCTTTCGGAAACAATCCACCATCGCCCTATGGGATTCCAAGAAGTCCATCCCCAAGATCACATCGAACTCAACAATATCAAGAGGTATTAGATCAACCTCAAAACCGCAACTCTCTATCAGCACTTCACAACTCTTAAATACCCAATCTATCTTCATCACATCCCCGGAAGGCAAGGACACGTGCCATTCCCCAGGAAGTGGTGATGACGGCACATTGGCATGTAAGGAAAATCTACTGGACATAAAGGAATGCGACGCTCCAGGGTCTATTAATGTAAAAGCGGGTCGGCCAAAAATGAATAACGTACCAATAATAACATCTGGAGAAGAGCGACCCTCTTGCTGAGTCATGGCATGCAGTCTCGCATGTGTGGCAGGACGGCCTCTACTACCTCTGCTCTGCTGTGTGCCGCCTCTAGTCTGTGTCACAGAGGGGGTACCACTACTAACAGTACCGGAATGCGTCTGCCCCATAGTCTGGGCAGGTGCCAATGCTGTTCCCTGACTCAAGAGAGGACAATCTCTCCTGAAATGACCTGTCTGCCCACACTGATAGCACTGACCATGTACCCACTGACTCTGCTGAAAACTCTGAGACGGTCTCTGACTCTGCTGCGCACTCTGACCTCCAGAAGGCCCACTCTGGCTGCTAGATCCTCTTCTAAACCCCCTAGAGGTCTTCTTGAAGAAGCTCTTAAGCCTCCCTCGGAATCCTGACCCGGATCCTGTGCTGCTACCCAAGCCACTCCCAACAGAGGATACTGAACTAGACCTCGTCAACAATCTTCTAGCTGAGCCAGAACCCGCAACTCCAACATCTGAAAGCCGACCATAAGAAAACTGCTGGGCCTCAAGATTAAGAGCAGCCATCACTGCCTCCATGAATGATGCATATGGTACAGCCATCATCTGTGCAGAGTAGTTACCCCCAAGGCCTCTAACAAACTGATAGACCTTATCCTGCTCGGTCTTTACCAACTCAGGAACGTAGTAGGCCAGCTCCCTAAAACGCTGCTCAAACGCCGAAACCGACATGTCATCACTCTTCCTCAAATTTAGAAATTCTTCCCTCATGCGGTTCATGTGTGCTCGGCTGACATAACGCTCCTTAAATTGGGCGGAAAACTGCTCCCAGGACATCTGCTGAGCGGCATCACCCACCCTGCGTCTTACATCAAGCCACCAATGCCAAGCTTCTCTCTCCAGAAACTGCGTAGCTATCGCCACCTTCCTTTCCTCTGGACAATCTACTATTCGGAACATCTTTTCAGTCTCCTCCAACCAACTGAGTGCTTCCATGGGTTCACTAGCATGGGTAAACACTCTAGCACCATGCTTGCGGGCCTTCTCATAGTTAAGCTCAGAACTCATACCAGAGCGGATACCCTACACTAACCGCTCTAACAAACCCGCTCCCATAGTAGCTGACTCTTCACTTCCTCTTCCAGGAGGAGGAAGAGGGTTTTCTCCTTCCGGTGGAGGGGAAAGATTCTCCCTACGAGCTCGGCCACGTGCTCGGCGCATAATTAACCTGAAACCAAGATGTTTAGTACCATGTATCACACATAATACTATAACAGCTACTGCAAATACCCGATGATCACTTCGTATCTTAAGCATAAATGATGATGGATCCGCCGCGGTCGGTCCATCACTCTATAGATACTAGTTTCACACAAGGCATAAGCAGTGACATTTAGAAAAAGAATCGAATAACCTAGTGCTCTGATACCAATGACAGGACCCATCCCGAGATTTCCCAGTAAATCCCAGAATGACTCCTGCGGGACCCACCTAAAAGGGTAGTTACCGAAATTTCGGCATAATATCCCCTAATAGTGAGTAACCCTTCACCTAAAATCCAAGTAAACACATGCAGTATACACTTCTAATTCCATCCCCCTCCTTATAAAAATCCAACCTGTTCACAACCACACACAACCACCTCCACAAATACAACCACAATAACATAACACAATCACAAACATCTTTCAACTTAATAGATATCCGAAATTCCTGGAATAATAATGAATAAGTTCCGTACTCTACCCCGAAACATAGTAGTAATATACCCAGGTTATCAGAGCTCTAATACAAAGGAGGAAAAGAGCACTTGTAGGTTTTCAGAAACCTACTAGTGAAAACTGCGTGGAGAGGTATCCACTATGCGCCTCCTAATTTGCTGGCCGAACTCTGCAGTCTGGGCATTTTAAGAAAAACAAAGGCCCAGGGGAGAAACATGTAAAATGTTAGAGTGAGTGGACGAAAATAATCCATGAAACACTAAAAAAATTCACCACAATAATTTAAAACCAATGTTTCATGCTCTCCCAAAGATTTATTAATTTAAATAACATTTATGCATGCCCACAATTAATAACAATTCCACAAATGCAAGATAAAATAACCAAGTGAGGATTATGGGAAGAGAAATATGCACAAACATAATAAGTCTGACCTCTCAGACTAGGGTCGGAGCTAAGAGCTCTAGTAGCGCCCTCACGCTACTCTATGCTAGCTATATAAAATAATACGGTCAACCCTTGAAATATCAACCTGACCTCTCAGGCTTGTCTGTCCTCTCAGACCAGGGTCGGAGCTAAGAGCTCTAGATAATGTGATAACGGTCAACCCTTATAATATCAACCTGACCTCTCAGGTTTGTCTGTCCTCTCAGACCAGGGTCGGAGCTAAGAGCTCTAAATAAAGTGGAAATGGTCAACCCTCATAGTGCACTACGTAATTTGCCTGACCTCTCAGGCTAGGGTCGGAGCTAAGAGCTCTAGTAGCGCCCTCACGCTACTCTAGCTAGCATATTCATTGGTCAACCCTTATAATATAATTTCATAATAGTACTTTACTCAATTCTCTTCCCAAAACAAATAAGTGAAACTAATCCTCAACATATATGCATCCAGCCAAATACACAATCAAGAACCCGAGGAAATTATAATGCTCGAAACAATTGTATAAATCTTGCAAATAAATCAATAATTAGGGCATGCATTCATTTAAAAAAAATAAACTGTCCACTCACAGTAAAGGGACTAGCCCTGAGAACGATCCTGTGCCTCCCCGGAACGTAAATCCTCACGTCCTGTTTAATAAAATAAATATGTTAATTATCCCGAATCGTAAAGTCGGGTCTCCGGAGACATTAGTATAAACTCCGTATTAAACTAGCTTAATTCTTGTATACTCTTAGTAATCTTCGATCAATCCCGACCAACGATAACATGTAATTCTTTTTCCGAACCAAAACGACAATTTGAATAATAATCGAAACTTAATCGACTCGGCCGTTAATCCACCTCCACAAAGTTTTATAAACAAAACTTCCCTTAATCCTTTTTACTTCCAATTCTCCAAAATTAACTTAGGATTATTTTTACCTTTACCCCTAACTCATTTACCAAACTGTTAAAAGTTATTTCTCATGGAAAGGACAGAAATGCCCCTGTGAACAGTAAAATCCGGTCGCCGGCCAATTGGCCTCCGACCGGCGATCTCCGGCCATCTTCCTGCTCCTCTCCACCTCCCCTACAACTTCCCTTTACATCACAACAACCAAAACCAACCCTAACACCAACAAATCACAATGAACAGTAGAGAAAACCCAAAATTTGGAATTCTTGATTGAATCCCTCACCTAGGCTGTAATCGACCGGCGCTCCGACTTTGGAAGGCTCGGAGGTGGCCTGTGGACCGGCTAAGAACGGCAGGCGACGGCACAGAGGCCTGACCCGACCGGAACCCGAAAACACAGCAGCTTTTCGGAGGGTTTTCTCTCCCTCCACGCGGCGGCGCTGCCCCGATCCGAAGGCTTGCTGGGTTGCCGGACCTCCACCGAGTCTAGGGAGGCCAGTCACGCGCCCCACGGCGGCCGGTGGTGGCGGAGCACAGTGAGAGTGCAACACTGACCAGGGAAGAGGACGACGCGAGGAAGGAAAGAGAAGGAAGAAAGAAGAAAAAGAGAAAGAGGAAAGTGACGCCGAAAAAGGTAAGTGAAGGAATAAAAAGTAAGTTTCCAAATAAGGAAACTTCCTAGAACACGGGAACCCCAATAAAATCCCCGATAATTTTTAAATTACCGACAACAATCCCAACAGTTAATTTTATTGTTCAAACCTTATTATCAACACCGTAAATTCACGGATAACGGAGGGAAGGTAACTCACAGTGAAATTATAAGATTCGGGGTGTGACAAGTCTTATCCAAAATCAGTTTTTACAACACTTAAGCACAAATTTCTGTATAAAGACATGTTTTAGCCATTGCTCTACAGAAAAACCCTTTTGACTCAAAATAAGTAAAAACAACATTACTAAGGAATAAACAAGGTACAAATGAGGGTAAAAACATATTAAAAACATAGCGTAAAACGCACTTATCATTACTTGTTAGATTGCTTGGTTTTGGCTATATGGTAAAGAATACAAATGCATGTTCAACTAAGATGAAACCAAAAGGCAAGAGTAAAATGATATGCAAGTTGTTTTTTTTTTTTCTGGGATTTGAACCCAACCAACGCGAGTTGGTAGGGGTGGGCATAAATCCCGTAAATCCTGATCCCATCCCGGTTCGGTTCCGATCCCGTCTCGATTCCAGTGGGATTTGAAACTAAAAACACTCGTCTCGTCCCGTCCCATTAGCAAAATAACAGGACGGGACGCGGGACTGAAATTTTGAATCCCGTTAGGCCCATCCAATCTAACTTTAAAAATTCATAACTAATTATAGAAATCTTATTTTTGAGAGATTTCAATTCTCAACTGATCTTTAAGATGTCCTCTATAACTTTCATGAAGACACTAAACTCATATAACAAACCAATTTGCATAATTTTTGAAAATAAGTCAACTAGTCCAAAATCTCATAATTGATATGCATAATTTACTAATGCAGACCCTAACATTTAAAAAATCATAACTTAATCTAGAAAATTCATTTTCAAATGATTTAAATTCTGAAATGAACCTTCAAATGTCTACTATAAATCTTATGAAGATACCTAGATGAAACTTCAAATTAAACTATACGCTTTTAAGAGGAAACGAAACAAATGCAAGATGGCTGTGATTATGCTTCTCTCGTCTAACTTTCAAAATTCATAACTAATTGTAGAAACCTTATTTTTGAGGGATTCCAACTCTCAATTAATCTTTAGGATGACCTCTATAACTTTCATGAAGACACTAATCTTAAATAACCAACCAATTTATACAGTACTTGAAAAGAAGCCAACTGGTTCAGAATCTCAGAATTTACAAATGCAGACTCGAAACTTTAAAAAATCATAACATAAAAATCGTTTTCAAGTGATTCTAATTCTGGAATGAATCTTAAGATGTCTACTACAAATCGTATGAAGACATCTAGATAAAATTTCAAATGAAACTGTATGACTTTCAGAAGAAAAGAAATTGATGCATGATGGCCGGGATTGGGCCCGTCTCGTCTCGATCCCGTCCCGTCCCATCCGGGATTAGGCCCGACAGGATCAAATCTAAAAAATGTAAGGCCCGTCCCATGCCTAGTCCTACGAGTTGGTATCTAGCATGCCATCAAGCCATTATACGATCATGTAAATTGTTATCCATTATTCAACATTAATACAAATTAATTGCCAGAAGCGTTTTACACCATTTATTTGGCTCTCCATCCTTTTTATTTTGTCTGACATTAATTTGACATTACCAAAAAATTATTGGCTGTAATCGTTGACTATGTTCTGGACGTTACAATAATTGTATGCTTATTACCGTAACGGTTTTGTGGTTGTTAATTGTCAAAAATTATTTTATATTGATACTGCTCATTTTATTTGATTTATTAATTACCTGATATATACTGAAACTATTTTTGAACCAATTCATATATTTATTGAATGAATCAAAACATCATATATTGAACCTGTAGTTTCGAGACATTGAAATGTTATGAATCTTCTCAAATAGGCTCACCCATTTTCATTTTATTGCTTGGAAAGAAACCTGAGGCATGTGCTTAAGCGAGTCTCGATCCACCACCTCAGTCCTTCTCACCTTGTCGTTTTCATTTTGAGCTACCTAAAGGGTTGAGTAGTAGTTTTTCATTTATATAGAACCTGTATTTTCGATGATGTCATATCAAGAACCTGAAGTTCCCCTTATATATTCACCAAATTTGGTTTCTAAAAAAATGTTATGGAACCTCAAGTTCTTATTGATTATTTATTGAATTTTCTACTTATAACACTGATTATGGTCATTTGAATTCTTGTAGAGAATGCCAAACCTTAACAAGCTTGAGTTTGTTGTTATAGAAGTTTCCAGAAGGAACTACCTCAAGTGGACCTAAGATGTAAAGATTCATCTGACTGCACAAAAGATGAGAACAACGATCAATGATGACACCATTATGCCTTAGAAAATATGAAGGCAAGGGCTATGATTTTCATTAGGAAGTATATGGAGGAAGCTCTCACTATGGAGTACCTAGCTGAAGAGGACCCACGGTCTGTTCGGGTTGCACTAGAAGAGCGGTTCAACCATCAAAAGGCCATATATTTGCCACAAGGAAGGCATGTTGGCATAACATTCATTTTCAAGATTTCAAGACTGTAAATGAGTATAACTTAGAAATCTGCCGCATTTGGTCACTCCTAAAATTCTGTGGAGAAGAGCTCACAGAAGATGATTTATTGGAGAACACTCTCCACTTTCCCTCCTTGTATGGTCCTGCAACAACAATACAGGGAGAGAAACTTTGCTAAATACTCTAAATTGATCTCTATTTTGTTTCTTGTTGAAAAGAACAACGACCTCCTTATGAAGAATTATCAAGCAAGGCCTGTTGATGCTAGAGTCGTTCCTTTAGTTGAAGCAAATGCAATTGTCCATCGTGAAAATAATCGTGGAAGGAGGAACGTGGGCCGTGGAAGGAGGAACGTGGGCCATGGAAGAGAAAGAAGAAATGGGCCCAGAAATGGCCCATATGACTGTGAACCCTAAGGAAATGGCACTAGGGGGCGAGGAGGACGTGGACAAGGCCCACGTGGTAGGAACTGAAATGCTCGTGGTCGACATGCCCAAGTCAGACAGAATGATGGTCCGGCCTGTTGCCCTCAAAATCAGCTTAATTTATGCTACAGATGTGGAGGAACTGACGATAGTTTTGCACCTGTCATGCTACAAATGAGGTGATATGAGAGTATCATGCCAGATGTGGAACTTGTGAAGCCAACCTTGTGGAAGAGGCGGTCCCTACTAACACCACATTGGAGATCACTAATTTTCAAGCAGCAAATGAAAATCTTGGGGATTAAAAAAAACTTGAAGACCTGGAATAATTGGCACATATGCCACATTTATATTATTATCATAAGTATGTTCTTTTATTTTCCAGATTATATTTGGTGATTGTTGAATATATATTTGGTTATGTTTGGATATTTAATTTAATATATTTATTTATTTTCACACATGTGATCAATTGAATTAAATCTATGAATAGACATGTCTTGTGGGGGAGTTTCTTGTCGGGCTGATAGTGCTACTACGCAGTCGCACACCATACTCCAAGATAGAACATACTTTTTAGTTTTTCCCCCTATTAATACCTCTGTGAAAACCATATCAGGTGAGTCAAACTTTATAGAGGGTCATGACAAAACCCATTTTATATTGTCCAATGGTACCGAATTTACCATTAATGAGGCTTTATATTCTCCACTTTCTAGAAGAACATTGTTAAGTTTTAAAGATATCCGAGTGAACGGTTACCACGTTGAAATTACTAAGGAAAAAGGAGTGGAATATCTTTGCATAACCTCCAACTTGTATGGCCAGAAACGTAGATTGGAGAAACTAAAAGGCCTATCTAGTGGTATTTACATGACTACTATTAGATCAATTGAGACAAATCATATAACTAGCCAGAAGCTACCCAATTCAAGCAATTATTTACTTTGGCATGACCGTTTGGGACACCCTGGTCAAAATATGATGCAGCGTATCCTAAATTCATCACACGGGCATCCCCTTACTAATAAGGATCTTGTTTATAGTAATACATTGTGCCAAGCTTGCTCATTGGAAAAGTTAAATGTAAGACCATCCTATGCAAAGACTGAAAAAGAATCAATCATTTTTAACAAATAATACAAGGGGATGTATGTGGATCTATCCAACCACCATGCAAATCATTTAAATATTTCATGGTTTTGGTTGATGCATCGACAAGGTGGTCACATGTTATGTTATTGTCCACAATAAATGTTGTGTTTGCTAAACTCCTTGCCCAAATTATTAAATTGAGGGTTCATTATCCGGATTATCCTATAAAATCCATAAGACTTGATAATTCCAGGGAGTTTACATCGAAATCATTCGATGATTATTGCATGTCCCTTGGGCTTAATGTTGAGCATTCGGTTCCCCATGTTCACACCGAAAATGGTCTCACAAAAGCATTCATTAAGAGATTACAAATGATTTTACGGACTTTGGTAATGCGCACCAAACTCTCAGTATCTGCGTGGGGCTATGTAATTTTACATGCAGCCATGTTGGTCCGACTGAGGCCCACTGCCACTCAACCTTATTCTACATTACAGTTGGTAACTGGGTACGAGCCTGATGTTTCGCACTTACGCGTATTTAGGTGTACAGTTTATGTGCCAATTCCGCCGCCACAACGTACCAAAATGGGTCCCCAACGCAAAATGGGCATATATGCCGGATTCGAATCCCCATAGATTATACGTTTTTAAAGGCCTTGACAGGAGATCTATTTATCGCTAGATTTGGGGATTATCACTTCGATGAGACATTTTTCCCGCTGTTAGGGGAAGATAAGAACACTAATGTTTGTGGTGAACTACATGAATTGACGTGGAATGTCTCTACTATGTCTTATCTAGATCCTCAAACGGCACAATGTGATAGTGAAGTGCAGAGGATTATAGATTTACAGAGTGTAGCCCAAAATATGCCAGATGCTTTGCCAAAGTGATAAGAACACATATACCTGCTGCAAATGTGCCTGCAAGGATAGATGTCCCAATAGGATGTGTCATCCCAGATGGACAAGGTACGACCATGGCGGCTAACCAGTCATATATACTTGCCTAGAAGCGAGGTAGACCATTTGGTTTGAAGGATTCATATCCTCAGAAGAGGGTAAACTCGGCACAAACTAATCCACCTGACATCGCCATCTTAACTGATCCATCTCATGAGACATTTTCGAATTATGGGTCTGTTCTAGAAGAAACGACGTTAGGGGACACTCTAACAGTGAAACCCACTCCCGAGAATAGAGAAATCTCGATAAATTATGCATTTTTAAATGAGAAATGGAATCAAAATGAGATTATCATCGATGATGTATTTGTATTCGCAGTAGTTACTGCAATTATAATTAGCGATGACGTCAAACCTCGCTCCATTGATGAATGCCAACGTAGAGATAGCTTGCCAAAATGGAAATAAGAAATCTAGGTTGAATTAGATTCCTTGTATCGAGATAACGTGTTTTTACAGTGCGGTAATTAGTAAATGATAAAATATCTAATTACTGTTCACGACAACTTTTTCATATTTAATCAAGGCCATCAGATCAATTGGGGAGTGATCCGGGCCGTTAATATATATATATATATATATATATATATATATATATATATATATATATATATATATATATATATATATATATATATTGGGATTAGGGTGGGGGGAGACCGGGATGCACGCTCTCTCTCTGCTTCCCCCTTCAGTGGAGCCAGACCGCCACTAGTGGTGCCTCACCGCCACCACTATCTGACCCCCTCGTCCCTGTCAGCCTGCCCAGACCTTCAGCTGCTCGGAGACGCCGCGTCGAAGCTCAGCCGAGGAGGAGGAGCACGCCGGCCAACTGCCAGAGTGAGTGGGATGGCAAACCCAGGCCGGAGGAGCTCTTGGGAAGCTTCAAGCAGCAGAGTGGCTCGGAGGAGGAGGGAGAGCATTTGAAACGTTTCGCCGGGAAAGTTCATTCACAATTTCATCGAGGTACTTCCTCCATTTTTGCTCATTTCTCTCCTCCATTTGTGTTGTCTGTTGGTTGTTGTTGTTCTTATGAGTTAGTGACTAACCCAACTTAGATAGTTGAATAGGTTAGTGAAGCGTAGATGTGACTTGGAGAGCAGGATGACTCCATGAGTTAGGGGTTGTTTTAAATTGTTCTTGGAAGTGCTTAGTTGGTTTGTAAGAAGAGTTGTCCATTTCAATGGGGTTTCGGTGAGAAGTTCCCTTGAGGTGGTCCCCGCAGGATTTACTTCGGGTTAAAGGGGTTTAACTCGGGGTGGGTCCTGACACCCAATGTTGCAGGGTTGCTGAGAGGAGGTCATGCGTGCTGAAGACGAGGCATAGTCAAATTATTCTGTTGTCACTATTTAGTCTTTTAGGTATTGCTTCCACGTAGAATGCTCTGAATACCCCAGTATAGTGTTTAGATGTATTCGATTGTGGAAGTGTTTTCGTTGGATTGCCGGTAGGGTTGTCCATTTCAAAGGGGAGTTTCCGGTAAAAATTTTCCTTGAGATGGACCCCGCAGGGTTTACTTCGGGTTAAAGAGGTTAACCCGGAGTGGGTCCTGACACGTCATCCCTTCTAAATAAGGGTCTTGTATTTAGTGACACATTATGTCAACTTGCTCGATTAGCATATTGAACATGACCATGACATACAATGACTAGAATATACATTATTTCTTATACACATAATGCAAGGGAAAATTTGTATACCGATCGAACCACCATACGAACCAGATAAGTGTTAAAGGTTTTGGTTTATGCATTGACAATTAAAAGTGATTAGATATTGTTTATAGGTGGAACCTAATATTTCACCTTTACTGTGTTGCAATTCAAGAAATAACCTCTAAATGTCTAGTTAATTATTAAATATGCATTATTAATTGTGCTTGAATTATTGCTTATAGGGTAAAAGCCCAGTTAAATGTGAGAAGCCACTCTGGGTCCTTTGTCAGGGCCCAATTCGCCGTAAAGCTAAGTAAAAGCAAGGGAAACTGTTTCCACATTGGAAAAGGACAAGGCATGCTGTCTTTAATGCTACTATAAATACCAGCGCGTGCCTCCCGGTAAGCAGGCGCGCAACTTCTTGACTATTCTTGAGTTTTCTGCTTAATTGACAGTGTCTGACTTAAGCATCGGAGTGGCTTCCCTCGGTAAACCCGGGGACGCCTCTTTGACGTGTTTGTTCTTTACACAGGAAAACTCGGAGTACAAGGAAGTACGCTATTTCTGGAGCCGTCGGGCTAAAGGGACCACGAGTTTACCCAGAAACAATTGGTGCTCTCGTTGAGAGTCGAACTCAAGACCTTCTCGTTTAATATTTTAAAGAACAATGGTGGAAATAGCAGGAGAACAAGATCCAACTAGGAGGCTCAGCTTCTTAGGGGATAATAACCCGGGGGCCTCCGAGACCCAGTTTGGCCAAACAGATTTGGCAGCAGCATTTGAACTCTTGAAAAAGGACTTTCTCGCTCAGAAGGAGCAGTCTTCTCGAGAACATGCCGAGTTGATGACGTTAAGGGAGCAGTTAGCAACTATCCAGGCCGACCATGGTCTTCTTCAGGCAACCCTAGCTCAGAGGGCGAATGCCAATGAGACGTCAGCCAGACTTGCTCATGTAATAACCCCAGTAGGGAATCCTCCGGGTTATGGAAACCCGCGAACTTTTGACAGTGTATACATCCCACCCGCAACCCTCCCACCCGCTATTCTCCCACCCATTGCCCACCCTACCTCAAATCCCCAAATTATCCATCTCTCCAATCCTCTGTTTAATCACAATCTTTCAGGACCCCCTCCACCTCTAGAGCCGGTATTAAATCAACCACTTCCCCCAGCTGATGCCCAGACCCGGCTTCTCTTACAGCTGACGCAAACTGTGACTCAACTTGAGCAGCGTCTTAACTCGGGGACAGGGCAACAGCAGTATCAACCCCTTATTACCCATGCAAGCCCATTCTCTACCAGGGTTCAGGCAGATAAAAAGCCCCCGGAAGCTAAGCCATTTAAGATCAAGAAGTATGCCGGAACGGGCTGCCCATATGCACACTTAGAGTTGTTCCAGTCTCAGTTGGATTCAACCCGGTTCACGGATGCCCAAGCATGCCATGCCTTCCAGGAGACACTCAGTGAGGAGGCATTGAGTTGGTTCCTTAAGTTACCAGCTTTGTCAGTAGAGAGCTATGATCAGCTGACACAGAAGTTCCTTTCCCGGTTTATCTTGCTGTCTAGTGCCAACCGAAGCACCACTTCACTGTTCAAAGTGCAGCAAAGGGATGATGAGAGCTTGAAAGTCTTTGTAACCCGTTGGTTATCTACGACTTCCAAATGTGGGCACTTAGATGAATCAGTGGCATCAGAGGCGTTCTTGCAGGCAGTCAAGCCAACCCGCTTTGTGGTTGAGCTCAGGAAGCAGCGGTTCAGGTGTTACGATGATTTGATTAATGAAGTAACTCGGCAAGCTCAAGCCGAGTATGACACCTTCGGGGAACGCCGGACGCATACCGGGTTTACAAGCCAGCGAGCTGATGGATGGAGAAAGGAAGGGCAGAATAAGAGTGGCCAAGGGTACTACGGCAAAAGTTCAAACAGACCAAGAGATAAGCCAAGAGAAGCTCTATACCCAAGATCTCCAGCCCAGGAGGCAAAAACCCCATACATTCCTCGATATGAAGTGTTAACCAATTTAACTGCCTCCTATGAAGAAATTTGGAACCGCCATAAGAATGACATTCCCCCGGCTCCAAAAAGGAAGTTTCCCAAAAAGGCAGGGCCGGACAACGGGCAACATTGTGCCTATCATAACGAGTCCGGCCACACTACCAACTGGTGCTTTGCCCTTCGAAACAGCATTGAATATATGATTCAGAACGGCAAGTTACAGCAGTATAAGTCACCCGCTACAGGTGCCAACCTGATTGAAGTATATGGGGAGATAATGACAATTCACGGGGGTGGCACCCAAGGAGTATCAGGTCACCGGGCCAAAAGACTTTGCTAAGAGGCCCGGAGTTGGAGATAATGCAGCTTCGTCAGGAATGCCGCAAAGAACTGGTTCCTTGGGATACCGTGTCATTTTCTCACTCTGAAGACACGCTGAAGATGCATCATAATGATCCTTTCATAATTACTCTTCAGATTGACCATTGGCGAACTCGGCGAGTTCTAATAGACACGGGAGCCGCTGTCAGTGTCATGTTCAGCAGCTGCTATAGGGTTTAAAAGAGGAAGAGATAAGCTGTATAGAAACCACGAGCCATTGATCAGTTTTTCAGGAGAAACAACTCAACCATTGGGGTCAGATCAGTTAACGGTTACAGTTGGAACCGGGCACCAGTCCACAAGAATTGTGGTTCCCTTCATAATTGTGGACTGCCCATCATCCTATAATGCCATACTTGAGAGAGATGCCCTTTGGGGCCTGCAGGGTTTTATAGCGGGTCATATGCTGCTTATGAAGGTGCCTACACCCGGGGACTGGGTTACAATTCGCGGAGACCAAGAAGCCGCTGTCAGATGCAACGCGATAACAACAGCTCAGGCCCAGCATGAAATGTTTTCAGCCGGTTTTTCCCTATCCCCATTTGACAAACCTGATGACCCTAGGGATGACCCCGATTCCTTGCCCATCAGTAAGACAACACAGAAGAAGAGCCAGAAGTATCCCGCCAAGTTTCCCCGGCCAGCCCCAATTGAAGCAACAGAATGGATTCAGATTTTAGAGGAGTACCCGGAAAGGAAGATTTGCATTGGCACAGGCCTTGACCCAGAGGTCAAAACCCGGATAATCGAGCTTCTAACCCGGAAGCAGAAAGTGTTTGCATGGTCATATGCCGACATGCCCGGGATCTCTGCAGAGGTTATGACACATTCCCTCAATATTATCCCGGGTATTAAACCGGTACGACAGAAGCGTCGTGCATTTTGTGCAGAGAAATATAAGGCCATCCAAGCAGAAGTTAAACGTCTTAAGGACATTGGGTTCATTGCAGATGCAACATACCCAGATTGGCTGGCCAATGTTGTGATGGTCAAGAAAGCAAATGGAAAGTGGAGGATGTGTGTTGACTACACAGATTTGAACAAGGCTTGCCCAAAGGACAGTTTTCCCTTTCCCAAGATTGATCAACTGGTAGATTCAACCGCGGGCCACCCGCAGCTGAGTTTTATAGATGCATACTCGGGGTTTAACCAAGTTCCAATGAACCCCGCGGATCAAGAGCATACATCTTTTACAACGGACAAGGGGATGTATTACTACAAGGTGATGCCTTTTGGACTCCGGGATGCAGGAGACACATTCCAGCGCCTGGTAGTGGGCATGTTTGCTAACCAACTCGGGGATACTATGGAGGTTTATATAGATGATATGTTGGTGAAAAGCCGGGAGACAAGTAAACACCCGGATGACTTGGAGACCGTTATTGACATTGCCTTGAGCAGGGGATTGAGATTAAACCCGGAGAAGTGTGTTTTTGGCGTTTCAGGAGGAAAGTTTCTCAGGTTTATGGTTAGCGCTCGGGGGATTGAGGCAAACCCAGATAAGGTTCAAGCAGTTTTGGCTATGGAACCGCCAAAGACCAGAAATGAAGTCAAGAAGCTTACAGGTAGGCTGGTGGCCTTATTCCGGTTTATATCCAGGCTGACAGATAAGTGTGCCCCCTTCTTCAAAATTCTTAAGAGTCAACACCGGGAGCAGATTACATGGCAGGAAGAGCACAATCAAGCTTTTGAAAAGTTGAAGGCATACTTGGCATCAGTTCCTTCCTTATCCAGACCTAATCCGGGTGAAATCCTCTACCTATACCTAGCGGTGTCTCAAACAGCTGTGAGTTGTGCCTTAGTGAGAAAGCCAGAGTCTGACGAACTGCCGGTCTATTATACGGGAAAAGGACTCACTGATCCAGAAACTCGGTATCCAGATATTGAGAAGCTTGCCTTGGCCTTGGTTGTAGCAGCAAGAAAGCTAAGACCCTACTTTCAGGCACATTCAATCCATGTGCTCACCAACCAACCACTACAGCAGGTTCTGCAAAAGCCGGAGACTTCAGGAAGATTGGTCAAGTGGGCAATTGAGTTGGGGGAGCATGACTTGCACTTTAAACCGCGCACGACAATTAAAGGGCAGGCAGCAGCAGACTTTATTGCCAAGTTTATCCCAGCAGAATCCACAGTTGCTGAAACTCTCGCTACAGAAGGTGACCCAGAGAGGTGGCAGATATTTGTAGATGGGTCAGTTAATCAGAAGCAGTGTGGAGCAGGAGTTGCATTGGTGGACCCGGAAGGGAATATGTTTGACTATGCTTTACGTTTTAACTTCAAAGCATCAAACAACATGGCTGAGTACGAAGCCTTAATCAAGGGGCTTCAACTCGCTAAAGAAATGGGAGCCCGACATCTTCACATATTGAGTGATTCTCAACTGGTGGTGCAGCAGGTTAACAGCGGGTTTCAGGCAAAGGAAGTACATCTTTCCTCCTATCAAAAGTTAGCGGCTTTCTTGCTTGAAAAATTTGACACCTTTGAGATTACTCAGATACCGAGGCTGCAGAATGTGAGAGCAGATACTCTGGCTAGGATTGCAACAGGGGAGGATTCCAATGCCGAGTTTAAAGGCCTACTAGTCGAGACATTGGAGAAACCAAGTATCTCACTCTCCTTTTCTGAGATTTTTGCAGTGGAAGCAAAGCCGCCACCATCTTGGATGGATGAGTTCGTTAACTTCATCTAACATGGAACCTTACCTGAGGACACGGTAGCGGCCAAACGACTACGGGTTCGAGCGGCACAGTATAGTGTCCATGATGGAAAACTGTATCGACGTGGACATACTTTCCCTGATTTGAAGTGTATTACACCCGAGGAGGGAGATCGGGTTTTGCAGTCACTTCATAGCGGGGTATGTGGAAATCACTTTGGAGCCAGTAACCTGGCTTTCAAAACACTCCGAATGGGATATTACTGGCCTTCCCTGGAACAGGATGCCAGAGTCGTGGTAAATTCCTGTCTTCAATGTCACCGGTTTGCAGCCTTTCCCCGGGCCCCCTCAGTCCCGCTATCGGTCATCATTTCTCCATATCCATTTTGCATGTGGGGGATTGATTTCATTGGAACTCTACCCACAGCACCGGGACAGTTCAAATACGCCATCGTCTCAGTGGATTATAATACTAAGTGGATAGAAGCTCAACCCTTGGCTCGGATCACAACCACAAATGTTAAGAAATTCCTCTGGAATAATGTCTTTTGCCGGTTTGGAATCCCAGAGACGTTTATCACAGATAACGGGACACAGTTTGATAAAGACGAGTTCCGGGAGTTTTTACAATCCAATGGGACAAAGGTGCTATATGCCTCCCCTGCACACCCGCAGACTAATGGACAAACCGAGGCTGTTAACAAGCTGATTAAGCAAGTTTTGAAGAAGAAGCTAGAGGATGCAAAGGGTTTATGGGCTGAAAAACTCCCGGAAGTTTTGTGGGCACTTAGAACAACTCCAACAGAGGCCAATGTGGAGAGCCCATTTTTTATGACCTTTGGCTCTGAGGCAGTAATCCCGGTAGAGATGGAAGTCCCTAGTGACCAGGTACAACTATTTGACCCGGCAACCAATAATGAAGGCATGCACCTTAACCTGGACCTCCTGGAGAAACGCCGGGAACGTGCACATCTCCGGAATATCAACAAGAAGCAAAAAGTGGCCAAACATTACAATTCCCGGGTTATCAAGCGCCCACTTAAACTCGGGGATTAGGTAATGAAGGAGGTTATCCCTAAGCCAACGGGATTGAAAGCTCCATGGGATGGTCCATATGAAATTGTTAAAGTAGTGGGCCCGGCCACATTTTACATCAGGGGTACAGATGGAGTTACACTTCCACGGCCATGGAACGCACAACATCTACATCTTTTCCCCAAATAGGTACCAAGTTATCTACAAATGTCCAAATTTATTATGTTTTGATGTTATATATAAAGCCTTTCAGGCCCACATAATGCATAAAACCCTACCGGGTTATGTTTATCAATCAGTTTGTTGAATGAATGCAGCCTTTAGCGGCCCTACTTGTATGCCTTAATCGGCAATCTCCATATGACATGAAATATTGCAAGCCTTAACGGCCTTATTTTACTGTCAAGAATCGGCAATCTCCATGACATGAAATATTGCAAGCCTTAACGGCCTTATTTCACTGTCAAGAATCGGCAATCTCCAAGACATGAAATATTGCAAGCCTTAACGGCCTTATTTCACTGTCAAGACTCGGCAATCTCCATATGACATGAAATATTGCAAGCCTTAACGGCCTTATTTCACTGTCAAGAATCGGCAATCTCCATATGACATGAAATATTGCAAGCCTTAACGGCCTTATTTCACTGTCAAGAATCGGCAATCTCCATGACATGAAATATTGCAAGCCTTAACGGCCTTATTTCTCTGTCAAGAATCGGCAATCTCCATATGACTTGAAATATTGCAAGCCTTTCACGGCCTTATTTCAACCCTTGGAAGTCCTAACGGACCCGTAAAGCCCTAGCGGCCCTTGAAAGTCCAAACGGACCCGTAAAGCCCTAGCGGCCCTTGAAAGTCCTAACGGACCCGTAAAGCCCTAGCGGCCCTATTTTCATTTTATAACGTTAACATGCCAAACCGGCACTATATGTGTAAATTTTGTCAACACTTGCATATTATGCATCAAATTACCGTGTTATTTGACAGGAAGAATTATGCAAAGGAATAGCTTGAATACTTTCATTCAAAAGTCAGTTACAAAGCAGAAAGCCGCTACAAATAAAAACTAGTCTACAAAAGCAAAGACAAAAATCCTCTGCGAGAAGCTCCAGCTCATGGTGCTGCAGACCCGCTACCCCGGCCAGTGCTCGACCCACCACGTTCTCCACGGGGCCGTACGATGAGCTGTCCTCCACGGGGTAGTGGCCGGTTTTGAGGACCCCCGACAATACCGCCACGGGATACACCTCTCCGGGCTGCTGAAGCAGAAACCGGGGGACTCCGAACCGGGTTTGTGGGAGCTCTAGGCTTTGCAGCCACAGCAGGATTAGGTCGGGAGGCGCCCACAACCTCGTCAGGTCTAACATGCCCTTGGTGACCATCATAACCCGCTTTGTCGAGCCAGCCTTGGCGAATTCCGGCACTAACAATTTCAGCACGAGCCTCAGTCCTTGCCGTCCGCAGCTTCAAATCAAACTCGGGGCTCGCCAGAAACTCGGAGACAGCAGAGTCCTTGGCCCACGAAACCGCCTGAACCAAATCTCCTTTTTGCTGCTCCAAAGAAGTCACTTGTTGCTGCACCGCCTGGTTCTGTTCGGTCAGCTGAGCTATAGTGGCATCTTGAGAACACCGGTCTTCCCGGTGACCCTCGATGACCCTCTCTAGCTCTGAGTTTTTGGCCACCAACTCTGCCACTTGATCTTCTGCCCTGGCCAACTCTTTCCAAGACGAAATCGCTGATGCGCTGGCCTCTTCCCGGACACGAGCCAAGCATTCTTCGCTCGCCGTCACCTAGTCTCGGGCCGCCCGGAGGTCGTCCTTGAGCACTCTCTCCCTCTCGGGGATACCTTCGTTGATTAGCCGGTCAGTTGCCAAGTATGACATCCTGACCGCCTACAAAAAAAGTTACCGGGTTAGTATCCAGAAAAAAAAAACCCCAGACACAAGTCACACAAAGAAAACACTTACCCGCATTAGTTTCTCCTGTGTCCTCCGGGCAGCAATTACCAGGTCTTCATGCTCCAGGATGCAGGAGTCAGCGGCACAGTTCTTCATGTCCGCTACCATCCTCTGGATGGGCACATCCGCCATCCCTCCACTTGCCAATTCTTCCATGATCTCGTGGATGGCCCGGTGCTGCTTCCTCTCCTTCCTCCTCTTCCTCCTCTCGGACCTCGCAGAGCTGGATGCCTCCCGGGTGCGTTTGCGAGAGGGAACGGGTTCCACTTCGTGAACTTCGTCACTCCCGTCACTCCCCTCAAGGTTCTCCTCACTCATCACCCTTTCAAAACCTCCAACCTCTTCACCCCCGTCGTCATCCTCATCTTCAGTAAACTCCTCTTCACCCGGGAGCACAGATGAGGGAACTGCGCTCATCACCGGTTCTTCAATCTCCACCTCTTCATCTGCAAAGGTGAATTGAGTCACCGGTTCTTCAGCTACCGGGTCTTCCGCCACCTCCGCGGGATTCCTAACAATCTCTTCTTCCTCCTGGTACACCTCCGTACCGAGAACCTCAGCCAGGTACCCGGGGATCTCGTTGAAGTGCCAGGTATCAACGTAGAATTTCTGAGTATCCCCTTGCTCGGCTTCTGGGTGCAGGAAAGCCGCTTTCGTGGTCAGGTCAATGTCGTACAGTCGACCATCCGTTGCTTGCGTCCGGATCCCGGCCCATACAGCTTTATCTTCAAACCCGTCGTATATCCCCGGGTTCTTCTGCTTGGTAAACTCCATCGGAAGAAGAGCTACAGAAAAAACACATAGCCCGTTACACAAGAGCATATGACAACCGAAAAGTTTAAAGGACACTGGACAAACCTAGGAGCTCCATCAACCGGCACCTGCTGTACACGTACAGCCTACAAAGCCGGTATGAACTCCGGTCATCTTGACCCCGGAAGGCCCATAGCATCCTCCGGATCCTCTTCTCCATCACCGGCTCCAGAGGAATGTCGGGGACATCTGCAACACAAACAACATAATTATAACCCGGGATAGAGAAAAGAAAGAAGAATCCGGAGAGAAAGAATAACTTACTCATCAATTGTTGGAAGTCAACCGGTACTTGGAGCGTGTATCCCGGGTCTTGAAAGTTTTTTATTAAGAAACTTTTCTCCCTCCAAGTCCTGCTCATTGAGGATGGCAGGTCCTCGACGATCTTCTTAAAAGCCGCTTTGGATTTCAATTGGATAATCCCGCTGAAACCCGTCTTCTGGGAGTACTCGGCCCGGTACATGACATGTAACTCGTGGTATGTCGGCATCTGCTGCCTCAATACCTTGTACATGACGCACAACCCGAGAAGCTGCCTCCACGTGTTCGGGCCAATCTGCCCGATAGCGAAGTTGCTTGCAGCTAAGAGGTACTGCACCTCTATTTTTAACGGGAGTAACAGGCCGCACCGTAGCTGGTACTCATGGCACAGCGTCCACCCATCCTCGGGAGCAAAGAATTGGTCCTCGGGTTCTAAAGGCCGTATCTCAACGGACTCGGGGATCTTCCAGTTGCTCCTCAACTCCACAATCTCCTCCACTGTCAGTGAATACCCGGGAGGGTCGAGAGCGGTCCCATCAGTGAAGGTTACAAAGTCGGACTCAGGGAGATGAGTGCCCATTGCTTCATTGGCCATCTGCAAAACCAAAAAAACACGGGGACGTGAAAAAACCCAGATAACCCGGGGACCACAAAGTTAAAATCCCACCCAGAATAACGCAGAAACCCAGAAAACCTTCTTCGAAACCCAGAAACAGCACAAATATCATCCCAAAACACACAAAAAGAGGGGAGGAGAAGCCATACCTTAGCTGGGAACGTTTGAAGGGGTTTTGAGGCAGATTCGAGTCTTGGAAACGAAAGAAACAGAGACAAGAGAGAGAGCGAAAGCAAAAAAGCTCGAAAAAGTTATCGGGTTTGGAGGTGAGACAAAACTGTCACTCTCACCCCAATTTATACAGTTAAAGGCGTGCACTGAAGGGACGTTTCGGATTTTCGAGAAAAGCGCCACGTGTCACGCATGCCGCGTACCAAACCCTAAAAACTTTTCAGTTTCCCCCCACTACAACCCGGTTATGTCGTTTAAAATTCTCAAGGTGAAAAAGGTCTGCGGGTTACGCTTGCGTACGGACTTGGGGGAATAGATACCACGGGTTTGGCTGCTAACTTTGTGAGACCCCGAAATTTTAATTTAATGTTCCGACACACTTAGGGTTTAATTCCGATCACTTTTCAGTACGTCGTCATTTCGTCTAACGTTTCTACGTTAAGACACACGTCGCCACATGCGTGAAAGTATTTACGGAATATTTTCTGGCACTTCACGTATTTTTCATACGATTTTTACGTTTAAATTTGACGTTTGGTTATTTGAAATGAATTTTCGAAAATGGTTTTGGTTTTGAAATGATTTTGGGAATTGGGATTGAATCGTGGCCGTTGATTCGATCGATGGATCGTGGCCACTCATTTTCCTTTAAAAACCCTTACTTTCCTTTTCTTCTCCCACTTTCCCTTTTCTCCTTCCTTTTCTTTCTCTTTCTTCTTTCGTTTCGCTCGAAACAGAAAGCTTCTTCTTCTCTCTTCTGCTCTCGACCCAGCTAGCCACCTACCTCCACCGGCCAAGCATCTCCACTCACCGCCGCCCTCACTGACTTCGCCTCGCCCCGGCGACCTTGCCTAGACCATCAGTGACGCCAACGCCGCCGCCAGCGCCGCCCAGCAACGAGGGGAAACTCCGGTTTCACTGTGCAGACTAGATCGAAGCATACCAGGGGGTTTGCAGAGCTAGGAAGCTCCCAGGCGCCACCAGGAGCCGCCCAGGAGCAAGGAGGAGGGAGGAGAAGGCTAGCGGAGCTCCGCCGGAGGAGATTCGTCGGAAAACACAGTGGAGGCAGTGAGAGGTATAAATCTCGATCTTTCTTGATGTTTAAAGCTTTGTTGGGTAGCTTAGGTTGTTTAGAAGGTGTTGGAAGAGATCAGAAGGCTCGATTTGGCCGGAAAACCGGCCAAATCCGGCGGCACAGTAGATCGGAGACCGGCACGGTAAAAACCCTGGTTTTTACCGTGTCAGTTTTACTTTTACTGTTTTACTGTTTACTTTTACTGTTACAGTTTTACTTTTACTGTTGACTTTTGACCGTTGACTTTTTGACTTTGACCGGTTGACTTTTGACCGTTGACTTTTTGACGGTTGACTTTTTGACGGTTGACTATTTTGAGCGTTGACTTTACTGTTGACCGTTGACTTTTACTATTTCAAAGTTGACTTTTAACTTATACCGTAGAACACCTATTTTACGTTTTCGAACACTACGGTTAAACGTTTTAAAGACTTTTAGTTTATAAACGTGACAAAACGACGTAAGTACTGAATAAGAAATAATCCCGACTTCTCGCTGGTTCGAGAATTGGAGTGTCAAACAAGTCAAACCCTAGTGTCAGAAAGATAAACAAAGAATGTTTATCAAGTCTTAGTCGTAGATAGTAGATCCTCGAATTACTTATACCTGACTATCACTGTTGTCTCACCCACAGACTCAGGAGCTCGTCTACGCAGACTTCAGGAGGACCAGGAGTTGGAGCGCAGCCAGCTGTACCATCATACCAGGTAGTAGGGGGAGCACGCCCAATGGGTGAGCCGAAACCCTCTTGGGTCGGCGGCTCTTTCACTTTTTACTTATAAAATACTGTTGCATTGTTTTAAGCTTGACCACACGCTTTTTATAGCACTTGGTGTGTGTGTGTGGCTTTTGGATCGAAAAGTAGTACCGTCGTCCTGATTTCCGGTGCTTGGCCTGAGAGCGACGGGACCTAGTATTCTAGCACTCCTGCGGTGTCGATGACCGTAAACCTCCGGAGGGGCTATGCCCTGTTTATTTTATTCATTTATCCCGCTTACGCTCGTCTCGTACAGAGTAAAACGTGACGTAAGTGTGGCCTGCTATTTGTTGGGCGTTAGCTGGAAATGGACGCTCTCGCTATTCTGCGCACTCAGGCGCTTAGATAGTTGGCCCCGGTTTGTAGTGAAGACAAACCCGGGATTTCGGCCGCTCAGATCCAGAAAGTTCTTTCATGTGTGGTCTCATGTTTTACCGAGCTTTGTGTGCGTGGCGTGCATTTACATTTCCACATGCTCTTTCGTACTTACGAGTACCTACATATATATATACGAAATGTTTTCTCATGGGTTTTAAACCCCGACTTGGATGGCTTTGGCCCCATTTGGGTTAGCGAGGACGAGTTGCTCACATCTACATCTTTTCAGGTCTACAGCACCCATCACTAGAGGAGCTGGACTAGATCGCGGAGCGTCGACGGTTATCGTGCACTTCCGATTTCGAGGACTCCCATTCTGGTGTGGTTTCCATGTTTCTTGATTTCCGTATCTTTGATGTTGTTATCTGTTGGATACTCTGAGACATTATTCGGGCCCATTGTTTCGAGACTTTTTCTTGTACTATTTCTGTCTCGGGTATTTTTCCATTATCTTCCGCTTGTAAAACATTTGTATGCTACTCTGTGTATTTGTCATTCCGTATTTGACATTCATATTATTATTCATGTGTTGTATGTTTCATTCATAGCCTTGTGGTTTCGATCCGGAGGGTCATCAATACGTCGAAAGACGTATTGATTACTCGCTAGATCGGGATTACGGCGGTTACGTCGTGTTCCGGGACCGAGAATAGTCCCCGGGATGCGACAGTAATTACTTGGTATCAGAGCATCGTTTTGGTACCTTCCATGTCATTGGTGTACGACCAGTTTGTTTTCTTCGAGTCGTATACTTCGAGTTATTTGTGTGCGATGCTGACGTCATTGCATGATCTCATGATGTATTCCTTCTTACGGAAGTCAAAAGTTCATTCATGTTCCAGTAGTTGACATCCTCATTATCTTTATTCACTGGACATTGTTTCGATGACTAATCCTTGTTTCTTTTCAGTCAGTCACGATGCCGCCTCGCCGCGAGATGGATGAGGTCACGCGAGCGTTCCGAGCCATGGGGAACGTTCCACCTCCTACTCCGCAGGACTTGGAGTTGGAGAGGAGGTCCAACTGCTTGGCGACCTTCCTGAAAGTTAGGCCACCTAACTTCACCGGTCTTACAGAGGCCGTAGATGCTGAGGTCTAGCTCAAGCATATCAAGAAGCTGCAGGGGACAGTCAATACCCCTATCGAGTACCGAGTTGCCTTCGCAGTCCACTGCCTCACTGGAGAGGCTGACAGTTGGTGGGAGACCATTGCGGACAGACATGATGCCGATCAGATGTCTTGGGAGCAGTTTGAGGAGCTTCTCATTCTTTTATTGCCACTTGGTTTGCGGATGCTTTGGGACTAGAGTCTGAGTCCACGGGTAGCACATATTGTTTCAGTTCTGCCCTTGGAATGGGGGCAGCTACAGACAGGATCTTTCGCAAGTGTCAGCTGCTGGTTAACGAAGAAAAGTTACTAGCAGATCTTTACCCGTTAGACATTGATGGGTATGATTTGATACTTGGGATGGATTGGTTGGAGAAGTATCGAGCTCTCATAGACTGTGAGAAGAGGACAGTCACAGTGAGGACTCCAGGCAAGGACAAGGTTATGGTGATCAGAATGGATGAGCGACTCACACAGCCGAGTCCACTCTTGCGGCCTTGTTTTCGTGGGAGGAGGACTTTGACTTGCTACAGCATTGTGAGATCGTCAAAGGAGATAGATGGATCAAGTGAGGACAGATACATTCCGGTAGTTGATGAGTATCCCGGAGTATTTCCTGAAGATTTACCAGGATTACCGCCACATCGGGAGGTAGAGTTTCAGATCGAGTTGGTTCCAGGAGCCATGCCGATTTCGATTCCACCTTACCGTATGGCACCAGCTGAGTTGCAAGAGTTGAAGCTTCAGTTGGAAGATCTTATGAGCAAGGGTTTTATCAGGTATAGCTCATCACCGTGGGGAGCACCGGTGTTGTTTGCCAGAAAACATGATGGGACCCTTCGGCTCTGTATAGATTATCGGAAGTTGAACAGTGTCACTGTGAAGAATAAGTACCCACTTCCAAGGATTGATGATTTGTTCGATCAGCTTGCAGGAGCTCAGTTCTTTTCTAAGATTGATCTGAGGTCCGGTTATCATCAGCTTCGGGTACGGGATAGTGACATAGAGAAGACAGCTTTCCGTACACGCTACGGGCACTTCGAGTTCCTCGTCATGTCTTTCGGATTGACGAATGCTCCCGCAGCTTTCATGGATCTCATGAACAGAGTCTTCTGACCTTATCTGGATCAGTTTGTGATCGTGTTCATCGACGACATCTTAGTCTACTCCAAGACACAAGCAGAGCATGAGTATCATCTTCGCACCATTCTACAGACTTTGTGGAATCATCAGCTTTTCGCCAAGAAGTCAAAGTGCGAGTTTTGGCTTTCAGAGGTGCAGTTTCTTGGACATGTAGTTTCAGCTTCAGGCTTGTCTGTGGATCCTTCGAAGATCGAGGCAGTTTTAGATTGGGAACATCCTCGGAATGTTACAGAAGTGAGGAGTTTCCTTGGTCTAGCTGGATACTATCGTCGGTTTGTGCAGGACTTCTCAAAGATTGCCACGCCACTAACCAACTTGACAAAGAAAGGAGTCAAGTTTGAGTGGAGTGACGCGTGTGAAGAGGCCTTTGCAGAGTTGAAGAACCGGTTGACCACCGCCCCAGTCCTCGTTCTCCCCAATGGTGTAGATCCGTACCAAGTGTATACGGACGCTTCAGGGACTGGTTTAGGTTGTGTGCTGATGCAAAATGGTGGAGTAGTTTGTTATGGCTCTAGACAGTTGAAGCCACATGAGAAGAACTATCCTACACATGATTTGGAGTTGGCAGCTGTTGTACATGCTCTGAAGATCTGGAGGTGTTATCTCTACGGAGCCACCTTTGAGATCAACACGGATCACAAGAGCCTACAGTACATCTTCACCCAGCGTGATCTTAATCTGCGGCAGCGGAGATGGATGGAGTATCTTACGGATTATGAGTTCACCCTACGATACCATCCAGGCAAAGCAAATGTTGTTGCCGATGCCTTGAGCAGGAAGCCGAGGTATGAGCTTGCGAGTATTTTCCTCTCTCGCATGGAAGCTTTGGAGACGCTGGAGGATTATGACTTGGACGCACGGTTTGGGGATTCTCACGGATTCTTGGCTAGTGTGTCACTCAGGCCCCACATCCTACAACAGGTGGGGGAGTATCAGTGGAATGACCCAGAGAGCCACTTGGTTCGAGCCCAGGTCTACTCAGGTGAAGCCGACAACAAGTGGAGTGTCAGTGATGATGGACTTATCAGGTATAAGGGACGTGCCTTTGTCCCAAGTGATGATTACGTCCGGAAACTAGTGTTGGAGGAGTCACACCGGACTAGTTTCACCATGCATCCAAGAGCTACAAAGATGTATCAGGACATGAAGCGCCAGTTTTGGTGGAAAGGCATGAAACAGAGTATTGGGGAGTATGTATCTAGATGTGACGTGTGCAGGCAAGTAAAGGCAGAGAACAGACATCCAGCAGGACTTCTTGAGCCTTTGGCAGTTCCACAGTGGAAGTGGGACCACATCACCATGGATTTCGTCACCGGCCTACCCCGTTCACGGGAAGGTCATGATGGGATTTGGGTGATAGTTGACAGGTTGACGAAATCTGCACACTTTCTACCTGTCAAGATGAGCTCACTTACACAGTACTTTGCAGATCTGTACATTAGTGAGGTGATCAGACTTCATGGGATACCGAAGAGCATCATCTCAGACCGTGACCCACGTTTTACTTCCAAGCTCTGGAAGTCGTTGCAGAAAGAGTTGGGTACCGAGTTGCACTTGAGTTCAGCATATCATCCTCAGACAGATGGACAGTCTGAGCGTAAGATCCGTACCTTGGAGGACATGCTTCGATCCTGCATAGTTGATTTTGGTGAAAAGTGGCATGAGTGCCTGTCACTTGCAGAGTTTGCCTACAACAATAGCTACCACCGCAGCATTGGTATGGCTCCTTTCGAGGCACTGTATGGTCGACCATGTAGATCCCCTACATGTTGGTTGGACAGAGAGGACCGGGTTCTACTTGGTCCAGATGTGATACAGGAGACTTCAGAGAAGCTTCAGATTGTCCAGGAAAGGCTCAGAGCAGCCCAGAGTAGGAGCAAGTCGTATGCAGATACACGTCGGACACCCCTTGAGTTTGCAGTGGGAGACTTTGTGTACTTGAAAGTCAGTCCCCGCAAGGGAGTTAGACGATTTGGGGTTAAGGGGAAGTTGGCCCCAAGGTTTGTAGGGCCTTTCCAGATAGCCCAGAGAGTTGGGTCCGTTGCATACCGGATTCACCTGCCACCACGACTGCAGCATATACATGACGTGTTCAACGTCTCACAGTTACGGAAGAGCCCACCGGGTGCCCCACAGAATGTTATTTGGACTGATGTACAGCTGCGCAGCGATGCTTCTTACGAGGAGAGACCGTACCGCATCTTGGATCGTGATGTGAGGAAGCTCAGGAACCGTGAGGTTCCAGTTGTGAAAGTGCAGTGGGATCACCATAGTGAGGAAGAGGCCACTTGGGAGCTTGAGTCAGTCATGCGGCAGGCTCACCCACACCTCTTCTGATGTCAGGTAAATTTCGAGGACGAAATTCAATTTAAGGGGGGTAGAGTGTGAGACCCCGAAATTTTAATTTAATGTTCCGACACACTTAGGGTTTAATTCCGATCACTTTTCAGTACGTCGTCATTTCGTCTAACGTTTCTACGTTAAGACACACGTCGCCACATGCGTGAAAGTATTTACGGAATATTTTCCGGCACTTCACGTATTTTTCGTACGATTTTTACGTTTAAATTTGACGTTTGGTTATTTGAAATGAATATTCGAAAATGGTTTTGGTTTTGAAATGATTTTGGGAATTGGGATTGAATCGTGGCCGTTGATTCGATCGATGGATCGTGGCCACTCATTTTCCTTTAAAAACCCTTACTTTCCTTTTCTTCTCCCACTTTCCCTTTTCTCCTTCCTTTTCTTTCTCTTTCTTCTTTCGTTTCGCTCGAAACAGAAAGCTTCTTCTTCTCTCTTCTGCTCTCGACCCAGCTAGCCACCTACCTCCACCGGCCGCGCATCTCCACTCACCGTCGCCCTCACTGACTTCGCCTCGCCCCGGCGACCTTGCCTAGACCATCAGTGACGCCAACGCCGCCGCCAGCGCCGCCCAGCAACGAGGGGAAACTCCGGTTTCACTGTGCAGACTAGATCGAAGCATACCAAGGGGTTTGCAGAGCTAGGAAGCTCCCAGGCGCCACCAGGAGCCGCCCAGGAGCAAGGAGGAGGGAGGAGAAGGCTAGCGGAGCTCCGTCGGAGGAGATTCGCCGGAAAACACAGTGGAGGCAGTGAGAGGTATAAATCTCGATCTTTCTTGATGTTTGAAGCTTTGTTGGGTAGCTTAGGTTGTTTAGAAGGTGTTGGAAGAGATCAGAAGGCTCGATTTGGCCGGAAAACCGGCCAAATCCGGCGGCACAGTAGATCGGAGACCGGCACAGTAAAAACCCTGGTTTTTACCGTGTCAGTTTTACTTTTAACATTTACCCAGGGGCAGAGTTACCAATTTGCCCCTGACTGTTTGAAATAATTACAGTTACTGTTTTACTGTTTACTTTTACTGTTACAGTTTACTTTTTACTGTTTACTTTTGACCGTTGACTATTTGACTTTGACTGGTTGACTTTTTGACTTTGACCGGTTGACTTTTGACCGTTGACTTTTTGACGGTTGACTTTTTGACCGTTGACTTTACTGTTGACCGTTGACTTTTACTATTTCAAAGTTGACTTTTAACTTATACCGTAGAACACCTATTTTACGTTTTCGAACACTACGGTTAAACGTTTTAAAGACTTTTAGTTTCTAAACGTGGCAAAACGACGTAAGTACTGAATAAGAAATAATCCTGACTTCTCGCTGGTTCGAGAATCGGAGTGTCAAACAATTCAAACCCTAGTGTCAGAAAGATAAACAAAGAATGTTTATCAAGTCTTAGTCGTAGATAGTAGATCCTCGAATTACTTATACCTGACTATCACTGTTGTCTCACCCACAGACTCAGGAGCTCGTCTACGCAGACCTCAGGAGGACCAGGAGTTGGAGCGCAGCCATCTGTACCATCATACCAGGTAGTAGGGGGAGCACGCCCAATGGGTGAGCCGAAACCCTCTTGGATCGGCGGCTCTTTCACTTTTTACTTATAAAATACTGTTGCATTGTTTTAAGCTTGACCACACGCTTTTTATAGCACTTGGTGTGTGTGTGTGTGAGTTTTGGATCGAAAAGTAGTACCGTCGTCCTGATTTCCGGTGCTTGGCCTGAGAGCGACGGGACCTAGTATTCTAGCACTCATGCGGTGTCGATGACCGTAAACCTCTGGAGGGGCTATGCCCTGTTTATTTTATTCATTTATCCCGCTGACGCTCGTCTTGTACAGAGTAAAACGTGACGTAAGTGTGGCCTGCTATTTGTTGGGCGTTAGCTGGAAATGGACGCTCTCGCTATTCTGCGCACTCGGGCGCTTAGATAGTTGGCCCCGGTTTGCAGTGAAGACAAACCCGGGATTTCGGCCTCTCAGATCCAGAAAGTTCTTTCATGTGTGGTCCCATGTTTTACCGAGCTTTGTGTGCGTGGCGTGCATTTACATTTCCACATGCTCTTTCGTACTTACGAGTACCTACATATATATATACGAAATGTTTTCTCGTGGGTTTAAACCCCGACTTGGATGGCTTTGGCCCCATTTGGGTTAGCGAGGACGAGTTGCTCACCTCTACATCTTTTCAGGTCTACAGCACCCATCACTAGAGGAGCTGGACTAGATCGCGAAGCGTCGATGGTTATCGTGCACTTCCGATTTCGAGGACTCCCATTCTGGTGTGGTTTCCATGTTTCTTGATTTCCGTATCTTTGATGTTGTTATCTGTTGGATACTCTGAGACATTATTCGGGCCCATTGTTTCGAGACTTTTTCTTGTACTATTTCCGTCTCGGGTATTTTTCCATTATCTTCCGCTTGTAAAACATTTGTATGCTACTCTGTGTATTTGTCATTCCGTATTTGACATTCATATTATTATTCATGTGTTGTATGTTTCATTCATAGCCTTGTGGTTTCGATCCGGAGGGTCATCAATACGTCGAAAGACGTATTGATTACTCGCTAGATCGGGATTACGGCGGTTACGTCGTGTTCCGGGACCGAGAATAGTCCCCGGGATGCGACAAACTTTGTAACCCGGTAAAGAAAAGATATTAAGTCCCCACCCAAGCGTACCCCTTGACTGAGGACTTGGGGGACTTGTTTATAGGTGGAACCTAATATTTCACCTTTACCGGGTTACAATTCAAGAAATAACCTCTAAATGTCTAGTTAATTATTAAATATGCATTATTAATTGTGCTTGAATTATTGCTTATAGGGTGAAAGCCCAGTTAAATGTGAGAAGCCACTCTGGGTCCTTTGTCAGGGCCCAATTCGCCGTAAAGCTAAGTAAAAGCAAGGGAAACTGTTCCCACATTGGAAAAGGACAAGGCATGCTGTCTTTAATGCTACTATAAATACCAGCGCGTGCCTCCCGGTAAGCAGGCGCGTAACTTCTTGACTATTCTTGAGTTTTCTGCTTAATTGACAGTGTCTGACTTAAGCATCGGAGTGGCTTCCCTCGGTAAACCCGGGGACACCTCTTTGACGTGTTTGTTCTTTACACAGGAAAACTCGGAGTACAAGGAAGTACGCTATTTCTGGAGCCGTGTGACCCGCTAAAGGGACCACGAGTTTACCCGGAAACAACATTACTATCCACAAGAAAAATGCTGCATTTGCTAAACTCTCACCCATGAAATAAGGGTCACACCACATGGATTATCTTACAAAGTCTATAAGGTTTGATAATATCGAAGAGTGTACATGGAAGCCTATTGATTATTATTGCATATTCCTTGTGATCGATGTTGAACATATAGTTTTTCTTGTTCACGCCCAAGATGGTTTCACATATAGAAAATTGACATTACGCACCAAGGGATCTGGCATTTGCGTCGGGTTATGTAATCTTGCATGTAGCCATATTGGTTAAGTTGAGGCCCACTGCTATCTGTTTACATCATGTTACAGTTGGTGATTGGATGGAAACTTGAAGTTTTTGAACTTACACGCAATTGGGCTTGTAGACCTCGTGCTAATTGTGCCGCCATAACGTACAAAATTGGGTCCTCAACAAAGGATTGTCATATATTTCGATTATGAAGTTATCCATTATGAGCTCTTAAGAGCCCTTGACAGGCGATCTATATACCGCCAGATTTATGATCGTCACTTTAAAGAGACATTCTTCCCACCGTTAGGGGGAGATAAGAACACTATCATTCCTAATGAACGACGTGTATAATGTCTATCTTAATCCCCAAACCGCACATGTGATATTGAAGTGAAACAAATTCTACTTCTAGTGAAGTACAAAGAATTCTAGATCTACGTAGGGTAGCCCATAATATACCAGACACTTTATTACATCTAGTGAAAGTGATGAGATCATATATATCTGCTACAAACCTATAAGGATAAACATCCTCGTAGGACGTATCGTCCAAGTTGGATGAGGTACGACCATGACGGCTAACTAGTCTTTGTAGTCCCTGGCCAGAAGCGAGGTAGACTATTAGGTTCGAACTATTCTTTTCCTTAGAAGTGGGTAAACTTGGTACAAATGAATCTTCTTGTCATCGCAATCTCAACCAAATTCAACTCACGAGATTAATCCAGATTATGGGTTCGTCCTAGAAGAGACAAAGTTGGGAAACACTCCAACATTTAAACCCACTGTCCCGAGAATAGAAAATCTCAGTAAATTTAGTGAGATATTGAATCAGAATGAGATTTCATTGATGATATGTTTGTATTTACAGTGGCCACCGGAATGATACTAAGCGATGATGACGAACATTGCTTCATTGATGGAACTCAACGAAGAAAGGACTGGCTAAAATAGGAAAGACACAATCCAGGTCAAACCCGATTCCTTGACTAAGAGAAAGGTGTTATGGGCTTGTTGTTCGCACACCGCCCCATGTTAAACTTGTACAGTCAAAATTTGCTTCTATAATCTTCATATAATTTCAGCCAAATCCCTTGGAAATTTCTGATTTCCATATGTGCATCATCGTCTCCATTTAATGCTCATTCCTTCTTTGGCAATTTCCTGAATTTAAGAATAGAAGGTTTCTCAAAATGGATTAGGAAAGTAAGAATAAGAAAGTTTCACATGTAGTAAGTTTTGTAAATCAAAATAAGAAAGTTTCTTAAAATGAAATAGGCAAGTTTCTTGATTTGAAACAGAAAAGTTTCCTAAATGGGTTATCCTTTTTAATTCGCCGGTTTTAGCTTCCTTTTCTGCTTTTTTGCCTTTTTACCTTTACAAACACAAAACATGTTAGAAATGACAATGTTAAGAGAATAACATAACTAAATAGGGTAGAAAATACGTTAATATCGTAGCACTTTATGCTCCTATCAGCTATGCTATGATCACTCATATCATCAACATCATCATTAGAAGCATGAACATTAGAATCCTCCAAATTATTAATAAAACCAGCAAATGAAGAGCTAGGAACATTAACAGCCAGAAAATCATTACCTTTATCTTGAACCCTTTCCACCACTACTTCTGAGTCATTTCTAGCAAGGATTGGTAGAGTATTTCCATTGTGCTTCTGAGGAGAGACAACCCCTTCACTTTCACTTTCAAGAATAACAGTGCGTACCTTGACAACTATATCAACAATACGACTAAGCTCATTGTCCATCACCTCTTTTAGAGTTTTGTTAACAAACTATGCAATCATCATATCCGAGTTTACTTCTTATGTCTGAGGATTTTGCTGAGCCGATGACTTACCTTTTACTCTGTACTCTTGTCGAATTACAGGTTTTGCATGCTTGGGAACCTCTACCACTTCCTTGGATAGCATTGTATTTTTATTATCCTTCCAATGCTTACACAGATCAATGGTGTGCCCAACCATCCTGCAATTGTCACACATATTTTCATACACAACATCAATAGGAAAACAATGTGTTTTCTCTCAACCATCAAGGAAGATGGTAGATTACCTATCATATCAACATCAACAAGAACACGAGCAAAGTAGCCAAATTCTTTTTCCTTGGTAGCCTTGTCCAGTTGCAATGGAGTCCCCACACCTCAAGCTATCTCCATGAGATGTTGTGGGTGTCAATAATCTTGACTCAAACCATAAAGTCGTACCCAAATCTGTGAGTGAGTTTGACGTAGTGCATCACCCGGTTTGAAATCCGGTTGCCATTGAGATAATCGAAACAACCCGCTAGCAAGAGTGCATGTACCTCCACCCCAAACTCGTCACATATCCTCTTATGTGTTAAAATGGATATCAAAATACCCATTTCTCCAAAGGAACTAATGCCACAATGATGATGAAATTTGCTGCATAGAAGCAAGAGAGGTCGTCAATTCATAAATCTTTAAAGGAAAACGACAAAGCAAATTGGTCTTAAAAGTCTGTAGCTGCTCTTGATAGAGTTGCTCATTGATTTTCACATAAGTTGTGTCACCACGGACCATCCGAATCGGTAATTGGCTTAAAGACACCGACGACTCGACCCTGTCGGAGAGAACTAAGACAAAAGTTTTTGCCTCGGGACTTGTGGATGCACATGGGATGAATTAATTGGGGGGCCGACGGATTCAGAAAGGTCCAAGGGCAGACCACCCTCGTCTTGCCAGAGTGAGGGACTGCCATGGCGGCAGACGATGCAAGATCAAGGCATCAAAGCCCCAGGGTTCGTGTTCACGTTCAGACCCGCGCGTGGAGGTGCATTGTAAAAATAGTGTTCAGCCACTTGATGAATATGCTTGTTTGCCTCGATTCATTTCATGTCCTAGATAGCTTAGTACCACAGTAACCTTAGTGCCCGAAACCCAAGCTCTGCCTGCTAGTTCTACATATGTGAGGCCGTCGTTAGCAAAACGTGAAAACTATAAAATGTCTTGACACACATCTTGTTGGTCCATGGCTTTGCTGAGAAACCAGCCTATGCCTTTTATGACAGTAACAGTGAGGATGACAGTGACAGTGACAGTGTGGAAAAGACACTGGAGCTTTACTCCTTGCATTATAATAACCTTGCTTTTGATGAGCACTGCAAGGTTGAAATAAGTGTTCAGTTGGTGAATGAGTGTTTCCGTGTTGTTGCCACTTGTAATGGGCTGGTGTGCCTTGAAGATGATATGAAGCAATATGTCAACACCCACATGTTAGCAAGTCCATCTATAAGAAAGTTTCTGACCCTTCCCGAGCCTAATGTTACATATTTGACACATGGTGAGTATGACGCTTCTGTTGGGTTCACTTTTGATGATATGACCGGTTACTATAAGGATGTGAGGCTTATTACTCTTCGGGATGAAGATGAACATTCATGATGTAGAACAGATGGCGTTGGAAGTCGAAGAGCAGATTGACCGTTGTAAATCCAAACTCGGTATGCTGCCGATTTGGCGTTCGGTGTCTGATTGACCAATATGATACTTTTCTGGAAGCAGAACGGCCCTACGAATACAACACGTCGCTATGCTATGACATATGGGCTTGTTTAGCCATCTGAGTCCGTTTACGGCTTCAAATTACGGTTTTTCTATTTTCGGATAATTATTTTTAATAGTTTGTTTTGGATTTGGATTTTAATTAATCTTTAGGCTTTTAGGCTTTATGTTAGTCGCCTTAGGGTTTGTTTACTCCTATATAAGGAGTTTTACCAGTTGTATTCAAAATTATCTTTTTATCAATCAAAAACCTTGAGTTTACTCAATTCCTGGTGAATTCTAGAAAACCTCTCGTGGATTCGGGAGTAGGCTTGTGGATTCAAGTCATATCATTGGTGGAATCCAACACCCCTATATATTCCGCTGCATCAAGTGGTAATCAGAGCAAGAAATTTTCCTGGTGATTATCATACCTATCTATCAAACCCTAGCCATGGCCGACAACACTCCTGTTACCCGAGGAGATTTGAACGCTCAGAATGTGCGTATTGATCAGATGGCTACACAGATTGAAGAGATCCGAGAGTTACTGCAGGGTCTCAACACCAATGTCAACCTTCGAAATCGTGCAAGACCACAACAACTCATTGTGGAGGAGGATGGATCCTATTCTGAAGAAGATATGTCGGTTGGTAGTGATGAACAGGTTGCCCAAACCGATTACAGGGTAAAGGCTGAGATCCCCTTCTCAGGGCATCTGAAGATAGAGGACTTCCTTGATTGGCTAAGTGAAGTTGACAGGTTCTTCGACATGATGGTATACAAGAGTCGAAGAGGGTGAAGATGGTTGCTTTCAAGCTGAAGAGTAGTACTGCTGTTTGGTGAGATCAATTGCAACAAACTCGAAAGAGGCAAGGGAATAAACCGATCCAGACATGGAGAAGAATGCAGGAGTTATTAAGAGAAAGATTTCTCCCGGCTGATTATGAACAACTGCTCTATCAGATGTATATAGCTTGTGTACAAGGCAACAGGTCGGTGGTTGAGTATACAGATGAATTATTGAGATTGGCAGAACGTAACCAGATAAGAGAAACGAAGGCACAGAAAGTAGCAAGATATTTGAGCGGGTTGAAATCTTTAATCCAAGAGAAGATTGGGTTGCAAACTGTGTGGACCATAGCTGAAGATCAGAACTTAGCTTTGAAGGCAGAACTGATGGAGAGAACGAAGAAAACTTACTCTTTTGGAAGGTAGAACCCTTTACCTGATAAGGAGGTTGTCCCATTCAAAGGAGGAGAGGGCAACAGCAGGACCATTGACATGCCAGCAAACCCTAGACCTAACCCTAACCCTAATCCTTATGCAAAACCAACCGGAGACATCTATTACCGATGTGGAGAACCGGGACATCGTTCCAATGTCTGTTCAAAGAAGAAGAGTGCGAATTTGGTGGAGAATGAAGGACAAGTGGGGAACGGGGCAAAGACAAATGTAGTGGAGGAATACAGGGAGGAAGATGGTGATTATTATGAAGGGGCTGAGTTTGCTATTGAAGAGGGGATGAAACGTGTGACTCTAGTATTGCAGAGAGTCATGTTGGCGCCTAAGGAAGAGGGACAACGCCACAGCATATTTCGTTCATCTTGCTCAGTGAACAACAAGGTGTGCCAGGTAATTGTAGATAATGGTAGCTATGAGAATTTTGTGTCACAGAAGTTGGTAGGGTTCTTGAAGCTACCTACAGAACCGTATCCTAGGCCGTACAAGCTGGGTTGGGTGAAGAAGGGCCCTCAAGATGAAGTTGTAACAACATGCAGGGTTCCTATCTCAATTGAGAAACATTATCACGGTGAGGTTAGTTGTGATGTTATTGATATGAATGTCTGTCATATATTATTGGGTAGGCCTTGGCAGTATGATCTACATGTGACACATAAGGGCATAGATAATGTGATGTTGTTTACCTGGAATGGACACAAAATTACAATGGCACCGTTAAACAGTGATGCAGGACCCAAGAAGGAGAGCTCAAGCTTTTTAACCATTAACAGCAATGAGCATGAGCTGAATGAAGCCATTAGGAAGTTCGAAACCATATGTTCTATAGTGATAAAGGGGTTAATGACAACAGAGAAACAAGAGCAAGTACCAAAGGAGATTGAAAATTTGTTGCAGGAATTCTAGGAACTAATTGCTGACGATAGGCCCAATGAACTTCCATCCATGAGGGACATTCAGCATCATATTGACCTTATCCTAGGAGCTAGCTTACCTAACCTGCCACATTACAGGATGAGTCCCAAAGAGGCAGAGATTTTAAGGGAGATTATTGAAGACCTCCTGAAGAAAGGGTTTATTCGTGAGAGCATGAGCCCTTGTACTGTTTCTGTGTTATTGGTGCCAAAGAATGGAGAAACATGGAGGATGTGTGTAGACAGCCGAGCAATGAATAAGATCATAGTCAAATACAGGTTTTCCATTCCACGCCTGGAGGATATGCTGGAGGAGCCAAATGGTTCCAAGTAGTTTTCGAAGATAGATATGAGGAGTGGATACCATCAGATTCGTATTAGGCCTGGAGATGAGTGGAAGACTGCGTTTAAGACCAAGGATGGACTGTATGAGTGGATGGTGATGTCTTTTGGGTCATCCAATGCTCCTAGCACCTTCATGTGACTTATGAACCAGGTTCTTCGACCTTTTTTTGGAGTATGTGTTGTTGTATATTTTGATGATATCCTTATCTACAGTAGACAGAGGAGTGAGCATCTAAGGCACGTGAGACATGTTCTTGAGATTCTGCAGGCTAACAAGTTGTACATCAATCTAAAGAAGTGCACATTCAGCGCCAATTTTAGGCTTTGTAGTTGGAGAAGAGGGAATACAGGTTGATGAGGAGAAAGTGCGTGCAATTAGAGAGTGGCCTGCTCCTAAAACAGTTTCGGAAGTGAGGAGTTTTCATGGCCTAGCTACTTTCTATCAACGTTTTGTAAGGGATTTTAGCACCATTATGACACCTATTACCGAATGCATGAAAAAGGGCAAGTTTCATTGGGGTGAGGAGCAAAAGCAGAGTTTTACCATGATTAAAGAGAAGCTTTGTACCGCGTCAGTTTTGGCCCATCCAGATTTTGATAAACTGTTTGAGGTCGAGTGTGATGCTAGTGGTGTGGGAATTGGAGCCATGCTGTCCCAAGAGAAGAGGGTTGTGGCTTTCTTCAGTAAAAAATTGAGTGAAGCTCGACAAAGATGGAGTACCTATGACCAACAGTTCTATGCTATAGTAAGGGCTTTACAGCAGTGAGAGCATTACTTAATCCAAAAGGAGTTCATTCTGTTTACTGACCATCAAGCTTTGAAGTTTCTGCACAGCCAGAAACATGTGAACAAGATACATATAATATGGGTGACGTTTTACATAAATTTCCTTTTGTGTTCAAACACAAGTCTTGTGTTCTTAACAAGGTGGCGGATGCTTTGAGCAGGCGAGCCAATTTGCTGATTACTTTATCCCGTAAGGTAACTGGTTTTGAATTTATGAAAGAGTTATATGTGGAAGATGATGATTTCAAGCAGGTGTGGGAGCAATGTGTTAGCAAGAAACAACCAGTTGCTAGCTTCCTTATTCATGAAGGATACCTGTTTCGTGGTAATCAGCTTTGCATTCCTAAATCCTCCCTTAGAGAGAAGTTGATTCGAAGTTTACATGGGGGAAGTTTAGGTGGTAATTTTGGTAAAGACAAGACAACTGCCAGTTTGGAGGAACGTCACTACTGGCCTCAGCTGAAGCGAGACGTCAACAACATCGTCCGAAAGTGTTTTATTTGTCAGGTATCAAAGGGATAGTCCCAAAACACTGGTCTTTACATGCCCTTACCAGTTCCTAATGATATTTGGCAAGACCTATCCATGGATTTTGTGTTGGGTTTACCTCGAACCCAAAGAGAAGTAGATTATGTATTTGTGGTGGTGGAAAGATTTTCTAAGATTTTACATTTTATTCCTTGGAAGAAGACATCAGACGCTACAAATATTGCTAAACTATTCTTCAAGGAGATTGTTCGTTTGCATGAGGTGCCTCAGTCCATTACTTCAGATCGTGACACAAAGTTCTTAAATCACTTCTGGTTAACCTTATGGAAGTAGTTTGGGACAACTCTGAAAAGAAGTACTACAGCTCACCCACAGACAGATGGACAGACTAAGGTCACTAATAGGTTTTTGGGAAATCTGATCAGGAGTGCTTCCGGTGATCAACCGAAACAATGGGACCTTGTTTTACCTTAGGTCGAGTTTGCTTATAACAGTTTCATGCATAGTGCTCTTGGAAAATCCCCTTTTGCTGTGGTTTATACTTCTGTTCCATGACATGTGATTGATTTGGTTAAGCTGCCAAGGGGTCAAGGTGTTAGTGAAGCTGCAGTCAAGTTAGCTGAGGGTGTACGGACAGTCCAGGAGGAGGTTAAAGCCAAGTTGGAACAGGTTAATACCGAATACAAAGCGGCTGCAGACAAACACAAGCATGTGAAGGTGTTTAAGGAGGGTGATTCAGTTATGATTTTCCTTAGAAAGGAAAGGTATCCAGTTAGGACTTACAACAAGCTGAACCCTAGGAAGTATGGTCCTTTTAAGGTGTTGAAGAAGAACAACGACAATGCCTATGTTATTGATCTGCCTGTCTCTATGGGAACTTCGAATGCTTTTAATGTTGCTGATTTGCATGAGTTCCATGAGGATGAGTTCTCTTCTAGTGATAACAACTCAGGGACGAGTTATTATGAAGTGGAGGAGACTGATGTAGAACAGATGGCGTTGGAAGTCGAAGAGCAGATTGACTGTTACAAATCCAAACCCGGTATGCTGCAGATTTGGCTTTCGATGTGTGATTGACCATTATGATACCTTTCTGGAAGCAGAACGGCCCAACGAACACAACTCGTCGTTTTGCCACGACATATGGACTTTTTTAGCCATCCGGTTTTCGGATAATTATTTTTAATAGTCTGTTTTGGATTTGGATTTTGTTTAATCCTTGGGCTTTTAGGCTTTGATGTTAGTTGTCCTAGGGTTTGTTTACTCCTATATAAGAAGCTTTACCGATTGTACTCGAAATTATCTTTTTATCAATCACAAACCTTGAGTTTACTCAATTCTTAGTGGATTCCAGAAAACCTATTGTAGATTCGGGAGTAGGCTTGTGGATTCAAGTCATATCGTTGGTGGATTCTAACACCCCTATATATTCAGCTGCATCAATCCAAAGGACAGGTCTCCTCCCCAGAGCATTATGTTTCAGGGAAAGCAATGAAGTAGTAGTGCCCAAACGAAGTCATATATCCTCATCTTCTAGACATTCTTCTTGTCGTGGGTGTGAACTAGTTTCGATAGACCTTGGGAGCCAACAATTTGATTGTCTTGGGATATGTGGATATAGTTATTACACTGTCAATTCTTATGAGGAGAGCCTTGTCTTGCTGGACATGGACAATGCAGCATCTTCCTGAGGCAAAGAATAGGTAACGTGATTTAGATTCTGATTTTCTGTGGTTTTATTCATTGTATTTTCATCTTATCCTACATGGCACCATCAGTTTTTGCAACTTCAATATAGTTTGATCTGTATGATGATTTACTACCTATACCCAAGTGAAATTTTTTAATATCTACGTGGTATGACCTTGAACAGTGGACTGGAATTGTTGGATCTACCCTAGTCAAGGGTGTATATTGAACTACTGAGCGCATAGTTTATTTTAAGGTGCAGAATTATTTAGCAGTACATTGCTGCTCTCTCCCAAAATTACACCTGTTTTGCTTTCAAGTTAGGACTTGTAGTGCCATAACATACCGATCCAAATGCTCTAAATTGAATAAAATATTTGTATTTGGTTGCAGATCTGTAGAGCAGTAACATCCTCTAATTGACTGCTGTTCTACAATGGCGTGGGACTTCTCATTGGATTGTGAGCTTCATATATCATGAAAGTTTGGTAGTATTAGTTACAGTATTGGTCATGTAGTTAGTTTATTGTCAACTTTCAGTTTTGTTGAAAACTAAGGAAGTATCAGTCACATCTTGTAGTTTGAGATTTAGTATTGTAATAATTCACTGAATTTCCTTAACAGTTCACTAATTTTCCTGAACAGATTCTGGTGTTCACACCCTTATGCGTCGCTTTTCTCCTGTTCTTAATTGCCATCTGTATTGTTATTCATATGGTTCTCTAGCTGATTCAAGGAATCAATTATATACGCCTGATTCATTTGGTTCTCCGCTTGTATATATATTCTGGAAACTACTAATTAAGTTCATACAATACTCAATTACAACCACTTTACTATTTGATTGAGTTCTGTTTTGCAAGATACAGGCGACTTATGCGATGACCAGAATCTGATCTCCTACACTTGCCTTGTATTACTAAAAGGCTTCTTGGTCACACCTAAATGAAATGTTCGAAGTAGAAGTAGCCTACATCTCCTCTCAGGGGTGAGATGAACCACTATACAAAACAAGAAAAAAGAAGAACACGAAGCAAAGAAATTGAACAGACTGATATGTGGTATTCTTGGTGAGCAAGCAACTTGGATGTGCGCTCAACAAGTAAAATGCATTTGCAACAGGTATAATTCTATGAAATGGATAGTAAAATGCTTCTACCACCTCCTCAGCATCTACCAACTCCGCCATCCCTGCTACCAACTCCGTCTCTTCACCAGTTATGATGTCAACTGACCAATTACCCAACATTACCCACTACCTTTCTATTAAACTAGATAGTACCAATTATCCCTTGTGGCTTGCCCAATTTCAACCAATCCTGAAGAGTCGAAGCCTGATGCCCTACGTTGAAGGCACTCTCACATGTCCTTCATGTTTCAAGACCGATTCAGCTGGTCAACTCACTGATGAAGTCAATCCGGCTTACACCACTTGGGTCGGTCAAGATCAGATGAGTTTAGACTGGATCAACAACTCCCTTACACCTGCTGTATTGACCACAGTTGCAAGGTCCACAAGTTCCTTTTACACTTGGTCTTCTCTAGCCAAGCGTTTTGCTTCAAAGTCTCAAAACCGAATCCTCCAACTCAGGGGTGAATTGTTGTGCACAATGAGGGGCAATAAGAGCATCTCTGATTTTTTGGATACAATCAACAACATTGCAGACAACCTTGCATTTGCAGGTAGTCCTATGTCTGATAATGATCTTGTCTCGATCATTATGCACAATGTAGGCCCTCTTTATGAGACCATCGTGACCTCTGCATAGGCCCGTGATACTCCCATAACTTATGAAAGTCTTGAAGCCCTTCTTTTATCCGCTGAGCGTCGCCTCGAAGATCAACAAGCTGCTCTCGACATTGATTCATTGAATACTGACCTTCATGCTACACACATCTCTAACAGAGGGCGAGAACGTGGTTGCATCTCTCCGCCGTCATTCATGACTCGCATTTCTCCATCTCAGTTTAGTCGAGGGTTCTCAGCACCTCGAGGTCGTGTCTCTTCCATTTTAGGGCCTCATTCAACCTCTAGAACATTCTCCGGCAGTTCTTTTGGGACACGCCCTACATGTCAAATTTGTAATCGGCAAGGCCACATTGCTCTTGACTGCTATAATCGCATGAATCTTTCCTATGAAGGTCGCACTCCAACAAAGAAATTGGCTGTCATGGCAGCCTCTTCCTCCTCATCTGCTTCCCCTCCCTGGCTTCTTGATAGTGGTGCGAATGCGCATGTTACTCCTAATTTGAGAAACCTGCAGCATCCAAAGGAGTATCAAGATATGGATCATGTTGGTGGCATAGGTAATACACGCAGCCTTTCTATTTCTCACATTGGTTCCAATACTTTAGAAACTAAAGACACATCCTTCTCATTAAAACATATTTTACACTGCCCATCCGCCTCGACCAATCTTCTTTCGATACATCGACTTACACATGATAACAATTGCAATTTTTTAATCTATCCTAATGTTTTTCTTATTAAAGACACCCAGACGGGGAGGACCCTCTATAGAAGGAAAAGTGAGAATGGCCTCTACCCCTTGCCTCTTCATCAACAAGTTGGTCTCGATCCTAGCCTTCGACAACATTTTGCTTTTGTCGGCACTCCTGTTTCTGTTCAAGTTTGGCATTCTAGATTAGGTCATACTGCTTTTAAAACATCGTCTAAGGTTTTGTCAAATAAAGCTGTGTCGTTGTCCGACTCCGGTTTCATTTTGTTCTTCATGTCCTCTCGGTAAAAGTCATAAACTTCCTTTTGTACTTTCTGATTCAGTTTCAAATAATCCATTAGATTTAATTCATTCTGATGTATGATCTTGCTCAACTCCTTCTGTTCAAGGATTTAAATACTATGTCTTGTTTGTTGACGATTACTCCCGCTATTCTTGGCTCTTTCCTATGAAAAACAAACATGAAGTTTTTAATATCTTTGTTAACATTCAAACTTATCTGGAAAAAAAATTTTCATGTTCTATTAAACAACTCCAAACGGATGAAGGAGGTGAATATAAATCGTTTGTTTTTCGTAATTACTTGAACAAGCATGGCATACACCATAGATTTTCTTGTCTTAAACATCCTGAACAGAATGGTCTGGCCGAAAGCAAACACAGGCATATTGTTGAAACTGGCTTAACTCTACTAGCTCATGCACATATTCCCTCTAGTTATTGGGTTGAAGCCTTTAATATTGCGCTATATATAATTAATCCTCTTCCCTCTGTTGTTATTTATCATCAAACACCATACAAAATGCTTTTTTCATAAAGAACCAACTATTCTTTTCTTCGAACCTTTGGTTGTGCATGTTACCCTTATCTCCGTCCATATACCTCATCTAAACTACAAAATTGGTCAACAAGATGTGTCTTTCTTGGCTACTCACTCAATCATACAGGCTACCGCTGTTTGGATTTGTCTACAGGCAGGTATACTTATCTCGGCATGTAATATTTGATGAGAGTTCATTTCCTTTTCAAGAGGCCATTCTCTCCTCTCCATCCGGTAAGTCTCCCTCTTCTACACTGATCCATTTCTATTCCACTTCTGTACCTCTTACAAATATATCTCCACAACCTTCATCACTTCGTACACCTACTATACCTAATCCTCCTCTCACCACAGGCATCCAACCCACTAAACCTTCTGTCCTTCCCACTCCAACTACACCTCCTTCCCCTCCTTTAAATAATTCCCTTAATCATACATCATTATCACCACCTCTCTCACCCACCACTACTATTGCTACCAAATCCTCACCTTGTTCCACTTCCTTGGATAATGCAGCAGACTTGAATCATGTATGTTCAACCTCTCATCCTATGACTACTCGTCTAAAGGATGGCATTTGTAAACCAAATCCTAAATATGCATTACATGCTTCTCTAACCAATGATGTGACAGGGCCTACTTCTTATAGCAAAGCAGTAAAAGAGTCAGCTTGGCGTATTGCAATGCAAGAGGAGTTCCATGCTTTGAAACAAAATGATACTTGGGAGCTAGTTCCTTTTCACCCTTCCAGGAACGTATTGCCAAACAAATGGATTTACAAAATCAAGAAGAAAGCAGATGGCTCCGTTGAACGTTACAAAGCCACACTTGTTGGAAATGAATTTCATCAGTAAGAAGGGATCGACTTCTTTGAAACATTTAGTCTAGTGGTTAAGCACTCCACCATTTTCCTAATCCTTGCTTTGGCTGTTATCAATAAATGGCATGTTCGATAGTTGGATGTCCATATGCGTTCCTACATGGTCATCTGACTGATGCAGTATATATGTGCCAACTTGTCGGCTTCACAGATCCTCAGTATCCTACACATGTATGTAAGCTTCGACGTTCACTCTATGGCCTAAAACAAGCTCCTAGAGCTTGGTTCCAGTGTTTTGTTGACTACTTGGAGAACTTGGGCTTCACGGAATCTATTTCTGACTATTCTATGTTCACATATGCACACAATGGCATCTTTCTCGCATTACTCATTTATGTTGACTACATCTTGATCATCGGTAATAGTAATAATCATCTCTTTCAAATAATTGATGATTTGGAGAAGCAATTTTCCATGAAAGATCTCGGCGGCATTCATTACATTCTTGGCATGGAAGCAACATATGATGGTCCCTCTTTATACCTCACCCAAAATAAGTACATTGTTGATCTTCTTCGACGCACGAATATGATTGATGGTATTTTCTATTTAGAAATAGGGAAATTCATAATAAAATAAAAGAATATAAATAAAAAGAAAAGAATATAAATAGTCTATCTATAAATATAAGAAAGAGGAGATCGTATGAAAAATGTAACCGATTCTTTCCTTTCCTTGGGTTATTGGCCTGTACAACCTTGCTCCACTCCTGCCTCTTCAAGTCAAAAATTAAGTCTCTATACGGGCGAGCAACTTCATGATCCCACAGAGTATTGATAAACGCATTTTATGCTACATTCTTAACGTATTTCCTACCTTATTTAGCTTCGTTATTTCCTTAATAACTTCATTTTAACATGTTTTGTGTTTTAGAGTCAATAAAGGCAGGTTTACACGAAATAAAGCTAAAACGAGGGAAATAAGAGGATTCCTAATCAAAAAAGGATTCCTGGTGCAACTAGGAAACTCAATGAGTCGCAAAAGTCGAAGATAAGTCATTTAGGACACTTTTCTATTTTGAAAAGGGAAAAGTTACCTATTCCATTTTGGAAAGTTTTCCTAATTTGATTAGAGAAACTTTCCTTATTGGATTTGAGAAACTTACTATCTTTGAAACTTTCTTATTTTGACTTTCCAAATTTATTTTGAAAACTTTCTTTCCTTTTGTGACTGGGATTCCACACGAAGCAAGGAAGTCAAAACCTACATGGATTAGGACTAAGTTGTGTCGACACAAATCAAGGAGAAGGATAGGTTTTTTGCCGAAATTTAGAGGTTTTTAAGACAAGTTTTCATTGTCTAAATTAAGGGAGATAATTTGAAATTCAAATCTGAAATTTATGAAATTAATTCCTTAAATTCCTTTAGTCTAAAAGCCAAATTATTCTGATTTTATGTTAACAAATTCCTTTCTTTTTTAGAACATTAAATGACGCACCAAAATTGGAGGAATGGACGACAAAACAAGGAAATGAACTAAAGGGGCTGATTTATGTGGAGAACAAGCAATGAATCTAGGCTACAAATGCAGCCGAATTCATCACCTTTGTGCATAAGGAAATTCTGGAAATTTCCTAACAAGTTTTTATCAATTTGTTGGGCAATTTTCCTTAACCTTTGGATCAAGATTAAATCAAGGAATGAGAGAACTCCGAGGGGCGACATAGCACTATAAAAGTAGGACAAGAGCAACCAAATTCGACATCACTTCTTCCATAGAAAAATAAAAAATTGCTCTCTCTCCCTAGCGTCTCCAATAGTGGTGCGACATTCCTCAAGAAGAATCAAGCGGACGGTACCCCTTAGAGCTTCCTCAAGTTGCTGCCATTGGAGTTTTTGACGTATAGCAGCACCTTTGCCATCTTCAAAGATTGACAAAAAGTGTAACACTATATCTCATAAACTTGTTGTTTGTTTCCGGATTGGATTTCGTATTGCTTGGTAGAAGAACATGATGAGTTAGTAATTTTCAGATTTATTTGTGCATGACTTTGTATGTTTATGATTTTCTTACAATCTGATCTTGTGATTCTTAATAATTGAAAGGTTATGTTTTTGTTTAATTACTAAAGCTAGTATGCATGCTAGCTTATTGCCAGGATTTGTATTAAGCTTCTTCAAGTAAGTATAGATTCAAAGTGGTGGAAACTACGTGATAATGGTTGAAAACATAAACTACATAATTACATGTTACGACTTCGCGGACATGGTTGTGTTTAATCTCAGAATTCTTTAGATCTTAAAGATTCATGTTTTGTTTGGACGGGTACCTTGAGTCGATGCTAAGTATCGATTGCAGCCTGTGCATGAAATATCTTAGGTTCTAGACTTCTCTGTGCTTAGGAGATAAAGTAAGAAGAATTAAAGAGATGCATGACCTCTTCAGGCTTGTATTTCGAGATTATTTCCCTTTATTTGAATTTACAATGATTTTAGATTGTTGGATTTGAGACTTGATATTTATGTGTTTATAAATCTGATATTTTGATTTGGAAGTGGAATGAAGTTGATCACTTGTAAATAACATGTTTATGTTCTGTTTTGTAGGAATTAGAAACCAAACCGAAACCCCCCATGAATTCTGTAAATTATGTAAATATTATGTAAATAATGATGTAAATATTCTGTAAATAATGTCTTTGTTGTATGAAATAATTCTCTAACATTTTAGATGCTAACTTAATTGATTTTTAACCGCAGGAACGCCCTAAAGTCCCGGATTGATCGAACCCTATTTACCAAAGCTACAATATGACAAAAAAGGGTTTTAAATTGTCACGTGTCCGGTAACGGGCTCGTCAGTTTTTGGCGCCGTTGCCGGGGACTTTTAAAAGTTTCATACGGTTCTTAATTGTATATATTTGTATTGTTTTGCTTTAACTTGTCTAACACTTTTTGCTAATGTATTGTTTGGTTTATTTATTTTCAGGATTTTCTCTCTTACTTTGTGGATTTTAGGACCAAAAGAAGCCTCAAAAATTGATTTGGGCCTTAACCCTTCGTTGGATCCTTTTTAAGGACTTTCAAGGTTGAGGGCGGCCCATGATTAGTTTTTGTGGATGTCAATGATATGGGTTATTCTTAGCTGAGTAAGTGGCTTAATGAGTGGTGTCTAGACCCGAGTAAGCAACCGGGATACCAAAATGGGTTTCAAGAACCATAGACTTTGCGCAAGCATAATTAGGGTTTTTAACCTCCGTAACTCCACAAAACGATTCCCTACCGGCTTGTTTCACTTAGACCTGGCCATTCATGCCTTCTGAAACCACGGAATTGCCTATGTCAAGACGTCATTGCTTCAATCACCAATGGTTTGCAATATAAGATGTGTACTTGAGGAGGAATAAAACATCATTATTTAGCTTCGTTATTTCCTTAATAACTTCATTTCTAACATATTTTGTGTTTTAGAGTCAATAAAGGCAGGTTTACACGAAATAAGGCTAAAACGAGGGAAATGAGCGGATTCCTAATCAAAGAAGGATTCCTAGTGCAACTAAGAAACTCAATGAGTCGCAAAAGTCGAGGATAAGTCGTTTAGGAAACTTTTCTATTTTGAATAGGGAAAAGTTACCTATTCCATTTTGGAAAGCTTTCCTAATTTGATTAGAGAAACTTTCCTTATTGGATTTGTGAAACTTACTATCTTTAAAACTTTCTTATTCTGACTTTCCTAATTTATTTTGAAAACTTTCTTTCCCTTTGTGACAGGGATTCCACATGAAGCAAGGAAGTCAAATTCTACATGGATTAGGACTAAGTTGTGTCGCCACAAATCAAGGAGAATGATAGGGTTTTTGCCGAAATTTAGAGGCTTTTTAAGACAAGTTTTCATTGTCTAAATTAAGGGAGATAATTTGAAATTCAAATCTGAAATTTATGAAATTAATTCCTTAAATTCCTTTAGTCTAAAAGCCAAATTATTCTGATTTTATGTTAACAAATTCCTTTCTTTTTTAGAACATTAAATGACACACCAAAATTGGAGGAATGGACGACAAAACAAGGAAATGAACTAAAGGGGCTGATTTGTGTGGAGAACAAGCAATGAATCTAGGCTACAAATGCAGCCGAATTCATCACCTTTGTGCATAAGGAAATTCTGGAAATTTCCTAACAAGTTTTTATTAATTTGTTGGGCAATTTTCCTTAACCGTTGGATCAAGATTAAATCAAGGGATGAGAGAACTCCAATAGTGGTGCGACATTCCTCAAGAAGAATCAAGCCGACGACACCCCTTAGAGCTTCCTCAAGTTGCTGCCATTGGAGTTTTTGACGTATAGCAGCACCTTTGCCATCTTCAAAGATTGACAAAAAGTGTAACACTATGTCTCATAAACTTGTTGTTTGTTTCCGGATTGGATTTCGTATTGCTTGGTAGAAGAACATGATGAGTTAGTAATTTTCAGATTTATTTGTGCATGACTTTGTATGTTTATAATTTTCTTACAATCTGATCTTGTGATTCTTAATAATTGAAAGGTTATGTTTTTGTTTAATTACTAAAGCTAGTATGCATGCTAGCTTATTGCCAGGATTTGTACTAAGCTTCTTCAAGTAAGTATAGATTCAAAGTGGGGGAAACTATGTGATAATGGTTGAAAACATAAACTATATAATTACATGTTACGACTTTGCGGACATGGTTGTGTTTAATCTCAGAATTCTTTAGATCTTAATGATTCATGTTTTGTGTGGACGGGTACTTTGAGTCGACGCTGAGTATCGATCGCAGCCTTTACATGAAATATCTTAGGTTCTAGACTTCTTTGTCCTTAGGAGATAAAGAAAGAAGAATTAAAGGGATGCATGACCTCTTCAGGCTTGTATTTTAAGATTATTTCTCTTTATTTGAATTTACAATGATTTCAGATTGTTGGATTTGAGACTTGATATTTATGTGTTTATAAATCTGATATTTTGATTTGGAAGTGGAATGAAGTTGATCACTTGTAAATAACATGTTTATTTTCTGTTTTGTAGGAATTAGAAACCAAACCGAAACCCCCCATGAATTCTGTAAATTATGTAAATATTATGTAAATATTCTGTAAATAATGTCTTTGTTGTTTGAAATAATTCTCTAACTTTTTAGATGTTAACTTAATTGATTTTTAACCGCATGAACGCCCTAAAGTCCCCGTATTGATCGAACCCTATTTACCAATGCTACAATATGACAAAAAGGGTTTTAAATTGTCACGTGTCCGGTAACGGGCGCGTCAAGTATCGTAGTGTTGTAGGTGCTCTCCAATACCTCACACTAACTCGTCCTGACATCTCTTACTCTGTGAACCAGGTCTGCAAATTTATGCATCGTCCAACTACTGTGCATTGGACAACCGTAAAACGCATCTTGCGCTACTTAAAGTTCTCCATTAATCATGGTTTGAAATACCAACCAAGTTCCTTATTTCTTAGTGCATATTCTGATCGGATTATGCCGGCGATCAGATAATCGTCAATGTACAGGGGTATTGTGTGTATTTAGGACCAAACTTAATTTCTTGGAGTTCAAAAACTCACAGAACGGTTTCCCGCTCTAGTGTCGAAGCTGAATATCGACAACTTGCTTTCACTGCAGCTGAGATATCTTGGTTACGTTCCATGTTCTGTGCTTTAAACTTATTTCTTCACTGTCCCAAGATTTGGTGTGATAACATGTCTGCTATAGCTATTGCATCTAACCTAGTTTTTCATGCTAGAACTAATCATGTTGAAGTGGACTATCACTATGTGCGTGAGAAGGTGGTTAATAATGCACTTTGTTTCTACAACTTATCAAATAGCTGATATATTCACTAAGGGCTTGTCTTCTCCCCGGTTTCACTTTCTTCTCTCCAAGCTTCCTGTTCTTCCAAGACCGCTAAGCTTGCTGGGGAATGATAAGCCAACTATGCAAGAGGCCATATTGGACTCTTCTTCTTCTATTCAAGATAGATATCTGTTGGTTTCTAGATGATCTCATTCTCTTCTGTAATTATAGCACTAGATATCAGATAGGGCTTTATCATTTATGTATAGGAGATTATGTATAATTGTAACTCTACTAAGATGATCAATATATAAGTACCTACTGATTTGATACGTCTGACATATTCCAAAACTCCTCTTCTTCTGTTCATCCTTTTACTATGTTGGTAAGGAGATTTTCACCAATTATTGCTTTTAATATTGATTCCTCTCGACGTACATGGGAATAACTACTGGATTAAATCGGAGTTGGGGTAAATGGTGAGCGGTTATTCACATATAGGAATCTAGTTTTTCTTTTTGATCTATATTTCTTGAATTCTTGCAGGTTATAAGTGGCTGCCGTCCAACTCTACAGGTAACAAATAAACAGCCTACTTTTGTTGCATATAGGCTTCACCAAGTTTTTGATTAATTTTGAAAAGTTTATTCACGTACTTTCATTAACCAAGCATTTGATTTCGTTTACTTTTGTTACTGTTCTATGCAGATGTTCGATGTGCAATATTGTTTAATGTGTAAGAATTATGTTTACGAACCTAACTGGCTAACCATCTGCTGAGGGTTAAATCCACATCTTCACTTCAATATATATTTAGCTTACGCTTAAAAAGCAAGAATTCAATTTTTTGCTGATGATTGGTTTTCGCGATGCTCTTGCACAGGACTCTTTATTCCTGCTAAAGTTTATACTGGGGACTCCATTTGTGATTGTGCTTTTGATCAAGAAATGGCGGACAAGACATTTGTCGATGTACAGAACCATCGAAGATTTTCTGCACAACGGTAGCAACTTTGTGTCAATAAGGTATTCTTTCTCAGAAATTAAGATGTCCAACAATTTCAAGACCAAGCTCGGTCAATGAGGCTATGGCTCTGTATTTTAAGGAGTATTACGTAGTGGCCATTTCAGAGCCATTAAAATGATGGCAAATTCCAAATCTAATGGAGAAGATTTTGTGAGCGAAGTGGCTACAATTTGAAGGATTCACCATGTCAATGTGGTGCGACTAATTGGTTACTGTGTTGAGGGATCAAAACGTGCTCTAATCTATGATTTGATGCCTATTGGGTCACTTGATAAATACATTTATTCCAATAATGAAGAAACTATCCCGTTAAGTGTGAAGAAAATGTATGAGATATCTCTCGGAGTGGCTCAAGGGATTGAATATCTTCATCAAGGTTGTGAAATGCAGATTCTGCATTTTGATATCAAGCCTCACAACATTCTTCTTGACGAGAATTTCATCCCAAAAATTTCAGACTTTGGTCTAGCAAAGTTATATTCAGCTGATGATAGCATTGTAACAGCAGCAAGGGGGACAATGGGATATATTGCGCCATAGTTGTTCTACAAAAACATTGGAGGTGTCTCGTATAAAGATGATGTGTATTGTTTCGGGATGTTGTTGATGGAAATGGCAAGTAAACGGAAAAAAATCAAAGAATTGGCGGAGCATGAAAGCCAAGCCTACTTCCCTTCATGGGTGTATGAGCAATATGATAAGGGAAGGGACATGGAGTTGGGTGATGCCACTGATGAGGAGAAAAATATAATAAAAAAGATGGTTGTAACTGCCTTATGGTGTATACGGATGAACCCCAAGTCATCGCCCATCAATGAGAAAGGTCAGAGAGATGCTGACGAACTCAGGAGCACCATCCGGCGTCCTCCTCTAGCCCTCCTCCGCACCTCCCGACTGGCACAGCAAGCACCCCTTCACAGTTTCGTCGTTGCCCGAATTTTTTTGCAACAGATCTGACCCAACCTTGAATCAAGCACACTAGATCTGACCCAGTACCCTGACCTGACCTGATGACCAGACCCAAGACCTGATCTGACCGATGACCCGACCCGGTTCCGCATGAAAAAAAAAACTGAAAAAAAAGAAGAAGCAAGTTTTATTATTAAAGTTTACGCTTTCTGCAATTTTAATTAAAATAACATACTCTTTTACTTCTTCTTACACGGAGAATTAGAAGATTCCTTCCTCGTTATACTATTCTAAGAATTATGGAACTATGTTCCTAAATGGACAATGAAGTCCGTATGTGTAGCTAATATTATGGCTAATATGCTTACACTACCAAGCATAATTGACACTCTTTTTGTGGTCCCACGAGCTATAGTGGGACCCAACCATGATATGCAACACGAAGCTTGACATTCAAGCTACGCGTCGGTACCAAGAAGTCACTTTCCCTGCCTCATCAACACATACTTATGTAACACTTGAAAACTAGAATAAGACCCTTAGTCTCACATTAAAGAATATGTAAAGGGGTGAACCTTCTTCCTCTATAAAGGAGACTCTACCCTCAGTCATCTAGACATCATAACAAGTAGACAACACTTCAATTGTAATACTTGTGGGGGCCCATTCAAGGCTCTCACCACCTACTATATATTATAGTAGATGTAGCATTGACCACCTATGACAAGGTGAACCACTATAAACCTTGTGTCTTGTTACTATTCGCTATTAACTATTAACAATATCTCGTTAGTACATGAGATTATCACAATGATAATCTTATGCACAAACAATTGGTGCCGTCTGTGGGAATCCGATACAAGAGGCTTAACTACAAGCAAAGTCCACTTAACTAAACTATTCGTTCCAATAACGAGCGTATTTAAAAAGGAATATTGGTCACTTGATTGTTCGACCCGCTGGCAAACATAAAATCTTATTAGCTAAGTCATGTACCCAATCACACTTGGTCGGGCTTTTATAGAGCATCGCTTAACGAACAACAAAACAACACTCAGACGCTGTAAATGTAAAACTCGAATCATAAGCAGACAAAAGGAAGACAACAAAAAATAGTGGGGTTCCCAATAATACTAGACACCAAAGTTACAATGAACAGTTGAAAACAAGATCAGCGTGTAATAATTTTTTTATCTTTTTCCAGCCAAAAGATAGCGACAAAACGGAGTTTAGCCACTAAAAAAATGGGAGATATCCGTCTATTTTTGATACTCAAAAGTAAAGAGCCAGCAGGCGCGACAATGTCAAAATTAATATAAAAGGAGAGAGAAGCCCGGCCAAGGAAAAATATTTCATTAATGCAGCACAAGCGGTACAATATTCATCGTTGAAAAGCGGATTACAAAATAAGCCTATACGACTGAATGGCCCTTGGGCACAATTCCTAGCTACATACATAAGATAAAATCATGATTGGAAGCCTCCCTCCAGAGATTGCCGCTGTACTTTAGTTTGTTCCGCTGACGCTAGTGCGCGGCCATCAACATCTGTTTCTTCCTCTAGCTGCTTATCCGCTTGATTTTCCTTACGGGTCTGTCACTCATCGAATTTGTCCATGTCCAAGCAACTGATTGAGTTAAGTTCGTCGAGGATGGTATCAAAAGCGGCCACCTTGGCGTTTTCTACAACAACATTAGCGTCCTCCACGACCCGCAATTTTCCTCTACAGCAGCAGCCTCTCCTTTGACTCCCTAAGCTTCTTCTCCGAGTCCTTGGCCCTTTCCTCTGCTTCAAACGACTTCTTATCCACTTCAGCTACAGCAGCCTTAAAGGCCTCATTTTCTGTAGGGTCCTTGACTTTTTACTCCATGGCATCGAGGGCTTTCTGTAGGGAGTCAACTTCGTTGTCGTGAGACGCTTGAAGTTTTTCAAGGAGGGTCAACTCGGACTCTAGCGATGAGATCTTGACGGCACACATTAATTTGAGTAGCGACAATCTCAACCTTCTTTCGCTTGTCTGCCACTTCCGCCTTCAGTTCTATATGCTTATTCTTTTCGGCCAGTAATTACTTCTTAAGCTCACCAGACTCAGATTGCGTGGTGGATAGCTTATTCTTCAGAGCTGCTTCATAATTGCCTGCCGCATGGAGGGCACAAAAATGTGGCGGCCTTGTCCGTGCAACTATCCCATTCTGAGACGATCACCTCGAAAGGTTGGCGGTCATCCCTCTGAAATCCCGTTACTCCACAAAACTCATAGAAACACCGAATAAGGGCCTGATCTTCTGCTGACGCCCGCTCAAACAAGCCACTGCCCTTTTCTAATGCTAACGCTGGACCGCTATAGGGGCATCCGCCACTGGGAAGGCCTGTTCGGACCGAAACAAGTAGACTTGTGTGCAACATCGGCTGATAGGGCAGATTCGAACCCAACAACAAGACTTTCTAGAGGAGCTTCCTGGCTGTCGACGACTTTCTGGCGTTTGGAGGCGCAGCATTACTGGCCATTCCCTTGTATTTCTTTTTTGGGCAGCCACTTCAGCTACGGCTTCGCCCATAGATTTTTCAGGTGGGGATCCACCCTCTGTGGCCAAAGTTAAATCCTGGTTCGGAAAAGACTTCCCTTCCACATCTTTATGGTGCATATGCTAAGTAAATGGAATTTTGACTTCCTCTGCAACCGTTTTTGCCATTCCACCTACTAAGTTGACTTTTCTCAACTTGGATCACTGGTCCATAAGAGTGGCTATGGCGTCGTTCACTATATTCACAGGATCTTTAAAGCGGTTCTTCTCACCCAAGAACTCATTTGTAGCCTAAGCAGCGGATGCATGGGCGGTAGTACTGAAGTTATCCACTGCAATTCGCCAGAATGCGACAGTTAGAAACAAATAGCGTTATGCGCAAGATAATTAAAACAAAAAGAGGCTCAAAAAGTTACCAGGGCAACGAGCTAGTTGAAGCTCAAGCAGAGCAGGCCAAGATGTCAGCAAGCGCTAATCACAACAACAGCTTTCTCTTCACAACCACAACCTTCACGCGCTCTAACCGTTTGTTTTCTAAAGCAGATAAAGGAAAACGTCGGCAATCTACAAAAAAACATGGAGGTCAGAGCGGATTTGAGATTTTAGAAAAAATGCATGCGGAACATAGGCACTTGTGAAAATCCACCCTACCCTCTATTTTTTGAAATTTGGATGGAAGGCGGTACAAGGGTTCTCTAATTTCTCCTTTAAGCCACCCAAACTCTCAACCGCTGGTGGAAACACAGGTGTTGCTATACCTGTCATACTCTGAGTAGGGCATGTCAGTAACGCATGAATTCCTATCCTTCTTCTTCCAATCTCAAAGGCGTAGCGTCACGGTCCCTTGGTTGTGTTTGCGAGAGTAGTACACCAAATCATAAAAATGTGTTATCTCGACCACTGAAGGCGCTCCACAGCCACATAAATCCCATATAGCTCACATAACCATAAGAGTCTTCATCATGTTGAAACCTATTTGACCAAGGGCAATCCAAACTCGACCAGGACGTATTGGAGCCAGGGGTCAAGAGGAACCCGCAACCCATGTCGAAGAAGGATACCGCATATCAGGGCGCATCCAGAAGGCAGGTCGCTACCTAGTTTGTCTGCGTTAAGCGGCCGCATCTTGACTGATCCTAAGATGCGGAACAGACTACAATTCTTCTCTATGGCTCGCTCGTCCATAACGAAGGCTGGCTCATCCAGAAATACGTCGTCTTAATGCTCCCAACCTCGTTGTACGGCTACGGCTTTCCTCTTATTCGGTCTCATGGTTACGGGTTCTAAGATGGCCTCTTCCAGCACCCACTCAGCTTAGCAGCGGGCTCCTGCTAATTCCGCTTGCGGCCCTTCTTCCCTTTGTCACGGGATAAATAGGCGTCAATGGCCGTGTCAGATGGCTCATCAGCAGACGCATGTGGCTGAACAGTAGATGTAGACGGCTTAACAACTTGTAGTGGCATAAGCTGCGCTACGGAGATTGGCTCCAGACTCAAAGGCCATTGGCCGTGGGACGCCATTTCCTAGTAGTAAAACAGGTGCATAGCGTCAGGAAATGTTCGCGCCACAGCTAATGGCTGGAAGCCGGCTATGAAAATAGCAAAAGACGAAAAGACAGGACGAACGGTTACCTATTCCAGACAAGACATCCGCCGTCGATCTAGCGACGCCCATCTTCGACACACATTCTATCTCACTCAAGTTAGATTGATCCGTCATTCGCAAAAACGCCCTACCCCAGAAAAGATAGATGTTAGTTCGATCAAAACCTAAAAGTTTCCCAGAAATCCTCAAGAATCTATAAGAACATCCTAAACCTAGAAACCCAGTTTAACCAGAAGATGAACAGATTCATCCATGCCCAGAAAATGTACATTCAAAACCAACATCATGTTCATAATTCAAAAGCACAAGCACAAGCAATAACAATAAACAGAAGGGAACAAACCTGATTTAGAAGGGAGAATAAAGCAACGATCTTTGAGGCCGACAAAGTTTCATTGGGTCTCATAGAGCAATGACACACAAAAGAGAGTTTGAAAGCAGAAATGGGGAAAACAAACCACCCCCCACTCCTCTATCCACCCTTGTATAGGGAGTAATAAGAGAATCCCCGCCGTCCGACACAAAACCCTAGAACCATTCGTTGTGCGCCACATGGCACCCCACGTGGCACGTCTCTTCACCATTATTGACACGACAATTGAGGCTTCACATCGATAACTGCAATCATAATGGTGCATACTGCATGCGTCGTCAAAGCTGCCAACCACCCACGAGGCTAGTGCATGAGTGACACCTATCACCCAGAGAATTTGAAAAGATATGCTCTAACCGCATTCTCTTTTTTGCACAAGCCGCATCCTAGTAGAACGGCGAAGCACATGGATGAAAAGGCGCATGATTGCAATATTAACCGCCACATTATGACGGTCAACTTTCGAGCCGTACATATATGATTTACAGCTGCCAAGCCAAAACTGCTCAAGTTTTGTGGATCATTTCTCAAACGGCAATAAGGTACGCAATCAGTCTCTCTTCCGCACACAACAACTCGCTGGTCCAAGACCAGTCAATCTACACAACCTAATCAAGGGGCCCGGTCGTCCGTGACTCAGGCCGTGCCTCTTCACAATCCGCGACCTAATACACATGAGTAAAGCATTTTGGAGACGTTTCAATTTATGTCATGTAATTGTTATAACCTTACCGTTTCATGCATGACTACATATTTATGTACAAATTTAAAGCGTAGGGCCTACCCGGCACACGACGATCCGCTCCTCCATTATTTCAAACCCGGGGACTGCCCGTCATATTTGGATCCACTCCACATAAATTTAAGCCTGGGGACTACCCGGCATGCGTGGATCCGCTCCACCAAGAATTCAAAACCCGGGGACTACCCGGCACATGTAAGATCTGCTCCTATACCGTTTTAAGGCCCGAGGACTACCCTAGGCGCTACATATTCGCGCATGCGGCTATCTTGTGAAATAAATTTTAAGAGCATACCATATTTTGTGACGCTATCAAGCTATAAATCAAACAGGCTTATACGACAATCACTTATACGACCATTAAACTGCGCTT